>NC_069399.1:92326763-92451763 GCF_026875155.1 Cherax quadricarinatus | reverse complement strand
TCTCTCCCTCTCTCTCTCTCTTCTCCTTCCTCTCTCTCCTCTCTCTCTCTCTCTCTCTCTCTCTCTCTCTTTCTCTCTCTCTCTCTCTCTCTCTCTCTCTCACTCTGTCCACTTACGACTGCTAGGATCACAATGGTACACTGTACCGGGTAGTGGTCCAGCGTGGGCCGGGAGGTCATTAATTCTCATTACGGTGTGAGGCCCTTGACGCTGATGGTCCCTGGGGGCCACGAAGGGCCCCCTCGATGCCACCGATGACAGGCGGGCCCCTTACTATGTCTGTACTGAAGATTGTCCGATATACGTGTGTGTGTGTGTACTCACCTAATTGTGGTTGCAGGGATCGAGTCACACCTCCTGGTCCCGCCTCTTCACTGGTCGCTACTGGGTCACTCTCCCTGGTGTATCAGCTTTATCATACCTCTTCTTAAAGATATGTATGGCTCCAGCTTCCACTACATCACTTTCCAGACTATTCCACTTCCTAACAACTCTGTGACTGAAGAAATACTTCCGAACTTCCCTGTGACTCACCTGAGTCTTCAGCTTCCAACTTCCCATCTCTGGAACATCCTGTCTCTGTCCAACTTGTCGATTCCTCTCAGTATTTTACATGTCGTTATTATAACCCCCCATCTCTCCTGTCCTCCACTGTGGTCAGGTCGATTTCCCTTAGCCTCTCCTCGTAGGACATGCCCCTTAGCTCAGGGACTAGTCTCGTTGCAAACCTTTGTAGTTTCTCTAATTTCCTGATGTGCTTGGCCAGGTGTTGGTTCCAAACTGGTGGTTCATACTCCAACAAGGGCCTGACGCACACGGTGTACAGGGTCCTGAACGATTCCTTACTGAGATATCGGAATGCTATTCTTAGGTTTTCTAGGCGCCCATGTGCTTCAGCAGATATTTGGTTGATGTGCACCTTAGGAGATGTGCTCAGTATTATACTCTCCCCAAGATCCTTTTCCATGAGTGAGGTTTGTAATATTTGTCCCCCTAGTCTGTATTCTGTCTGGGGTCTTCTTTGCCCTTCCCCAATCTTCATGACATTGCACTTGACGGGGTTGAACTCCGGGAGCCATATGCTGGACCAGGCTTGTAGCCTATCCAGATCCCTTTGCAGTCTTGCCTGGCCCTCCTCCGATTGAATTCTCATCATTAACTTGACATCGTCTGCAAACAGAGACACTTCTGAGTCTATTCCTTCCGTTATGTCATTCACATATACCAGAAACAGCACCGGCCATAGGCGCCTACTCCGACACCTTGTCACGTACCATGACTCGCTGCTGCCTTCCTGTCAGGTATTCTCTGATCCGTTGCAGTGCTTTCCCTGTTATACCTGCCTGGTGTTCCAGTTTTTACGCTAATCTCTTGGGTGGAACTGTGTCGAAAACCTTCTTACAGTCCAAGAAAAACCAGTTTACCAACTTCTTTCTCTCTTGTCTTACTGCTGTTACCTTGTCATTGAACTCCAGTAGGTTTGTGACACAGGATTTCCCCTTCTTGAATCTGTGCTGATTGTCGTTTATAAGCTCATTCTTTTCTAGATGCTCCACCACTCTTCTCCTGATAATATTCTCCATGACTTTGCATTCTATGCATGTCATTGATTCTAGTGTGTAGTTTAGTGCTGCATGTCTGTCTCCTTTTTCAAAAATTGGAACTACATTTGCTGTCTTCTGTACCTCAGGGAGCTGCCCTGGTTCGATAGATGAGTTGAAGATTGTTGTTAGTGGTACACAGACTGCCCCTGCTCCCTCTCTCACGATCCACGGAGAGATGGTGCCCAGCCCCATCGCCTTTGAGGTATCCAGTTTGCTTAGCAGCCTCCTCACCTCTTCCTCGGTTGTATGTATTGTGTCTAGCATTTGGTGGTGTACCCCTCTCCTCCGTGTTTCAGGAGTCCTTTCTGTCGCCACTGTGAATACTTCTTTAAATCTCATATTGAGCTCCTCACATACTTCTCAGTTACTTTTTTGTAATCTCACCTTCTTGTTTCCTCAGCCAATTACCTGGTCCTTGACTGTTGTTTTTCTCGTGATATGACTGTACACCAGCTTCAGGTCAGACTTGGCTTTTGCTGCTATGTCATTTTCGCGTTGTTGTTGGGCCTCCCTCTTTACCTGTGCATATTCATTTCTGGCTCTTCGACTACTCTCCTTATTCTCCTGGGTCCTTTACCTCCTATACTTCTTCCTTTCTCTAGCCCATTTAGTTTAGGCCTCTCTACACCTCTGGGTGTGGAGAGGCCAAATGGACCAATGGACCAATGGACTTGTTCTGGCCTTCTCATTATTTCTGTTGCCCTTGGTTACAAACCTCTCTTCTGTTGCCTTGCATATTGTTGTCACACATTCCATCATCTCATTTACTGATTTTCCTGCTGGTTCTCTGTCTCACTGAACCTCGTGTAGGAAGTTCCTCAAGCCTATGTAGTTACCTCTCTTGTAGTTTCGGTTCCTCCGCTCTGCCCTTCCTGCTTCCCACTCCACTATTAATTACTATGTATTCGACGCTCAGAACCACATGATCACTAGCTCCATGAGGCCTTTCATATGTGATGTCCTCAATATCTGTACTACTTAAGATGCTGTTTCGTCTTCTTCTCTATCTCTGGTAGAGTTCCTTACGTGCTGATGCATAAGGTTTTCCAGTATTACCTCCAACATCTTTCCGCTCCACATTTCTGGGCTCCCCTGTGGCTCCAGGTTTTCCCAGCCGATTTCTTTGTGGTTGAAATCACCCACAACCAGTAGCTTTGCTCTGCCCATATGGGTCCTTTTGACCACTTCAACCAGTGTGTCAACCATTGCTGTATTACTTTCACATTCTTGTCTTGGCCTCCTGCTATTCTGTGGTGGGTTATACATCACTGTAAATACCACCTTGGGACCTCTAGACTGAAGTGTTCCTATTATGTAGTCACTTGCTTCTCCTCTGTCTCCTTCCTCCAGCTCCTCAAAATCCCATTGTTTTTGATATGCAGTGCCACTCCTCCACCCCCTCTGTTTCCTCCATCTTTCCTCAGGATCTGATATCCAGTTGGAAAGATGGCATCTGTTATCATATCTGGGAACTTGGTTTCTGTGAGATCTATGATGTCTGATGATGCTTCTTTGATTCTTTCGTACGACTCCTCCTACTTATTCGTTATTCCATCAACGTTGGTGTACCATACTTCCAGTTTCCTCTCCAACACTTTGTTCTGGGGGGTTTGTGGAGCTTGGGGGAGTTGGGGACCTGGCAGGGTGCTGTGTGATTCTACTGCACAGTGTGGGGTGGGGGCTGTGAGTGTGGATTGTGATTTGTATTGGGATATTGTGTATGATTGTGGGGTTCCGAGGGTGGTTCTGTAAGTGTGGTTTTTATTATGCCCGGGTATATACAAAGAAACGCTTGTTTCTGCGTGGTGCATTGATATAAAAATCGCTTGAGAGGTCAGAACATACAGGAGGAGATTGAAATACCAGGAATCCATGCTTGAGGCTGACTGACGTGCCCGGGCTGGGAAACAAGCATGGCTTGTGAACCAGACTGCCCAGTCTATGTGGCATTTGTGTGGCTGAGTAGACTAGAGCGCTGCCTGAGAATCTTGGCCATTTTCAGTAGTATTTCGAATCCTGCTTATTGCGATCTTTATATATATATATATATATATATATATATATATATATATATATATATATATATATATATATATATATATATATATATATATATATATATATATATATTTTATAAATATATAGGCATAAAAATTATTAAAACAAATCGGTCCCAGGAAATCTAATAAAAATTTAATTTAGTTTTCTCATCCCCCCCCAAAAAAAAAATCGCACAAATCCTCGACTCTGGCAAATAAATACTTAAGAGGATTTTATGTCATGTTAATGCAGCCTTTATTGTCAAATTTACTGCATAACAAAATCCAATCGGGATTATATTTTTTTCAAAAGCCGTGGAATTAACAGGAGAATACCACCCGCCGTGGTCATCAATTTGCTACATTGATGTCTACATCAATATACTACATTGATGGCTACATCAATATACTACATTGATGATTACACCAGTGAGCTACAACCATGGGCACATCAATGGGCTACAACCATGGGTACATCAGTGGGCTACAACCATGGGTACATCAATGGGCTACAACCATGGGTACATCAGTGGGCTACAACCATGGGTACATCAATGAACTACAGCCATGGGTACATCAGTGGGCTACAACCATGGGTACATCAGTGGGCTACAACCATGGGTACATCAGTGGGCTACAACCATGGGTACATCAATGAACTACAACCATAGGTACATCAGTGGGCTACAACCATGGGTACATCAATGAACTACAACCATGGGTACATCAGTGGGCTACAACCATGGGTACATCAGTGGGCTACAACCATGGGTACATCAGTGGGCTACAACCATGGGTACATCAATGGGCTACAACCATGGGAACATCAGTGGGCTACAACCATGGGTACATCAGTGGGCTACAACCATGGGTACATCAATGGGCTACAACCATGGGTACATCAGTGGGCTACAACCATGGGTACATCAATGAACTACAACCATGGGTACATCAGTGGGCTACAACCATGGGTACATCAGTGGGCTACAACCATGGGTACATCAGTGGGCTACAACCATGGGTACATCAATGAACTACAACCATAGGTACATCAGTGGATACAACCATGGGTGCACCAACTGGCTACAACCATGGGTACATCAATGGATACAACCATGGGAACATCAGTGGGCTACAACCATGGGTACATCAGTGGGCTACAACCATGGGTACATCAGTGGGCTACAACCATGGGTACATCAATGAACTACAACCATAGGTACATCAATGGATACAACCATGGGTACACCAATTGGCTACAACCATGGGTGCACCAATTGGCTACAACCTTGGGTACATCAGTGTGCTACAACCATGGGTACATCAATGGATACAATCATGGGAGCAAGAATGGGCTACAACCATGGGTACATCAATGGGCTAAAACCATGGGCACATCAAAGGGCTAAAATCATGGACACATCACTGGGTTAGAACCATGGGTACATCAATGGACTACAGCCATGGGCACATCAATGGGCTACAATTATAAGCACATCAATGGGGCACAACCATGGGTACATCAACTGGCTACAACTACGGGTACATGAATGGAGTACAACCATGGATACATCAATGGGGTACAACCATGGGTACATCAATGGGGTACAACCATGGGTACATCAATGGGGTACAACCATGGGTACATCAATGGTGTTCAACCATAGTCACATCAATGGGGTACAACCATGGGTACATCAATGGGGTTCAACCATAGTCACATCAATGGGGTACAACCATGGGTACATCAATGGGGTTCAACCATAGTCACATCAATGGGCACTCTAATATTCTCAATCTCAGTTCCAAAATTCCCATTCCCTATTATGCAAATCCCGATTCCCATTCCAACTTGTCGACAAGATTCTCCAGCCTCTGAATAACCGGGCTCTATCCATTTCTGTTTCGATTGGGGTTTAGGGGATGAGTGGGAGGTTCAGGGGGCGAGTGTGAGGTTCAGGGGCGTCTGGGAGGTTCAGGGGGCGACTGGGAGGTTCAGGGGGCGACTGGGAGGTTCAGGGGGCGAGTGTGAGGTTCAGGGGCGACTGGGAGGTTCAGGGGCGACTGGGAGGTTCAGGGGGCGACTGGGAGGTTCAGGGGGCGAGTGTGAGGTTCAGGGAGCGACTGGGAGGTTCAGGGGCGACTGAGAGGTTCAGGGGGCGACTGGGAGGTTCAGGGGGTGAGTGTGAGGTTCAGGGGCGACTGGGAGGTTTAGGGGCGACTGGGAGGTTCAGGGGCGACTGGGAGGTTCAGGGGGCAACTGGGAGGTTCAGGGGGCGATTGGGAGGTTCAGGGGCGACTGGGAGGTTCAGGGGCGACTGGGAGGTTCAGGGGGCGACTGGGAGGTTCAGGGGGCGACTGGGAGGTTCAGGGGGCGATTGGGAGGTTCAGGGGCGACTGGGAGGTTCAGGGGCGACTGGGAGGTTCAGGGGGCGACTGAGAGGTTCAGAGGGCGACTGGGAGGTTCAGGGGGAGAGTGTGAGGCTCAGGTGGCGACTGGGAGGTTCTGGGGCGACTGGGAGGTTCAGAGGGCGAGTGTGAGGTTCAGGTGGCGACTGGGAGGTTCTGGGGCGACTGGGAGGTTCAGGGGGCGAGTGAGAGGTTCAGGGGGTAAGTGTGAGGTTCAGGGGGCGAGTGTGAGGTTCAGGGGGCGAGTGTGAGGTTCAGAGGGCGACTGGGAAGTTCAGGGGGAGAGTGTGAGGTTCAGGTGGCGACTGGGAGGTTCTGGGGCGACTGGGAGGTTCAGAGGGCGAGTGTGAGGTTCAGGTGGCGAGTGTGAGGTTCAGAGGGCGACTGGGATGTTCATGGGGTGAGTGGGAGGTTCAGGGGATGAGTGAGATGTTCAAAAGGTGAGTGGGAGGTTTAGTAGGTGTGTGGGAGGCTCAGGGAGTGAGAGGTTCAGGGGTGAATGGAAGGTTCAGGGGGTGAGTGGGGTGAGTGGGAGGTTCAGGAGGTGAGTTGGAAGTTCACAGGGTGAGTGGGAGGTTCAGGGAGTGAGTGGGAGGTTCAGAGAGTGAGTAGGAGATTCAAGAGGTGAGTGGGAGGTTCAAGGGGTGAGTGGGAGGCTTAAATAGTGAGTGCGAGGTTTAGGGGTTGAATGGGAGCTTTGAGTGGGAGGCTTAGATAGCGAGTGCGAGGTTAAGGGGTTGAATGGGAGCTTCAGGGGTTGAGTGGGAGGTCCAGGAGGTGAGTGGGAGATTCAGGGGTTGAGTGGGAGGTCCAGGAGGTGAGTGGGAGATTCAGGGGTTGAGTGGGAGGTCGAGGGGGTGAGTGGGAGGTTTAGGGTGAGTGAGTGGGAGGTATAGGAGGGTGAGTGGGAGGTTTAGGGGGGTGAGTTCGCCACAACCAGCGTGACTGTGACGAACTCTAGCTCAAGTCCCCTCAAACCCGCTATCATTACTCTCCAAATCGTGTTATTACGAACCACGGCACGGCTGGGGTTCGAACTCGCGGCAAGCTTTACGACTCACTAGCCGCGAGTTCAACCCTCACCCGTACCATGATTTGTTAGCAATCGTGTCATTACGATTTCGTGAGTCGAAACATCACGCTGTTTCACCCACACACACAAGAAAAAAAACAACAACCGAGGGTTTCAGAATCTACCCCAAACACTGGAGAACACTGGGAAGGTCACCAACAATTCTGATCACAGGAGCATCATGCACGAGCCGATGGTAGGTAGAACGTGGTCATGCACAGCCACTAAGAACTTCATGACGACCGGACTAGGCGCTCTGTAGTTAGTACCCAAAGGAAATCGAGAAGTTGGAGAAAGGAAACAATAATCAGGTAACCATTTAAAATTTTCCCCTCTAGTTAAGAAGCCTAGTTAGGCCTAGTTAAGTAGCCTAGTTAAACCTGGTTAAGAAGCCTAGTTAAGCCTAGTTAAGCGTAGTTAAGCCTAGTTAAGCGTAGTTAAGCCTAGTTAAGCCTAGTTAAGCCTAGTTAGGAAGCTTAGTTAAACCTAATTAAGAAGCTTAGTTAAGCCTAGTTAAGAAGCTTAGTTAAGCCTAGTTAAGAAGCTTAGTTAAGCCTAGTTAAGAAGCCTAGTTAAGCCTAGTTAAGTCCAGTTAAGCCTAGTTATGCAGCCTAGTTAAGCCTAGTTAAGCGTAGTTAAGCCTAGTTAAGCGTATAAGCCTAGTTAAGAGTAGTTAAGCCTAGTTAAGAAGCTTAGTTAAACCTAGTTAAGAAGCTTAGTTAAGCCTAGTTAAGAAGCCTAGTTAAGCCTAGTTAAGAAGCTTAGTTAAGCCTAGTTAAGAAGCTTAGTTAAGCCTAGTTAAGAAGCTTAGTTAAGCCTAGTTAAGAAGCCTAGTTAAGCCTAATTAAGTCTAGTTAAGCCTAGTTATGAAGCCTAGTTAAGCCTAGTTAAACCTAGTTAAAAAGCCTAGTTAAGCCTAGTTAGGAAGCTTAGTTAAACCTAGTTAAGAAGCTTAGTTAAGCCTAGTTAAGAAGCTTAGTTAAACCTAGTTAAGAAGCTTAGTTAAGCCTAGTTAAGAAGCCTAGTTAAGCCTACTTAAGTCTAGTTAAGCTTAGTTAAGCCTAGTTATGAAGCCTAGTTAAGCCTAGTTAAACCTAGTTAAAAACCTAGTTAAGCCTAGTTAAGACGCCTAGTTAAGCCTAGTTAAAAAGCCTTGTTAAGCCTAGTTAAGAAGCCTAGTTAAGCCTAGTTAAAAAGCCTAGTTAAGCCTAGTTAAAAAGCCTAGTTAAGAAGCCTAGTTAAGAAGCCTAGTTAAGAAGCCTAGTTAAGAAGCTTCACAAGCTCTACATTGACTTGAGAAGCTCTGTAAGTTAATAAGAAGCTCAACAGGTGAGTAAGAAGTTCTCCAGGTGACAAGTTCTACAGGTGACAAGTTCTACATGTGACAAGTTCTACAGGTGACAAGTTCTACAGGTGACAAGTTCTACAGGTGACAAGTTATACAGGTGACAAGTTCTACAGGTGACAAGTTCTACAGGTGACAAGTTCTAAAGGCGACAAGTTCTACAGGCGACAAGTTCTACAGGTGACAAGTTCTACAGGTGACAAGTTCTACAGGTGACAAGTTCTACAGGTGACACGTTCTAAAGGCGACAAGTTCTACAGGCGACAAGTTCTACATGTGACAAGTTCTACAGGTGACAAGTTCTACAGGCGACAAGCTCTACAGGCGATAAGTTCTACAGGTGACAAGTTCTACATGTGACAAGTTCTACAGGTGACAAGTTCTACAGGTGACAAGTTCTACAGGTAACAAGTTCTACAGGTGACAAGTTCTACATGTGACAAGTTCTACAGGTGACAAGTTCTACAGGCGACAAGTTCTACAGGTGACAAGTTTTACAGGCGACAAGTTCTACAGGTGACAAGTTCTACAGGTGACAAGTTCTACAGGTGACAAGTTCTAAAGGCGACAAGTTCTACAGGCGACAAGTTCTACAGGCGACAAGCTCTACAGGCGATAAGTTTTACAGGCGACAAGTTCTACAGGCGATAAGTTCTACAGGTGACAAGTTCTACTGGTGACAGGTTCTAAAGGCGACAATTTCTACAGGCGACAAGTTCTACTTGTGACAAGTTCTACAGGCGACAAGTTCTACAGGTGACAAGTTCTACAGGTGACAAGTTCTACAGGTGACAAGTTCTACAGGTGACAAGTTCTAAAGGCGACAAGTTCTACAGGCGACAAGTTCTACAGGCGACAAGCTCTACAGGCGATAAGTTTTACAGGCGACAAGTTCTACAGGCGATAAGTTCTACAGGTGACAAGTTCTACTGGTGACAGGTTCTAAAGGCGACAATTTCTACAGGCGACAAGTTCTACTTGTGACAAGTTCTACAGGCGACAAGTTCTACAGGTGACAAGTTCTACAGGTGACAAGTTCTACAGGTGACAAGTTCTACAGGTGACAAGTTCTACAGGTGACAAGTTCTACAGATGACAAGTTCTACAGGTGACAAGTTCCACAGGCGACAAGTTCTACAGGTGACACGTTCTACAGGTGACAAGTTCTACAGGTGACAAGTAATACAGGTGACAGGTTCTACAGGTGACAAGTTATACAGGTGACACGTTCTAAAGGCGACAAGTTCTACAGGCGACAAGTTCTACAGGTGACAAGTTCTACAGGTGACAAGTTCTACAGGTGACAAGTTCTACAGGCGACAAGTTCTACAGGCGACAAGTTCTACAGGTGACAAGTTCTACAGGTGACAAGTTCTACAGGTGACAAATTCTACAGGTGACAAGTTCTACAGGTGACAAGTTCTACAGGTGACAAGTTCTACAGGTGACACGTTCTACAGGTGACACGTTCTACAGGTGACAAGTTCTACAGGTGACAAGTTCTACAGGTGACAAGTTCTGCAGGTGACAAGTTATACAGGTGACACGTTCTAAAGGCGACAAGTTCTACAGGCGACAAGTTCTACTGGTGACAAGTTCTACAGGTGACAAGTTCTACAGGTGACAAGTTCTAAAGGCGACAAGTTCTACAGGCGACAAGTTCTACAGGTGACAAGTTCTACAGGTGACAAGTTCTACAGGTGACAAGTTCTACAGGTGACAAGTTCTACAGGTGACAAGTTCTACAGGTGACAAGTTCTACAGGTGACAAGTTCTACAGGTGACAAGTTCTACAGGTAGTCGGGGAACATCTACCTTCAGATCTACCCTGTGATCGAGCCTCTGGGCTCCTGATCTCTTCTACTTTCTACTTTTCAATCACCCTTGCTACTCCAGTCTCTCCCTTCACTCTCCACCTCGTGCTGGTGAAGGGCTCTCGTTCCAGGAAATTGGATCTTATCTCTTTCTCCTCCTCCTTCCTCGGATCAAAAGTGCTTCCCATTCCCTTGCTGCTATGCGGCCTCTCCCCTGCGGGTTTAACGGCTGACTTCGCCAGTGGATTTTAGTCTCTTCCTCTTGTCATCGTCTTCTCTCCTTCTTGCTCTTCCTCCCTCCCTCCTTCCCTCCCTCCCTCTCTCTCTCTCTCTCTCTCGCTCTCTCTCTCTCTCTCCTCATCTACTTTTTTCCAGCCTGTCCATTTTCCTCTCTTCTCTATATCTCCTCCTCGTTATGCCTAGTCCCTCTCCTCCTCTACCGGGAGGTGGGGGGGGGGGAGGGGAGGAGTGCCCCCCCCGGGTAAGTGAGGAGGTGTGTAAAAGTTTCTATGTTAAATGAAGTCATTGCATGCAAGATGAAGGGTCTGGGACGGCCACTGCCAGCCAATTGATATGCTAATGCGCTGGCTGGCACCCCCTGAGCCGGTCCCTGGCATCCCTCCGCCCGTCCCTGGCATTTCTGCGCCAGAACATGGCACCTCTGTACCTGACCCTGAAACTACTACGTGCTCTGAGCGCAAAGGTGGACCTTCGTGGCTCTGTTAAGGAGCACTTGTCCTGAGCTCGACACATGCAGCCATGCATGACCATTATGCTGCGTGTCATCTTAGCCAGCTGGAAGCATGGTTGGCCAGACTTCTCTATTGGTAAGCTCCACACTCGGTCTGGTAACCTAGGTGCTGAGGCATTCTGCCATTTCAGAAGAAGGGTGAGTAGCCTGAGGAAGTTACCTTGTCTCTAGGAATATACCAGACAATAAAACCTTCACGAATCTCCACTTAGTAAAGATCTTACTGTAGATCTCTTATTTGAAGGAGTGTGTTATCACTCTTAGAATTGAGTGTTTTATAAACTATTTTCTAAATATAAATGTTGTTCACTGCCATATTTAATTTCTATTCGAACATTTTTACATAACTGTACATACTGTAAATGCTTTAGAGTGGATGAGAGGGACCTTAATGAATATGTTTAGGTCCTGGGACTTTAATCACTGCAAATGATACAAGAGAATGAGACAAACACAATAATAGAGTATATACAAATGACGATGTTATTAAAGAAGGTCAAGTGAAGGCGTATGTCACCAAACTGTCGTGTCACGTGGAAGGAATCATTGTGAAGTAGCATCATAAGTGGAAAATGTTTATGATGATGTATTAGTCAGCCCTTTGTTCTACGGTGTTGGAAGTGGTAGTTAAGTTATGATTCAAAACAGTGGCGTCCATCCCTGCTTGATTCACTGTTGATCGTTTCTACTTTGTTCCCGTGCATGAGATGACCTTAGTTACAACTGTGTAAGACACGAGCATTGCTGGTGTCTCCGTTACATTTCTGTATTCTTGGACCAGTATGGAAATATTCCTCCCTGTTTCTCACATGTACATCATGTTGTGTCTCCAGTATAGTGTACACTCCCGTCTCACACTGTTGACTGTCTCCAGTGTAGTTTACACTCCCGCCTCACACTGTTGACTGTGTGTCTCCAGTGTAGTGTACACTCCCGTCTCACACTGTTGGCTGTGTGTCTCCAGTGTAGTGTACACTCCCGTCTCACACTGTTGACTGTCTCCAGTGTAGTGTACACTCCCGCCTCACACTGTTGACTGTGTGTCTCCAGTGTAGTGTACACTCCCGCCTCACACTGTTGGCTGTGTCTCTCCAGTGTAGTGTACACTCCCGCCTCACACTGTTGGCTGTGTCTCTCCAGTGTAGTGTACACTCCCGCCTCACACTGTTGGCTTTTGTGTCTCCAGTGTAGTGTACACTCTCGCCTCACACTGTTGGCTGTGTGTCTCCAGTGTAGTGTACACTCCCGCCTCACACTGTTGGCTGTGTGTCTCCAGTGTAGTGTACACTCCCGCCTCACACTGTTGGCTGTGTGTCTCCAGTGTAGTGTACACTCCCGCCTCACACTGTTGGCTGTGTGTCTCCAGTGTAGTGTACACTCCCGCCTCACACTGTTGGCTTTTGTGTCTCCAGTGTAGTGTACACTCCCGCCTCACACTGTTGGCTGTGTGTCTCCAGTGTAGTGTACACTCCCGCCTCACACTGTTGGCTGTGTGTCTCCAGTGTAGTGTACACTCCCGCCTCACACTGTTGGCTGTGTGTCTCCAGTGTAGTGTACACTCCCGCCTCACACTGTTGGCTGTGTTTCTCCAGTGTAGTGTACACTCCCGCCTCACACTGTTGGCTGTGTGTCTCCAGTGTAGTGTACACTCCCGCCTCACACTGTTGGCTGTGTGTCTCCAGTGTAGTGTACACTCCCGCCTCACACTGTTGGCTGTGTGTCTCCAGTGTAGTGTACACTCCCGCCTCACACTGTTGGCTGTGTGTCTCCAGTGTAGTGTACACCCCCCGCCTCACACTGTTGGCTGTGTGTCTCCAGTGTAGTGTTACACTCCCGCCTCACACTGTTGGCTGTGTGTCTCCATGTAGTGTACACTCCCGCCTCACACTGTTGGCTGTGTGTCTCCAGTGTAGTGTACACTCCCGCCTCACACTGTTGGCTGTGTGTCTCCAGTGTAGTGTACACTCCCGCCTCACACTGTTGGCTGTGTGTCTCCAGTGTAGTGTACACTCCCGCCTCACACTGTTGGCTGTGTGTCTCCAGTGTAGCGTACACTCCCGCCTCACACTGTTGGCTGTGTGTCTCCAGTGTAGTGTACACTCCCGCCTCACACTGTTGGCTGTGTGTCTCCAGTGTAGTGTACACTCCCGCCTCACACTGTTGGCTGTGTGTCTCCAGTGTAGTGTACACTCCCGCCTCACACTGTTGGCTGTGTGTCTCCAGTGTAGTGTACACTCCCGCCTCACACTGTTGGCTGTGTGTCTCCAGTGTAGTGTACACTCCCGCCTCACACTGTTGACTGTGTGTCTCCAGTGTAGTGTACACTCCCGCCTCACACTGTTGACTGTGTGTCTCCAGTGTAGTGTACACTCCCGCCTCACACTGTTGACTGTGTGTCTCCAGTGTAGTGTACACTCCCGCCTCACACTGTTGGCTGTCATACGGAACTTTCCCTGTGAAATCCCTGGCGGAAAACGTGACACGATAGTAACCTGACACGTCCTTACTTGACTTTCTCTAGTGACATGCATTCTCATCTATATATACTGTGACCTGACCTGACTAGGTTGGGTGCATTGGCTTAAGCCGGTAGGAGACTTGGACCTGCCTCGCATGGGCCAGTAGGCCTTCTGCAGTGTTCCTTCGTTCTTGTGTGTTCTTGTGTATTTTCTTATTCTCTTGTATCATTTGGAGTGACCAAGGTCCCAGGACCTAAACACATCCAATAAACCTATCCTGAGCGTATGCACGTGTGTCCATTCATCCAAATTATCGGTATCAATATAAATTTTAATCTTATAACATGTTATGGTGTTGGGAACTTGAGCAAGTGATGGTGTGTGTGACTTTATGGCCTCGTTTTGAGTGAGCTTTGTCTGTGCTAAGCTGGTTCACAGCCCCGCCTGCCACTACAGCTACAGCGTCCAACCACGCCAATACTGGACCATCCTCGTGTATCCACCTCTCCCGTGCCACACATTCTTATGTATTCACCTCTCTCGTGCCACACATCCTTATGTATCCACCTCTCTCGTGCCACACATCCTTATGTATCCACCTCTCTCGTGCCACATCCTTATGTATCCACCTCTCTCGTGCCACACATCCTTATGTATCCACCTCTCTCGTGCCACATCCTTATGTATCCACCTCTCTCGTGCCACACATCCTTATGTATCTACCTCCCTAGTTCTAAGTAATCTACTCGTACCCACCTCTCTAGCGCCAGCTACCAGCCCCGCTACCCCAGCAACCAGCCCCGCTACCCCAGCTACCAGCCCCGCTACCCCAGCTACCAGCCCCGCTACCTCAGCTACCAGCCCCGGTACCACAGCAACCAGCCCCGCTACCCCAGCTACCACTCTCACCCCCGCAATCAGTGTTACCCCCAGTACCAGCTTCACCTCCCTCCCCCCGCTACTAGAGTAACCTCTCCCTCCTATCCGACCTCCTCCCCACCCTCCCCTCTTCCATCGTCTCCCCTCGGCCTCTTAAATAATTCAGGAGGAATTGAGGGGATGAACGACCCATGATCCTCACTGTTAGCTGCTGCCCAGTAATGTATTATCACACACACACACACACACACACACACACACACACACACACACACACACGTTTCATTCGCCTATTTGTGGTTTGCATGTTGAGGGCCCTGGCTGGCCTTACATACTGTTTGATACTGGTCACTCACTCCTGCAAGCTATTACCAGAATTAGAATAGAAATAGCGTAGACATAGTGAATATAGTGTTGACGAGTATGAGAAGGTAGAGTCCAGCGAGGAGTAGAGTAGTATTAATTCCAGTAGTTATTAGCAGTAAGAATACTTAGGAAAATAGGAAGTCCTCTCCCAATGTGAACATGGAACAGGATAATAACCAGCAATAATTGATACTTAAATCCAGACACACACACACACACACGCAAGGCGAGTATTACTATAAGCTAGGTGGCGGGACAAACTTTTAAGGGCAACATTGTAAGACGGTGCGAGGGTCAAGTCCCAGGAGGGTTGTGGTCAGGTCACAAGAAGTTGCGGCCAGTCATTACACCGCACAAGACACACACACACACACACACACACACACACACACACACACACACACACACACACACACACACACACAAGGAAAAAGATCCGGGGGTGAGTATAACACCGAGCATATCTCCTGAGGCACACATCAATCAGATAACTGCTGCAGCATATGGGCGCATGGCAAACCTATGGATAGCGTTCCGATACCTCAGTAAAGATTTGTTTAAGACTCTGTATACCATCTACGTCAGGCCCATACTGGAGTATGCAGCACCAGTTTGGAATCCACACCTAGTCAAGCACGTCAAGAAATTAGAGAAAGTGCAAAGGGTTGCAACAAGACTAGTCCCAGAGCTACGGGGATTGTCCTATGAAGAAAGGTTGAGGGAAATCGGCCTGACGACACTGGAGGCCAGGAGGGTCAGGGGAGACATGATAACGACATATAAAATACTGCGCAGAATAGACGAGGTGGACAAAGATGGGATGTTCCAGAGATGGGACACAGACACAAGAGGTCACAATTGGAAGTTGAAGACTCAGATGAATCAAAGGGATGTTAGGAAGTATTTCTTCAGTCATAGAGTAGTCAGGCCATGGAATAGCCTAGAAAGTGATGTGGTGGAGTCAGGAACCATACATAGTTTTAAGGTGAGGTATGATAGAGCTCATGGGGCAGGGAGAGAGAGGACCTAGTAGCAATCAGCGAAGAGGGGGGCCAGGAGCTGTGACTCGACCCTGAAACCACAATAGAGTGAGTACAAATAGGTGAGTACACCACACACAACATACACACAACAACACACACACAACACACACATAACACACACACACAGACACACAACACACACACAACACACACATAACACACCACACACACACACACACACACACACACACCAACATACACACACAACACACACACACACACACACATTGCCAGACTCTACACATACACTCCCCCCTTCCCCACCGACATCTCACTCCTTCACCTGATCCCTCCCCTCCCTCTTTCACCTCCCTCCCCACCTCTCACTCCTTCCCCCTCTCCCTCCTTCCCCCTCCTCCCTCTCCCACTCACCAACTTGCTTCTCCCTCCTTCCCACCCCCCTCCCCACTACTCTCCCACATAGCCACAGTTCCTCCTCTACCTCCCCCCCACACTCTGACATACACAATACTAACCTAACACACAGAATTTCATAGGTTTCCCACTCTGAGGCAATCAGGATAAAACAAAAATGGGTTGCCAGAGAGCAACAAGAAAAACAAAGGGACAGGAGGAGGAAACTGCAAAGGAAGATTGGGCAGCAGAGCTCACAAAAAGGGAACATGAATGGGAAAAGAAACTAGAAGAACTTAGCATGACAATGGAAGAGAAGATAGACATGGAAAGCAGGAAGTGGGAGGTGCAAGTCAAAGCAGCAGAGGCTAGGATACAGAGTTTATTAGAGGAACTGAAAAATCTGAAACAGCCTAAAGAACTAAAGAACATTTTGGGATTGACAACAGAGACTGCTACCTCAGTCACAAATAAGGGGACTGTAGGGAAAGAAGGAGCAAAACTGCATGTAGAAGCTCAATCAGTGGAGACTGTAGTAAATAAAAGAGCTAAGCTATATGTGGAGGCCCTAACAGACCACAGCAGAGCCCAGGGAAAGCCGAGAAGGGAAAATGACAGGCCACTGAGCCCAAGTACATTAGCTAGTGAAACTGAAGAAAGGAAAGCTGAAATGGAGGAAATCAAATTGAATGAGGGGATACACAGGGATATGCAGTGGGAGAATGAAAGGGTGAGGTCAGTCTTTGTGTATGGGCTCCAGGAAGTTGAAGGGGAAACATATGAAGCAAAAAAAAAACAAGGAAAAAAAAGCAATTGAAAGCATCATGAAAGCAATAGGAGAAGACGACATGACCCAGCTGGAAAATTTTTGGAGAATAGGGGGGTTTGTAAAAGAAAGAACCCAGCCAGTGAAAGTGACCTTCAAGGCAGAATCGACTCGGAACAGGATCCTGCAGGAGAAAACATGATTAAGGGACATGCCGGCATACAGGAAGGTGTATCTCGACCGCGACAGAACACAAGCAGAAAGGCAGAAACTGAGAGAGATGGTACAAAGACGAAAGGAGGAAAGAGAGGGGATGGAGAAGACAGACAGGAGATCCCAGATACAGGAAGATCAAATACAGCCTTCCTCACAACTTCCTATAGAAGCCTCCCAACCAGGTCAACCCCAGTGCAACCAAACACTCTAAACCAAAACACCCATGCCACATCCAATGCCCCCACCCACTGCATTACAAACTCCACCCCCACAGCAACCACCCATAGTTCCTTATCAGATCTCCCACTTCCCCAACCCCAATACACCTCCCAGACCACAATCTTAGAAAAGAAGTTGAAGGTGTGGTATACAAATGCAGATGGAATAACAAATAAGTATGAGGAGTGGCACGAAAGAATCAAGGAGACATCCCCAGACATAATAGCACTCACAGAAACAAAACTCACCAGAATAATAACAGATTCAATCTTTCCATCCGGATATCAAATCCTCAGGAAAGACAGAGGAGAGAGGGGGAGTGAGGAGTATGCACTGCTCATTAAAAACCAGTGGGGGTTTGAGAAAATGGAAGGAATGGACGGCACAGGCGAAAGGGACAACTTAGTAGGAACAATCCAGTCTGAGGGACATAAGGTGATAATTGCAGTAATGTACAACCCACCACAGAACTGCAGGAGGCCAAGAGAAGAATACGATGAGAGCAACAGAGCAATGGTCGACACACTAGCCGAGGTGGCCAGGAGAGCACACATGGGGGGAGCAAAGTTACTAGTTATGGGTGATTTCAATCACAAGGAGATTGATTGGGAAAACTGGAGCCCATGGGGGTCCCGAAACATGGAGAGCAAGATGATGGATGTGGGCACTGGAAAACCTCTGCATCAAACATGTTAGGAAAACACTACCAGAGAGAGAGGAGGGATGAACCAGCAAGACTGGACCTTGTATTCACTTGAGTAGTTCTGACTTCGAGGATATCATGTATGAAAGGCCCCCTGGGAGCTAGTGATCATGTGGTTCTGTGCTTCGATACATAGTTGAGCTCCAAGTGGAGAGAGCAGCAGGAATAGGGTGGGAAAAACCAAATACAAAAGGGGGAACTACTCAGGCTTGAGGAACTTCTTCAATACATTCAGTGGGAGAGGGAACTGCAGGAAAACATACAAGAAATGATGGACTATGTCGCAACAAAATGCAAGGAGGCAGAGGAGAGGTTTGTTCCCAAGGGAAACAGAAATAATGGGAAGAAACAAACGAGTCCTTGGTTCACCCAAAGGTGTAGGAGGCAAAAACTAGGTGTACTAGAGAATTGGAAAAGGTTACAGAGGACAGAGAACTCAGGAAAATAAAGAGATTAGCCGAAGAGCAAGAAACAAATATGCACAGATAAGAAGGGAGGCTCAGCGGCAATACGAAAATGACATAGCATCGAAAATCAAGACTGACCCGAAGCTGTTGTACAGCCACATCAGGAGGAAAACAACAGTCAAGGACTAGGTAATCAGACTGAGGAAGGATGATGGGGAATTCACAAGAAACGACCGGGAGGCATGTCAGGAGCTCAACACGAGATTTAAAGAAGTATTTACAGTGGAAACCAGTAGGACTCCAGGAAATCAGAGCAGGGGGTGCACCAGCAAGTGCTGGATGAGGTACATATAACCAAGGAGGAGGTGAAGAAGCTGCTATGCGAACTTGACACCTCAAAGGCGGTGGGACCAGACAACATCTCTCCGTGGGTCCTTAAAGAGGGAGCAGAGATATTGTGTGTACCATTAACAAAAATCTTCAACACATCATTTGAAACTGGGCAACTCCCCGGGGTATGGAAGATGGCAAATGTAGTCCCAATTTTTAAAAAGGGAGACAGACATGAGGCACTAAACTACAGACCTGTATCACTGTATAGTATGCAAGGTCATAGAAGAGATCATCAGGAGGAGAGTGGTGGAGCACCTAGAAAGAAACAAGTGTATAACTGACAACCAGCATGGTTTCAGGGAGGGAAAATCCTGTGTCACAAACCTACTAGAGTTTTATGACAAGGTGACAGAAGTAAGACAAGAGAGAGAGGGGTGGATCGACTGCATTTTTTTGGACTGCAAGAAGGCCTTCGACACAGTTCCTCACATGAGGTTACTGCAAAAGCTAGAGGATCAGGCACACATAACAGGAAAGGCTCTGCAATGGATCAGAGAATACCTGACAGGGAGGCAACAACGAGTCATGGTACGTGACGAGGTGTCAGAGTGGGCGCCCGTGACAAGCGGGGTTCCACAGGGGTCAGTCCCAGGACCTGTGCTGTTCTTGGTATATGTGAATGACATAACGGAAGGGATAGACTCAGAAGTGTCCTTGTTTGCAGATGATGTGAAGTTAATGAGAAGAATCAAATCGGATGAGGATCAGGCAGGACTACAAAGAGACCTGGACAGGCTACAAGCCTAGTCCAGCAACTGGCTCCTTGAGTTTAACCCTGCTAAATGCAAAGTCATGAAGATTGGGGAAGGGCAAAGAAGACCGCAGACACAATATAGTTTAGATGGCCAAAGTCTGCAAACCTCACTCAAGGAAAAAGATCTGGGGGTGAGTATAACACCGAGCATATCTCCTGAGGCGCACATCAATCAGATAACTGCTGCAGCATACGGGCGCCTGGCAAACCTACGGATAGCGTTCCGATACCTCAGTTAGGATTCGTTCAAGACTCTGTATACCATTTACGTCAGGCCCATACTGGAGTATGCAGCACCAGTTTGGAATCCACACCTAGTCAAACACGTCAAGAAATTAGAGAAAGTGCAAAGGTTTGCAACAAGACTAGTCCCAGAGCTACGGGGATTGTCCTACGAAGAAAGGTTGAGGGAAATCGGCCTGACGACACTGGAGGCCAGGAGGGTCAGGGGAGACATGATAACGACATATAAAATACTGCGCGGAATAGATGAGGTGGACAAAGACGGGATGTTCCAGAGATGGGACACAGACACAAGAGGTCACAATTGGAAGTTGAAGACTCAGATGAATCAAAGGGATGTTAGGAAGTATTTCTTCAGTCATAGAGTAGTCAAGCCGTGGAATAGCCTAGAAAGTGAAGTAGTGGAGGCGGGAACCATACATAGTTTTAAGGCGAGGTATGATAAAGCTCATGGAGCAGGGAGATAGAGGACCTAGTAGCAATCAGTGAAGAGGCGGGGCCAGGAGCTATGACTCGACCCCTGCAACCACAAATAGGTGAGTACACACACACACACACACACACACACACACACACATACACACACACACACACACACACACACACACACACACACACACACACACACACACACACACACACACACACACACACACACACACACACATGTCTCCGGAAGCACACATCAATCAGATAACTGCTGCAGCATATGGGCGCCTGGCAAACCTGAGAACAGCATTCCGACACCTTAGTAAGGAATCATTCAAGACACTGTACACCGTGTATGTCAGGCCCATACTGGAGTATGCAGCACCTGTTTGGAACCCGCACTTGATAAAGCACGTCAAGAAACTAGAGAAAGTACAAAGGTTTGCAACAAGGTTAGTTCCAGAGCTAAGGGGAATGTCCTATGAAGAAAGATTAAGGGAAATCGGCCTGACGACACTGGAGGACAGGAGGGTCAGGGGAGACATGATAACGACATATAAAATACTGCGTGGAATAGACAAGGTGGACAAGGACAGGATGTTCCAGGGAGGGGACACAGAAACAAGAGGCCACAATTTGAAGTTGAAGACACAAATGAGTCAGAGAGATAGTAGGAAGTATTTCTTCAGTCATAGAGTTGTAAGGCAGTGGAATAGCCTAGAAAATGACGTAGTGGAGGCAGGAACCATACACAGTTTTAAGACGAGGTTTGATAAAGCTCATGGAGCGGGGAGAGAGAGGGTCTAGTAGCAACCGGTGAAGAGGCGGGGCCAGGAGCTAGGACTCGACCCCTGCAACCACAAATAGGTGAGCACAAATAGGTGAGCACACACACTCACACACGTACTACAGGCCTAGTGTCTAATCGACATGTGCCTAGGACAAAATGGTAACTAACACACACACACACACACACACGACTCCTTACCTTACGTACACTGTGTACGTCAGGCCCATACTTGAGTATGCAGCACCAGTTTGGAACCTGGTCAAGCACGTCGAGAAGTTAGAGAATGTACAGAGGTTTACAACAAGGCTAGTTCCAGAGCTCAGGGGAATGTCCGACGATGAAAGGTTGAGGAAAATCGGACTGACGACACTGGAGGACAGAATTGTCAGGGAAGACATGATAACGACATACAAGATACTGCGGGGAATAGACAAGGTGGACAGAGATAGGATGTTCCAGAGAGGGGGCACAGGGACAAGGGGTCAAAACTGGAAGCTGAAGACTCAGACGAGTCACAGGGACGTTAAGAAGTATTTCTTCAGTCATAGAGTTGTCAGGAAGTGGAATAGCCTAGCAAGTGAAGTAGTGGAGGCAGGAACCATACATAGTTTTAAGTAGAGGTATGATACAGCTCAGGAAGCAGAGAGAGAGAGGACCTAGTAGCGATCAGTGAAGAGGCGGGGCCAGGAGCTGAGTCTCGACCCCTGCAACCACAATTAGGTGAGTACAATTAGGTGAGTACACACACACACACACACACACACACACACACACACACACACACACATACACACACACACACGCACACATGCACTCACACGCATGCACGCTCGGACTAACGAACAAACACACTTATTTACCTGGAAGGAAACAAGGAATGATTGTCTGTGACAAGAAAGGTTCCACAAGGATTAGTCCCAGGACCCTTACTATATATTTCGTAGGTAAATGAAGTGTTGGAAGAAACCATACCCCCGGCCGGGATTGAACCCGCGGTCATAGAGTCTCAAAACTCCAGCCCGTCGCGTTAGCCACTAGACCAGCTAGCCACAATAAGATTCATCCAACTAGGTATATTTCTACACCATAGGACCGCGGGTTCAATCCCGGCCGGGGGTATGGTTTGTTTGCAATCGTGTCATTACGATTTCTTGAGTCATGTTGACGGCAGTGAAGGGACTTGAGCTAGAGTTCGTCACGGCCACGCTAGCTGGAGATTCGTCTGTAAAAACTTGCATTTGTGGTCACAGAGGTGCCTGTGCTAACCTTCCTATGGTGTAGAAATATACCTAGTTGGATGAATCTTATTGTGGCTAGCTGGTCTAGTGGCTAACGCGACGGGCTGGAGTTTTGAGACTCTGTGACCGCGGGTTCAATCCCGGCCGGGGGTATGGTTTGTTTGCAATCGTGTCATTACGATTTCTTAAGTCAAGTGTTGGAAGAGGCAGAATTAGATGATGATGTGAAACTAATGAGGAGAATACAACTAAACCTTGACCAGGAAACAATATCAGTCTGTTTGGACATGATGTAGGTCTTGTCTGACAAGTGCTTAATAGAAGAAGAATAGTGATGGTTAGAGAAGACCGCAAACAAAGTACAGGCACGAAAGGCAAAGGCTGCAAATTTCGGGGTGAGTATTGTACCGAACATATCGCCATATCAGAAAAACTGCTGCAGGTAACACGAGTCCGGCAGGAACCTAAGCAAAGAGTCATTCACTATACTCTGTATAACATATGTCATGCCCATGTTCGAGTAAGTCTCACCAATGTGGAACCCACACCTGATCAAGCATCTCCAGAATCTAGAGAAGGTGTAGAGGTCTGTAGCAAGACTAGTCCCGGAACTAAAGGGATATGTCCTATGAGAAGAGGTTAAAGGAACTCAACCTGATGACACTAGATGAAAGAAGGGCTGTGGGTAATATATTAACAGCATACTAAATACTGGGAGGAATCGAATGTGTGGACAGGGACAGATTGTTTCCAAGAAGGGAAACAGGAACACGAGGGCACAGCTGGAAGCTGACAACACAGATAAGTTACAGGGATTATAGGAAGTATTTCTTCAGTCTTAAAGAGGTCAGGAAGTGTAACGACCTTGACAGTGGAGTGGTAGAGGCAGGATCCACACATAGTTTTAATAAGAGGTACAATAAGGCCAGGAACTGAGACTCTACCGTGGCAACCTCCTAAACTCTAGGCGAGTACAGAGAGAGAGAGAGAGAGAGAGGGAAGGTTAAAACAGAACTGCTTCATAGCCACATAAGGAAGACGAGTGTAAAGGATGAAGTGATAAGAGTGAAGAAAAGAGAACAACTCACAGAAGATTACAGAGAGGAAGGCAGAGAACTAACCAGAAAATTTCGAAAGGCATTCATGGTAAAGTAATGCGGCGAGGTAACACAGCAGCACCAACACAACCCACACCACGAACATTATAAGGAGGAAGGGAAGATACTGAAGGAACTAGACATAACAGCAATAGGGAGGCTTCACAAAGGGAGGGAGGAGAACAGAACCACAGTAAGCTTATAGCGAAGCTCTTCAACAAGTTGCTCTAGACGGAGTGAATACTTGATAGCTGGAAGACTCCTCTCTGTCCCATCAGAAGAGGGACATCAGAAGAGGGAATGAGAGGAGGAGGCAAACGAGAGGCCAGTATCAATGACCTCCATGTTTTCCATTATAATGGAAAACATTGTCAGGAGGAAGATACTGGATCACCTAGAGAGGAGGAACTTCATCTTCGAGAACCAACATGGATTCACAGGTGGGAGTTTTTGTCTGACCAACCTGGCGGAGTGTTGGCAACTTGGCACAGAGTTACTGATGAGATCTACCAACCTGCTGGGAAGCTGACACAGAGTTACTGAAATCACACAAGGTACAAGCACGAGCAAATTTCTTTTTCCTGAATTCTATAAAAACAATTGACACCATTCCCCACAAAAAAAAAACTATTCTACAACCATGAACAAGCAAGTAGAAACAAAAGAATTCAAACAGCGGACCAGAGAATAACCGAACTGGTGAATGTTTTAGATTTTGCCACCGAAGTTACTAGTTTATTGTGCGCCTCATGTCCATCCTGTGGACGGTAGCGCAAGAGCATATGGATACACAAAAGGCCTAGGAAAGAGGCTTAGTTCCTAGGCCTTTTGGTACCTGTGGTACCTTTGGATTTATATCTACAGCTCACTTGTTGTCAAGTAAATTTAGGAAATTTGCTTAATATGCCTGGTATCTTATTTTCAGTACCATCGATATACTTTCCTTCGATGACGTCTGAGAGTTTTTCTACTCCCGGAGCCCGGCCATAGGCCAGGCTCGTCTGGTGCTAGCCTGGTCAGCTAGGTTGTTGCTGCTGGTGACCAGCTTACCCACATATCCATCACAGCCTGGTTGATCTGGCACCAACCTACCTGGAGTCTACCCGGAGAGTATTCCAGGGGTCAACGCCCCCGTGCTTCGGTCCATGACCAGGCCTTCCGGTGAATCAACCAGGCTGTTACTGCTGGCCGCACGTAGTCCAGCGTACGAAGCACAGTCCGGCTGATCTGGCACTGACTTTAGGTATCTGTCCAGTAATAAGATATCCTGACATATCACATAGGTTATTATACTGTTTATCTCTACATTCCTCAATAAGTGGACAATTAAGCACATAGTGTTCCAGACAGTGACCATAGAGCTGGTCACATACCTTTGCATTTGGTTTAATCATCATCTATGTGTCTGTCATATTGCCAAAAGTACCTGTAACCAAGCCTAAGTCTGGCCACTACATCAGTCAATCTGTTCACAATGCAAATTGCTCTATAAACGTACTTATCTACGTTCATGTTATCATAGTGGTTATATATCGACTCAGGCTTGTAACTGCATTTTTATAACTTTCAGTTTCATTATTTATTTCTCTCCTAATATAATTCCAAATGCTATAAGTAAAATTATATTCTACATTTTCCATCAAGGTGCTCTCCTGGCAGACGTATCAACTTTATTATGAAGGAGTATTCCAATGAGTGATGGAATCCATAACAATTGCACATTAATTCATTTTCCCCGGATTTCTGAGTATCTATACCTGGCTTCTGCAATGAGTCGATGTGTTCAGTCCATCATTCTTGCTAACAGTGCAGCATATTCGCAAATATGCGGTGTAGCTTTGGTAGGTGGAGTCACCAGTGAAAAAAAAAACACTAATGGAAGTCGTATGCCACCGCTCCACCTCATCTGTTATCAGATGAACGTGCTGCACTTCGATCAAGATCGATGAAGTGAAGACATCGACGCCAGGCTGAGGGACTGATTACCTCGCAATCATCTTCCCCCGTTTCTCTACATTGGGCTGAAGAAGCCACCAGTTGGCGAAACATTCAAGAATAAAGGTTCTCAAGGGTTGCACATAGAGTCAAGCTCAGTGTCATACGTTAACTTTGGTGCCAATGAGATAGTATACAGTTCAGTTTGCAGTGTAGACTCTCAGTTGTTAATCCTTATACCTAAGTCAGAAGTACACTTCTTAGATCCATCACTGTATATAACTGTATGTAACTTATTGCTAATAGTTAAGAGAGAAATTTCTTCTTGAACAGTTGCTTTTGCAAGTGATTTAACGAAGGGATTACTAGTGATGAACATCTTTGAGGGGGATGATAGGGCTTGCAGGTATATGATATTAAATGAACACATCTTCCATGGAGGGGTGAAATGCTCTTGTTGTCTGCAGTGACACAGTTCGCGCAAGTTAAAAAAATTAATATAATTACATGTTTTTACAACCCATTTACGTCTGTGTATTTACTTCTAGACATTTAGTAAGATTCATATTGACAGTATCTGGTTCATTTCTTAACATTCTAATACCAAGTACAGTGTTTCAATAATCTTGTCACTGATACTAGACACACTAAGCTCCTTCCTCATATTAAGAGCCAAAGTAGTAGCTTATAGACTGTAGACAGGTGAGGTGAAGCAGTCGTAGGTGATATCACAGTTGACAAATCCACATATGGAAGTAGGTCATGACTATAGGTTAGGCAAGTGAAAAATTCCCTATATCAAGATCCCATGATGTTGTTGTGTCTGACAGCAGTGTAGGCAACTGATGAAGCCGCTGTGTGGCGAAACGTTTCCTCAGTAAAAAAAAAACCCAAGTGTAGCACATGTGTAATTTAGGAAGAATAATTCTGAAGATTTTATTTTGCATTAACTCCTAGGGTTGGACCTTCCAGATGGAATCGAATCCTATACATGTCTGTGTCCAGATAATGTGAAGCTATCGACACCATGCCCAGACCTTCTAGGGAAGGGAAGGTGCCTGAGCCCGAGCTTGCAGCTCACAAGACTCATTCCCATTATCCCTCTTGGGGCGGGGATGGCAGACCAGAGAGGCCTAGCTTCTCCCTAGGAGTCCCGTGAGGGCGGGGAATGTGGCTAGGCCTGGGGACAATTGGTCTCAAAGATGAGGGGGAACTTGTACCTCCTCTCATGGCAGGCATTAGTCTGAGATACTCACGAGAAAGGGAGCCAAGGCCGGGCCACCACTTGGAAAAGGCCCGGGCCGGGAGAGTACCGGGGAATCAAGAAGAAGAAGAAGATAATATGAATCTGATGAAGAAATACGAACTTGAGAAGAGAGTGTGACACTCGAGGCAGACCCGGACATGTTACAGTGGAAGAAGTGGAGACTGGGGAACAAACAGAGAAGTGAAAAAGTACAGGACTCACTGAAAGAAAAGCATAAAGGAGTAAAGGAAAGGATCAAAGAGTATAGGAAAGGATCAAAGAGTATAGGAAAGGATCAAAGAGTATAGGAAAGGATCAAAGAGTATATGGAAGGATCAAAGAGTATAGGAAAGGATCAAAGAGTATAGGAAAGGATCAAAGAGTATAGGAAAGGATCAAAGAGTATAGGAAAGGATCAAAGAGTATAGGAAAGGATCAAGGAGTATAGGAAATGATATAGGAGTAAATTTCATACCCTCTCACCTACCTATAACTATCAATGACATACCTATCACTTTCCTATCTATCTCCTGTCTATCACCTGCCTGTAACTTATCACCAACCTATGACTTACCCCATACCTAGCCACACCTCAGTGTGAGTTAACCACACTCTGAATACGCCAGCCAGCCAGCCTCGTCTCCCCAGATGCCACCGTGGGAGGCACTCACGCGTTAGCAATTGATAACGCCAGCTAAGTAACGCTCCCTAGTGTGCGGCGTATGCAGTGAGGCGTGTTACTCTATTCTGAAGACAGCTGGGGAGGAGAGGGAGGGGAGGCACTGGCACTGAGGGCCATCATGTAGTAGTAGTACAGTGAAAGAGTGAAATGCAGTGACCTCTTCTACAGCAAAACCTGTGATAGGTAGGTGATAGGTGACGGGTGGGTGATAGATGATGGTATGTGATATGCAGATGATTGGTAGGCGATATGTCAGTGATAAGTAGGTGACAGCTGATAGGCAGGTGATGGGTAGGTGATGGTAGGTGATAGTTGGGTAATAGGTAGGTGATAAATAAGTGATGAAAATTAATACACATGTGCAACATCTGGGTATCTTTATTGTAGACGTTTCGCCATCCAGTGGCTTTATCAATACAAATTCTAGGACATAATTTGAAGACAGTAGAACTATATACAAAAGATGAGGTAATCAGTCCCTCAGTCTTGGAGTTGGTGTGAAGAGCACCGTAGTCGTGGAGATTCTGGAGCACAGGCAAGAAGGCTGGCCCTTATATATACTACTAACGTCAGGTGGAAAAGGACGGGTAGCAGACGAGGGCATAGGCACTCGTAGGCGGGATTCCTCAGTGGAAGTAGGTCCTACCCAAGGGATGGGTAAGTTGTAGCAGTAGTTGCAGTAGCCGTGAAGAAGGTTATGTAGATGTTCTCTGAACCATGATTCCATGATGTTGCAGTGTCTGACAAGTTGTACAAGAATACCCATCCCTTTGGGTATGACCTACTTACACTGGGGAATCCCGCCTACGAGTGACTATGCCCTCGGCTGCTACCCGTCCTTTTCCACCTGACGTTAGTAGTATATAAGCGCCAGCCTTCTTGCCTGTGTTCCAGAATCTCCACAACTACGGTGCTCTTCACACCAACTCCAAGGCTGAGGGACCGATTACCTCATCTTTTGTATATAGTTCTACTGTCTTCAAATTATGTCCTAGAATTTGTATTGATAAAGCCACTGGATGGCGAAACGTCTACAATAAAGATATCCAGATGTTGCACATGTGTCTCAGTTTTCACCTTGTCGGTATTGTATACCTTTCTTGTACGATATACAAGTGATAGGTAGGGGGATAGGTGGGTGATAGGTAGGCGATTAGTGAATAATAGATAAGTGATAGGTGGGTGAAAGGGATATACTAGGTGAGTGATAGGTAGTGGAAAGATGAGTGATAGGTAGGATGAATAATGAGAACTTTCAAAACAAGGGATGCCATGCCATTGATTATTCTCTTTAAGTCACTTGTTCTCTCTAAGCTAGAATATTGCTGTACACTAACAGCCCCATTCAAGACAGGGCAGACTGTAGTTATGGAGAATGTACAGAGAATCTTCACTGTATTTATTAGTTTAATCAAGCACCTTAATTACTGGGAACGTTTGAAGTCCCTTGACCTGTCCTCCTTGGAACACAGGCGAAAAAGGTACATCATAATCTACACTTGGGAAATCCTAAAGGGACTGCTCCTAAATCTGTCCACAGAAATCACTCCCTACAATAGAAAAAGACTGGGCAGTCGTTGGAACATATCCCTAATGAAAAAATTGAGTACACTAGGAGAAAACACAGTAAGTGTCAGGGGCCCAAGACTGTTCAACAGCCTCCCACCAGCCATAAGGGGAATTACCAAAAGGCCCCTGGCTGCCTTCAAGAGGGAGCTGAACAGATACCTAAAATAAGTACCCGATCAGCCGGACTGTGGCTCATATGTTGGGCTACATGCGGCCAGCAGTAACAGCCTGGCTGATCAGGCCTTGATCCACCCGGAGGCCTGGTCATGAACTGGACTGCGGGGGCGTTAACCCCCGGAATAATCTTCAGGTGGACCTTCATTAGAAACCTCCCTTTACTTCCCACTCGAAAAGGGAAGACTAGAGGGAATGGAAAAGACTGGAGGGACATAGAGGTATTGAAGAAGGGGGAATGAGGGGAAGAGAGAAGGTGAGAGGTGAAAGGAGGTAGTAAGAGGGGAGGGGAGAGGAATGAGAGATAAGAGGTGGTTAAAAGAGAGGGAAGGGAGCTAGAGGTGATAAGAGGTAAGGGGAAGGGGAAAATTGAGGGGTTAGAGGGGAGCTGAGGAAGGAGAAGGGTTAAAGGGGAGGGGAGAGGCAGAAGTGAGGGGGGTTTGAGGCGAGATTAGGATAGAGGTGAGGGGAGAAGTGAGGTGGTTAGAGGTGAGAGGAGGGGCAGAAGTGAGGGATTAAGGGTGAGGGGAGGTTAGAGCAGACCTTGCTCAGCCAGCGGTAAATTGGAGTCACGGAGCTGCTCTTATGACGATCAACTACTGTCATGTCTAGTGACACTCACACTCCATCACCCACACTCCATCACCCACCACATACACTCCCTCCACACATACACTCCCACTCCCCACACTCCCACCACCAACACGCCCACATAACAGCCCCGCAAATTCACTGAAGCTAGAATCCTTCCAGTCCACACCTGCAAAAATCTCACGCACGCCCACCCCTCTTACGCGCCCACTACACACACACATGCCCACTACACAAATATGCCCATCACACTCACTGTTACAAAATGCGAATACTACGTCCAGCCAGTTTCTGAATTTGCAACAATTTGTCAGAGTATTCTGGTCTGGTTATCCTTTAAAATTAAGATAATTTTTAATATTACTTTGGGATTACAACTGAGAAAACACAAACTAACGAAATAAAATTTGAGAAATTTAATAACAAGGTTGTCAAGGTGGATAATATCAAAGTCAATAAGTTTGAGATAATTTAGGATACAAGTTCCTACACTTGTGTAGTAGTGCAATATTAAATTGTACATACAACAATAAAGTGCTGAGGGTACATTTCGTACAGTACAAATGTTAAGTACCATCTGCTACTTTACTATAATGAGATATACTCACGAATACGAACTAGTATATACAATTGTGTGTGGGAGAAAGTGTGTATGTTTTCAAAGTGCTCGTTATGTCTCAGTAAGACTAAACTCGTCTTCGACTTAAAAAGTGACTGACAAGTCCTCTAATAATTTATCTTCTCGATTATCAAGGCAATCAAAACAGCTGCTTGAGCAATATGACGAACCATTCGCCGGAGAACAATAATGTATAAAGCAGCAGTAAGCAGCAGCACAGCGTCAGGAACAAAGCAGTAGCTGCAGCACAGCGTCAGGAACAACGCAGCAGTAAGCAGCAGCACAGCGTCAGGAACAACGCAGCAGTAGCAGCAGCACAGCGTCAGGAACAACGCAGCAGTAAGCAGCAGCACAGCGTCATAAAAAACACAGCAGTAGCAGCAGCACAGCGTCAGGAACAACGCAGCAGTAAGCAGCAGCACAGCGTCAGGAACAACGCAGCAGTAAGCAGCAGCACAGCGTCAGGAACAACGCAGCAGTAAGCAGCAGCACAGCGTCAGGAACAACGCAGCAGTAAGCAGCAGCACAGCGTCAGGAACAACGCAGCAGTAAGCAGCAGCACAGCGTCAGGAACAACGCAGCAGTAAGCAGCAGCACAGCGTCAGGAACAATGCAGCAGTAAGCAGCAGCACAGCGTCAGGAACAAAGCAGCAGTAAGCAGCAGCACAGCGTCAGGAACAACGCAGCAGTAAGCAGCAGCACAGCGTCAGGAACAAAGCAGCAGTAAGCAGCAGCACAGCGTCAGGAACAACGCAGCAGTAAGCAGCAGCACAGCGTCAGGAACAACGCAGCAGTAAGCAGCAGCACAGCGTCAGGAACAAAGCAGCAGTAAGCAGCAGCACAGCGTCAGGAACAAGAGACAAAATAACGGTCCTAACTGGAGACCTTCGGCAGATCTTCCATAAAATGCACAAAAATCCCTTAATACTGAATCTAAGTTCAGCATAACCAAATCCCCTGCTACGTCAGTACGTAGATACCATGAAGTAGCCCAGAAGCTTCAGCTTGGGACCAGGGATGAACGAGTGTCTTCACGACACAACCTCAGCAAAACGTCAAAATCAACTAAGTCTGAACTCTGTGAAGAGAGTTAGAGTGTTACAACCAGAGAGACGAGAGACAAGAGAGATACTTCAAAAACAAGAAGCATATCTAGAGAGAGTGAGGCAGGAAGGACATTCTCCAACCTCAGGTCCCCTCAAGGAAGGTTCCTTGATGTTGGTGAGGGGCTCTTGATTTAGGGAATTGGATCTGTGCTCCAGTTCCCCGAATTAAGCCTGAATGCCTTCCACATCCCTCCCCCCCCCAGGCGCTGTATAATCCTCCGGGTTTACGCTTCCCCCTTGATTATAATAATAAAATCCAACCTCAGGTGCGATCACGTGACTAGCCAGAGCTACTCCAGCGACGCCGGCAGTAAACAAGTGAGGCGGTAGTTAGCAAGGCAGTTTGTGAGAGTGGACAACCAGTCACAACTCTCCAACAGTGAGCACAGTCAAGTGTCACTATTACATACTACCTACATTCTTAAGCTAATATAATAAATCAAATATTAATATAGAGCAAGATATTTTCAATTTAGTTGTTAATGAAAATATCAGCAATATAAAATTAAATGAAATATAATACATACCTATAATATGCATTGTATAAATTGGATCCAATTCAGAGAGTGCAATACTAAGACGCCCACCACACTCACACGCCCACCACACTCACACGCCCACCACACTCACACGCCCACCACACTCACACGCCCACCACACTCACAGGCCCACCACCCTCACACGCCCACCACCCTCACACGCCCACCACCCTCACACGCCCACCACCCTCACACGCCCACCACACTCACACGCCCACCACCCTCACACGCCCACCACACTCACACGCCCACCCACCTCACACGCCCACCACCCTCACACGCCCACCACCCTCACACGCCCACCACCCTCACACGCCCACCACCCTCACACGCCCACCACCCTCACACGCCCACCACACTCACACGCCCACCACACTCACACGCCCACCACACTCACACGCCCACCACCCTCACACGCCCACCACACTCACACGCCCACCACCCTCACACGCCCACCACCCTCCACACGCCCACCACACTCACACGCCCACCACCCTCACACGCCCACCACACTCACACGCCCACCACACTCACACGCCCACCACCCTCACACGCCCACCACCCTCACACGCCCACCACCCTCACACGCCCACCACCTCACACGCCACCACACTCACACGCCCACCACACTCACACGCCCACCACACTCACACGCCCACCACCCTCACACGTCCCACCACACTCACACGCCCACCACACCTCACACGCCCACCACACTCACACGCCCACCACACTCACACGCCCACCACACTCACACCCCACCACACTCACACGCCCCACCACCCTCACACGCCCACCACACTCACACGCCCACCACACTCACACGCCCACCACACTCACACGCCCACCACACTCACACGCCCACCACCCTCACACGCCCACCACACTCACACGCCCACCACACTCACACGCCCACCACACTCACACGCCCACCACCCTCACACGCCCACCACACTCACACGCCCACCCACCCACACTACAGCCCACCACACTCACACGCCCACCACCCTCACACGCCCACCACCCTCACACGCCCACCACCCTCACACGCCCACCACACTCACAACGCCCACCACCCTCACAACGCCCACCACACTCACACGCCCACCACACTCACACGCCCACCACCCTCACACGCCCACCACCTCACACGCCCACCACACCTCACACGCACCACCCTCACACGCCCACCACCCTCACACGCCCACCACAACTCACACGCCCACCACACTCACCGCCCACCACACTCACACGCCCACCACCCTCACAACCCCACCACACTCACACGCCCACCACACTCACACGCCCACCACACTCACACGCCCCCACACTCACACGCCCACCACACTCACACGCCCACCACACTCACACGCCCCCACCCTCACACGCCCACCACACTCACACGCCCCACCACACTCACACGCCCACCACACCTCACACGCCCACCACACTCCACGCCCACCACACCTCACACCACCCACCACACTCACACGCCCACCACACTCACACGCCCACCACACTCACACGCCCACCACACTCACACGCCCACCACACTCACACGCCCACCACACTCACACGCCCACCACCCTCACACGCCACCACCTCACATGCCCACCACACTCACACGCCCACCACACTCACACGCCCACCACACTCACACGCCCACCACACTCACACGCCCACCACCTCACACGCCCACCACACTCACACGCCACCACACTCACAACGCCCACCACCCTCACACGCCACCACCCTCACAACGCCCACCACACTCACACGCCCACCACACTCACACGCCCACCACACTCACAGCCCACCACCCTCACACGCCCACCACACTCACACGCCCACCACCCTCACACGCCCACCACATCACATGCCCACCACCCTCACACGCCCACCACACTCACACGCCCACCACCCTCACACGCCCACCACACTCACACGCCCACCACCTCACACACCCCCACACTCACACGCCCACCCACACCAACACGCCCACCACACTCACACAGCCCACCACACTCAACACGCCCACCACACTCACACGCCCACCACACTCACACGCCCACCACACTCACACGCCCCCACACTCACACGCCCACCACACTCATCACGCCCACCACACTCACACGCCCACCACACTCACACGCCCACCACACTCACACGCCCACCACACTCACACGCCCACCACACTCACACGCCCACCAACTCACACGCCCACCACACTCACACGCCCACCACCTCACAAGCCACCACCCCACGCCCACCACACTCACACGCCCACCACACTCACACGCCCACCACACTCACACGCCCACCACCTCACACGCCCACCACACTCACACGCCCACCACCCTCACACACGCCCACCACCTCACACGCCCCCCACACTCACACGCCCACCACCCTCACACGCCCACCACACCCTCACACGCCCACCACACTCACACGCCCACCACCCTCACACGCCCACACCCTCACACGCCCACCACACTCACACGCCCACCACACTCACACGCCCACCACACTCACACGCCCACCACACTCACACGCCCACCACACTCACACGCCCACCTCACTCACACGCCCACCACCCTCACACGCCCACCACACTCACACGCCCACCACCCTCACACGCCCACCACACTCACACGCCCACCACCCTCACACGCCCACCACCCTCACACGCCCACCCACACTCACACGCCCACCACCCTCACACCCCACCACCCTCACGCCCCCCACACTCACACGCCCACAACACTCACACGCCCACCACACTCACACGCCCACCACACTCACACGCCCACCACACTCACACGCCCACCACCCTCACACGCCCACCACACTCACACGCCCACCACCCTCACACGCCCACCACCCTCACACGCCACCACACTCACACGCCCACCACCCTCACACGCCCACCACACTCACACGCCCACCACACTCACACGCCCACCACACTCACACGCCCACCACACCTCACACGCCCACCACACTCACAACGCCCACCACACTCACACGCCCACCACACTCACACATCCCCCACACTCACATGCCCACCACACTCACACGCCCACCACCCTCACACGCCACCACACTCACACGCCCACCAACCTCACACGCCCACCACCTCACACGCCCACCACACTCACACGCCCACCACACTCACACGCCCACCACCCTCACAACGCCCACCACACTCACACGCCCACCACACTCACACGCCACCAACTCACACGCCCACCACACTCACACGCCCCACACTCACCACGCTCACCACCTTACACGCCCACCACCCTCACACGCCCACCACACTCACACGCCCCACACACACTCACCCTCCCCCCAACACTCACATGCCCCACCACACTCACACGCCCACCACCCTCACACGCCAACCACACTCACACGCCCACCACCCTCACACGCCCACCACACTCCACACGCCCACCACACTCACACGCCCACCACACTCACACGCCCACCACACTCACACGCCCACCACCTCACACGCCCACCACACTCACACGCCCACCACACTCACACGCCCACCAAACCCACACGCCCACCACACTCACACGCCCTCCACACTCACACGCCCACCCACCCTTACACGCCCACACCACCCTCACACGCCCACCACACTCACACGCCCACCACACTCACACCCCAGTACACTCACACGCCCACCACACTCACACGCCACCACCCTCACACGCCCACCACCCTCACACGCCCACCACACTCACACGCCCACCACACTCACACGCCCACCACACTCACACGCCCACCACACTCACACGCCCACCAACACTCACACGCCCACCACACTCACACGCCCACCACACTCACACGCCCACCACCCTACACGCCCACCACCCTCACACGCCCACCACACTCACACGCCCACCACACTCACACGCCCATCACACTCACACGCCCACCACACTCACACGCCCACCACCTCACACGCCCACCACCCTCACCACGCCACCACACTCACACGCCCACCACACTCACACGCCCACCACACTCCCACTCCCACCACCCAACACACCCCCCACCACACTCACAGCCCACCACACCACACCCACTAAACCCACCCCCCACCACATCACACACATACCCAACACCCACACCCCCCACACTCACACACCCACCAAACCACCCCCCCGCCACACTCACACCCCCCCACACTCACACTCCCCCACCTCCACACCCCCCACACTCCAAAACCCAACACCTCACACCCCCCCACACCACACCTCACAAAACGCACCATACTCACACACCCCCACACTCACACACCACCACACAAAACACGCCCACACCCCACACCCACCACACTCACGGGGCCCACACCTCACACGCCCCCACCACATCACACGCCCACCACACTCCACGCCCACCACACCAAACGCCACCCACCACACCCCACAACGCTCACCCCCCACCACACTCACAACCCCCCAAAACCTCACATACCCCCACAATCACAACGATCCACCACACTCCCACCCACCTACTCACACGACACACCACACCCCAACGCCCAAAACACTAAAACCCCCCATCACCCCACCCCCATCACACACACCCCCCCAACTCACATACCCACCACACTCACACGACCACTACACTCCACACCAACCACAATCACACGGCCCCCACACTCACATCCCCCACACTCAAAAACCCACCACACCACCTCCCAAACACTCACACACTCACCAACTCCACCACCCACCCACTCACACACCCACCAACTCACACGACCCACCACGCTCACACGCCCCCACACTCACCTCCCACCACACTGAACTCCCCCAACACACACACCCCCACATACACCCCCAAACACTCGCACGCCGCCACACCCCCACCCCACCACACTCGCACGCCCACCACACCACAACACCCACCACTTCACGCTCCCACCGCCCACCACCCACCACCCACACACCCCCACACTCCCACACCCACCACACTCACACCCCCCACTCCACACCACCACACCCCCACGCCCCCACACCAAAAACCCCACCATACTCACACGCCCACCACACCACCCGCCCACCACACCACACCCCACCAAAACCACACCCCACCACACTCGCACCCCCACCACACTCACCACCCACCACACCACACCCCGCCACACTCACACCCCACCACACTCACACTCCCACCCACCACACGGGACACCACACCCACCCCCCACCCACTCACCCCCCCCACACTCACACACCCACAACACTCACACGCCCCCCACACCCACTCCCACCACACTCACACGCCCACCACACCACACCCCCACCACACCAACCCCCACCACACTCACACCCCCACCACACCCAGCCCACCCACCACACCCCACCACACTCACACCCCCACCACACCAAACCCCCACCCAACACACACACACCACCACACACACACAAAAACACACACACACCACACACACACACACCCCAAAACCAACACACCACACACACACCCCACCACACTCACATATCCACCAACTCACAAAACCCACCACACTCACATGACCCCCACACCCACGCCCGCCACACCTCACGCCCACCACACCGCACCCCACCACACTCACACACCCCCCACATTCACGCCCCCACCCCACCACACGCCCACCACACTCACACTCCACCACACCACACTCCCACCACACTCGCACTCCCACCACACTCACACCCCCACCCCTCACACCCCGCCACACTCACACTCCCCCCAAACTCACACTCCCACCACACTCACCGCCCACCACCCCTCGCACCCCCACCACACTAAACACCCCCCACCACAACCACCCACAACACTCACACGCCCCCCACACCCCACACCCCCCCACACCACACGCCCACCACACTCAAACCCCACCAACCACACACCCCCCCACCACACACCCACCACACTCACACGCCCACCACACTCACACCCCCACCACACTCACAGCCCACCCACCACACACCCAACACACACCACACACACACACAACACACACACACACACACACCCCACACACACACACACACCACACACACAACGCCCCCCACACTACATTCCACCATACTCCACACCCCAACCAATGCCCCAAACCCACACTCACAGCCCACCAACTCACCGCCCACCACACTCCACGCCCACCACACTCACACCCCAACACACAAAAACCCCACACACACACACACACACACCCACACACACCCCCAAAACACACACACAACCACACACACACCAACACACACACACAACACTCACACAAAACACGCCCACCACCTCACATACCCCACCAACCACACAACCCCCCCAAAACTCAAAAGACCCACCACACCACACGCCCACCAACCACAGCCCACCACACTCACGCCCCACCACACTCACACACCCCCCGGGAACACACATCAATCAGATAACTGCTGCAGCATATGGGCGCCTGGCAAACCGAAACAGCATTCCGATACCTTAGTAAGGAATCTTTAAAGACACGTAACCGTGTATTCGGGCCCATACTGGATATGCGCACCTTTTTTGGAACCCGCATTTTAAAAAAAGCACGTCAAGAAACTAGAGAAAGTAAAAAGGTTGCCACAAGGTTAGTCCCAGAGCAAGGGGGAATGTCCTATGAAGAAAGTTTAAAGGGGAAAATCGGCCTGACGTCACTGGAGGACAGGAGGGTCGGGGGAACATGATAACGACATATAAAATACTGCGTGGAATAGACAAGGTGGACAAAGACATGATGTTCCAGGGAGGGGACACAGAAACAGACGCCACAATTGGAAGTTAAAGCCCACAAATGAGTCAGAGAGATATTAGGAAGTATTTCTTCAGTCATAGAGTTGTAAGGCAGGGGAATAGCCTAGAAAATGACGTAGTGGAGGCAGGAACCATACACAGTTTTAAGACGAGGTTTGATAAAGCTCAGGGAGCGGGGGGAGAGAGGGGGCCCGTAGCAACCGGTGAAGGGCGGGGCCAGGAGCTAAGACTCGAACCCTGCAACCACAAATGGTGATACACCACCCCACACAAACGCAATGAGATGAGATGATGGAATATATAGCAACAAATGCGGGGAGGGCTGAGGAGAGGTTTGAAACCCAAGGGTAACAGGAATAATGAAAAAGCCAGGATGAGCCCATGGTTTACCCCAAAGGTGCGGGGAGGCAAAAACCAAGTGTGCTAGGGAATGGAAGAAATATAGAAGGCAAAGGACCCAGGAGAATAAGGAGAGCAGTCTAGAACCAGAAATGAATGTGCACAGATAAGAAGAGAGGCCCAACGACAAAATTAAACAAAATAGCAGCGAAAGCAAATCTGACCCGAAACTGTTGTACAGCCACATCAGGAGGAAAAACAACAGTCAAGGACCAGGTAATCAGGCTAAGGAAGAAGGAGGAGAAAAACAAAAAATGACCGTGAAGTATGTGGGGAAACTCAACAAGAGATTCAAATAAGTGTTCACAGAGGAGACAAAAGGGGGCTCCAGAAAGACGGAGAGGTGGGTCCCACCACCAAGTGCTGGACACAGTACACACAAACCGGGGAAAAAAACTGTAGAGGCTTCTGAGGGAGCTAGATACCTCAAAGGCAATGGGGCCCGATAACATCTCCCCATGGGTCCTGAGAGAGGAGCAGAGGCGCTATGTGTACCCCTAACAGCAATATTTAATACATCTATCGAAACAGGGGATTGCCTGATGCATGGAAGACAGGAATGTAGTCCCAATCTTTTAAAAAAGGGGACAGACATGAAGCACTAAACTACAGACCAGTGTCACTGACAAAGTATAGTATGCAAAACATGAAGAAGATTATCAGGAGAAGAGTGGTTGAAAAACCTAGAAAAGGGAAAGATCTCATCAACAGCAGCCAACATGGTTTCAAAGACGGTAAATCCTGTGTCACAAACCTACTGGAGTTCTATAACAGGTGACAGCAGTAAGACAAGAGAGAGAGGGGTGGTGGATTGCATTTTCTTGGGCTGCAAGAAGGCGTTTGACACAGTACCACACAAGAGATTAGTGCAAAAACTGGAGGACCAAGCACGGATAACAGGGAAGGCACTAAAATGGATCAGGGAATACTTGCCAGGAAGACAGCAGAGAGTAATGGTACGTGGCGAGGTGTCAGAGTGGGCACCTGTGACCAGCGGGGCCCCACAGGGGTCAGTCCTAGGACCAGTGCTGTTTCTGGTATTTGTGAACGACATGATGGAAGGAATAAACTCCGAGGTGTCCCTGTTTGCAGATGACTTAAAGTTGATGAGAAGAATTCATTCGATCGAAGACCAGGCACAACTACAAAGAGATCTGGACAGGCTGCAGACCTGGTCCAGCAATTGGCTCCTGGAGTTCAATCCCACCAAGTGCAAATTCATGAAGATTGGGGAAGGGCAAAGAAGACCGCAGCCGGAGTACAGTCTAGGGGGCCAGAGACTACAAACCTCACTCAAGGAAAGAGATCTTGGGGTGAGTATAACACCAGGCACATCTCCTGAAAGCGCACATCAACCAAATAACTGCTGCAGCATATGGGTACCTGGCAAACCTCAGAACAGCATTCCGGCATCTTAATAAGGAATCGTTCAGGACCTTGTACACCGTGAACGTTAGGCCCATATTGGAGTATGCAGCACCAGTTTGGAACCCACACCTAGCCAAGAATGTAAAGAAACTAGAGAAAGTGCAAAGGTTTGCAACAAGACTAGTCCCAGAGCTAAGAGGTATGTCCTACGAGGAGAGGTTAAGGAAAATCAACCTGACGACACTGGAGGACAGGAGATATAGAGGGGACATGATAACGACTTATAAAATACTGAGAGGAATTGACAAGGTGGACAAAGACAGGATGTTCCAGGGACTGGACACAGCAACACTGGGACACAGTTGGAAGCTGAAGACACAGATGAATCACAGGGATGATAGGAAGTATTTCTTCAGCTACAGAGTAGTCAGGAAGTGGAATAGTTTGGGAAGCGATGTAGTGGAGGCAGGAGCCATACATAGCTTTAAACAGAGGTACGATAAAACTCATGGTTCATGGAGAGTGACCTAGTAGCGACCAGTGAAGAGGCGGGGCCAGGAGCTTGGACTCGACCCCTGCAACCTCAACTAGGTGAGCACAACTAGGTGAGTACACACACATGTACCAACACGTAAGGGACACTACAAGAGAGAGAGAGGAGAGGATGAACCAGCAAAACTGGACTTAGTATTCACCTTCAGTAGTGCAGATATCAAGGACATCACATATGAAAGACCCCTTGGGGCCAGCGATCATGTGGTTTTAAGCTTCTAATACACGGTAAAGCTACAAGTGGAGGGAGAAGCAGGAAGGCCAGGACGAATGAAGCCAAACTACAAGAAAGGGGACTACACAGGAATGAGGAACTTCCTGAACGGGGTTCAGTGGGACAGAGAACTGGCAGGGAAGTCAGTTAATGAGATGATGGAATATGTAGCAATAATATGCAAGGAGACCGAGGAGAGGTTTGTACCCAAGGGTAACAGGAATAATGAAAAAGCCAGGATGAGCCCATGGTTCACCCAAAGGTGCAGGGAGGCAGAAACCAAGTGTGCTAGGGAATGGAAGAAATATAGAAGGCAAAGGACCCAGGAGAATAAGGAGAGCAGTCGTAGAGCCAGAAACGAATATGCACAGATAAGAAGGGAGGCCCAAAGACAATATGAAAATGACATAGCAGCGAAATCTAAATCTGACCCGAAACTGTTGTACAGCCACATCAGGAGGAAAACAACAGTCAAGGACCAGGTAATCAGGCTAAGGAAGGAAGGAGGAGAGACAACAAGAAATGACCGTGAAGTATGTGAAGAACTCAACAAGAGATTCAAAGAAGTGTTCACAGAGGAGACGGAAGGAGCTCCAGAAAGACGGAGAGGTGGGCACACCACCATGGCTGGACACAGTGCACACAACCGAGGAAGAAGTGAAGAGGCTTCTGAGTGAGCTAGATACCTCAAAGGCAATGGGGCCAGATAACATCTCCCCATGGGTATTGAGAGAGGGAGCAGAGGCGCTATGTGTACCCCTAACAACAATATTCAATACATCTATCGAAACAGGGAGATTGCCTGAGGCATGGAAGACAGCAAATGTAGTCCCAATCTTTAAAAAAGGAGACAGACATGAAGCATTAAACTACAGACCAGTGTCACTGACATGTATAGTATGCAAAATCATGGAGAAGATTATCAGAAGAGTGGTGGAACACCTAGAAAGGAACTATCTCATCAACAGCAGCCAACATGGTTTCAGGGACGGGAAATCCTGGGTCACAAACCTACTAGAGTTCTATGACATGGTGACAGCAGTAAGACAAGAGAGAGAGGGGTGGGTGGATTGCATTTTCTTGGACTGCAAGAAGGCGTTTGACACAGTTCCACACAAGAGATTGGTGCAAAAACTGGAGGACCAAGCAGGGATAACAGGGAAGGCACTACAATGGATCAGGTAATACTTGTCAGGAAGACAGCAGCGAGTCATGGTACGTGGCGAGCTGTTTCTGGTATTTGTGAACGACATGACGGAAGGAATATTCTCTGATGTGTCCCTGTTTGCAGATGACGTGAAGTTGATGAGAAGAATTCACTCGATCGAAGACCAGGCAGAACTACAAAGGGATCTGGACAGGCTGCAGACCTGGTCCAGCAATTGGCTCCTGGAGTTCAATCCCACCAAGTGCAAAGTCATGAAGATTGGGGAAGGGCAAAGAAGACCGCAGACGGAGTACAGTCTAGGGGGCCAGAGACTACAAACCTCACTCAAGGAAAAAGATCTTGGGGTGAGTATAACACCAGGCACATCTCCTGAAGCGCACATCAACCAAATAACTGCTGCAGCAAAAAAAGGGGCGCCACAAACCTCAAACAGCATTCCGACATCTTAATAAGGAATCATTCAGGACCCTTACACCGTGACTTGGGCCCCAATTTTGGAGATGGGGCCCCCATTTGGAACCCCAACTAGCCAAGCACGTAAAGAAACTAAGAAAGTGAAAAGGGGTTTCAACAAGACTATCCCAAGCTAAGGGGTATTCCTACGAGAGGGGTTTAAAGGGGAAAAATCAACCTGACGACACTGGAGGACAGGAAGATGGGGGGGGACATGATAACGACAGCAAAATACTGAAGGAATTGCAAAGTGGACAAAGACGGGATTTCCAAAGTTTGGGACACAGTAACAAGGGACACAGTTGGAAGCTGAAGACACGATGAATCACGGGGATTTAAAGTATTTTTTTCACCACAGATAGTCAGTAAGGGGAATAGTTTGGGAAGCGATGTAGTGGGGGCAGGTCCATACATATTTTAAGAAAGGGGATGAAAAAAGCCACGGCTCGGGGAGAGTGCCCCCATAGCGATCAGTAAGAGGCGGGGCCGGGAGCCGGACTCGACCCCGCAACCCAACAGTGAGTACACCCACCCCGGGAAGGTAAAAAGGGGAGCCTAACGACAATATAAAATGACATCGAAAGCCAATCTAACCAAAGCTTTTGTACAGCCACATTAGGAAAAAAAAAAAGTAAAAGACCAGTAATCTTTTTGGGGAAGGAAGGGGGAGAGATCACAAGAAATGACCGAAAAGTACGTAGGACCAACATGAATTCAAAAAGTGTTTCACAGAGGAGCAAAAGGGGACCCAAAAAGGGAGAGGTGGGGTACCCCCTCAAGGTTGGACACAATACCACAACTGAGGAAGAAGTGAAAAGGCGCTAAGTGAGCTAGATACCTCAAAGGCGAGGGGGCCGGGTAACATCTCTCCGGGGACCTGAAGAGGACAGAGGTGCATGTGTACCCCTAACAACAACTTCAACACTATTTCGGAACAGGAGATAACCTTTTTTATGGAAAAAGCAAATTATTCCCCAATGTTTAAAAAAGGAACAGACACAACTTAAACTAAGGCCATTTCACTGACTTAAAGTAAGCAAAGTCCTAGAGAAGATGCAGAAGAGTGGGGGAGCACCTAGAAAGGAATGAGTTTATCAACGACAGCCACACATTTTCAGGGACAGAAACCCGTCACAAAACCTACTGGAGTTCTATGACGGGTGACACAGCAAGACAAGAAGAGAGGGGGGGTAAATTGCATTTTCTTAGACTGTAAAAAGGGGTTTTTGGACACAGTTCCACACAAAGATTATGGAAAAGCTGGGGGACCGGGCAGGTAACGGGGAAGCACTGCAAGGAATCAGAAATTTCTGTCGGGAAACAACAGCGATTCATGGTATGTAGCGAGGGCCCAGAGTGGAACGCCTGTTAAAGCGGGGCTCCACAGGGCCCATCCTAGGCCCGGGTGTTGTTTCGGGGTATTCGTGAACTGGGGGAAAGGAATAAACTCCGAAGTGTCCCAAAAGAGATGATGGAAATTGATGAGAAAACCCAATCAACGAGGACCAGACAAACACAAAGGGTCTGGACGGGCTGCACTTCGGTCCAGCAACTGCCCCGGGATTCAACCCCCCCCAAGTGCAAAATCCTAAAGTTTTGGAAAGGGACAAAAAAGATCGCAACAGAGAACACTCGGGAGCCAGAGACTACAACCTCCACTCCTGAGGTGCACACAACAAAATAACGCTGCAGCATAGGGGCGCCTAGCAAACCTAGGAACGAAATTCTACATCTTAATAAGGGAATCTTCAGGACTATATTGGAGTATGCAGCACCAGTTTGGAACCCCACCTACCAAAGCATGAAAGGGAACTAAGAAAGTACAAAAGTTTGCAACAAGCTAGCCCGGACTGGGGGGCAGCCTACGGGGAGGGGAAAAGGGAAATCGACCTACACACTGGGGGACGGAAGTAGGGGGGATATAAAACACAAAAAATTTTCTGAGGGGAATCGACAAGGTGGACGGAGACAGATGTTTCAGAGATGGACACAGTTGAATTTTGAAGGTGAAGACCAGAGAATCCAAAGTTGGGAAAAGTATTTCTTCACCATAGAGAAGTCACAAAGTGGAAAGTCGGGAATGATGCATGGGGGCAGGACCATACATATTTTAAAAGACTTAAAAGCCATGGAGCAGGAAAGTGACCTAGTAGCAGCAGTGAAGGACGGAGATGGGAGCTGAGACCGACCCCTGCAACCACGTTATTGGGTGATACAATGATGATAGAACTAGGGAGTACTCACAGACCCCAAAACAGACAGACACAACACACACAAAAACACACACACACAACACACACACATCACCCCACCACACCAACACACAACTCTACACACACACACAAAAACACAACACCCCAAAACCCACACACACACACACACACACACACACACACACACACACCAACACACACAATATATAATTAATATATATACATATATATATATTATATATAAATAATATATATAAATATATATATAATAATTGTGTGTGTGTGTGTTGTGTGTGTGTTGTGTGGTGTTGTTGTTGGTGTGTGTGGTGTGGGTTGTGTGTGTGGTGCCGAATAGGCAAACTGCGATTTTGACTTAAATAGCAACGTTCACTTGCCATATAGGAAATAAATTTTGTGCATGCAATAATTTCGCCAAAACATTCTGAACCAAACAAAAAAAATTATTTAACTTTTTTTTTGTATTAAATTTTGAAACAAATCTAAAATATATTTAGTTGGTTAGGCTAAAAAAATTGTTCTTGTTATAATAAGGTTAGGTAAATTTTCTAAGATTTTTTGGGGTGAAAAATTTTAAAATTTTTACATCAACGTAATGAAAAAAATATTCTTTAAACGTATAAGAAAAATTTTTTAGAAAGGGTTTAAAATTTTAAAATTTTTCTTGCTAATTGACCATTTCATATTCGCACGACTACAATATATAATAAATATTATATATATATATATTAAATAATATATAATTATATATATATATATATTAATAAAATATAATATAAATATAATAATATATATATAATATATATATATATATATATTATATAAAAAATATATATATAAAATATATAAATTATATAAAATTTTTCCTGCCGAATAGCAAACTTTGCGATTTTTTGGCTAAATACAACGTTCATCTTGCCATAAAAGGACAAGTGAAAATAGTGTATGCAATAATTTCGCCAAAAATCATTCAACTTAACGAAAAAAATGTATTTCGTGGTTTTTTTAGTATTAAATTTTGTAAACGAAACTAAAATATATTATTGGTTTGGGCTAAAATAAATTGTTCTTTTTAAAAAAGGTTAGGTAATTTTTTCTAAGATACATTTGTTGCCAAATAATTTTTTTTCATCAACTTTAATGAAAAAAAAATTTTTAAAAAACGTATAAAAAAAAATTTAAAAAGAATTTAATTTTTTAATGATTCTTGCAAATTTGACCATTTTTTACATTTTCGACACGACATATATTAAATATAAATTAAATATATATATATAAAAATATATATAAAATATAAATTTTATTTTAAATATATAAAAAAATATATTAAATAATATAAAATATTATAAAATATATATATTTAAATATATATATATATATATATATATAATATATATAATATAAATATAATTTGTTTTGGGTATATATACATATCAATAACAACCCCTGCGAAGACAATCAATACCGCCTTTCGTTGGATAATAATATAAAATACTGCTCTTGGGATTAATAAAATAGGGATAAATAAAATTTAGCCAAGACATATACAACACCGTATGTTCTGATTTCGTCAAAATACTTGAGACGAACCCACCAAAAATTCAGCAACCCAGAAAACTGAGGTACCCAGGGATTTTGTGAGCGGGGCACTAATGCGGGGACAAAAAACTTTCTACGGGACTAAACCCAAGGGAAAGATGGCTGGAAAAATTACTAGTTTTCCCATGCAATGAGAACTGGTTTGCTGCATGGGGGTTTTTAAAAGTCAATAAAACCGGGCTTTCAAAAACTCTGGACAGTGAAACAAATGCTGATTGAAAATACACCCTTTAAACAAATTTGGGTGGGGTTACAAGGTCTCATTACCAGCGCCCTCCATATATAGGTCAAACGGGAAAAATTTCGGGAAAACCAAATACCCAACAAAAATACTCAGATAGGCGGGATTTGAACGCTATCTTTAACCAGTTTATTTACGTATCACCCCCCGGGATGGGATGCCCCAAATATTGTACCAAAATTTCCATCTAGAATGAAAAAAAATTGAATCTCTCTTTTGAAACATGACAAAATACAGAAATATGAAAAAAAATTTATGGTTCACAACTCATAGCATCTAGTGCAGTCTATGACACAACCTTAAACAACAATGCTAAACAAAACACGGGATTTTCATATGCCAAGGGTCTCATGAGGTTTGGTGACGCTCGCCCCAGTTGTCTACGCACCAAAACAACAGCTACCCCCAGTTGATGTGGGGTTACGCAACGCTTTTAGCTGTGATTGCACCCAAACATTGACAATTTTTACCTGATTACATAGGGTGAGCTAAAGGATTTAGCAAAACGCTGGATCATAGAATAATTGGAAGGGTAAAGAACCCCAAAAGGCATAATAATCGTACTAGAAAATAGTAACAAATAAAGGATACGTCCATACCCCTGAAACATTCGACAACAAACATTAAACGGAAAAGAACACATTCTTTTCCTTTTTTTTTATTATTAAATGGGTTCACAAAATAAACAATACATAATATACAATTCCACTGAAAAACGTATTTTCTCGAGTCACAGGAACTGTTCTAAACGGTAAAAAAAAAGATTAGGCGGACTTTAAAAATCAAAATTTCATAATTCTTGACTTCTAAAAACCCTCTTACCCTATGGGGTGAGGGAGATGGTGGCAGGGGGTGGGTGTGACGCCGCCCTGGCCAAAATTGAAAAGGAATCATGGGGGGCGACGGCCAAACTCGGGCGCTATTCTGAGAAAAAACTTCCCTCACTCATTCATTTGTAACCTTGCAACATTGCATAGCTCCTGATACACACGAAAAGTGTGAAATATTTGGCAAAGACTTCCCCCCCCCCCGTGGCTTAAATAAAATATATATATTAAATAATATATATATAAAAATAAAAATATATATTATATTATATATATATATATATTTTGCAATAAAATCACACAAACAGGTGATATCGAATTAAAAAAATCACGGAAAAAATAGTAAATTCCAAGGCTTGGGGTGACTTCCACATTAATTTTCCCCTCCCCTCTCTCTGTAAAAAACGTGTAAAATATAAAATTTTAAAAATTTATAATATAAAATATATATATATATATATAATATATATATATAAATATATATATAAAATAATTATATAATACAATTTATATTTTAATTTTAAAATAAAATATAAAATATATATATATAAAATAATTTTAATAATATATAATAAATATATAAATATTATATATAATATATATATATTATATAAAATATAAAAACAACCACTCTGAAAAATAGAAAGTTCCTGATAATGTGAGCTCACAAAGCCCTGGAATTTCTCTATTCTTTTCGGGGGGTTGTTTGCATATTCTGAAATCACCTGTTTCGTGATCTTATCAAATATAATTATATAAAAAATATAAATATATAAAAATTATATATAATATAATAATATAAAATATTATAATAAAAAGAAATATATATATATATTATTTTTTATTATTTATTATTTATTATTTTTTTTATTTCACACTGGCCGTTTCCACCAAGGCAGGGGGCCCGAAAAAGAAAAACTTTCACCACTTTCACTCCAACTGTCTTGCCAAAGGTGCTTTAACACACAGTTTTTAAACTGCAACATTAAAAACCCCCCTTCAAGTGCAGGCACTGTACTTCCCATCTCCCGGCTCAAGTCCGGCCCGCCGGGTTTCCCCGAATCCCTTCATAAATGTTACTTTTTCTCACATCCAACAGCACGTCAAGTATTAAAAACCTTTTGTCTCCATTCCCTCCTATCAAACAACTCACGCACCCCGCTGGAAAACAAGCCCCTCGCACACAAAACCTCCTTTACCCCCTCCCCCCAACCCTTTTCCAGCCGACCCCCCCACCGCCTTCCTTTCCACTACGACTGATACACCTTGAAGTCATTCGTTTCGCTCCATTTTCTCCAATGTCCAACCACCTCAAAAACCCTTTCCCCACCCTCTGGACAACAGTTTTTTTAACCCGCACCTCCTCCTAACTTCCAAACTACGAATTTTCTGCATTTTTTCACACCAACATTGCCCTCAACGACCCCACTGCCTCCAGCCTTCTCCCCGCTGCAACATTTATCACCCATGCTTCACACCCATAAAAGGTTGGAAAACTAACCTCAAAAATTCCTCTCTTTTCCTCCAAACAAAGTTTTTTTGTCTCCACAGACTCCTAAGGGACCACCACCCTTTTTTCCCCTCATCAATTCATGATTTACCCATCCTCATAGACCCTCCCTGACCTCCACTTTCCAAATATCTAATACTTTACCTCCCCCCAACCTCTCCCCCAATCTGATACCCAAACTTTCATCACCTAATATTTTGTTATCCCCCCTAACCTTACCTTTCCTGTATCACTTTAATTTTTTTTCTTTTTCACACCCTACCAAAATTCATCCACCAATCTCTGCAACTTCTCTTTTAGAATTCCCAAGCCAGTGCATCAGCAAAGACAACTGTGAAACTCCCCCTTTAGTGTGATTCCTTTCTTTTAACTCCACGCCTCTTGTCAAGACCCTCGCATTTACTTCTCTTCAAACCCCATCTAAAATAAATTAAACAACCACGGGACATCACACATCCCTGTCTAAAACCTACTTTTACGGGGAAAAATTTCCCTTTTCCTAGTACCTAACTTGACCCACACCCGTAAAAAAACCTTTACGCTTTCAGTAACCTACCCCCTACACCAAAACCTGCAACATCTGCCACATTTCCCCCCTACCACCCCCTTCATACGCCTTTTCCAAATCCTAAATGCCACAAAGACCTCTTTGCCTTTTCTAAATACTGTCACTTATTTTTCACTGTAAAACACCCGGTCCACACAACCCCCACCTTTCCTAAACCCCTTGTTCATCTGTACCTATTCCAGCTTTCTTTTTAAATTTTTTCAATAAAAACCTTAAACCTCCCCTTTACCAGGTATACTCAAAGACTTATCCCCCATAATTTTTGCACTCTCTTTTGTCCCCTTTGCCCTTTATAAAAGGGAAAATGCAGCTCTCTGGGAACCAGGGGCCTTTCCCTCTTCCCCAAAATTTTTTAAATAATTGCACCAAAACCCCTCCAAAACTATATTCCCCCGCTTTTTAAAAATTTTTATCTTTATCCCATCAACCCCCGGTGCCTTTAAACCCCCTTTCATTTTTCCACGCCCCACAACTCCCCCACCCCACAACTGGGTCTTCCCCACTCCACAAATTTTTTCCTCCTTTCCCTAACACGAAATCACAGCTTCCCTTCCTTTATCAACATTTTAAAAATTCCTCAAAAAATTTTTCCCCCATCTTCCCAATACCTCTAACCTCTATTTTTAAAAAACTTTCCCCTCCTTTTTTAAAAAGACAAATCCATTTTTTTCTCAAAGGGTTCCCTTAACTTTTATCCGCTCCAAACTTTTCTTATTTTCAACAAAAATTGTTGATAACATCTCACCCCCCTTTCATTTTCTCTCTTTTTCATACTTCACCACCTTTAAACCCCTCTCTTTTTCCCCTATACTCTTCCCTCCTTGTAACACTTTACTTTTAAAAACTTCTCATTCTAACTTTTCTCCCTTACACTCCTTTTCATCTCATTCCACAATCGCTCCTCTTTCCCCCCCGCACCCACTTTCCGAACCACAAACTTTTGCTGAAAACCTAACACTACATTTTTAAACCCACCCCTACCTCCTCACCCCATTGCCTATGCCTCATTAGCCCATCATCCCCAAAGCTGTTTTTTATCTTTTCCCCAAAAATGCCTCCTCTTTTAGTTTTAAAAACCCTTTACCTCTCTCTTTTCCCCGAGCTTTTTATTCTCCGTATCCCATCACCTTTTTCTCCCAGGGACACAAAAGAAAGTGACTATATATCTGTGGCCCCTCTTAAAAAGACATCCCCGAAATCTACTCAACCGCTTTTTTCACCATACATAATCCAACAAACTACTGTCATTTCGCCCCATCATAACTTTTATACTTATTTATCCTCTTTTTTTTTAAAAAATGTATTACCTAAAACTAAACCCCTTTCTATACAAAAATTTAATCAAAGGTTCCCATTTTCATTTACACCTGGAACCCCAAAATTCATACCACCCCCTCTCTAAATGTTTCTCCCCACTTAGCATTCAGGTCCCCTACCACAATTTCCCCCTCCTTGGTTTTAAAGCCCTATACATTTCCTTTAAAATCTCCCAAAATCTCCCCTCTCCCCTCTGCATTCCTCTTCTCCCGGGGCATACCCCTTATTATGACCCACTTTTCGAATCCCAAACCTTTTCTTTAATCCACAATTCTTTTCATTTACCATTTTATATTCTCTTTTTTTCCTTCCCTAAATGATCATTTAACTTACTGCTACCCCTTCCTTTGCTCAACTCTCTCAGATACTCCAGATTTAATCCCCTTTATTTCCCCCCCCCCGAAACTCCCCTCCCCCTTTACTTTTTTTCGCTTTGGGGCCCGGACATCCAACTTTTTTTCATTCATAACTCACAATCAATTTTTTCGTCATCTCACTACATCCACGCACTTCAAGCATCCCATTTTTTAAAAATTTTTCTTCTTTCCTTTTTTAGTAAATGTCACAGGAAAGGGTTACTAGCCCATTGCCCCGGGATTTTATCGCCTATACGACAGCATGGCTTACGAGGAAAGATTCTTTTTTACTTTCCCCCTGGACAATAGAAGAAATAAAAAGAACAAGCTAGTAAAAAAGGAAAAAACCTAATGTATGTATATATATGCATGTGCGTGTCGTAAGTGTGACCAAAGTGTAAGTTGGGTAGCAAAATCCCTGTTATCTACGTGTTTATAACAGAAAAAAAGGGACCCCAAAACTTACCATCATGCAAAAAAGTTACGGTTCTGTTTTACAGTCATCGGCAGGGCGGGAGGCGGTAGACTTTTCCCTGGGGGGTTGCTGTCAAACCAAACCCACACCCTTTTTATATATATTAATATATTAATATTATATATTATATATATATTAAATTATATATAAATATATGTATAAGTAATATATATATATATATATATATAAAATTTTTATATATATAAATATTATATAATATATATACAATATATATACTAAATATACATATAATAGTGGGGCCCCCCTAGCCCCGGAGAAGTGGGAAAAAACTTCAAGGAGGAATATTTGGATTTTATCCTGAGCCGTTTGAATATTCCACTTCCCCTAACCACCCCATCTTTTTTAAAATATTTTTTTTTTTTACCAAAGGAAATTTTTTATTTCATAAAATTTGGGATAGAAGATTTAAGAGATACTTGTTAATATAAAGGTGGGGATATACGGGACAAAGTTTTACGTGTGTAAACACGATTTAGGGGAAAAAATCATCCAGCCCCAGAGCTGGGCTGTGCCCAAAAAGCGCAGGGATTACTCTTTTGAACACCGCACGAGCCGCTGGAAAAAGAAAACTAGCTGCCCTGGGACCCCTTTACCCTGAGATCTTTTTTCCCAGTCCTTAAGAAAAATTTAAAGCACTCTTTCCCCATGAGCCAAGGGGCCTGAGCCAGGAACAAACATATAATGATGGGCAAGTTCCCCTATTTTCTAGACTTTGGGACTCCCTGAAAAAAAACTGGGAGTGCCCCCCCTTTTTCCCTTTCCCCCCTGGGTATTTTAGATAGGGACACCAAGGGAGATGCACATTTAGTCCCCTATATATATATATATATTATAAAATATATTATATAAATATATATATATAATATAATATAATATATAAAATATATAATACATGGGAAGAGGGGTGGGTTAAAATAAAGAATCACACACAAAGTGGGAGTTTTCACAGCTGCTCTTTGCGATACACTGTGCTCTGGAATTCTGAAAGAAGTTGCAGAGATTGGTGGGGAATTTGGGAGGGGTGCAAAAAAAAAAATTAAAGGTGAATACAGAAAAATAAAGGGTTTTGAGAAACAAAAAAATTTGGGATGAAAGATTTAATTCAGATTGGAGGAGAGAGTATGGGGGAGGTGAACGTAATCAATATTTGGGGGTGGCTGTCAGCGGATGGGCTATGAAAAATGAGGGAATCATAAATTTATGAGGGGAAAAAAAGTGAGTGGGGCACTTTTGGGGGTCTGGGAGACAAAGAACTTTGTCCTTTGGGGGCAAAGAGGGGAATGTTGAGAGTATAGTTTTAAAACCAAAAGCTCTATAGGGGGTTTAAGCATGGGGGAGAATGTTGCAGCGAGGAGAAGGTGGGGGCAGTGGGGGTGCATGCTGAGGGGATGGTGGGGGTTGAAAAAATGCAGAGAAATTCGTATTTGGAAGTTTGGGGAGGGCGGGATACCAAAACTGTTGTCCAAGGGGTAGGGAAAGGGGTTTTGAGGGTCGGAATTAGAGAAATGGGCAAACAGAAGCTTCAAGATGTATCAGGGAGGGGGGAAGGCGGGGAGGGGTCGGCCTAGAAGGGTTGGAGGGAGGGGGTAAAGGAGGTTTTGTTGCGAGGGGCTTGGGCTTCCGCAGGGACCTGAGCGGTTTGATAGTATGAATGGGGACAAGGTTTTTATACTTGCTGCTGTTGGAGTGTGGCAAAGTAACATTTATGAAGGGGTTCAGGGAAAAGGCAGGCCGACTTTAGCCCCCAATGGGAAATACAGTGGGCCCGCCCTCTGAAGGAGGGGTGTTTAAAGTGCAGTTTAAAAAATGTAGTGTAAAGCACCCTTCTGGCAAGACAGTGATGGAGTGAATGATGGTGAAAATTTTTCTTTTTCGGGCCACCCTGCCTTGGTGGGAATCGGCCGGTGTGATAATAAAATATATATATATATATAATATATATATAATATATATATAATATATACACATCACCACGCTCTTCTTTTTCCTACTCCATCCAGAAGTTTGCCTTATAATCCCCGTTTCCCAGACCATTCCTTACGTACCACCCCTCTTTACCTACCCCCGTCCTTTCCTACCATCCATCTATACCTACCCTTCCTCTAAATCAGTCCCTACCCACCCCAACCCTTCACCAGCCCTTCCTACCTCACCCTTACCCCTCTCCTCCCACACCTCCATCCCCTCCTCTCCCCCAGCAACACAAAGGAACAAGGCAACAAGGAGCAGCAACACAACTATTGCTACCCGCCAGCTACGCCTTAGAAAAGAAGAATCGAACTGCGGGCTATTAAATCCCGCCACAAAGGAACACAGTCTGATCGAAGTCCATTTGCCGTTACGGAGACAGGATCCCCTCCCTCCTTCATCCTTTCCCCCTCCATCCATTCCTTCCCCACTCTTCCCTCCCCCTAAAATTCCCTTCCCCCCTCTTCCACCCGAGGCCCAGAGTCCCCTTTTCTCTGCAGTATATTCACCTCTTTCTAAGCCTCTTCCTTCATCTTTCTTCTACCTATTCTTTCACTCACCCCCCCCTCGTCGCCCGTCTATATTTCCCTCTCGCTCGTAGCTGTCTGTCTGTCTTTCTCCGTCTGTCGTGTTTCTCTCTCTCTTCTCCCTCTCTCTCTCTCTCTCATCTTCTCTCTCTCTCTCTCCTCTCTCTCTCTCTCTCTCTCTCTTCTCCCCTCTCTCTAATTCCCCTCTCTCTCTCCTTTTTCTCTCTCCCTCTCCTCTGTCTCTCTCTCTCCGTCCCTCCCTCCCCCCTGTCACCAACACTAGCCCCGGCTCTGTTAGAGAGACATATGAGAACTTGGTAATGGTGGTGTGGTGGGTGTGGTAGATGGTGGTGTAGTGGTGGTGGTGGGGTGGTGATGATGTTTTAGGTGGTGTGGTGTTGGGAGTGGTGTAGTGGTGGTGTTTGGTTGGTTGTGTGGTGGTGGTGGTGGTAGTGGGGGTTTGTTGGGATGGTGGTGGTGGTAGTATTTGGTGGTATGTGGTGGTGGTTGTATTAGTGGTAGTGGTGGTGGTGGTAGTATTGGTGTATTTGGTGGTGTTTGGTCGTGGTGGTAGTGGTGTGGTAGTGGGGGTGGTGGTGGTAGTGGTGGTGATAGTGGTGATGGTGGTGGTGGTGGTAGTGGTGGTGGTTGTGGTGGTGGTGTGGTGGGGGGGTGGTGGTGGTGGTGGTGGTAGTGGTGAGTGTGGTGGGAGTGGTGGGGGTAGTAGGGGTGGTGGTGGTAGCGGTGGTGGTGGTAGTGTTGGTGGTGGTGTGGTGGTGGTGGTGGTATTTGGTGATGGTGGTGGTGGTGGTATGGTGGGGGGTTGTGGTGGTGGTGTTGGTGGGTGGTGGTGGTGGTGGGTGGTGGTGAGAGTGGTAGTAGTGGTGGTATGGGGGTGGGGGAAGTGATGGTAGTGGTGGTGGTGGTGGTTGATGGTGTGATGATGGTGGTGGTGGTGGTGGTGGTGGTAGGGGGTGGTAGTGGTGGGAGTGGTGGTAGTGGTGGTGGTGGTAGTGGTGGTGGTGGTGGTGGTGGTGGTGGTGGTTGTGGTGGGAGTGGAGGTGGGGGTTTATTTGGTGGTGGTGGTGTGGTGGTGATGATGGTGGGTGGATTTTGGTGGTGGTGGTGGTGGTGGTAGTGGTGGTGGTGGTGGGAGTGGTGGTGGTGGTGGTGGTGGTGGTATGGGGGGGTGGTGTGGTGGTGGTGGTGGGTGGAGGGGGGGGTGGTAGTGGTGGGAGTGGTTGGGTGTGGTGGTGGTGGTGTGGGGGGTGGTGGTGGTGGTGGTAGTGGTGGGAGTGGTGGTGTTGGGGTGGGGAGTGGGTGGTGGTGGGAGTGGTGGTAGTGGGGTGGTATGTGGTGATGGTGGTGATGGTGGTTGGTGGCGGTGGTGGTGTGTTGGTGTTTAGGGTGTGTGAGGTGGTGTTAGTGGTGGTGGTGTTGTGGTGGTAGTGGTGGTGGTGTGGTGGGTGGTAGTGGTGGTAGTGGGGGTGGTTAAGAGACTCATTAGGGGAAGAGAAGAAACCGGAATAGAAGGAATGAAAGGAGAAGGAAGAGGAGGTAGAGTAGGAGAAGGAAAGAGGAGAAGTAGAAGGTAGAGGAGAGGAGGAGAAGGTAGAGGAGAGAGGGTAGAGGAGGAGGAGGGGGAGAAAGAGGAGGACGATAAGGAATTTCTTGATGAAAGAAGAGTGAAAAGACAAGAAGCACAAGAAAGAAGTAGGACAAAAGACAGAAGTATAAGGAGGATTATAAGCAGAATGAGGAGGAGACGGAGAAGCAGAAGAGAGGCTGAGAAAAAATGCAAAAAAGAGGAGAAAAATGAACGAGGAAGAGACGGAGGGAGGAGAAGGGCCATCAGAGGCTCTGTGGCATCCAAATAGCCGGTTTTGTCGCACTCAGGAAGAAGAATTGAACCCTTTGTGGGAGTGTTGGGGAGGGGGTGGGGTGTTCTGGGGGGAATGGAGGGGAACAAGGATGAAGAGAGAGAGAGAGAGAGAGAGAGAGAGAGAGAGAGAGAGAGGTGGAAACTGAGGGGAGTGAGCTAAGGGTGACTTGACAACTTGTTGAACGCGTCTCCACACTTGTTGAACGGATTTTCCCACACCTGTTGAACGAATTTTCCCACACCTGTTGAACGGATTTTTCCACTCCTGTTGAATGGATTCCCCCACACTGTTGAACGAATTCCCCCACACCTGTTGAACGAATTCCCTAACCTGTTGAACAAATCCCCCCCACACCTGTTGAACGGATTCCCCCACACCTTTTGAAAGAATTTTCCCACACCTGTTGAACGGATTTTCCCACTCCTGTTGAACGGATTCCCCCACACCTGTCGAACGGATTCCGCCCACACCTGTTGCTGGGGTCCTCTATACCTGTAACACTGATCCCCATCCATGTTGCTCGTGTCTATAAACTTGCTGAACGAGTCCCCATCCCTGTTGCTGGAGTCCACACACCTGTTAAACGGGTCCCCACCCTTGTGCGAATCCCTATAAATGTTGCTAAGGTCCCCACAGATGTTGCACTCGTCCCCACACCTGTTCCACGAGTCCACGCACTTGTTGCATGGGTCTCCACACCTATTGTTTTGATCCCCCCACCACTATTGCCCGGGTCGCCACACCTGTCGTATGTGTCCCCATAACCGTTGTATCTGCCACCTATTCCATATATTTGCAACACCTGTCACACTGCCTTCCTATCCACCCTACCATATGGCTCTTCTCAATTTATAAGTGCAACAAAATATTATTCTTTTCCTTTATTTAAGTATTGCTCGCTTACATGCTTCATAATGAACACTTGGTCTCCACACCCCCTACTCTTCCTCAAGCCTCCCTGCTCATGTGCAGTCCTACTCTCTGTCTTACCCTTAATTCGTTCAATAATATATAATTCTACTATACTTAAAAGCCTTATTCAACAGGCTTATTCTTTTATAAGTCTTTCATTTTTCTTCTCTTTTCCTTTGTACAAAGGAACTATGCATGCTTGAGCCTTCACACTGTTTTACCAGTCCCCACACCTGTTAAAGTCAGTTCCTGACCGGCCGGGATGTGGTTCGTACGTCGATTTGCGTGGGGTCAGCAGCAACAGCCTGGTTGATCAGGTCCTGATCCACCACGAGGCCTGGTCATGGACCGGTCCGCGGGGGGTGTTGATCCCCAGAGCACCCTCCAGGTAGACTCCAGGTATGCTCTCTGCAAGTCCTTTTGGTAGTTTCCCATCATTTATATACCGAGTAAACGCACCAACCACTCCAACAGTACATCCCTCAACTGGTTATAACATTTCTGCCTTAATCCCATCCATCCCAGCTTCTTTATCGTCTTCAGGTCTACGCCACTACCTTCCTGACGCACCTCCCATACACTCGTCTGACTCTTCCTTCCTTCTACTATATATTAACTCCCACAAGAATTATTTTCTCGTTTGGTATGAAACATTCCCTTAACGTCTCTTTTTTTTACGCAGGGTTTTACAAAGTTAGGTTAAGGTTCCTAACTTTATTTAGAACCTAAGAACTGTTACCTACATCAGCACTCTCTCTCTCTCTCTCTCTCTCTCTCTCTCTCTCTCTCTCTCTCTCTCTCTCTCTTCGCCACTATATTTCTCTCTTTCTCATGTGTTTCAACTCTTCCTATAACTCACTCTCCATATTCCATTCTTACTCAAAGTCAAACAATTCTTCAGATTAAATACATTACTCCCTCCATTGCATCCATAGTCGATTATTAAATATTGCGGCCACCGATTCTATAGCTCTACTTCTCTCCGATACATCCGATTTAACTCCATTTACTGGTCAGTGAAGCTCTCTAACCCCCTTTACTCTGTTATGCTCAGTGCTGAGATATCCAACATTAACAATCATCGCCATCGTTCCATCTGTATATTATACTCACGCACAATCAAACAACCCAATTTATTGTCCCTTTCCTTTTAAGGACATAATGCAGGAGAATGGGTTCCAAACCCTTACTCGCAGCATTTTAGTCAATTTCAAGTAGACGTTTGGCTGACAGAGGGAGAATTCTGTTTCACTTCCTCGTAAAAATGAAAGTTGACACCACAACAACAACAGCTATTAGGAAATTAGCGTGTATACACATAACATGTACATGCAGAGCTGCATGTGTAGTGTGAGCTAGTTGTTAGTAGTAGTAGTAGTAATAGCAAGATGTACATGTTATCTTGTGTGTTATTGAGACAGAAAAGACACCAGCAATCCCACCAGTGTGTAAATCAACTATTGGTTTCCGTGTCACACTCATTTGGAAGGACGATAGTACCTCTCTGGGTGGTTGCTGTCTACCAATCTGTCATTCTTCCTGTTATTATTATTATAATTATTATTATTATTATTATTATTATTATTATTATTATTATTATTATTATTATTATTATTCCGCTAAGGCAGGGTGATCTATCAACGCATGGTGACCCACCAAGACAGGGTGACCCACCAAGACAGGGTGACCCACCAAGGCAAGGTGATCCACTAACGCAAGGTGATCCATTAAGGCAGGGGGATCCACTAAACAGGTAATCCACTAAAGCAGGGTGATCCACTAAAGCAGGGTGATCCACCAAGGCAGGGTGATCCACTAAGGCAAGGTGACCCATCAAGGCAAGGTGACACATCAAGGGAATGTGACCCATCAAGGCAAGGCGACCCATTAAGGTAAAAATGGCACATTAAGGTAAGGTGACCCATCAAGGCAAGGTGACCCATCAAGGCAAGGTGATCCATTAAGGTAAGGTGACCATTAAGGCAAAATGACTTATCAAGGCAAGGTGACCCATCAATGCAAGGTTACCCATCAAGGCAAGGTGACTCATCAAGTCAGGGTGACCCATCAAGGCAAGGTGACCCATCAAGGCAAGGTGACCCATCAAGGCAAGGTGACCCATCAAGGCAAGGTGACCCATCAAAGCAAGGTGACTCATCAAGGCAAGGTGACCCATCGAGGCAAGGTTACCCATCAAGCAAGGTGACCCATCAAGGCAAGGTGACCCATCAAAGCAAGGTGACCCATCAAGGCAAGGTGACCCATCGAGGCAAAGTGACCCATCAAGCAAGGTGACCCATCAAGGCAAGGTGACCCATCAAAGCAAGGTGACCCATCAAGGCAAGGTGACCCATCATGGCAAGGTGACCCATCAAGGCACGGTGACCCATCAAGGCAAGGTGACCCATCAAGCAAGGTGACCCATTAAGGTAAGGTGACCATTAAGGCAAAATGACTTATCAAGGCAATGTGACCCATCAAGGCAAGGCGACTCATTAAGGTAAAAATGGCACATTAAGGTAAGGTGACCCATCAAGGCAAGGTGACCCATCATGGCAAGGTGACCCATCAAGGCACGGTGACCCATCAAGGCAAGGTGACCCATCAAGGCAGGTGACCCATAAGGTAAGGTGACCATTAAGGCAAAATGACTTATCAAGGCAAGGTTACCCATCAAGGCAAGGTTACCCATCAAGGCAAGGTTACTCATCAAGGCAAGGTTACCCATCAAGGCAAGGTTACCCATCAAGGCAAGGTTACCCATCAAGGCAAGGTTACCCATCAAGGCAAGGTGACCCATCAAAGCAAGGTGACTCATCAAGGCAAGGTGACCCATCGAGGCAAGGTTACCCATCAAGCAAGGTGACCCATCAAGGCAAGGTGACCCATCAAAGCAAGGTGACCCATCAAGGCAAGGTGACCCATCGAGGCAAGGTGACCCATCAAGCAAGGTGACCCATCAAGGCAAGGTGACCCATCAAAGCAAGGTGACCCATCAAGGCAAGGTGACCCATCATGGCAAGGTGACCCATCAAGGCACGGTGACCCATCAAGGCAAGGTGACCCATCAAGGCAAGGTGACCCATTAAGGTAAGGTGACCATTTAGGCAAAATGACTTATCAAGGCAATGTGACCCATCAAGGCAAGGCGACCCATTAAGGTAAAAATGGCACATTAAGGTAAGGTGACCCATCAAGGCAAGGTGACCCATCATGGCAAGGTGACCCATCAAGGCACGGTGACCCATCAAGGCAAGGTGACCCATCAAGGCAAGGTGACCCATTAAGGTAAGGTGACCATTAAGGCAAAATGACTTATCAAGGCAAGGTGACCCATCAAGGCAAGGTGACCCATCAAGGCAAGGTGACCCATCAAGGCAAGGTGACCTATCAAAGCAAGGTGACTCATCAAGGCAAGGTGACCCATCAAAGCAAGGTGACCCATCAAGGCAAGGTGACCCATCGAGGCAAGGTGACCCATAAGGCAAGGTTACCCATCAAGGCAAGGTGACTCATCAAGTCAGGGTGACCCATCAAGGCAAGGTGACCCATCAAGGCAAGGTGACCCATCAAGGCAAGGTGACCCATCAAGGCAAGGTGACCCATCAAGCAAGGTGACCCATCAAGGCAAGGTGACCCATCAAAGCAAGGTGACCCATCAAGGCAAGGTGACCCATCGAGGCAAGGTGACCCATTAAGCAAGGTGACCCATCAAAGCAAGGTGACCCATCAAGGCAAGGTGACCCATCAAGGCAAGGTGACCCATCGAGACAAGGTGACCCATCAAGCAAGGTGACCCATCAAGGCAAGGTGACCCATCAAAGCAAGGTGACCCATCGAGGCAAGGTGACCCATCAAGCAAGGTGACCCATCAAGGCAAGGTGACCAATCACGGCAAGGTGACCCATCAAGGCAAGGTGACCCACTATGGTAAGGTGACCCATCAAGGCACGGTGACCCATCAAGGCAAAGAGACTCATCAAGGCAAGGTGACCCAGCAAGACAAGGTGACCCATCAAGGCAAGGTGACCCACCAATACCCATCAAGGCAAGGTGACCCAGCAAGACAAGGTGACCCATCAAGGCAAGGTGACCCACCAATACCCATCAAGGCATAGTGACTCCAGGAAGACACGTTAATCTCCCTCACCAGAAGACCTGCTCCATTCCAATAGTTTTGAACCTTTGGATGACTGTGACACTCCAGTGGCTTCATCTGAGACTCAATCTGAACCCGGGGAGGCAGGACCCACCTACTGTGTGGGTAGGCGCGCGTGCGCCCCGTCAACACACCTTCAGGACTCACACACACACACACACACACACACACACACACACACACATGCGGAATATTTGTGTACAGAGCATCGAGCTCGCAGTGAAACTTCAATGGCCTCTTGGTTAGTTTGTTTTTACCCCTTGTTTTTCAGCTTTCTTATAATTCAGACAAATTAAACACCATCACCAACTTTCATCTTATTTTCTGAGCAGGTCAGTCACACTGTGTCATCAGCAAAGAGCAACTGTAACTGCTCCCACATTATACCAGATTCAATTACCTTTTTTTTCCCCTGACTACACTTCTCTCATTTACAACCCATTTTACAACACCATTCACAGCCCCAACTATTATCACCATAAAGAACTAGTGTCATCACACAGTCGAACAGTCCTACCTGAGAGCTGACGTGTTGTGTCACCCCTACTTCCCACACCAGCCTTCACTCACCCCCTACACCAGCCTTCACTCACCCCCTACACCAGCCTTCACCCACCTCCACACCAGCCTCCACCCACCTCCCACACCAGCACCCACCCACCTCCGACACCAGCACCCACTCACCTCCACCTCCTCCACCTCCCTCACCAGCCTCCACCATTGCCTCCTGTAGGGGATTTTGAAGGCAAAGAATTACAATATTAAAAGACCATTTCTGACCTTTGGGATACTCATCTTTACGCTGACAGTTTAAGAAGCCGTCTCGACGACATCATGAAAGGCAATAGGAGCAATCCTATTATCTGCCTCAGTGCGGGAGGTAACGATGTTGGCAGACGTAGGAGTGAGGGCCTGATTAGCAGGTATAGGTCAGCAATAGAGATAATTAGGAAGAAGGGTGGGAACCCTGTCATATGTGGTATTTTGCCAAGGAGAGGAGTTGGAAACGAATTGTTGTCCAGGGCAATTAGTGTCAATTGCTGGCTGGGCAAATACTGTAAGGAAAATGTGGTAACATTCATTGACAACTGGGACCTCTTCTATGGCAGAAATGACATGTATGCCAGGGATGGGGTTCACTTATCTAGGTCTGGGGTGGGGGCACTGGCAACGGCAGTGGAGGGAGCTGTTAGGGCTTTAAACTAGGAATAGATAGTGGTATGGGTTTTGGCGAGAATACAGTGAAGTCCCAGTGTAGTAATACTATGAGTTCTAGGGTAACTAGTAATAGGCAGAATGAGGTGGATATTGGAAAGCCAATGGCACTAGGCGACAAGGACAGTAATAGGTTTAGTGAGAAAACAGATATGAGCAAGAAGGGTAAAGAGAAAGGTGGGTCTTTAAAATTATATTATGCTAATAGCCGTAGTGCTAGAAATAAGATGGACGAGTTGAGATTAGTTGCTAGCGCAGGTAACATTGATGTATTTGCAATCACTGAGACATGGTTTAATTCCAAAAGTCTGGACATGCCTGCGGAATGTCACATTCAGGGTTTTAAATTGTTCCAAGTAGATAGAAATATCGGTAAGGGAGGTAGGGGTAGCACTGTATGTCCGAGATCACTTGAACTGTTGCATAAAAACGGGTATTAAGTCTGAAGTAACACATACAGAGTCTGTCTGGATAGAATTTTCAGAGGGGCATAAAAAAATTGATTCTAGGAGTGATATACCGTCCCCCAAACTTAGATAGGGACCAAGGGAAATTACTGTGGGAGGAAATTGTTAAGGCCACAAGGCACGATAATGTAGTAATTCTAGGGGACTTTAACTATAGTCACATTGATTGGAATTTCTTGACTGGGAATTTAGAATCAAATGACTTCTTAGAAGTAGTTCAGCAATGTTTTTTGAAGCAGTTTGTGACAGAACCTACAAGGGGAAATAACCTTCTTGATTTGGTTCTGACGAACATTGAATCCCTTGTTAATAATTTAGAAATTAATGAGGAACTCGGCACAAGCGATCACAAATCAATTACCTTTAGCATAGAATGGAAGTATAATAGTAGGGACAACTCAGCAACAGTTCCAGATTTTCGCTTAGCAGATTACAATGGGCTTAGAGAACACTTATCATCTGTTGACTGGGGTAACGAAGAGATCTATCAATATGACAGTTTTCTAAACACCATGCATGCTGAGATTAAGACACATGTGCAACATCTGGGTATCTTTATTGTAGACGTTTCGCCATCCAGTGGCTTTATCAATACAAATTCTAGGACATAACTTGAAGACAGTAGAACTATGTACAGAAGATGAGGTAATCAGTCCCTCAACCTAGGAGTAGGTGCGAAGAGCACCATAGTCGTGGAGATTCTGAAGCAGAAGAAAGGAACATGGCGCTTATATAGTAACGTCAGGTGTAGCAGACGAGGGCTACACCTGGAACTGTTGCTGAGTTGTCCCTACTATTATACTTCCATTCTATGCTAAAGGTAATTGATTTGTGACCGCTTGTGCCGAGTTCCTCATTAATTTCTAAATTATTAACAAGGGTTTCATTGTTCGTCAGAACCAAATCAAGAAGGTTATTTCCCCTTGTAGGTTCTGTCACAAACTGCTTCAAAAAACATTGCTGAACTACTTCTAAGAAGTCATTTGATTCTAAATTCCCAGTCAAGAAATTCCAATCAATGTGACTATAGTTAAAGTCCCCTAGAATTACTACATTATCGTGCCTTGTGGCCTTAACAATTTCCTCCCACAGTAATTTCCCTTGGTCCCTATCTAAGTTTGGGGGACGGTATATCACTTCTAGAATCAATTTTTTTATGCCCCTCTGAAAATTCTATCCAGACAGACTGTATGTGTTACTTCAGACTTAATACCCGTTTTTATGCAACAGTTCAAGTGATCTCGGACATACAGTGCCACCCCCACCTCCCTTACCGATATTTCTATCTACTTGGAACAATTTAAAACCCTGAATGTGACATTCTGCAGGCATGTCCAGACTTTTGGAATTAAACCATGTCTCAGTGATTGCAAATACATCAATGTTACCTGCGCTAGCAACTAATCTCAACTCGTCCATCTTATTTCTAGCACTACGGCTATTAGCATAATATAATTTTAAAGACCCACCTTTCTCTTTACCCTTCTTGCTCATATCTGTTTTCTCACTAAACCTATTACTGTCCTTGTCGCCTAGTGCCATTGGCTTTCCAATATCCACCTCATTCTGCCTATTACTAGTTACCCTAGAACTCATAGTATTACTACACTGGGACTTCACTGTATTCTCGCCAAAACCCATACCACTATCTATTCCTAGTTTAAAGCCCTAACAGCTCTCTCCACTGTCGTTGCCAGTGCCCCCACCCCAGACCTAGATAAGTGAACCCCATCCCTGGCATACATGTCATTTCTGCCATAGAAGAGGTCCCAGTTGTCAATGAATGTTACCACATTTTCCTTACAGTATTTGCCCAGCCAGCAATTGACACTAATTGCCCTGGACAACAATTCGTTTCCAACTCCTCTCCTTGGCAAAATACCACATATGACAGGGTTCCCACCCTTCTTCATAATTATCTCTATTGCTGACCTATACCTGCTAATCAGGCCCTCACTCCTACGTCTGCCAACATCGTTACCTCCCGCACTGAGGCAGATAATAGGATTGCTCCTATTGCCTTTCATGATGTCGTCGAGACGGCTTCTTAAACTGTCAGCGTAAAGATGAATATCCCAAAGGTCAGAAATGGTCTTTTAATATTGTAATTCTTTGCCTTCAAAATCCCCTACAGGAGGCAATGGTGGAGGCTGGTGAGGGAGGTGGAGGAGGTGGAGGTGAGTGGGTGCTGATGTCGGAGGTGGTGTGGGAGGTGGGTGGAGGCTGGTGTGGAGGTGGGTGAAGGCTGGTGTAGGGGGTGAGTGAAGGCTGGTGTGGGGGGTGAGTGAAGGCTGGTGTGGGAAGTAGGGGTGACACAACACGTCAGCTCTCAGGTAACTCTGGGTAGGACTGTTCGACTGTGTGATGACACTAGTTCTTTATGGTGATAATAGTTGGGGCTGTGAATGGTGTTGTAAAACGGGTTGTAAATGAAGTAAATGCCGGAGAGTTTGAGAGAAGTGTAGTCAGGGAAAAAAAAAGGTAATTGAATCTGGTATAATGTGGAGCAGTTACAGTTGCTTTTTGCTGATGACACAGTGTGACTGACCTGTTCAGAAAATAAGATGAAAGTTGGTGATGGTGTTTAATTTGTCTGGATTATAAGAAAGCTGAAAAACAAGGGGTAAAAACAAACTAACCAAGAGGCAATTGAAGTTACACTGCGAGCTCGATGCTCTGTACACAAATATTCCGCGTGTGTGTGTGTGTGTGTGTGTGTGTGTGTGTGTGTGTGTGTGTGTGTGTGTGTGGGGTGTGTGTGTGTGGTGTGTGTGTGTGTGTGTGTGTGACTAATTAACTAATCGAAGTAGGTCTTCGTCCAAAGGTTGAACAAGTGTTGAAGAATTCTTTGTAACAAAGAATTCTTCAACACTTGTTCAACCTTTGGACGAAGACCTACTTCGACTAGTGGATGGTACCACTATGACCCCGCCTCCATCTGCTTCACGTCACCTCACTACAGTATATAAGCCACGTCTACGGCCCTATGCTGTGCATTCTACAAGATTGATGGACTGAACACATCGACTCCAGGCTGAGGGACTGATTACCTCATTCTCCTCCTGTTCTTCAAGTTTCTCCTATGTATGGACTGATGAAGCCACTGTGTGGCGAAACGTTTCCTCAATAAAGATACCCAAGAGTTGCACATGTGTCTAATTTATCACCTATTGTTGTACATAGTGTATATAGTGTACATACTTCTGTTCTAAATTGGCGAAGGATAATACAAGTCAAAAAGTTTTTCTGCTGTGTTTATTTTGCTCCCTTTACACCCAGGATAACAGGCCTTTTGGACTCCTGGGTTGTAATATCGGGCAAAAAAAAAAAAAAGAATAATTTCGCGAGTTCTAGGCAGGAAGGGAAGGCGTCTTGTTGTTCACAGCCCAGTTTTTGTTCCAATATAACTGCATCCTGTCCAGATTAAATTGTAAGTTTACTTGGTTATGAACACGTGTAAGATATGAACTATTGCTTGGGTTTATTTTGTGCTTGTAAGAGTTTTCCCGGATAAAGAAAATAAGACCGCCTCTTCTTCGAAACAAGACGTTGGATTATAAGCAGGACTGGATATCCTCTTCACCATTTCGTCAGTCACAGGTTTAATCAACTTAGGAGACAAAATTCAACAAGTAAAATATTTAACGAGCTTTAATATTAAAGTATTTAGGCCAATATTTTCTTTTACTCTCAGAAAGTACAAAATTTACGATTAACTTCGTAAATACCTTAAGGTTTATGAATTTACATACATGCTCATGGATATATGATAATTATAATAGACAACACGCCGTATATACCGACAAATCTTTTAATATGGATGAACTGTGATCTAAGAGATCTTAAACTCGAGTTATGAGGCTGCATGACAAAATCTCTCTTATACCAGAAACAAAAAAAAATAATGACCATAATTATAAACGTTTCTAAAGAACCCTGAGTCATAAACTCAGTACTGATTATAACGCTCTAAGTCTCAGCAGACTCGTGACCAATATGAAAATCTATGTCCTAGCGAAAGAATGTCTACAAGACATACTTCTTGTGAGGCAACAAAAAATAAGAGTCGTGGAAGACTCCACCCCTAAAGAGTCTTGAAACTTTATGAGACAACTCAGGAAGAGAGATAAGTTTGCCCTGCTCGAGGCTGAACCAGACTGCGTGAACACACGTGAACACACGTGAACACACGTGAACACACGTGAACACACGATCTCCGACTGAACGTCAGGTAGAGTCACGTGACCCAGCCAGTAGTGAGTGTGAAAGCTGGACACTTAAACTCTAACAGTTGTTGGCATGACGGTTCACTACCGTCAATAGTTATTTTCCTAAATTAATTAAAGAAACATCCTACCTATAATACATAGCAAAAAAAATAATAATAATGATGATGAACAGATAATAATATAAAGCCAAACATCTTCATTTTAGGTATTAATGAAGATATTCGCAAGTGAATGTTACATTACACTATTCACAATAAAACACTGGGCCCCACACTGGGCGCATACGATAACTAATCTTTCTCCATCTCTGCTAATGTAAAGAGAGAGCATTCCTAACACTCTCGAACCACATCTGTTTCTACTGATGTCGGCATAGAGGGGTCGCAGCCCCCCTTCCAGCTCTCCTCTTGTTGGACATAGATTTCTCCACGTTTCCACCACAAACACCAGCCTCCACTACCACCTCCACCTCCCTCACCAGCCTCCACTACCACCTCCACCTCCCTCACCAGCCTCCACTACCACCTCCACCTCCCTCACCAGCCTCCACTACCACCTCCACCTCCCTCACCAGCCTCCACTACCACCTCCACCTCCCTCACCAGCCTCCACTACCACCTCCACCTCCCTCACCAGCCTCCACTACCACCTCCACCTCCCTCACCAGCCTCCACTACCACCTCCACCTCCCTCACCAGCCTCCACTACCACCTCCACCTCCCTCACCAGCCTTCACTACCACCTCCACCTCCCTCACCAGCCTCCACTACCACCTCCACCTCCCTCACCAGCCTCCACTACCACCTCCACCTCCCTCACCAGCCTCCACTACCACCTCCACCTCCCTCACCAGCCTCCACTACCACCTCCACCTCCCTCACCAGCCTCCACTACCACCTCCACCTCCCTCACCAGCCTCCACTACCACCTCCACCTCCCTCACCAGCCTCCACTACCACCTCCACCTCCCTCACCAGCCTCCACCACCACCTCCCTCACCAGCCTCCACTACCACCTCCCTCACCAGCCTCCACTAGCACCTCCACCTCCCTCACCAGCCTCCACCACCACCACCACCTCCCTCACCAGTCTCCACCTCCCTCACCAGCCTCCACCATCACCTCCCTCACCAGCCTCCACTAGCACCTCCACCTCCCTCACCAGCCTCCCACCACCACCACCACCTCCCTCACCAGTCTCCACCTCCCTCACCAGTCTCCACCTCCCTCACCAGCCTCCACCACCCCTCCTCACCAGCCTCCACCACCACCTCCCTCACCAGCCTCCACCATCACCTCCCTCACCAGCCTCTACCACCACCTCCCTCACCAGCCTCCACTACCACCTTCACCTCCCTCACCAGCCTCCACTACCACCTCCACCTCCCTCACCAGCCTCCACTACCACCTCCACCTCCCTCACCAGCCTCCACTACCACCTCCACCTCCCTCACCAGCCTCCACCACCACCTCCTCACCAGCCTCCACTACCACCTCCCTCACCAGCCTCCACTAGCACCTCCACCTCCCTCACCAGCCTCCACCACCACCACCACCTCCCTCACCAGTCTCCACCTCCCTCACCAGCCTCCACCATCACCTCCCTCACCAGCCTCCACTAGCACCTCCACCTCCCTCACCAGTCTCCACCTCCCTCACCAGCCTCCACCATCACCTCCCTCACCAGCCTCCACCATCACCTCCCTCACCAGCCTCCACCACCACCTCCCTCACCAGCCTCCACCATCACCTCCCTCACCAGCCTCCACCACCACCTCCCTCACCAGCCTCCACCACCACCTCCCTCACCAGCCTCCACCATCACCTCCCTCACCAGCCTCCACCATCACCTCCCTCACCAGCCTCCACTACCACCACCACCTCCCTCACCAGCCTCCACTACCACCTTCACCTCCCTCACCAGCCTCCACTACCACCTCCACCCTCCTCACCAGCCTCCACCACCACCTCCCTCACCACCTCCACCATCACCTCCCTCACCAGCCTCCACCATCACCTCCCTCACCAGCCTCCACCATCACCTCCCTCACCAGCCTCCACCACCACCTCCCTCACCAGCCTCCACCACCACCTCCACCTCCCTCACCAGCCTCCACCACCACCTTCACCTCCCTCACCAGCCTCCACTACCACCTTCACCTCCCTCACCAGCCTCCACTACCACCTCCACCTCCCTCACCAGCCTCCACTACCACCTCCACCTCCCTCACCAGCCTCCACCACCACCTCCACCTCCCTCACCAGCCTCCACTACCACCTTCACCTCCCTCACCAGCCTCCACTACCACCTCCACCTCCCTCACCAGCCTCCACTACCACCTCCACCTCCCTCACCACCTCCACTACCACCTTCACCTCCCTCACCAGCCTCCACTACCACCTCCACCTCCCTCACCAGCCTCCACTACCACCTCCACCTCCCTCACCAGCCTCCACTACCACCTCCACCTCCCTCACCAGCCTCCACTACCACCTCCACCTCCCTCACCAGCCTCCACTACCACCTCCACCTCCCTCACCAGCCTCCACTACCACCTCCACCTCCCTCACCAGCCTCCACTACCACCTCCACCTCCCTCACCAGCCTCCACTACCACCTCCACCTCCCTCACCAGCCTCCACTACCACCTCCACCTCCCTCACCAGCCTCCACTACCACCTCCACCTCCCTCACCAGCCTCCACTACCACCTCCACCTCCCTCACCAGCCTCCACTACCACCTCCACCTCCCTCACCAGCCTCCACTACCACCTCCACCTCCCTCACCAGCCTCCACTACCACCTCCACCTCCCTCACCAGCCTCCACTACCACCTCCACCTCCCTCACCAGCCTCCACTACCACCTCCACCTCCCTCACCAGCCTCCACTACCACCTCCACCTCCCTCACCAGCCTCCACTACCACCTCCACCTCCCTCACCAGCTCCACTACCACCTCCACCTCCCTCACCAGCCTCCACTACCACCTCCACCTCCCTCACCAGCCTCCACTACCACCTCCACCTCCCTCACCAGCCTCCACTACCACCTCCACCTCCCTCACCAGCCTCCACTACCACCTCCACCTCCCTCACCAGCCTCCACTACCACCTCCACCTCCCTCACCAGCCTCCACTACCACCTCCACCTCCCTCACCAGCCTCCACTACCACCTCCACCTCCCTCACCAGCCTCCACTACCACCTCCACCTCCCTCACCAGCCTCCACTACCACCTCCACCTCCCTCACCAGCCTCCACTACCACCTCCACCTCCCTCACCAGCCTCCACTACCACCTCTCACCTCCCTCACCAGCCTCCACTACCACCTCCACTCCTCACCAGCCTCCACTACCACCTCCACCTCCCTCACCAGCCTCCACTACCACCTCCACCTCCCTCACCAGCCTCCACTACCACCTCCACCTCCCTCACCAGCCTCCATACCACCATCCACCTCCTCACCATCCTCCAAACACAGCTCCACCTTCCATGAAGAAACAGTTATTACATACAAGAACTATGAGCTCACCACGACTCAAGACTCCACCTCCGACAACTGACTGATGTATTCTCATAATAATGATATTATTATTGCTATTATTATTATTATTATTACAACATTCTCTCTCTCTCTCTCTCTCTCTCTCTCTCTCTCTCTCTCTCTCTCTCTCTCTCTCTCTCTCTCTCCATCCTCCAACGCTCCCATCCTTCTTATCTCCTCCGTCTCCTCTTCTTCTTCCTCCTCCTCCTCATCATTGCTTACTCCATCATTTCTCAATTGCTTTTCACATTTCCGGTTCACATTCCTTTCTTCATTTCTTTGTTATTCATTCTTCTCCGATGTGTTTTTTTTTTGTGTGTGTGTTTATTTGTGTGTATACTCTCATATATGTATTCACCTACATACGGCAGCAGGAGTCGTCACAGCTCCTGGCCCGTCTCTTTGCTGGTCGCTATTAGATCCACTCCCGGCTCCAATAACCTTATTGTACCCCATCTTAAAGCTATGTATGGATGCTGCCTCCACTACATCACTCTCCAGATTGTTCAACTTTCTTTCAATACTTTATAACATCCCTGAGTTTTCAGCTTCCAGTTGTGGGTCCTTGTTCCTATCCTCCCTCTCTAAAACGTTCTGACCCTGTTCACTTTGTCAATCCCCCTTAGTATTTTATATGTCGTTATCATATACCCCTCCTATCTCTCCTGTCCTTCAATGTTTGTGTGTGTGTGTGTGTGTGTGTGTGTTGTGTGTGTGTGTGTGTGCTCACCTATGTACTCACCTATTTGTGGTTGCAGGGGTCGAGTCTTAGCTCCTGGCCCACGCCTCTTCACCGGTTGCTACTGGGCCCTCTCTCTCCCCGCTCCATGAGCTTTATCAACCTCGTCTTAAAACTGTGTATGGTTCCTGCCTCCACTACGTCATTTTCTAGGCTATTCCACTGCCTTACAACTCTATGACTGAAGAAATACTTCCTACTATCTCTCTGACTCATTTGTATCTTCAACTTCAAATTGTGGCCTCTTGTTTCTGTGTCCCCTCCCTGGAACATCCTGTCTTTGTCCACCTTGTCTATTCCACGCAGTATTTTATATGTCGTTATCATGTCTCCCCTGACCCTCCTGTCCTCCAGTGTCGTCGTGTGTGTGTGTGTGTGTGTGTGTGTGTTTGTGTGTGTGTGTGTGTACCCTATGTGTTTCTGAGTGTACTCACTTAGTGGTTGCAGGGGTCGAGTCATAGCTCCTGGCCTTTGTGAACGAGAGAGAGAGAGACAGGCAGACAGTCACAAGACACATATGTGAGGGGTAAAGCCCTCGTCATAGCCCAAAACAAGGGGAAGCCTCAATCACCCTCCCCCTCATCATTCTGCCTCCTTCCCTCCCCTCCCTCGGATGATGAAGTTATAAAAGGGGGAATATCACATTACGCGTCTCGCAGATGATGAGGTTACAGGGAGAGAAAGGGAGGAGGGGAAAAAAGAGCGACTTTAGCAAGGAGAGAGAGGGGTTGGAGGGTGGGCTGTAGGGAGGTACTGGCGAGGGGGAGAGGAGTGGTGGGGAGAGAGGGGTGAGGAGTGGTGGGGAGAGAGGGGTGAGGAGTGGTGGGGAGAGAGGGGTGAAGAGTGGTGGGGAAGAGAGGTAGTGGGGAGGGAGGGAGGGAGGGAAGGATATGGGGAAGGGAGCGAGTGCCCAGTCAAGCCAGTGCCAGTAACGGGCAGTGCCATCAATGCCAGTGAGGGACAGTGCCAGCAACGCCAGTGAGGGACAATCCCACCAGTGCCAATGAGGGAGTCCCACCAGCGCAACAAGTGAAGGACAGTGTCAGCAGTGCCAGTGAGAGGCAGTGACACCAATGCCAATGAGGGACAGGGCCTGTGAAAGACACTGCCACCAGTGTCAATGATGAGCAATGCCACCAGTGTCAATGATGAGCAATGCCACCAGTGCCAGTTAAGGGCAGTGCCATCAGTGCCAGTGATGGATAGTGTCAGTCAGGGACAGTGCCACCAATACAAGTGGGGAGCAGAACCACCAGTGCCAGTGAGGACAGTGCCACCAGTGCCAGTGAGGGACAGTGCTAGTGAGTGACAGTGTCAGTGAGGGACAGTGCCAGTGAGGGCAGGGCCACCAGTGCCAGTGAGGGGACTTGTTATCATGTGGGAGTTCGATACGTGGATTAGGGTAGAAATACTCACGTAGGCTGTTATACGTATAATTACTGATATGTGGACAGAGCCCGCAGCCGTACCTATCTCCTTGGTTACACTCGTAAAACTGACCAGGCGGCTGGCCAGTACCCCGTAGTGGGTCTTTTGAAAATAGTGTCAGCTCAGCACAGACCGTGACTCAAGACGGTTGGTCGTTGAGTCAACGGACAGGTTACTGGTAACTGGTTACTGGTAACTGGTTACTACTACTGAGAGCTCGGCGACGCTAATGTATGTCGTCCCGACATACAACTAATACAAACTAGAGAGGCAGGTATAACGGCTTGGGCTGATTCTATACAATGTCAAAGTACACAACATGAAACATTATATATATAATTAGAACATTGGAATGAAAGCTTACGTAACTGAAACTGTAGATGCAATACGAGTTATACTATAGTACAACTTAAAACTCAACAAATGAACAACGAACTCAACATTGAGATTACAAGTGATATAAAACAAAAATTTTTGATCGATCGATCTGTATTCGTGTGATCTACGGATTCTGAGGAAGGAATATATACAAAGAAAGAGTGTTTAACAGAAAGGCAGATTCGGTGCACGCAAATCTAGACTGTTAACTCTCAGAATGCGGAGAGAACATGAACACAAAAAAAAAAATTCTTGAATACTGATAAGTTGATACTGTAACTATTCATCTATACAGGTTATTTACATTTAACCCCAACTCTGCTAGGGTAAGATTGGCATATGCAGAATGGGTGTCCTCTCTGGGAGGATCAAATTCTGTAGCATTGGCTAACTCATGCTGTATTTGAGGCAAATCTGAATTGGAAGTTACAAATGATACTTGAGGATTTCTCAATACCTGTCGTGTACGTAGGGAATAACGCATTCAGGTGATCATCTGACTGAGTATCAGAGGAAGAGAGTACAGGATCAGGAGGATGTCAGAGTCTGTCACATTAGTCTGGGTTGGAACATCATTATCATCACATACTAACTTCATATGATCCAAATGCGATTCTTTATACTGACCAGTACTAATCTCTCTAACCTTATACTTATTACCAGTGATATGTTCAACTACGCGATAAGGACCAACAAACTTTTGATCAAGTTTTGGCATTGCAGACGTTTTGTTAAAATTAGTCAGCATAACTCTCGAACCTACTTTGATTTTGGATGGCTTTGATCGAGTGTTTGCGACTCTTGTGAATTCAGCTGTTGATTTATGAAGTGTTTCACGGATTCTTCTAAAAACACTTTGAGCTAAGCTGGTACGAGTTGCTACGAAATCATCAGGTTGTAATTTGGTTTCGGATTAGAATATAACAACTCATAAGGCAAACGTTTATCTACACCATACAATGCATAATGTGGAGTGTCACCTATAGAAACATTGTAAGGAATTTATAGCACACTGCACATCAGGTATAACTTCATCCCAAGTTTCACTGTTGGGATTGATAGTGGCTCTCAAGACATCAAGTACTTTCTTATTGGTTCGTTCCGCTAACCCATTTGCTGGCAGGATGATGAGGAATCAATGGTGGATTTAGTGATCTTGTACAAGGTACACAAATTTTCAAGAATTTCATTACAGAATTCACCTCCATTATCTGTTACTAGGGACTTAGGGGTGGTATGCCTGCAGATAATGCGTTCTTTAAACGCTTTAGCTACTGTCTCGGCAGTCTTATCTGCAATAGGAACTAACTCCACAATATCTGGTGAAATGTCTACCATAACACACAGATGTTTGTTACCTTGGAGGGAACATCGGAAATTAGTTAACAAATCTAGCGCAACTCTTTCCAAGGTTCGCTAGTAGTTGGATACACTTGGATTGGATTAGGACCATTAGCATTGCCTTTATGTTGCATGCAGACACTACATTTCTTAACATACTCAGAAATTCAGTTTGCCATTCGAGGCCAAAAGTATTTCAATCTGGCTTGTTTTACTGAACGATCCATACCAGGGCGTGCAACACCTGGTACATCGTGAACTAGCTGTAAGGCTACATTCACTAGTGACTGTGGAATTACTAACTGGTATACTCTTCTGCTAGGAGTACCCAGCTCGGCTGTTCGATACAGTAATTCTTGGTTCATGAGAAAGTCACTGATGGGTGCTGGTGGCTTCACAGTCAGAATAAGATCTTCCTGGAGCAGGAATCGAATCACCAGAACACAAGGGATCGGTTCTTTCTTACTGGAGGAATGAACAAACTCGGTGGAGTGGATGACTCCCCCCGGTTGAAAAAAATTAACGCTATAACACGCAATATGAGCAAGGGAGAACGAATCTACTATCTCAAACTGCAAGCACAGGAGAAAAGAAATGAACACGGTGAACAATGCTGATATTCTGAGTCGCACACAGTGACACGAGGTATCAGCAATAAAGAAACTACACTTACAAACTTTAACAACGTGGAAGTTACTCGAGAAATAACTTCTTACAATGCACTGATTACTGTCAACTAGGATGGGATCACAATCTGAAACACAAGGGACAACAACACTCAAGTGAGCACACTAACCACAGAAACGTCTTTCTGCACGGCTTGTGGCATCAGCAAGAGATGGCATAACTCGTTGCAAGTAAAGTTCTTCTCAAAGCGTCCCCTGGGAAGGAACGAATACTTGAACAAGTCGCCATCGCAAGGATAGTAGAGCACTATCGTGCGTGCATGATATTGTGGCTGGAGTCCAGACAGGAGTGACAGTATTACTAGTGCCTGACGCTCGGCTACGTTAATAAGTAATTCACGGTCTATAGGAACTTAATCTGAACTTCACATTTCGCAGCACTTTAACAAATCTCAGATACAAGCTGTGAGAACAAACACATTGCTCAAAGGCTAGGTATTGTCTTTCAGTGAGTAAGGGAATGTTGGTACTGTGGACTGAATCATATTGACTTTGACTGGCATGATACACTAAGTGAACATTCAAAAGTGACTGGGACATGATCTCAGGGAACTTACTCAAGGACATAAGGCAAAAATAATGAACAATAAAAATGATATATAATTCTAGAATTGAAATGAAAAGATATACAACTAATTCTGCAGAATAATGTTTAAATACACTGCAAGAGGAAGGAAAACCCAATTTAAAGGACTATTGACAAAAAAAAAATTTACATTGAAATATACAAGTAAAAATATTACTGGAGACTGAATTAAATGCAAAATGAGCTGTCTTTACTCTTGCTAATAAAGAAATTAATTAATTAAATTTTTAAATCAATGTGAAAGTGTAAAATAAAATTATTAAATTGTTAACTGGGAAATTTAAGTATTTTCTAAGAATGCATAGACAAAATTAAATTATAAATCATAAAAATAGCAATAAAAGAAAATAATTCACTGCAGAACAGTTCAACAAAATAATTCACTTCAGAACAAGTGCAACAAAATAAGGTGTAGAAACAATCACTGCAGTAATAAAATGTCACTGGGAAAACTCAGGTAAAATAATGAATTAAAATATGAAGACAAAAAAAATAAACTGATTGAACACTTTAACTCTTAATTGTAAATTAGACAAAACAATTTACTCAAACAGAGTAAGAAAACACTTTACGTTAAAAGTAATTGAAATTGCATCAAGAGTGAATTTGTTCAAGAATTATAAAAATAAAACACAGGAACAAAACAGGGAATATAACACTTACAGTGACGGAGCACACTTCATTAAAAAAAAATATTCTTACAACAAAATCCTGCTGTGACTGATACAACAAAATCTTGCTGTGACTGATACGACAAAAATTTGCTGGCAAAAATAATGGTACACAGTCTGCGAAAAAATTAGAGAAATGAGACACTGTTGGCATACGAAAAAAATGACACACATAGAAATAAATGGAAAATTTGGTATACTGGGGTGAATATCACTGCCTGAAATACAATGACAATACAATAAAAAAAAATGAATCACTTCACACAGGGTGACTGACTGGTACACTACACAATAATACTTACGGCAGACGAATAGCATAAAGAAAAACACAGGATAAAATAATATAAGATAAGTGAAAACACTGAAAAATATTGGAAAAATACTGAGTTAAAGAAATACTGCGTTTACACTGAAAAAAAAAACACAAGGTTTAGAGTACACAAGCAATTTACTATAAATGTCTCACACTCGCAAATGTCTTTAAATGCAAGAAAAATGTCTAAGAAAATTATCACTGGAGTCTGGAGTAGTAGACTGGCGGTGAGTACTGGTGGTGGGGCGAAGATATTGTCCTGTGGGCGGGCGGTGCTTCCTCTTCCACTCGCACTGTTGTCGTGAAGAATGTGCTTTCTAGGCGAACTCACATAACTGGCTTTATCTCGTTGGCACCAGCTACAATCTCTTGACCAATTATGTGAGCCAAAACAGTACTAGGACCCGGTACAAGGGTGCAACCAAACACAGGTAGATGAGTGGATGGCTGTTGGTGGTGGTGGTGGGGTGGTTGCTTCTGCCGCGCACCCCGGGTGGTGTGAGAGAATGGTGGGGGGGGACGCTGGGGGTCTGCCGCGCACCCCACTCACCCACGAAGGTGGCTTGAAAAAACCCACTCTATGCCACAGGAATGGTAAAAACCACTCTTAGCATCCAACAGGGAGCACAAAGCGATATAAACAAACCTCAGAGGAGCTTGGCTTACTTCTTACTGCGTGGCTTACTTCTCTCTCTCAGCTGGGTTAGAAGCTGGGTTGCTGACTGGCTTACCCCACGAGAATGGATGATGGAAGACGGGTAACGATGCACAAAGCACGGAGGAGCAGTTGGATGACAGGAGACAGGCTGGATGATAGGCGACTGGCGTTCACTTCCACAGTCTGGCTTACCTGACTGGCTTAATTGCAAAATCCGGGTCAACCCTCGGAGATTGAAGCAATTAGCACACGAACTAAGCCAGGAAGCTTGAAACGGCTGCAACAGGCTTGCAGGCAATAGGTTTGAGGGGAGTAGCTGCTCCTGGCTGGTGGTGCGCGAGGGTAGAGCTGGTGGTTGGAGAATCACCTTTGACCCTGCCGGCTACTCACAACAGTCTTCAAACGCCTTGAATTACCCTTAAAAACGTAAATCCACGCTCCACACCGCTGTCACCATTTATCATGTGGGAGTTCGATACGTGGATTAGGGTAGAAATACTCACGTAGGCTGTTATACGTATAATTACTGATATGTGGACAGAGCCCGCAGCCGTACCTATCTCCTTGGTTACACTCGTAAAACTGACCAGGCGGCTGGCCAGTACCCCGTAGTGGGTCTTTTGAAAATAGTGTCAGCTCAGCACAGACCGTGACTCAAGACGGTTGGTCGTTGAGTCAACGGACAGGTTACTGGTAACTGGTTACTGGTAACTGGTTACTACTACTGAGATTGTCACCAGTGCTAGTAAAGGGCAGTGCCACCAGTGCCAGTGAGGGGCAGTGCAATCAGTACCAGTGAGGGGATAGTGTCACCAGTGTCAGTGAGGGACAGCGTCACCAGTGCCAATGATGGGCAGTGCCACCAATGCCAGTGAAGGGCAGTGCCATCAATGTCAGTGATGGACAGTGACACCGGTGCCAGTGAGGGACATTGCTGCTAATACCAGTGCCAGTGAAGGGCAGTGCCACGAGTGCCAGTGAGGGGTAGTGCCCCAGTGCTAGTGAGGGGCAGTGCCACCAGTGCCAGTGATGGGTAGTCCCACCAGTGCCAGTGAGGGGGCAGTCCACTTGTGCCAGTGAGAGACAGTGCCAACAGTGCCAATGAGAGGCAGTGTTACCAGTGCCAGTGAGAGGCAGTGCCATCATTGTCATTGAGGGACAGTATCACCAGTGCCAATGATGGGCAGTTCCACCAGTGCCAGTGAGAGGCAGCGCCACCTGTGCATCTGTGGGACAGTGCTATCAGTGTCAATGAGAGACAGTGCTACAAGTGCCAGTGAGAGGCAGTGCCACCAGTTCCAGTGAGAGGCAGTGCCACCAGTGCCAGTGAGAGGTAGTGCCACCAGTGACAATGAGAAGCAGTGCTCCCAGTGCCAGTGAGAGGCAGTGCCACCAGTGCCAGTGAGAGGCAGTGCTACCAGTATCATTGAGGGACAGTGTCACCAGTGCCAATGATGGGCAGCAGCACAGTGCCAGTGAAGAGCAGTGCCATCAATGACAGTTATATGCAGTGCCACCAGTGCCAGTGAGGGACAGTGCCACCAGTGCCAGTGAGGAGCAGTGCCGTCTGTGCCAGAGTGAACGTACCACCAGTGCCAGTGAGAGGCAGTGCCACCAGTGCCAATGAGAGGCAGAGCTACTAGTGACAGTGAGAGGCAGTGCCACCAGTGCCAACGACAGGCAGTGCTACCAGTGCCAGTGAGAGGCAGTGCCACCAGCGCCAGAGAGAGGAAATGCCACCACATGTCCTCGATGACGGGTACAACACCTAGCTTGGGGCTGGGTGCATCAGTCTTGAGGATTGTGTGGTCCCGCGGACTAGAACGTCATATGTCTTTCGCTCACCATCAGGCGGACCAAAGCAGCATGGACTCCACTCCTTGGCAAGTCGCAGTGTTGTTATTGATATATATATATATATATATATATATATATATATATATTATAATTATATATTATATATATATATATATATATATATATATTATATAATATATATATATATATATTATTATATATTATATATATATATATATATATATATATATATATATATATATATATATATATATATATATATATATATATATATATATATATATATATATATATATATATATATATATATAATATATATATATATATATATATATATATATTGTATGTATTTATGCATATGAGAGACTGTGTTAGTCTTGTCTTTGGTTGCCGAGAAGCCGGTACTGGAGAAGATGTAAGAGACATCCCACTATCTATAACAGGAACCTGCAAAGGCAAGCCTCTTGGCAAATGCAAGAAGTCCAAAAGTGGGCCAACTCTAGATGGGAGGCTGACATAAAAGGAAAGCTGGTGTCAGATCGAGTGGGCTCTAAAACCTGGTGGTAGTTGGCCAAGGACCGACAGGGTTATTCAACTAATGAAATTATTACACCTCTAAATCGACAGGATGGGACCGTCTCCACTAGCAATTTGGGAAAAGCTGACCTCTTTGCTGCAAGGTGCAAGTTCCAGAACCAGCTAGCTAGCCGCAAGAACTGTATCGAAGATGTCAGAGGTGATATTAAAGTAGGCGATATTAAGGTTGGGTGGTATTGAAAATTGGTTGGGCAAATATTTTGTTAGTGGGATGGATTGTAAAGGACCTGCGTAGTATGGGCAACAGGCCTGCTGCAGTGTTCCTCCTTTCTTATGTTCTTATCACTGGACAAGAAAAGGCTGGGGGCCCAAATAAGTTGAGCCCAAGATTGCTGAGTAGATATGCAGACCAGCTAGCATCGCCTCTAACTACCATGCATCAGCAGCGCTTAGTACAGTGTAAATAACCTTCTCTGTGGGAAGATGCATTTGTAGTCCCTGTTCACAAAAAGAAAAACAGAGCAGAAATTAGCATATACAGACTAAAGTCACTCCTGTCAATCACTGGCAAGACGCTTGAGACAATAATCTCACAGCAGAAGGCAGTATTATTTACAATTCCTTGTTATGTGCCTATCAATATGACTTTAGAAAAAGTCATTCTGTTGCTGATCTGCTGTTAAACCTCTCCATTATGTGGCACCAGTTGCTGAATGAATCCATGATAAGTTGTATATTAGTAGTAGACATTGCTGGTGCTTTCGACCAAGAATGGCACCAGGGACTATCGGCAGGGACTGTCTCCATAGTGATGATTATTTTCACGGTAGGTATTGAAGCGTAGTTCTCAACTGACCAAAGTCAACAAAACACTCAATTAGTGCCAGTGTTTTACAGGGATATGTACTTGAGCCATTGTTATAGAAAGTCTATTTCACTGACCTTCCCAGAATCCCACGCATTTGCAGCTGACATTTGCTTATCCAAGAGAAGAAATGCCAGTTGTTCTAATTTACATCAATCACCAGCTTACTGCTGTATCAGCCTTGGGAAAATGATGTTGGGTGATGATATTCTTTAGATGGTCTCTAGCTGGTCTTGATGGTCACTTCAGGATCAGTGGTAAGAACGAATAAAAGGGGTATTAGAACCAGGTAATGAGGAGGATATCCTTGGGTTGAAATTTGACTCCAAAAAGTCTATGAAGAATCGTGTGGTAAATCTTGTAAGCAAAGTAGCCAATACGTTAATAGCACTAAGACTTATCTCGGACCTGCTTGACAGCAGAGGCTGCAAGACTCTGTATGAGGCAAAAGTGCACCCACATCTTGAGTATGCCCACTTTCCTGAATTGCCTACCACACGTCTCATGTATGACTTATTGACGGAATAGAAAACAGAGCAAGACGACTCATCTCTCGTCAGGAGAGATGAGTCGTGACGGAGCTATAGAAGCATCAGAGACAATATGTAGACAGCCTGTACTGTCTGTACAGACAGCCTATGCTGTCTGCCAGCTTAGTTCATATTTTGCGGCACTCAGGTGCTGCCCTCTTTCGGCCTGCCCAGGTCAGTGGGACGCTGGTCCCACTCACTCTCACTCACTCAGCGGCCTAGAAGCAGACAAGTCTACTCCCTCTCTCCCTAGTGAGCATGGCCCTCCTGGGCCATGGGCACAACACACAAGCCTGTGTACCCACCACGACTTTGCAAATAAAGTAAGAAGCCTCCGAAGATGTTTATCATTTACTCCCTGCTACAGCATCCCCAAACAAGCTGGTTATAAATGGTGGGAAGCGGTGGTTGCAGCAGTTGTGTTTGCTCGGAGAGAGGAAGGAATGAAGTTGTTCACTTCATCCCCCTACACAACAAGCATCCGTCTCTCAACGAGTTATCCTGATGTCGTGTCTGCACGTTTCAGCATCCAGACACAGGTACAAGCAGGATTTGGCTGAAATTTCCCAAATTTCTTCGAGAAATATAAGTGGTGTCCCAGTGACCCCACACACAGCATCCAAATGCTGTTTCTCAAATCACATGTTCAGCATCACTTGTATGTTCTGCTGTTGTTGTTAAGCTGCGTCCAGTGTGAGTTTCTCCACGTGTTTGTGGGTGGGAGAGGAGGAAGTGGTCGCGTTCCTGCCTCACTCACACCTCATCCACCTACCACCACTATGTGCTCACTCCCTCTGCTGTGTTTTCTGCTGTTTTTCGTGTGAATTCATTGCCAGAGCTGTGTATCCGAGTGCCCGAGGCCACTCGAAGCTACGTGGACCAGCATGCTATGTAGATCATGATGCCATGTGGATCCCAATGCCACGTGGGATGTGGACGAAGCCACGTGGATCTACGAGCCACGTGAGTTACCGAGCCAGACGTCCCAGGCCACATGTTGTGGTCTGCTGCTGCCCGACTTCATGATGTCACGATGTCTGCCTGACGTCACCTCGAGACGTCTGCTGACGTCACCTCGAGATGTCTGCTGATGTCACAGTGCTGCTGATGTCACCTTGTGACGTCACGCCTGACATCACATGATGTCACATCGAGTGTTTCAGTAATTATGTCAGTATTGTCGAGAGATTGATAGAAGACATATGTCGTGTGTTAATTCCTCTCAGTCAGTGTTCTCACATGTTAGTGTATGGCTTAGTGTCAATTTTGTGCACAGAAAAGCATCATTTGCTAGTTTAAGCCATGTTGTACTGCATGTACCGCGGGTGTGTGTAAAGTTTCTGTGTGCCCAGTGTGGTCTTGAGTCTAGACCAGTGTGTAGCACCACTGTGTTGTTGTCTCCCGGTGTGACCAGCACATTTGACAGCTGATATTAGTCAGCCCTGAGCGTATGACCCCCTTGTACAAAAAGCTCTTATGCTCGTCGCTCATAGATGTTCTGCAGAATTGTACCTGCTACGATTTCCATCGAGATTTGTTTCACTTCATCTCCAGACCTTCGAGTGCAGTTATATGTAGAGAACAAGTCTGGGGATGCTTAGACTAACTTCTGCTATAACTCCAACTGCCGAGAGAATGACACTCATCCAGCTGCAGTTTAAGCCCTGTCAGCAGGCGCTGTATCAGCCTCGTGTCACAAGCTTCAGTGAACAGCCTGCACAAAGAAGATGTCACTTTGACTCCTAGCTCACTCACTGCAGTCTGGTGTATGATGTTACGACTCCCAGATGTTTCGCCCAGTCGTCTCTGCCACGATTCGCTCCATGACTTACTCCACGCTCACCGGCAGTGACAGCCCAGCGACAGAACCAGTCGAGAAATGTCCTCCTGAGACACTTGCCAGAAGTCCTGCCCCAGTTGCCGAGTTTTGTCGACGCCTCACTCAAGGGCACCAGCATGTCGTGCCCCCAGGTTTGATTTTTAAAAACCCTCAGCCCCTGTTTCACTTTTCCCAAAGGGGGAGACCTTACTCTTTTAAACGTCACACCCTCAGCCGAAAGCGATGTCTCCTTTGTTGCAAAATTGTCCAAAACGCGGGAAAAGGCGTGCAGTAGGCCCATCGACACCATTTGCCTAGGGACCACGGATTTTTTGCCACCCCCCAAAAACATGTTTTTTTTTTTCCCTCCCTGTACAAAAAAAAGTTTTTTTTCTTAAATGTCCATATTAATAATGTTTTTTTTTTTTTTGGTGTTCTGTGCCCTGTTCCACGAGAGGGGAAAAGGAAGTTTTTAAACCCCCCAGACGGGTGGGACGACCATGGGGGTAGGTGGCCAAGAAAATGTAAACAGCCTGTCTGTCTGCACGGGACGCCTATCTGTCGCCGCTTAGTTCATTTTTCGGCACTCGGGGTGCGCCCCCCCTTGGGCCCTGCCCGGGGTTTCAGGGGGGACGCTGATCCCACCGCTCTCATTTCCCCCTCACCGGGCCTAGAAGCAAAACAACAAGTTATTTTCCCTCTCCCCCTCGGGGGGGCGGGCCCCTCCCGGGCCATGGGCACAACACACAAGCCTGTGTACCCACCACGACTTTGCAAATAAAGTAAGAGGCCTCCGAAGATGTATCATTTACTCACCCGCTACCAGAAACACCAAATAATCTCGTTCACAAATATCAGTAACAAAATCAGTATCGTCATTAACATTAGCATAATAGCTAGTGACAACAGTAACGTAACAACAGCAGTAACGTAACAGCAGTAATGTAACAGCAGCAATAACGTAACACCAGCAGTAACGACAGTAATTACTGCAGCAATTAAGTTACGCCAATAACATCGGCACTCATAATAGCAGCAGTGTAAGTAACAACAGCAGTAACTAAATAGTAATAACAGTAGTAACTAAATAGTAACGGCAGCAGTAACTAAATAGTACATCTTAGTAACTAAAACAGTAATAAAAACAGTAACTAAATGGTGACAACAGCAGTGATTAAATAGTAATAACAGCAGTAACTAAATAGTAACAACAGCAATAAGTAAATGGTAACAACAGCAGTGACTAAACAGTAGCAACAACAGCAACAACAACAGCAGTAACGACAATAATAGCGGCAGTAACAGTTATAATAACGGAAGACTACCAACAGCAGCAATGAGATCAATAACAACAGCAATAGCGTCAAAAGCAGCAGCTCTAACAGTAACAACAACAGCAACGTCTTCCCCCACCATCTATAACAACAGACAACGCCGTCTCAGTGACGATCATCAAAAACAAGAAAACTCAAAATTATGAAAAAAAACAACAAAAAAAAAAACGAATCTGTCTGAAAAATAAAAATGGATCTTCTGAAAATTTGCAAGAAAGACGTGACGATCAAATATTTCGCTCGCCAGATCGCCAGAGGGAGTCGTGGGAAGCCAAGAAACAGGATTGGAGCCGAGGGGAAGGTAGGACTAGATACGGGCCAGTAGGATTTGAACCTGAAGGATAGAGGAGAACTGGAACCAGGAGTTTTTTTTTTTTTAATAGCAAAACTGAATACACCAGCAGTGTGCTGCTGCATTATTCTCTATGACAGTTACACAGTGGATTACCAGCAATATATATATATATATATATATATATATATATATATATATATATATATATATATATAAACTCAGATTAAGTTGTAATAAACAACTGTCGATGAATAAACAGAAGGGTGGACGAGGGGCTCGAACCGCAGTCCATAAATTGATACTCCGACGCTCTACCATCTAGGCTAACCCAGGCCTCTAGTAGAAAGTATTCAGAGGTAATACTGTATTACATTCCGTCAGAGGCACCAACTAAACATCCTTCCCTCGGCCCAGGAGCTTTAACACTAGATCTAGTGTTATCCACTTCGTCTATGAACAATGTAAGAATAAATCTAGTGTTAAAGCTCCTGGGTTGAAGGAAGGAGTTCAGTTGGGTGACAGTTGGTGCCTCTGACGATATATAATACAATAAGTATTATATTCCGTCAGAGGCATAAGTATTATATTATGTCAATTTTCGGAGCGCGATTCAAGCCCCTCGTCCACAGTTATGCTTATATATTTCGTGACTACTCACATTATTGTTCCTTGATAATGTGAGTAGTCACGAAAGCGCTTGGAATTTCTCTATTCTTTCACATTGGTTGTTTTGCATATTCTGAAATCACCTGTTTACTGTGATCTTATTACACACACACACACACACACACACACACACACACACACACACACACACACAAAACACACACACACACACACAATATATATATATATATATATATATATATATATATATATATATGTATATATATACATACATATATATGCAATAAGATCACAGCAAACAAGTGATATAAGAATAGAGAAATTCCAAGTGATTTCGTGACTTCTAACATTATCAAGGAACTGTAAAAAACAAAACATCAAAGGAAGGCATATAAAGGGTCAAGACTACACCTCACCATCACATCCCACAACAAAGCAACACCTCACACACGCATCACAACACCCACAACACCCGACTCTGTGAAACACCCCCAATACTCTGCCCAAAAATTAAGCTTTATTACTTGTCTAACGTATCATTAAATTCTTCCCAAATTTTATTAATTATAAATGAATCAACTTTATATAAACTAAAGGAAATATTCATATTATTTTCAAAACTGCTTTTTATGAAACAAGATTCAATTATATTTCTGTCAACTATGGACTTGCTTGATACAACTTTCTCAACTTTTTGAAAATCAATTGGGTGATTAAAGTCTCTCACTTGAATAAATAGAGCATTAGAATCTTGTTCAGTTCTAATTCTATATTTATGTTGTTTTAATCTTAGTTCGAGACTTTTACCAGTTTGACCGTAATAAACTTTATCACACATCTTACAAGGAATCTTATAGAAACATCTGTCAGCATTTTGGGGGGAATTCTTTATCAAATTTTTTTTTTACTGTATCAATATTTTTAAATACAACTTTAATATTAAAAGTCTTAAGAAGAGAGGGCATATCAGCCAAGTTTTAATGGTGAAGGAGAATCGACATATTTTTAGTTGAATAAGGTTGGTTGCTCCTTTTTGGACTGTAAAAAGTATTTCTAGCAATTTTAAAAGATTTATCAATTACATTTCTCGGGTATTTTAGATCATTAGCTATTTCATAAATTTTGGATATTTCTTCATCTATAAACTCTGGACTACAAATACGCAAAGCTCTCAAAAAAAAAAAAATTGATGAGAAAACCGACAGTTTAACTCTCTCTTGATGTGAAGAATAATAATGTACATAATAGCAGTTATTCGTAGGTTTTCTGTAAATTTTAAATTTAAAGTCATTATTACCCTTAAAAATTAAAACATCTAGAAAAGGCAATGAGTTATTTTATTTGAACTCAACAGTAAAGTTTATAGAATGGGCTAAGGAAATGGTTTACATCTACATTCTTGGGCATAAGACACAAAGTATCATCAACATATCTGAACCATTTAGCTCTATTAGGGAGGATTGTGTTAGGCAAACTTGTTTAGAAAAATTCCATGTATAAGTTACTAAGAACAGGTGAAAGAGGATTTCCCATTGCCATACCAAACTTCTGAGTATAAAACTTATCATTCAATACAAATTTTGCATCAACAATGCAGAGTTTAATAAGTTTAATGACAGTAGGAACTGACAATGGTAAATCGTGATTAACAAGTTCTTCAGATAAGAAAATTTAATGTTTTGCTTTTTATACTTTCTTGGTAATGTGAGAAGTCACGAAATCGCTTAGAATTTTGCTATTCTTTCACAGTGGTTGTGTTGCATATATATATATATATATATATATAATATATATATATATATATATATATATATATATATATATATATATATATATATATATATATATATATATATATATATATATATATAAATATATAATAATATATATATATATTATATATATATATATATATATATATATATATGTATATATATATGTGTGTGTGTGTGCGTGCGTGTGCGTGCAATAAGATCTCTGTAAACAGGTGATATCACAATATGCAGAACAACTGTGAAAAAAATAGCGATATTTCAAACACTTGTGATTTCTCACATTATCAATGTGAGAAAGCGCAAAAGCGCTTGAAATTTCGCTGTTTTTTTCACATTGGGTGTTCTGCATTTATTTATATGCAATATTAGGGTGAGAGACTGCAGTGTGGGTCGTATGCCTGTGTGATCTACCAAATTCTCACAGAAACTTAATCTAAATCTGTTTGCAGAGTTTCTAGAGCTGCAACAGAACACAAGGACACAACATAAGAAATAAGTATCTCTGATAAACTGCGTGTTAGACTTAACATATACACGAACTCTATACATGTGAAAAAAGTTTCCCTTCAGCCAGCTGCTTCAAAAATATAATTAAAAAAGCCCCTCATAATTCTGATTAACCAGCCAGCTTATTGACCAATTATGTTTTATCATTCATACTGATGTTCACACTATCACTAAAGATCTTAAAACATCATAATTCATATACCAGATTAATACAGTATTTCAGTGTCATTTATAGCAAAGAATAATGTATTAGTAACTAAAAATTTTTGCTTCATTGTTAAGTAATTATAAGTTTAAGGCTGAGCGAAATGTTCTGCATAACAAGAGGTTTTCTACGAAATATTAGTACAGAGTGTCAGTTGTATCCTGAACTTCACTATGTACAAACAAAGTTGTTTTTTCATAGTTATTTTCTTCCCTCAGGCTGAGTGTTTCAGTGTGGAGCAGCAGAACTCTCAGTGTGGAGCAGCAGAACTCTCAGTGTGGAACAGCAGAAATCTCAGGGACCAGACGAGATGCCTAGACTTCGGCAGGTTGCCTGTGAGAAATACTACTTTACGTCCTCGTATGGCTGTAGAAGTCATCTCTACATCTACTTGTGGCTGCACCTTTCTGCATGCGTTGCTACATCTCTGCCTTCAACTTATCGCCTCCACCAGTTCTTAAAGCCTCGGCTTCCTGGGTTCACCGTCTCATTAATGATTCATTCAGGTGTAAGTCAGACGCTGCTGTTCAACACCTCGTGTTGACAAGGCGTGTTGATACTAATATTTATATCTTCCACGGGAGTAGCTATCTTAGTTTGTGACTGCAGATGATCAACAGTCCCGCTTCTATCTTCACAGTTTTACAAGTGAGTAGACCACTTAAGCCACACTTAGACCACAATGTCTTACGTCACTGCTGCTGTCTACACCCACCTCACTCTCTTAACCACAGATATAATGGCATTGTTGCAAAAGCAATCAAATGAGTAGGTGTTGAATAAGCCTCGAACCTAATATAACTTAACCCAACCTAATCTAACCTAACCTAACCTAACTCAACCTGATCTCACCTAACCTAACTAACTTAATTCTTTCCTAATCTAATTTAACCTAAATTAACCTATTCTAACCAAACCTAACGTAGACAGGGGCTACAAACCCAATATAAAAGTGTGCCCTGGTAATTATAAAGAGAGGTTACTGCGCCACAACACACGACGGAGAAGCTCTATACATTACTCTTGTTGTCTCTTCAGTCAAAACACATCTCAACTTTACATTTATATAATGTAAATAACCTGTATTTTTTATAGTCAAAACATATGATTACACATCACTGTTATTAGTCACGTCTCCCCGTCCATTAAGGTAAATGAGTCTTGTATCATCTCTGGACGATGACTACTTTGCTTCATTCACTTCCCCGATCATCTCTGACACATGTCAACTGCATCTCAGTGACGATTATCACAAAAAAAGTTGAAAAACGAAGACAACAGAATAAATAAATCACGGACCGGGTGGGGTTTGAACCAAGACGAGTGATTCATAAATCTCACGGACCAGCGCTTCGTTTACTCGAAATCGTGTTATTAAGATTTCGGGAATCGGAAAAAAATCAAATATGTCAGGATAATAACAACACATCTTTTGAATATTTGACAAGAATGACGTGAGGACCAAGTCTATCATTCGATAGATCGCCACTGGGAGGAAGAGCGAGCCAGAGATTGCCAGATGGGCCACAGACAGGATTATATCCAGGGAAGGATGGGGCAAGAGGGACTGGAACTCAAGGATGTGGATAGGGATGGATCCGAGTGAGGAGGTGTGAAGGAAAGGTTGGGTTCTTGATAAGAGGATAGACGCAGTGTTATTGTATTCTCAGTGGGTCAGCTTGTCAGAGATAGGACACAACTGGAGGTGTGGGGACACAACTGGTGGTGAGGGGACACAACTGGTGGTAGGGGACACAACTGGTGGTTTGGAGAGACAACTGGTGGTGTGGGGACAAAACTGGTGGTGAGGATACACAACTAGCGGTGTGGGGACAAAACTGGTGGTGTGGAGACACAACTGGTGGTGTGGAGAGACAACTGGTGGTGTGGAGACACAACTGGTGGTGTGGAGAGACAACTGGTGGTGTGGGGACACAACTGGTGGTAGGGGACACAACTGGTGGCGGGAGGACACAACTGGTGGTGGGGGACACAACTAGCGGTGTGGGGACACAACTGGTGGCGGGAGGACACAACTGGTGGTGTGGGGACACAGCTAGCGGTGTGGGGACACAACTGGTGGCGTGGAGACACAACTGGTGGTGTGGAGACACAACTAATGGTGTGGGGACACAGTTGGTGGTGTGGGGACACAACTGGCGATGTGGGGACACAACTGGTGGTATGGGGACACAACTGGTGGTGAGGAGGCACAGATGGTGGTGTGGGGACACAGCTGGTGGTGTGGAGACACAGCTGGTGGTGTAGGGACACAATTGGTGGTGTGGGGACACAACTGATAGTGTGGAGACACAGATGGTGGTGTGGGGACACAATTGGTGGTGTGGAGACACAGCTGGTGGTGTGGGGACACAACTAGTGGTGTAGGGACACAACTAGTGGGGTGGGGACACAACTGGTGGTGTTGGGACACAGCTGGTGGTGTTGGGACACAGCTGGTAGCGTGGGGACACAACTGGTAGTGTGGGAATACAACTGGCGGTGTGAGGACACAGATGGTGGTGTGGAGACACAATTGGTGGTGTAAGGACACAGCTGACGGTGTGGAGACATAAATGGAAGTGTGGGGACACAGCTGGTGGTGTGGGGACACAGCTGGTGGTGTTTACCTGGAGTTTACCTGATGGTGTGGAGACACAATTGGTTGTGGAAAGACAAAACTGGTGGTGTGGGGACAGGGGACACAGCAGGTGGTGTGGGGACACAGATGGTGGTGTGGAGACACAATTGGTAGTGTGGGGATACAGCTGGTGGTGTGGAGACACAGCTGGTGGTGTAAGGACACAACTGGTGGTGTGGGGACACAGCTAGTGGGGTGGGGACACACATGATAGTGTGGGGACACAGATGTTGGTGTGGGGACACAACTAGTGGTGTGGAGACACAACTAGTGGGGTGGGGACACAACTGGTGGCGCTGGACACAGCTTGTGGTGTTGGGACAAGCTGGTAGCGTGGGGACACAACTGGTAGTGTGGGGATACAACTGGTAGTGTGGGGATACAACTGGTAGTGTGGGGACACAACTGGTAGTGTGGGGATACAACTGGTGGTGTGGGGACACAACTGGTAGTGTGGGGATACAACTGGTAGTGTGGGGATACAACTGGTAGTGTGGGGACACAACTGGTAGTGTGGGGATACAACTGGTGGTGTGGGGACACAAATGGAGGTGTAGGGACACAGCTGGTGGTGTGGGGACACAACTAGTGGTGTGGGGACACAACTGGTGGTGTAAGGATACAACTGGTAGTCTGGGGACAGGGGACACAGCAGGTAGTGTGGGGACACAGCTGGAGGTGTGGGGACACAACAGGTGTTGTGGGGACACAACTGGTGGTTTGAGGACACAGCAGGTGGTGAGGAGACACAACTGATGGTGTGGGGACGCAGCTTGCGGTGTGGAGACACAACCGGAGGTGTGGGGACACAGCAGGTGTTGTGGGGACTCAGCAGGTGGTGTGGGGACACAGCTGGTGGTGTGGAGACACAAATGGAGGTGTGGGGACACAGCTGGTGGTGTGGGAACACAACTAGTGGTGTGGGGACACAGTTGGTGGTGTAAGGATACAACTGGTGGTGTGGGGACAGGGGACATAGCAGGTGGTGTGTAGACACAACTGGTGGTGTGGGGACACAGCTGGTGGTTTGGGGACACAACTAGCGGTGTGGGGACACAACCGGTGGTGTGGAGACACAACTGGTGGTGTGGAGATGCTTCTGGTAGTTTAGGGATACAACTGGTGATGTGGGGACACAAATAGTGGTAGGGAGACACAATTGGTGGTATGGGGGCAGGGGACACAGCTGGTGGTGTGGGGGCACAGCTGGTGGTGTGGAGACATAACGTGAGGTGTGGGTACACAGCTGGTGGTTTTGGGACACAACTGGAGGTGTGGGGACACAACTGGTGGTGTGGGAACACAGCCGGTGGTGTGCGAACACAGCTGGTGGTGTGTGAACTCAGCTGGTGGTGTGTTAACACAGCTGGTGGTGTGTGAACTCAGCTGGTGGTGTGGAGACACAGCTGGCGTGGAGACACCAACACATCGCCTCACACCTCATAAAAGGTCCCCTGACTCAATTTAGGCAACCTGATCACCCAATCATATTACTTCCGTTCAGTGGAGCGGAGGGGGGGGGAGCTATGCGGACAGGAGTGAATGGGTAGGGGGGGGAGGAAGTAGTTCGAGGTAAAATATCTGTCTGCATATGTATATATATATATATATATATTAATATATATATATATATATATTATATATTATAAAATATATATATATATATATATATATATATAATATATATATATATATTAAATAATATATTAAATATAAATTCTTTCTTTCAACACATCGCCGTATCCCACCAAGGCAGGGTGGCCCAAAAAGAAAAACTAAAGTCTCTCTTTTTAAATTTATTAATTTATACGGGAGAAGGGGTTACTAGTCCCTTGCTCCCGGCATTTTAGTTGCCTCTTACAACACGCATGGCTTACGGAGGAAGAATTCTGTTCCACTTCCCCATAGAGATAAGAGGAAATAAACAAGAACAAGAACTAGAAAGAAAATAGAAGAAAACCCAGAGGGGTGTGTATATATATGCTTGTACATGTATGTGTAGTGTGACCTAAGTGTAAGTAGAAGTGGCAAGATGTACCTGAAATCTTGCATGTTTATGAGACAGAAAAAAGGACACCAGCAATCCTACCATCATGTAAAACAATTACAGGCTATCGTTTCACACTCACTTGGAAGGACGGTAGTACCTCCCTGGGTGGTTGCTGTCTACCAACCTACTACCTATATATATATATATATATATATATATAATATATTATATATTTTATATATATATATTATATATATATATATATATATATATATATATATATATTATATATATATATATAATATATATATATATAATATATTTTTATATATATATAAAATATATATTATATATATATATATATTATATATATATACTATACGCTGAGAGAAACAATCTTTTTGGGTATTTGCACTGAGAGATATCATGCTTTATATTATTATTTGATTTACTGTATTTGCTTATATATGTAGGCATGATGTAAGAGCTACACCTGTCACTGGACTCGCTGCTCGAGAGTTATGACTGACTGCCAACACTTGTAAGCTACCTCACCGCTTATTATATCGTTCGTATTACATGCTACCTTTACGAATCACCTGATGTTGGATCTGCAGGCTTGCTTCTCCCTCTCTCTCTCTCTCTCTCTCCTCTCTCTCTCTCTCTCTCTCTCTGTCTCTCTCTCTCTCTCTTTGCTGCTTGTTGAGGAAACATCTCGTCTCTCTGCTTATTCAGGTCATGGCATGTAGACTCTGCTTTTGGTGGTGACGTGTACTTAGCTGTGGTGACGTGTACTTAGCTCAGTGGTGACGTGTACTTAGCTCAGTGGTGACGTGTACTTAGCTCTCAGTGGTGACGTGTACTTAGCTCTGTGAAGACCTGTTTGTGTGTGCTCTGTGAATCTGTACCAGGATGCCCTCTCTTGAGCAACTTTACCAGCAGCTGAGAGAGGAGCTCAGAGTTGCTAAGATGGAGATACGGCGATTAACGGAGGAGAACAAGAGGATTCGTAGTAATCCTTCTGTTGTGAGTCCCCAGGTTAAGAGGGGAGCTTGGTCAGTGGCCGGGCAACATGGAACCAAGCTGAAGATCAAAAAAACGGTTGGAGAGGCGGAAACAACGAGAAACCAGAAGACTACCGTGGAAACTTCCAACTCATTCTCGGTGCTACCTGACGAATGTGAGTGTTCTGTTGGGAATGCCACAACGAGCACCAAAGAAGCATTGGAAGACGTGAGTAAGACATCCCTAGAAAACCCAACGAAGACCATCGAGAACGTCTTGACGAATTCTACAAGTGGTGTAATGCTACCTGGCGAATGTGAGTCGACTACTCGGAGCATCACGACGGACGACGCCAAGGAAGGTAAAAACATTGTTGTTGTTGGGGATAGCCAGATTAGGTACATGGATAGGGCATTCTGCTTGAAGGATAGGAGTAGGAGGCAGAGAGTGTGTTTTCCTGGGGCTGGGATGAAGGATGTTGTTAGCCGTCTGGATGACATCATGAGAGGTAATGGGAGCAATCCTATTATCTGTCTCAGTGCTGGAGGCAACGATGTTGGCAGACGTAGGAGTGAGGACCTGATTAGCAGGTATAAGACAGCAATAGAGATAATTAGGAGGAAGGGTGGGAAACCTGTCATATGTGGCATTTTGCCAAGGAGAGGAGTTGGAAATGAATGGTTGTCCAGAGCAATTGGTGTCAATTGCTGGCTGGACAAGTACTGTAAGGAAAATGCGGTAACATTCATTGACAACTGGGACCTCTTCTATGGCAGAAATGACATGTATGCCAGGGATGGGGTTCACTTATCTAGGTGTGGGGTGGGAGCACTGGCCAACGCAGTGGAGGGAGCTGTTAGGTCTTTAAACTAGGAATAGTTAGTGGTATGGGTTTTGGCGGGAAAACTGTGAAGTCGCAGGGTAGTAACATGAGTACTAGGAGAACTAGTAATAGGCAAAATGAGGTGGATATTGGAAAGCCAGTGGCACTAATTGACAAGGACAGTAATAAGTTTAGTGGAATATCAGAAAGGAGCAGGAAGGGTAAAGAGAGTGGAGGGTCATTAAAAATTTTTTTACACAAATAGTCGCAGTGCTAGGAATAAGATGGACGAGTTGAGACTAGTTGCTAGTGCAGGTAACATAGATGTATTTGCCATTACTGAGACGTGGTTTAATTCAAAAAGTCGGGACATGCCTGGAGAATGTCACATTCAGGGTTTTAAATTGTTCCAAGTAGATAGAAGTATCGGGAAGGGGGGTGGGGTGGCATTGTATGTCCGAGATCGCTTGAACTGTTGCATAAAAACGGGTATTAAGTCTGAACTAACACATACAGAGTCTGTTTGGATAGAATTTTCAGAGGGGCATGAAAAATTAATTTTAGGTGTGATATACCGTCCCCCAAATTTAGATAGGGACCAAGGGAGACTACTATGGGAGGAAATTGTTAGGGCCACAAGGCACGATAATGTAGTAATTCTAGGAGACTTTAACTTTAGTCATATTGATTGGAATTTCTTGACTGGGAATTTAGAATCATACGATTTCTTAGAAGTAGTTCAGGATTGTTTTTTGAAGCAGTTTGTGACAGAACCTACAAGGGGAAATAACCTGCTTGACTTAGTTCTGGCAAACAATGAATCCCTTGTTAATAATATAGAAGTTTCAGAGGAACTGGGTGCTAGCGACCACAAATCAATTACATTTAGAATTGAATGGAAGTATGATAGTGGGGATAACTCAGTAACAGTCCCAGATTTTCGCTTAGCAGATTACGATGGGCTTAGAGAACACTTATCATCTGTTGACTGGGGTAACGAAGAGAGCTATCAATATGACAGTTTTCTGAACACAATACATGCTGCTCAAAGAACGTTTATCCCTTATAAGGAAATTAGATCAAATAGAAATGACCCAAAATGGATGAATAATAGGCTGAAATATCTACTAGGGCATAAGAAAGGAATTTATAGGCGTATCAAAAGAGGCGAGGGTCATCTTATGGAATCAGTATATTGACATTAAGAGGGACATTAAAAAGGGGATAAGAAAAGCTAAAAGGGACTATGAAATTAAAGTTGCTAGGGATTCTAAAACTAACCCAAAAAGTTTTTTCCAGGTATATAGAACAAAAGTCAGAGATAAGATAGGTCCCCTTAAAAATAACTATGGGCATCTTACTGACAAAGAGAATGAAATGTGCTCGATTTTAAATAATTATTTTCTCTCGGTTTTTTACGCAGGAAGACACTAATAATATTCCGGTAATTAATTTTTATAGTGGATCAGAAGAAGATAAATTATGTAACATCACAGTCACTAGTGAAATGGTTGTGAAGCAGATAGACCGACTGAAGCAAAATAAGTCACCGGGTCCTGATGAGGTTTTTTCAAGGGTTCTTAAGGAATGCAAAATGGAAGTCTGTGAACCATTAACTAATATTTTTAATTTATCTCTTCAAACAGGTGTAGTGTCTGATATGTGGAAGATGGCTAATGTAATTCCTATTTTTAAAACAGGGGACAAGTCGTTACCGTCAAATTACCGCCCAGTAAGCCTGACCTCAATTGTAGGCAAGTTGCTCGAGTCAATTATAGCTGAGGTTATAAGAAGCCATCTCGATAAGCATAGCTTGATTAATGATACTCAGCATGGATTCACAAGAGGCCGGTCTTGTATAACTAATTTATTAACTTTCTTCAGTAAAGCTTTTGAGGCTGCTGACCACGATAAAGAATTTGATATTGTTTACTTAGATTTTAGTAAGGCATTTGATAGAGTTCCGCACCAAAGACTGTTGAAGAAAGTAGCAGCTCATGGCATTGGGGGAAGGGTGCTCTCGTGGATCGAATCATGGCTCACAGACAGGAAGCAAAGAGTGTCAATAAATGGGGTTAAATCCGAGTGGGGATCAGTAACAAGTGGCGTTCCACAGGGATCAGTCTTGGGCCCGTTGTTGTTTACAATATATATCAATGATCTTGATGAGGGAATTACTAGTGATATGAGCAAATTCGCCGATGACACGAAGATAGGTAGGATAATTGATTCAAACGTAGATGTTAGGGAACTTCAGGAGGATTTAGACAAACTCTACTCTTGGTCAGAAAAGTGGCAGATGCAGTTCAATGTAGATAAATGCAAGGTTCTGAAGCTCGGGAGTGTCCATAACCCTAGCACTTATAAGTTAAATAATGTAGAACTTAGCCATATAGATTGCGAAAAGGACTTGGGGGTTATGGTAAGCAGCAACCTTAAACCAAGACAACAATGCCTAAGCGTACGTAATAAGGCAAATAGATTACTGGGATTTATATCAAGAATTGTAAGCAACAGAAGTCCAGAGGTCATACTGCAGCTTTATACATCATTAGTAAGGCCTCACCTAGATTATGCAGCTCAATTCTGGTCTCCATACTACAGAATGGACATAAATTCGTTAGAAAACATTCAGCGTAGGATGACTAAATTAATACATAGCATTAAAAATCTTCCTTATGAAGAAAGATTGAAGACTGTTAAGTTACATTCACTTGTTAGACGAAGAATGAGGGGAGACCTGATCGAAGTGTATAAGTGGAAGATAGGTATTAATAAAGGGGATATTAACAAGGTCTTGAGGATATCTCTCCAAGAGAGAACCCGTAGTAATGGATTTAAATTAGATAAGTTTAGATTTAGAAAGGACATAGGAAAGTATTGGTTTGGAAATAGGGTAGTTGATGAGTGGAACAGTCTACCTAGTTGGGTTATTGAGGCTAGGACTTTGGGTAGTTTCAAATTTAGGTTGGATAAGTACATGAGTGGGAGGGGTTGGATTTGAGAGGGACTTGCACATCGGAGCTTATTTCTTGGGTGGCATTGAAAATTGGGTTGGTCAAATGTTTGTTAGTGGGATGAATTGTAAAGGACCTGCCTAGTATGGGCCAACAGGCCTGATGCAGTGTTCCTCCTTTCTTATGTTCTTTTGATGGTGAGCCGGGACATATTTCTCGTAACTCTGTGAGGCTCTGCTCACAGAGCATTATTTAGACTTCGTGATATTTGACATTTGCAGAGGTTGTGTGTCGTGAAGACACTATATCTCTGGTCTCAAGTTCAACTCTAGTGTTCTGGTATCTACACACTGTCATAGGCCAGAAATTGGAAATACAGAGCTCAGTTTCGGCAATAAGAGAGTTTTATGCCTTTTGTGAAGGATCTGTTGAAGGTCTTCTGTTAGGGTCATTTTGGTCTCCTTGATTCCTTGCCTGACGCTGTACTGTTCCCCGCTGTTTCCAGCATTATTGTTGCTTGGCGAATGGATCGTCACATTGTTCAAGTAAGCTGTTTGATTGCCTTGATGGTCCAGAAGCTAAATTAGGGACTTGTTATTGTTCATTATGTTTTAAGTCTAGTCAATATGAGCACGTACTGAACACTTACACACACACACACACACATGCACATCACTCTCATACCTGAATATATCTCATCATAGTAAAGTACCCGACGGTACATATTAAAAGCAGCATAGTATCTTATCAAATATGTCCTTAGCATCATATGATTATATGTATAGAAAAATTATGATATATATGTATACTCCAAGAGTTGTGTAGGAGGTTATCTCATTAATTATTCAAACTATATTAACTGTAATTATTACCACCTAGACAACTTTGTTATTAAAGATATCGACTTTTATTTGGTTTGTTTGTATTCCTCCAGTTGCAATCCCAAAAAACACTATTGAGAAGCCACATAATTTTACAGGACAACCAGACTAGAATACTCTAACAAACTTGCTGCTGTATAGCCCTTGTGGCTTAGCGCTTCTTTTTGATTATAATAATAATCTAACAAACTTGTAAAACCTGAAATAGGCTAGATACTAGAGGGGGAGCAATAAGTTGACCGTAGAGTGTTCTTTGGAGATGTCTTCACTTAGTGGATGTCGCATTTTGTATCATACACCGAGTGATGCTGTCTCTCTCTCTCTCTTGGTATATACACTGAGTGATGCAGTCTCTCTTGGTATATACACTGATTGATGCAGTCTCTCTTGGTATATACACTGAGTAATGCAATCTCTCTCTTGGTATATACACTGAGTAATGCAATCTCTCTCTTGGTATATACACTGAGTGATGCAGTCACTCTTGGTATATACACTGATTGATGCAGTCTCTCTCTTGGTATATACACTAAGTGATGTAGTCTCTCTCTCTTGGTATATACACTGAGATATACAGTCTTCCAGACGAAAATGACAGGCTGGATAATGAGAACCTTCAAAACTAGGGATGCCATGACAATGATCCTCTTTAAATTGCTTGTTCTCTCTAGGCTGGAACATTGCTGTGCACTAACGGCCCCCTTTCTAGGCAGGAGAAACTGCAGATCTGAAGAAGGTACAGAGAACATGTATAAGTACAATAAAACACCTAAATTACTGGGAAGGGTTGAAGTCCCTTGATCTGTACTACCTGGAACGCAGGGATTAGTTCCAAATTTACACACAGAAATCACTTTCTACGAAAACTAAAGACTAGGCAGGCGATGCAATATCCACCAATGATAAACATATACGCCATGAGTGCGCTAAGAGACAAACAGTAAGTGTCAGGGTCCAAGACTGTTCAACTGTCAGCACACATAAGGGGGATTACCAATAGACCCCTGACTATCTTCAAAAAGGAGATGGACAGGCACCTAAAGTCAGTACCTGACCAGCCGGGCTGTGATTCATACGTAGGTTTACGTGCAGCCAGCAGTAAGAGTGGTGACCTGTACTTTGAGTGCTGACCTGTACTTAACTCTGTGAAGAAGTGTCTTGTTTGCTCCCGTGGACTGAACCAAGATGCCCTCCATCGAGCAACTTTACCAGCAACTTAAGGAAGAATTGAAGGCAGCGAAGATGGAGATACGGCGATTGACCGAGGAAAACAAGAGGATTCGTAGTAGCCCTCCTGTTTCGAGTCCTCAGGTCAAGAAGGGAATCGTGGTCAGTGGCTGGACAGCAGGGGACGACGAAGTTGACGATCAAGAAGACGAATGGAAAGCCAGAAACGATGAAGAAGAAAGAGACTGCGTGGGAAACTCCCGTGGAAACCTCCAACGCATTCTCGGTGCTACCCGACGAATGTGAGTCTACTACTGGGATCGTCACGACGAACGACAAGGAAGGTAAGAATATTGTTGTTGTTGGGGATAGCCAGGTTAGATACATGGATAGGGCATTCTGCTTGAAGGACAGGAGTAGGAGACAAAGGGTATGCTTTCCTGGGGCTGGGATGGAGGACATTGTTAGCCGGCTTGACAACATCATGAACGGTAATGGGATCAATCCTATTATTTGCCTCAGTGCTGGAGGCAATGATGTAGGCAAGCGTAGAAGTGAGGATTTAGTTAGAAAGTTCAGGACAGCTATAGACATGATTAGGAAGAAGGGGGGGCGCCCTGTTATATGTGGCATTTTGCCAAGAAGAGGTGTTGGTAATGAATGGTTGTCCAGAGCAATTGGTATTAATTGTTGGCTGGATAAACACTGTAAGGATAATGCAGTACCATTCATTGACAACTGGGACAACTTCTATGGCCGAAATGACATGTATGCCAGGGATGGGGTTCACTTATCCAGGGCAGGTGTGGGTTTTCTTGCTAACTCAGTTGAGGGGGTTGTTAGGACTTTAAACTAGGATTAGTTAGAGGTATGGGTTTAGAAATGATTAATAATGAGTATGGATATATTGACTTATGCTCTGATATTAAGAATCTTAATAGTAACTGTCATGGAGTAACTCTGGGTAATGATAATTTCAGAAATTGTGTAAAAACAAAGATGAATAGGAAAAATGTGCAGAAAAAAAAACATATGATGGTATTTTTATGCTAACAGTCGAAGTGCAAGAAATAAAATTAATGAACTACGTTTGGTAGCATGTGCTGGGAACTTTGATATCATTGCATTAACTGAAACGTGGTATGATTTAAAGAGTCGGGATATGACTGCTGAGTGTAATATTCAGGGATTTAAGTTATTCAATGTGGATAGATGTAATGGGAAGGGGGGAGGAGTTGCATTGTATGTTCGAGAAAATATTAATTGTTGCATAAAAAAAGTATAAAAATAGATGGAGCAGTACAGAGTCTGTTTGGGTAGAGTTCGTGGAGGGTCAAGAAAAACTAATTTAGGTGTAATATACCGACCTCCAGGCTTGGATCACGATAGAGGGAGACTTCTTTGGGACGAAATTGTTAGGGCTTCTGGACACAGTAACGTAGTCATAGTAGGGGATTTTAACTTTAGCCAAATTGACTGGAATTCTTTGACAGGTAATCTAGAGTCCAGTGACTTCATGGAAACAGTTCAGGACTGTTTTCTGAAACAGAGTGTAACTGAACCTACCAGGGGTAATAATTTGCTAGACCTAGTCTTGTCAAATAAGGAAACACTGTGAATAATCTGGAGATCACTGAAGAGCTTGGCGCAAGTGATCACAAATCCATCACCTTTAGCATTAATTTGGGAATGCAAGAATAATGATAATACAGTAAAAATCCCCGATTTTCGTTCTGCCGATTATAATGGACTTAGGGAACATCTGTCTAATCTTGATTGGGGTTATCTAGCTAATGATTTTATTGACGATAATCATACTTATGAATATGAAGGGATCTGCTTTTATGATTGTTTTCTTAATAATGTACACAGTGCCCAGAGTATATACATTCCCCAGAGAGAAATTAGGTCTAATAATAACGATCCCAAATGGGTTAACAGGAGGTTAAAGCATCTATTAGGGGAGAAAAGGGGAATTTATAGGCGCATAAGAAGAGGAGAGGTTGACCTTACTGACCAATATGTTCAGCTTAGAAGAGAAGTAAAAAAGGCGATTAGAAAGGCTAAACGTGACTATGAAATTAGAGTCGCTAATGAATCAAAGACTAATCCAAGGGGGTTCTTTCGGGTGTATAGGACGAAGGTGAAGGAAAAAGTAGGACCTCTGAAATCTGGGAATGGACAGTTGACGGATAATGAACTGGAAATGTGTTCCTTATTTAATGACTATTTTTTGTCAGTTTTTGCACAGGAGGATGTAAATGAGATTCCAGTAATTAACAATTATTTGGTTCCTGATGAATTTAAGTTAACTAATATTACTGTCGCGAGGGACATGGTTATTGAACAGATAGACAAACTGAAACAAAATAAGTCCCCGGGACCCGATGAGTTGTTTTCAAGGGTACTTAAGGAATGCAAGATGGAGCTTAGTCAGCCATTAACGAGTGTATTCAATGCGTCCATCCTTACCAGTGTTGTGCCAGAGATGTGGAAGATGGCTAATGTGGTTCCTATATTCAAATCAGGGGATAAGTCCACTCCTTCAAATTACCGTCCAATAAGCCTGACATCTATAGTGGGCAAGTTATTAGAATCAATTATAGCTGACATTATCAGAAGTCACCTTGAAGAGCATAACTTGATAAATGAATCTCAGCATGGATTCACGAGAGGTCGTTCCTGCCTGACAAACTTACTGACGTTCTTCAATAGAACATTTGAGGCAGTTGACAGTGATAAGGAATATGATATTGTTTATTTGGATTTTAGTAAAGCCTTCGACAGAGTAACCTCACAAGAGACTCTTAAGAAAAGTGGAGCTCATGGTATAGGAGGTAAAGTTCTAGCATGGATTGAGGCATGGCTTACCAATAGAAAGCAGAGAGTTACCATTAATGGAGTGAAATCTGAATGGGGATTAGTCACTAGTGGCGTTCCACAAGGATCAGTTTTAGGCCCTCTCTTGTTCATAATTTACATTAATGACCTTGATGAAGGGATTACTAGTGACATGAGTAAGTTTGCTGATGATACAAAGATAGGCCGTATAATTCACTCTGAGGAGGATATCAATGAACTCCAGGACGATTTGAACAAATTAATGTCTTGGTCTGAGAAATGGCAGATGAAGTTTAATGTGGATAAGTGTAAGGTACTTGCCCTTGGTAATGAAAATAACCCTCGAAGCTATAATCTAGGTGAAGTAGAGCTTGGTCATACAGAATGTGAAAAAGACTTGGGAGTCATGGTAAGCAGAAATCTAAAGCCAAGCAGCAGTGCCTCAGTGTGCGCAACAAGGCCAACAGATTACTTGGATTTATCTCAAGAAGTATAAGTAACAGAAGTCCAAAAGTTATTTTTACAGCTCTATACATCACTAGTGAGGCCTCATTTAGATTATGCTGCTCAGTTTTGGTCCCCTTACTACAGGATGGACATAGACTCATTAGAGAACATACAGAGAAGAATGACTAAAATGATTACTGTGTAAGGAACCTCCCGTATGAAGATAGACTTAAAGCCTTAAATCTCCACTCTCTGGAGAGGCGTAGAATAAGGGGAGATATCATTGAAGTGTATAAGTGGATGACGGGCATAAACAAGGGAGACATTAATAAAGTACTGAGGGTGTCGAACCAGGTAAGAACCAGGAATAATGGATTTAAGTTGGATAAATTTAGATTAAAAGGACATAGGTAAGTACTGGTTTTCTAACAGAGTTGTAGATGCGTGGAACAGTCTTCCCAGTGGGGTGATAGAGGCTAGGACCTTGGGTAGCTTTAAGAAGAGACTGGACAAATATATGAGTGGGAGGGGCTGGGTTTGATTGGTGTTGGGGGGTGCGGGAGTTGTTTCTTGAGTAGCTTTAGGTAGATGTCGTTTTGATAAGGACCTGCCTCGTATGGGCCAGTAGGCCTTCTGCAGTGTTCCTACATTCTTATGTTCTTATGTTCTTAAGAGCCTGGTTGATCAGACCCTGATCAACCGGGAAGGCTGGTCATGGACCGGGCCTTGAAGGGGGGGCCTTGACCACTGAAATATCCTCCAGATATACTACAAGTATACTCCGAGTGATACAATCTTTCTGGGTATATTCACTTAAATTTTTCAGCATTTTAGGGGCTGGATAATGACGACGCCAAGTGAAGTCTTACCATTGACGCCAGCAAAAAAAAAAAGGCTCTTGATCCAAGAAGATGAAGCTGCTCTTGCCTTCAATTAATCAAACCTGATTACCTTCTAATCTCCAAATGCTGATATTAGAACATAAGAAAGAAGGAGAACTGCAGCAGGCCTATTGGTCCAGACTAAGTAAGTCCAACTCACACCCACCCACACCCACTCATGTACTTGTCTAACCTACTTTTACAAGTGCACAACGTTTTAACTTCAATGAAGCTACTTGGGAATTCGTTCCATTCATCCGCAACTCTATTATCCTATATCTATATCCTATATGTCTATTATTCCTATATCCTCTCTATATCTGAATTATTTCAACTTGAAGCCATTGATGCGAATTCTGTCTTGGTTAGATATTTTTAGCACGTTATTTACTTCCCTTTTATTTATTCCTGTCCTCTATTTATACATCGCAATCATAACCGCCCCTAATTCTACGACTTTCTAGAGAGTGCAGATTCAGGGTCCTCAGTCTGTCCTCTTAGGAAAGATTTCTGATACATAGGATCAACTTCGTCATCCTTCTTTGCATGTTTTCGAGCGCAATTATATTCTTTCTGTAATACTGTGACCAGAACTGAGCAGCATAATCTAAATGAAGCCTAACCAACGATATATAGAGTTGAAGAATAACCCGAGGACTTCTATTATTTATAATTCTTGATATGAAGCCACAAATGCTATTAGCTTCATTGCGAATACTTACACATTGTTGTCTTGGCTTCAGATTAGTGCTAACCAGACCGCCTGAATGTTTCTCTCAGAGTGATTAAGATCTACGTACATTATTTAGTTTATAAGTGCTAGTGTTCACCTTGTGAACGAAGAAGCGATAACAACACAGTTTTTTGTCACAAGTATAACTTACCTTGCTTAGTGACTTGTATCAGTCAATCGCACACCAGTTGACTGACTTGTGTCACTTATTCTCACACCAGTTGACTGACTTGTGTCACTTATTCTCACACCAGTTGACTGACTTGTATCAATCATTCTCACACCAGTTGACTGACTTTTTTCAATCATTCTCACACCAGTTGACTGAATTGTATCAGTCATTCTCATACCAGTTGACCGACTTGTATCAATCATTCTCACACCAGTTGACTGACTTGTATCAATCATTCTCACACCAGTTGACTGAATTGTATCAGTCATTCTCATACCAGTTGACCGACTTGTATCAATCATTCTCACACCAGTTGACTGACTTTTTTCAATCATTCTCACACCAGTTGACTGAATTGTATCAGTCATTCTCATACCAGTTGACTGACATATCATTCTCACACCAGTTGACTCACTTGTATCAGTCATTCTCACAACGGTTGACTGACTTGTATCAATCATTCTCACACCAGTTGACTGACTTGTATCAATCATTCTCACACCAGTTGATTGACTTGTATCAATCATTCTCACACCAGTTGACTGACTTGTATCAATCATTCTCACACCAGTTGACTGACTTGTATCAATCATTCTCACACCAGTTGACTGACTTTTGTCAATCATTCTCACACCAGTTGACTGACTTGTATCAATCATTCTCACACCAGTTGACTGACTTGTATCAATCATTCTCATACCAGTTGACTGACTTGTATCAATCATTCTCACACCAGTTGACTGACTTGTATCAATCATTCTCACACCAGTTGACTGACTTGTATCATCATTCTCACACCAGTTGACTGACTTGTATCAATCATTCTCACACCAGTTGACTGACTTGTATCAATCATTCTCACACCAGTTGACTGACTTGTGTCAATCATTCTCATACCAGTTGACTGACTTGCATCAATCATTCTCACACCAGTTGACTGACTTGTATCAATCATTCTCATACCAGTTGACTGATTTGTATCAATCATTCTCACACCAGCTGACTGACTTGTATCAATCATTCTCACACCAGCTGACTGACTTGTATCAATCATTCTCATACCAGCTGACTGATGTTACAAAAATACGCGATTTCTAAAAAGTTTAGAGATCTCCAGTGAATACTAGAAAGGACTGCCCTTCTAGCATCCAGCCTGTTACTGGGTTTCGTAACAAGTAGTCAGTATCCTTGTCCAATTATCCATTAGAATTCAATTAGAATTATTAGTGCTTCAGGATTACAGCTGGTAGGCTACTAACTAGAGAAATTAATATTTAATAAATTTATTAATAATTAAGTTGTCTAGGCTTATATCAAATTAAATTAATCACAGTAATCAAAATAATAATAATCACTTCTCTCGTGTACAGTAGTATTGTGCTGAAAGCACATATTACATTTATGTCTTAAGTACCGTCTGGTACATTAACATTTAATAAGACAATATACAAATAAGTTTGTGTGTATGTGTGTAAGTGCTCTAAGTAGTTCGCTATGTCTCACGACTCGACTAGACTTAAACAAGTGACTGACAAAGTCCTCACATAAACTAACTTCTTGACCAACTGGCAATCAGAACAGTCTGCTTGAACAATAAAAAGAATGCTAAGCCCAATAGTAATATAACAAGCAACTGCGACACAGAATCAGGATCAAGGAGATAATATAACGACACTAAGTAGGGACCATCTGCAGATCCTCCACAAGTCACAAAACTCCCATACTACTGAATCTAAGTTCAGCATAAGAAAATCCCCGACTGTGATAATACACAGATACCAGTACAAATTAGGTCAGAAGCTACAGCTCAGGACCTGAGTTGCTCAGAGTGTCTATGTAACACACTTCTTCTTCTTAAAGATTCGCCAGTATTCTCCCGGCCCGGGCCTTTTCCAAGTGGTGGCCCGGCCTTGGCTCCCTCTTTAGGGAGTGTCTGAGACCTAAGTCTCCCATGGGAAGAGGCACAAGTACATCTTTGGGACCAATTGTCCCAAGGCCTAGCCACAAGCTAGGCCTCTCTGGTTTGCCATCCCCGCCCCAAGGAGGCAAATGGGAATGACAGTCTTATGAGCTAAAGGCTCGGGCTATGTGACACACAACCTCAGTACAACGTCGAAAATCACTAAGTCTATACAATGTTCTGTGAACAGAGTCTCACAGAACCTACAACAATAATGAAACAGAGACGATCTTCCATCAAGGGCCAATAAGGGAGAGTTAGGCACTTGTCAGGAATACGTCCAACCACCAAGAGAGTCTAGACCAGACAGAATATTTCAGGCGAGGTGTGATCACCTACCCCCCCCCTCTCGATCACGTGATAGCTCCGTGGACAGTTGCTGCCCAGCAACAACGAGAAGCCGGCAGAGTAACGAGCCACCAGAGATAATTACAGTAGTTAGACAATCAAGACTTGAACTATATAGGAGCACATAATATTATATGAATGTTACATCCTACCTAACAAAAGTAACTAAGCCAAATAATAATATAAAGTCATATATTTACGATTTAGCTATTATCGCAAATATAAGCAATATAAAATTATATGAAAAGGTAATATACATTATATACATATACATAATATACATCATATATATTGTGACCCATTCAGGGGTTGCAACAACTGACTTGTATCAATCATTCTCACACCAGTTGACTGACTTGTATCAATCATTCTCACACCAGTTGACTGACTTGTATCAATCATTCTCATACCAGTTGACTGATTTGTATCAATCATTCTCACCCCAGTTGACTGACTTGTATCAATCATTCTCACACCAGTTGACTGACTTGTATCAATCATTCTCATACCAGTTGACTGACTTGTATCAATCATTCTCACACCAGTTGACTGACTTGTATCAATCATTCTCACACCAGTTGACTGATTTGTATCAATCATTCTCACACCAGTTGACTTGTATCAATCATTCTCACACCAGTTGACTGACTTGTATCAATCATTCTCACACCAGCTGACTGACTTGTTTCAGTCATTCTCACACCAGCTGACTGACTTGTTTCAGTCATTCTCGTAAGAACGACAGAAAAGCAGCTGCAGCATAAACAACAAACATTAGCATAACAGTTTTATGCCACAACATAAACGCCAAGGAAATAACATGAACAATGATAAAAATACAGCTGCAATAGAAACAAGAACAAAAAAAAATAACAGCATTTACAGAAAACAGGACAAATAAGTACAACAGAACAGCTGCAGCAATGTTTACAAAAAACAAAAGCATTAACAAAAACTATAATAGCAAAAACAGTGCCAGCTACAATGTCATTTCCCTGAAAGAACTCATAAAAACTATGAGCAATGAAAACAAGAACAATGACAAAAACAAAAGTAATGACAGAAACAAGAGCGATGAGAAGAACAAGAACAACGAGAGGAACAAAAGCAATGACAAAAATAAGAGCAATGAGAAGAACAAAAGCAATGACAAAACAAGAAGAAAAAACGAAAACAATTACAATGACAATAACAAGAGCAGTAATGAAAACATTAGTAATAACAAAGACAAGAGCGATAATAAAAAAGGAGTAAAAACAAGAGCTACATCAAAAACAAGAACAATAACAAATAACGAGGAATAAAAAAACAATAGCGATAACAAAACTTACAGCGAAAATAAATTCATTGTTATGTTATGATACAGTGACTTACACCTCTCTCTCTCTCTCTCTCTCTCTCTCTCTCTCTCTCTCTCTCTCTCTCTCTCTCTCTCTCTCTCTCTCTCTCTCTCTCTCTCTCTCTCTCTCTTCTCTCTCTCTCTCTCTCTCTCTCTCTCTCTCTCTCTCTCTCTCTCTCTCTCTCTCTCTCTCTCTCTCTCTCTCTCTCTCTCTCTCTCTCTCTCTCTCTCTCTCTCTCTCTCTCTCTCTCTCTCTCTCTCTCTCTCTCTCTCTCTCTCTCTCTCTCTCTCTCTCTCATGCTTCAGCATAACACAATCACGGACAAGTGGGTCCTGACGGCACCAATTTGGGGAAGATCTACCCTGGAGCGATGGTGGTAGTGGTGGCTGTGATGGTGGTAGTGGTGGCTGTGATGGTGGTAGTGGTGGCTGTGATGGTGGTAGTGGTGGCTGTGATGGTGGTAGTGGTGGCTGTGATGGTGGTAGTGGTGGCTGTGATGGTGGTAGTGGTAATAGTGATGGTGGTAGTGGTGGCTGTGATGGCAGTAGTGGTAATAGTGATGGTGGTAGTGGTGGCTGTGATGATGGTAGTGGTAATAGTGATGGTGGTAGTGGTAATAGTGATGGTGGTAGTGGTGGCTGTGATGGTGGTAGTGGTGGCTGTGATGGTGGTAGTGGTAATAGTGATGGTGGTAGTGGTGGCTGTGATGGCAGTAGTGGTAATAGTGATGGTGGTAGTGGTGGCTGTGATGATGGTAGTGGTAATAGTGATGGTGGTAGTGGTAATAGTGATGGTGGTAGTGGTGGCTGTGATGGTGGTAGTGGTGGCTGTGATGGTGGTAGTGGTAATAGTGATGGTGGTAGTGGTAATAGTGATGGTGGTCGTGATAGTTGTGATGGTAGTAGTGGTGGATGTGATCGTGGTAGTGGTAATAGTGATGGTGGTAGTGGTAGCTGTAATGGTGGTAGTGGTAATAGTGATGGTGGTAGTGGTAAAAGTGATGGTGGTAGTGGTAGTTGTGATGGTGGTAGTGGTGGCTGTGATGGTGGTAGTGGTAATAGTGATGGTGGTAGTGGTAATAGTGATGGTGGTAGTGGTAGCTGTGATGGTGGTAGTGGTAATAGTGATGGTGGTAGTGGTAATAGTGATGGTGGTAGTGGTAATAGTGATGGGGGTAGTGGTGGCTGTGATGGGGTAGTGGTAATAGTGATGGTGCTAGTGGTAGTTGTGATGGTGATAGTGGTAATAGTGATGGTGGTAGTGGTGGCTGTGATGGTGGTAGTGGTAATAGTGATGGTGGTAGTGGTAGTTGTGATGGTGGTAGTGGTAGTTGTGATGGTGGTAGTGGTAGTAGTGATGGTGGTAGTGGTGGCTGTGATGGTGGTAGTGGTGGCTGTGATGGTGGTAGTGGTAGTTGTAATGGTGGTAGTGGTAGTTGTGATGGTGGTAGTATTAGTTGTGATGGTAGTAGTGGTAGTTGTGATGGTAGTAGTGGTGGTTGTGATGGTAGTAGTGGTGGCGGTTGTGATGGTGGTAGTGGTGGTTGTGATGGTGGTAGAGGTAGTTATGATGGTGGTAGTGATGGTTGTGATGGTAGTAGTGGTGGTTGTGATGGTGGTAGTGGTAGTTCTGATGGTGGTAGCGGTAGTTGTGATGGTGGTAGTGGTAGTTTTGATGGTGATAGTGGTAGTAATGCTGGTGGTAGTGGTGGTTGTGATGATGGTAGTTGTAGTTGTGATGGGTGGTAGTGGTGGTTGTGATGGTTGTAGTTGTGATACAGGTAGTAGTGGTTGTGATAGTGGTAGTGGTGGTTGTGATGCAGGTTGTAGTAGTTGTGATGGTGGTAGTGGTGGTTGTAATGGTGGTAGTGGTGGTTGTGATGTAGTAGTGGTGTTTGTGATGCAGGTAGTGGTGGTTGTGATGGTGGTAGTGGTGGTTGCGATGGTGGTAGTGGTAGTTGTGATGGTGGTACTGGTAGTTGTTATGGTGGTAGGGTGGTTGTGATGGTGGTAGTGGTGGTTGTGATGGTGGTAGTGGTGGTTGTGATGGTGGTAGTGGTGGTTGTGATGGTGGTAGTGGTGGTTGTGATGGTGGTAGTGGTGGTTGTGATGGTGGTAGTGGTGGTTGTGATGGTGGTAGTGGTGGTTGTGATGGTGGTAGTGGTGGTTGTGATGGTGGTAGTGGTGGTTGTTGATGGTGGTAGTGGTGGTTGTGATGGTGGTAGTGGTGGTTGTGATGGTGGTAGTGGTGGTTGTGATGGTGGTAGTGGTGGTTGTGATGGTGGTAGTGGTGGTTGTGATTGTGTGTAGTGGTGGTTGTGATGGTGGTAGTGGTGGTTGTGATGGTGGTAGTGGTGGTTGTGATGGTGGTAGTGTGTGTTGTCGATGGTTGGTAGTGGTGGTTGTGATGGTGGTAGTGGTGGTTGTTGATGGTGGTAAGTGGTGGTTGTGATGGTGGTTATGGTTGTATGTGATGTGATAGTGGTGGTTGTGATTGGTGGAGTGGTGGTTGTGATGGTGGTAGTGGTGGTTGTGATGTATTGGTATGGTGGTTGTGATGATGCTTAGTGACTAGTTGATGATAGTGGTAGTGGTGGTTGTGATGGTGGTGATGATGACCTTAGAGACCTTATTTTGTTACTAAAGTTCTTAACTTCTACTTGATTAGTTTGTATTCATCCGTTTGTGATCCCAAAGCTCCATGAGAAGCCACATTTGTGATCCCAAAGCTCCATGAGAAGCCACATTTGTGATCCCAAAGCTCCATGAGAAGCCACATTTGTGATCCCAAAGCTCCATGAGAAGCCACATTTGTGATCCCAAAGCTCCATGAGAAGCCACATTTGTGATCCCAAAGCTCCATGAGAAGCCACATTTGTGATCCCAAAGCGCCATGAGAAGCCACATTTGTGATCCCAAAGCGCCATGAGAAGCCACATTTGTGATCCCAAAGCGCCATGAGAAGCCACATTTGTGATCCCAAAGCTCCATGAGAAACCACATTTGTGATCCCAAAGCTCCATGAGAAGCCACATTTGTGATCCCAAAGCTCCATGAGAAGCCACATTTGTGATCCCAAAGCTCCATGAGAAGCCACATTTGTGATCCCAAAGCGCCATGAGAAGCCACATTTGTGATCCCAAAGCGCCATGAGAAGCCACATTTGTGATCCCAAAGCGCCATGAGAAGCCACATTTGTGATCCCAAAGCGCCATGAGAAGCCACATTTGTGATCCCAAAGCGCCATGAGAAGCCACATTTGTGATCCCAAAGCGCCATGAGAAGCCACATTTGTGATCCCAAAGCGCCAGGAGAAGCCACATTTGTGATCCCAAAGCGCCATTAGAAGCCACATTTGTGATCCCAAAGCGCCATTAGAAGCCACATTTGTGATCCCAAAGCGCCATGAGAAGCCACATTTGTGATCCCAAAGCGCCATGAGAAGCCACATTTGTGATCCCAAAGCGCCATGAGAAGCCACATTTGTGATCCCAATGCTCCATGAGAAGCCACATTTGTGATCCCAAAGCTCCATGAGAAGCCACATTTGTGATCCCAAAGCGCCATGAGAAGCCACATTTGTGATCCCAAAGCGCCATGAGAAGCCACATTTGTGATCCCAAAGCGCCATTAGAAGCCACATTTGTGATCCCAAAGCGCCATTAGAAGCCACATTTGTGATCCCAAAGCGCCATGAGAAGCCACATTTGTGATCCCAAAGCGCCATGAGAAGCCACATTTGTGATCCCAAAGCGCCATGAGAAGCCACATTTGTGATCCCAAAGCGTCATGAGAAGCCACATTTGTGATCCCAAAAGCGCCATGAGAAGCCACATTTGTGATCCCAAAGCGCCATGAGAAGCCACATTTGTGATCCCAAAGCGCCATGAGAAGCCACATTTGTGATCCCAAAGCGTCATGAGAAGCCACATTTGTGATCCCAAAGCGCCATGAGAAGCCACATTTGTGATCCCAAAGCGCCATGAGAAGCCACATTTGTGATCCCAAAGCGCCATGAGAAGCCACATTTGTGATCCAAAGCGCCATGAGAAGCCACATTTGTGATCCCAAAGCGCCATTAGAAGCCACATTTGTGATCCCAAAGCGCCATGAGAAGCCACATTTGTGATCCCAAAGCGCCATGAGAAGCCACATTTGATACAGGATAACTGGATTAGAATCATAACTAACAGCCAGAAAACCAGTAACAGACTAGATGCTAGAGAGCGTCACTAAGTTGATCTTCCTGTGTTCTCTGGAATACTTATGCTAATAGATGTTGCATTCTGTAACACTGGTGTTGGTGGTGTTACTACTGCTGATGTTGTTATTATTGTTAACCAGTTTACTACTGTTCTTGTTACTGCTGTTGCTGGTTCTGTTGCTGCTGGTTCTGTTGTTGTTACTGCTCTTACTGTTGATGTGACCCACTTGTTGCTGCTGTAACCCACTAGTTACTGCTGTGACCCACTAGTTGCTGTTTTGACTCACTAGTTAGTGCTGTGACCCATTAGTTGCTGCGGTGACTCACTAATTCCTGCTGTGACCAACTAGTTGTTGCTGTGACCCACTAGTTACTGCTGTGACCCACTAGTTGCTGCTGTGGCTCACTAGTTGCTGCTGTGACCAACTAATTACTACTGTGACCCACTAGTTACTGCTATGACCCACTAATTGCTGCTGTGGCCCACTAGTTGCTGCTGTGGCCCAATACTTACTACTGTGACCTACTAGTTGCTGCTCTGACCACTAGTTACTCCTGTAACCCACTAGTTACTGCTGTGACCCACTAGTTGCTGTTTTGACCCATTAGTTACTATTGTGACTTACTAGTTGCTGCTATGACCCACTAGTTACTGCTGTGACCCACTAGTTTCTGCTGTGACTCACTAGCTGCTGCTGCTGTGACCCACTAATTACTCCTGTGACCCACTAGTTACTGCTGTGACCCAGTAATTACTGCTATGACCCACTAGTTGCTGCTGTGATTCACTAGTTGCTGCTGTGACCCACTAGGTACTGCTGTGGCCTACTAGTTACTCCTGTAACCCACTAGTTACTGCTGTGACCCACTGCTTACTGCTGTGACCCACTAGTTGCTGATGTGACCCACTAGTTACTCCTTGTTACAAAAAACGCGATTCTAAAAGCTTAGAGATCTCCAGTGAATACTAGAAAGGACTGCCCTTCTAGCATCCAGCCTGTTACTGGGTTTTCGTAACAAGTAGTCAGTATCCTTGTCCAATTATCCATTAGAATTCAGTATAATTCAATAGTGCTTCAGGATTACAACTGGTAGGCTACTAACTAGAGAAATTAAAATTTAATAAATTTATTAAGTCTAGAGGTATATTATCAAATTAAATTAAATTAAATTAGTCACAATAATCAAAATAATATCACTTCTCTCGTTTACAGTATTATTGTGTTGAAAGCACATATCACATTATCATTCTTAAGTACCGTCTGGTACATTTAACATTTAATAAGATATTACAAATATGTACAAGTTTGTGTGTATGTGTGTAAGTGCTCTATGTAGTTCACTATGTCTCACGACTCGACTAGACTTAAACAAGTGACTGACAAAGTCCTCTAATAAACTAACTTCTTGACTGACTGGCAACCAGAACAGTCTGCTTGAACAATAAAAAGAATGCTAAGCCCAATAGCAATATAACAAGCAACTGCGACACAGAATCAGGAACAAGGAGATAATATAACGACACTAAGTAGGGACCATCTGCAGATCCTTCACAAAAGTCACAAAACTCCCATACTACTGAATCTAAGTTCAGCATAAGAAAATCCCCGACTGTGATAATACACAGAAACCAGTACAAATTAGGTCATAAGCTATAGTTCAGGACCTGAGTTACTCAGAGTGTCTATGAGACACACAACCTCAGTACAACGTCGAAAATCACTAAGTCTATACAAGGTTCTGTGAACAGAGTTCTACAGAACTAACAAGAATTATGAGACAGACAATCTGTCCAACCACCAAGAGAGCCTAGAGCAGACTGAATACTTCAGGCGAGGTGAGGACACCCCCCCTTGATCACGTGATAGCTCCGTGGACAACTGCAGCTCAGAAGCCGGCAGAGTAACGAGCAAGGAGCGATAATTACAGTAGTTAGACAATCAAGACTTGAACTGAGCACATAATATGTTACATCCTATCTAACAAAGGAAGCTACATCAAATAACAATATAAAGCAATACATTTACGATTTAGCTATTATCGCAAATATAAGCAATATAAAATTAAATGAAAAGGTAATAATTATATATATACATAATAATCACTGCAATCCATTCAGGGGTTGCAACACTCCTGTAACCCACTAGTTACTGCTGTAACCCACTAATTGCTGTTGTGACCCACTAGTTACTGCTGTGACCCACTAGTTGTTGCTGTGACCCACTTGTTGCTGCTGGGATCCATTAGTTACTGCTGTGACTCACTAGTTGTTGCTGTGACCTACTAGGTACTGCTGTGACCCCTAGTTACTCCTGTAACCCATTGGTTACTGTTGTGACCCTCTAGTTGCTGTTGTGACCCTCTAGTCACTGCTGTGACTTACAAGTTGCTCCTATGACCCACTAGTTACTGATGTGACCCACTAGTTGCTGCTGTGACTCACTAGTTGCGGTTGTGACCCACTAATTGCTGCTGTGACCCACTAATTACTGTTGTGACCCACTAGTTGCTGCTGTGACCCACTAGTTACTGCTGTGACTCACTAGTTGCTTCTATGATCCACTAGTTACTACTGCGATCCACTAGTTGCTGCTGTGACTCACTAGTTAATGCTGTGACCCACTAATTACTGCCGTGACCCACTAGTTACTGTCATGACCTACTAATTGCTGCTGTGACCCATTAGTTGCTGCTGTAACCCACTAGTTACTGCTGTGACGCTCTAGTTACTGCTGTGACCCACTAGCTACTGCCATGACCTACTAGTTACTACTGTGACCCACTACTTACTGCTGTGACCCACTAGTTGCTGCTGTGACCGAATAGTTACTACTGTAATCCACTAGTTACTGCTAGTTACTACTGTGACCCACTAATTACTGCTGTCACCCACTAGGTGTTGCTGTTATTCACTTGTTGCTGCTGTGACCCACTAGTTACTGCTGTGACCCACTAGTTACTGCTGTTACCCACTAGTTACTGCTGTGACCATCTAACTGCTGCTGTGACACACTAGTCTGAGTAACTCACTATGACGCTTATCAGGCATAATGTGCAAACTCCACACACCCACCTCTCTCTCTCTCTCTCTCTCTCTCTCTCTCTCTCTCTCTCTCTCTCTCTCTCTCTACAGAATGACTTCAAGGAATGAACTTATTTATTTTCTCAGTCTCATAACCTTTGAAATTTTCTCATCACGTCTCATGATATATCTCCCATTTATCAACTGCAATCTCAATATTCTCTCTGTCTGTCTGTCTCCCTCTCTCTCTCTCTCTCTCTCTCTCTCTCTCTCTCTCTCTCTCTCTCTCTCTCTCTCTCTCTCTCTCTTTCATGAGTGGTACATAGCACGTCAAGTGATAATTGGAACTTAAAGTGAATCTGGGTTAATGAGTGAGTTACAGGAGTCCAGCTCCTGTCCCTCACTAACCCTCCCCCCCCTCCCGTTACTATTACCACTTTTCTGCTAAAACTATTAACACTACTATTGCTACGATTTCTATTACTTAAACTACTTCCACTACTACTACTACTATTGCTACTTTTATTACTATTACTGCTACTGCTACTTCTACCACTACCGCTTTTCCTACTGCAACTACCACTACTGCTGCTACTACGACAACTACCACTACTGCTGCTACTACGACAACTACCACTACTGCTGCTACTACGACAACTTCCACTACTGCTGCTACTACGACAACTACCACTACTGCTGCTACTACGACAACTACCACTACTGCTGCTACTACGACAACTACCACTACTGCTGCTACTACGACAACTACCACTACTGCTGCTACTACGACAACTTCCACTACTGCTGCTACTACGACAACTACCACTACTGCTGCTACTACGACAACTACCACTACTGCTGCTACTACGACAACTACCACTACTGCTGCTACTACGACAACTACCACTACTGCTGCTACTACGACAACTACCACTACTGCTGCTACTACGACAAGTACCACTACTGCTGCTACTACGACAACTACAACTACTGCTGCTACTACGACAACTACCACTACTTCTAGTGATACTTCTAGTGCTATTACTACTACCGCTACTACCACTACTACCACTAATAGCACTACCACTACTGCTACCACTCCCACCATTACTGTTACCACCGTTGCTACCCTTGCTACCATTCCTACCGTTGCTACCATTTCTGCCGTTGCTATCGTTGCTTCCATTACTACCATTGTTACCGTTGCTACCGTTGCTACCATTGCTGCTGTAGCTACCATTGCTGTCGTTGCTACCATTGCTACCGTTGTTACCATTGCTGTCGTTGCTACCATTGCTACCGTTGCTACCATTGCTACCATTGCTACCGTTGCTTCCATTGCTACCATTGTTACCGCTGCTACCATTGCTACCGTTGCTACCATTGCTGCCGTTGCTACCATTGCTACCGTTGTTTATATACAGTAAGAGAGTTGCAGCACTCGTAGGTGATATTACATTTGTCCAATGTGGAAGTAGGTCATGCAAGTGAAAAAATACCCTGGGAATTCTTAATACAGGGAATTCTTCACTTGCCTAACCCTTGGGCACGACCTACTTCCACACTGGACAATTGTCACACCACCTACGACTGCTGCACCTCTCCTGCCTACAGTATATAAGCTCCTTCTTCGCACATATGCTGTATTCTTTTCAAGATTGATGGACTGACCACATCGACTCAAAGTTTAGGGACTGATTACCTCAAACTCCTCCTGTTCTTCCCTGTTCTCCTTTGTATGAACTGATGAAGCCACTGTGTGGCGAAACGTTTCCTCAATAAAGATACCCAAGTGTTGAACATGTGTCTAATTTATCAACTTGTCGGTTCTCTGAACCATTCATCTACACACACACACACAATATATATATATATATATATATATATATATATATATATATATATATATATATATATATATATATATATATATATATAGTTCCTTGATAATGTGAGTAGTCACGAAAGCGCTTGGAATTTCTCTATTCTTTCATAGTGGTTGTTTTGCATATTCTGAAATCACCTGTTTACTGTGATCTTATTGCATATATATATATATATATATATATATATATATATATATATATATATATATATATATATATATATATATATATATATATATATATATATATATATATATATATATATATATATATATATATATATATATAAGTGGATAAAAAGGCTTCAAGGAAGAATATTTGGATTTCTTCCTGAAGCCGTTTGAATATTCCACTTCTCCTACCACCCCATCCTTTCATTCTTATTTTACCAATAGGGATATTTTATTACATAATATGGTACAGAAGATTTAAGAGATACATTATTGATATAAAGGTGGCATATACAGTATATGTTGTTACGTGTGTATCACCGATTATAAAGCGAAAATCTCATCCAGCTCCTCAGAGCTGGGGCGTGTGCCCAAAATACAGCAGGCATTACCCCTTTGAACAGCCACACTGAGCCGCTGGAAAAGAAACTAGTTGCCCTGGGATTCCTAGTTACCCTGATGAGTCTTTTTCCCAGCTCCTTAAGGAATTTAGATGCATTTTTTTCCCTATGAGTCAAGGGTCTCTGAGCCTATGGGAACAAACATATAATGATGGGCAAGTTCTCCATATTTTCTAGACTTTTGGGACTCCCTGAAGCTGGCAGCTGCCCCTCCTTCCTCCCTGGTGTATTGGAGATAGGTATCAGCCAAGGTAGATGCACATGTATAGTCCCACACCACTTGCTTCCCATCTGTCCAGGCTTGAAGGGTGATACCATCTGGATGCTTCTAGCTGCCATCAGATCTGCATAGTTGGGGTGGCTCCCTTACTGCTGGGCATCCGGCTGTTGTGAGGCTCCTCTTGATAATGTTATTAACCTCCTCATGTCTTGCAATCCTTCCCTCGGATTTACGGCACACAAGACCATGGTACCCGAATCGGTCTGCTGCTTCACTGCCACAAATACACCTGTGTTCGGCGAGAATAGGGGCGGCAAGTCGAAGGGCAACACCAATGCGGATGGTCTGTGGGTCGAGGCGTGTGCCAAGGCTGGAGTTGGGAACAGCCAACAGAAAGTCCCCTGCATGAGGGGCTCTCACTGCCAGGAGGCAGACTATCCTTCCCTGACACACACTTAATAATTCACAAACAGGCGAAATTATTTACAAACATTATCTCTACATCCACAGAAAGATTCGAACCTGCAAACTCTGATGCAGAGTTTGCAGGTTCCACGACGCCAGACCCCAGCCTAGTTGTAGCTAGACGATGTTTCCCCATATCCCGGAGCACCAGGCTTGTTTTTAAAGTCATTTCATCAAATCCTGTCACTTTCAGAGATAATGTTTGTAAGTAATTTCTCGTGTTTGCGAATTGTTAAGCATGTCAAATTTCTTTCCCTGTCCACTGCATGTGGCAGGATATGATGAAATAACTTTGAAAACAAGCCTGGTGCTCCGAGGAATGGGAAAACATCGTCTAGCTTTGTCAGCATAGTTGCTGAATCCCCCTACATGTGTTGTATAGATTAGCTGAGTATCATAGTACCATCCATGCGTTTATATAGAAGATCCCTATTAAGCCGAGTGACTGTATGACGTCACGGGATGCAGCATGAGTGAGTGGGTCGCTCTGCCTCGTCCTCACTCCACGCTTAGGCATACGAAGGCAAGCAGGCAGCCTGGGCCCCCCTTCCTTACCAGAGTCTGACAATACATATCGTTACCATCCAACAAGTGTGTTTACCTTCAACTATCACTACCATGAACAGTAGTAACAGTAGCAGCAACACTACCATGAACAGTAGCCGTAACACTACCATGAACAGTAGTAACAGTAGCAGTAACACTACCATGAACAGTAGTAACAGTAGCAGCAACACTACCAATAGCGTTCCCAGGGGACGCTTTGAGAAGAACTTTACTTGCAACGAGTTATGCCATCTCTTGCTGATGCCACAAGCCGTTGCAGAAAGACGTTTCTGTGGCTAGTGTACTCACTTGAGTGTTGTTGTTGTCCCTTGTCTTCCAGATGGTGATCCCATCCTAGTTGACAGTAATCAGTGCATTGTAAAAAGTTGTTTCTCGAGTAACCTTTCACATGTTGTTAACGTTTGTAAGTGAAGTTTCTTTATAGTTGATACCTCGTGTCACTGTGTGCGACTCAGATTGAATATCAGCATTGTTGACCGTGTTCATTTGTTTTCCCCTGTGCTTGCAGTGAGAGATAGTAGATTAGTTCTCCTTTGCTCATATTGCGTGTTATAGCGATATTTTTTTCAACCGGGGAGAGTCATCCACTCCACCGAGTTTGTTCATTCCTCCAGAACCGATCCCTTGTGTTCTGGTGTGATTCGATTCCTGCTCCAGGAAGATCTTATTCTGACTGTGAAGCCACCAGCACCCATTAGTGACTTTGTAATGAGTCAAGAATTACTGTATCGAACAGCAGAGTTGGGTACACCAAGGAGAAGAGTATACCAGTTAGTAATTCCACAGTCACTAGTGAATGTAGCTCTACAGTTAGTTCACGATGCACCAGGTGTTGCACACCCTGGTATGGATCGTTCTGTGAAACAAGCCAGAATGAAGTACTTTTTGCCACGTATGGCAACTGACATTTCAGAGTATGTTAAGAAATGTAGTATTTTGTATGCAGCATAAAGGAAATGTTAATGACCCTAATCCAATCCAGGTGTACCCAACCACTAGCTAACCATGTTAACCAATTTTAAATGTTTCCTCCAAGGTAACAAACATCTGTGTGTTATGGTAGACCATTTCACCAGATATTGTGAGTTAGTTCCTATTGCAGATAAGACTGCAGAGACAGTAGCTAAAGCGTTTAAAGAACGCATTATCTGCATGCATACCACCCCTAAGTCCTTTGTAACAGATAATGGAGGTGAATTCTGTAATGAGATTCTTGAAAATTTGTGTACCTTGTACAAGATCTCTAAATCCACCATTGTTCCTCATCATCCTGCCAGCAATGGGTTAGCTGAACGAACCAATAAGAAAGTACTTGATGTCTTGAGAGCCACTATCAACCCCAATAGTGAAACTTCGGATGATGTTATACCAGATGTTCAATGTGCCATAAATTCTGCTTACAATGCTTCCATAGGTGATACTCCACATTATGCATTGTATGGTGTAGACAAGCGTTTACCCTATGAGTTGTTATATTCCACTCCGAAACCCAATTACAACCCTGATGATTTCATAGCAACTCGTACCAGCATAGCTCAGAGTGTTTTTAGAAGAATAGGTGAAACACTTCATAAATCAACAGCAGAATTTACTAGAGTAACTAATAGCCGTGCTAAGCCGTCAAAAGTTAAAGTAGGTTCGAGAGTAATGCTGACAAATTTCAACAAAACATCCGCAATGCCTAAGCTCGATCAAAAGTTTGTCGGCCCTTATCGAGCTGTAGAACATATCACTGGCAATAAGTATAAGGTTAAAGAAATTAGCACTGGTAAGTACAAAGAATCGCATTTAGATCATATGAAGTTAGTATGCGATGTTGATGATATTGCTACCCAGACTTATGTGACAGATGCTGAAAATCCTCTTGACTCTGTACCCTCTACCTCAAATACTCAGTCAGATATTCAACCAGAATGTCGTTACTCCTTGCGTACTCGACAAGTAATGAGAAACCCACAAGTATCTTTTGGAGATACTCATTGAGATTGTCCTCAGTCAAGGCATGTGTTAGCCATTGCAGAGGAATTCGATCCTCCCAGAGATGATAACCATTCTGCATATGTAAACCTCACCCTCGCAGAATTGGGTTTAAATGTACATAGTCTGTATAATTAGATGTCCGAGATGAAGGAAATTGTCAACTATGTGCTTTGTTATTAACTGATCAGTTTTTCAGAAAAAAATTTTCTTTCGTGTTCCCTCCGTATTCTGAGAATTTGACAGTAATGATCCGAGTGCACCAGATTGCCTTTGCTGTTAATTTCACCTTGTATATATATTTATTCTTCCTCAGAATCCGTAGAGTGCATGAATACAAATCGATCGATCATTTCCATCCCATATTGTACAATGATTTGTTCTTATAAGTCGTAATGCATTACAAAGAAACTCATTACGTTAAAAGTGATTACATTAACACCCATTACGTTAAAACTCATGGTGTTAACATCCACTATGATACCATCCATTAGTTCTAAGTTACATATGAATTTGTTATTGCATAGAATCAGCCCAGAACCACCTGCCTGTTCAGCCTATAGAATAGTAGTGTATGTCGAGACGACATACGTAACATGACCGAGCTGTCAGCATAGTTGCTGAATCCCCCCTACATGTGTTGTATAGATTAGCTGAGTATCAAAGTACCATCCATGCGTTTATATAGAAGATCCCTGTTAGGCTGAGTGACTGTATGACGTCACGGGATGCAGCATGAGTGAGTGGGTCGCTCTGCCTCGTCCTCACTCCACGCTTAGACATACTAAGGCAAGCAGGCAGGCTGGGCCCCCCTTCCTTACCACAGTCTGACAATACATATCGTTACCATCCAAGAAGTGTGTTTACCTTCAACCATCATATCTCCTTACGAACCCCCACGACAGCTTCAGCTAGGCGCCCATACTTATCTGGGGTCTGGAGTCGTGGAACCTACAAACTCTAATGCAGAGTTTGCAGGTTCGAGTCCTGTTGTGGACGTAGAGATAATATTTGTAAATAATTTCGCCTGTTTGGGAATCTCCCAAAAGTACAGTGTCATCAGCAAAAAGCAACTGTGACAACTCCCACTTTGTGTTAGATTCTTTATCTTTTAACCCCACACCTCTTGCCAACACCCGAGTATTCACTTCTCTTACAACCCCATCTATAAACATATTGAACAACCCTGTTGACATCACACATCCCATATATATATATATATATATATATATATATATATATATATATATATATATAATATATATATATATATATATATATATATATATATATATATATATATATATATATATATATATATATATATATATATATAATATATACATATTGAGATAGTTACAGAGATAGAGAGACAGAGAGAATGGAAAACTGACGCCACATAGGCCTCTGGTAGTCACCCCTTCCTGCACATCCCTGACTCTCTACTTCCTCCCCTTCCTCCCCCTTCCCTGGCACTCCCCTTATCATGTGCCGCGACCCCCCTTTGCTCTGTCGCCTGGCACTGTGCCAAATCGTGGCGCCAGCAGCAGTGTGTGGCGCCACAGAGATCGATGGAGCAGTAGCATGGAACTCTTGCCTCTGGTCTGCTGCTGTTGCTGTCGTTGATGCTGCTGCTGCTGTTGCTGCTGCTGCTGTTGTTGCTGTTGCTACCGCTGTTCTTGCTGTTCCTACTGCTGTTGTTGCTGCTGCTCCTGTTGTTGCTTCCGTTTTGTTGTTGCTGCTGCTGTTGTTGCTGTTGATACTGCTGTTTTTGCTGTTTCTGCTGTTGCTGGTGCTGTTGTTGTTGCAGCTTTTTTGTTGTGGCTGATGTTGCTGATCTTGTTGCTGTTGTTATTCAGCTACTGTTGTTGTTGCTGCTTCTACTGTTACTGTTACTAATGCTATTGGCAGTGGTGCCGTTGCTGTTGTTGCTACTACTCTTACTACTGTTCATAGTAGGGTTGCTGCTACTGTTACTACTGTTCATGGTAGTGTTGCTGCTACTGTTACTACTGTTCATGGTAGTGTTGTTGCTACTGTTACTACTGTTCATGGTAGTGTTGCTGCTCTTGTTACTACTGTTCATGGTAGTGTTGCTGCTACTGTTACTACTGCTCATGGTAGTGTTGCTGCTATTGTTACTACTGTTCATGGTAGTTTACTGATACTGTTACTGCTGCTGTTGTTGCTGCTACTGTTACTACTGTTCGTGGTAGTGTTGCTGCTACTGTAACTGCTGTTCATGGTAGTGTTACTGCTACTGTTACTACTGTTCATGGTAGTTTGCTGCTACTGTTACTGCTGCTGTTGTTGCTGCTACTGATACTACTGTTCATGGTAGTGTTGCTGCTACTGTTACAACTGTTCATGGTAGTGTTGCTGCTACTGTTACTACTGTTCATGGTAGCGTTACTGCAACTGTTACTACTGTTCATGGCAGTTTGCTGCTACTGTTACTGCTGCTGTTGTTGCTGCTACTGATACTACTGTTCATGGTAGTGTTGCTGCTACTGTTACAACTGTTCATGGTAGTGTTGCTGCTACTGTTACTACTGTTCATGGTAGCGTTACTGCTACTGTTACTACTGTTCGTGGTAGTGTTGCGGCTACTGTTACTACTGTTCATAGTAGTTTGCTGCTACTGTTACTGCTGCTGTTGTTGCTGCTACTGTTACTACTGTTCATGGTAGTGTTGCTACTACTGTTACTACTGTTCATGGTAGTGTTACTGCTACTGTTACTACTATTCATGGTAGTGTTACTGCTACTGTTACTACTGTTCGTGGTAGTGTTACTGCTACTGTTACTACTGTTCATGGTAGTGTTGCTGCTACTGTAACTACTGTTCATGGTAGTGTTACTACTACTGTTACTACTGTTCATGGTAGTGTTACTGCTACTGTTACTACTGTTCATGGTAGTGTTACTGCTACTGTTACTATTGTTCATGGTAGTGTTACTACTACTGTTACTACTGTTCATGGTAGTGTTACTGCTACTGTTACTACTGTTCATGGTAGTTTTCTGCTACTGTTACTGCTGCTGTTGTTGCTGCTACTGTTTCTACTGTTCATGGTAGTGTTGCTGCTACTGTTTCTACTGTTCATGGTAGTGTTACTGCTACTGTTACTACTGTTCATGGTAGTGTTACTGCTACTGTTACTACTGTTCATGGTAGTTTGCTGCTACTGTTACTGCAGCTGTTGTTGCTGCTACTGTAACTACTGTTCATGGTAGTGTTACTGCTACTGTTACTACTGTTCATGGTAGTGTTACTGCTACTGTTACTACTATTCATGGTAGTGTTACTGCTATTGTTACTACTGTTCATGGTAGTGTTACTGCTACTGTTACTACTGTTCATGGTAGTGTTACTGCTACTGTTACTACTGTTCATGGTAGTGTTACTGCTACTGTTACTACTGTTCATGGTAGTGTTACTGCTACTGTTACTACTGTTCATGGAGTGTTAGCATGTTACTGTTCTGGAGGCTGACGTTACTACTGCTCATGGTAGTGTTGCTGCAACTGTTACTACTGTTCATGGTAGTGTTACTGCTACTGTTACTACTGTTCATGGTAGTGTTGCTGTTACTGTTACTACTGTTCATGGTAGTGTTGCTGCTACTGTTACTACTGTTCATGGCAGTGTTACTGCTACTGTTACTACTGTTCATGGTAGTGTTACTGTTACTGTTACTACTGTTCATGGTAATGTTGCTGCTACTGTTACTACTGTTCATAGTAGTGTTGCTGCTACTGTTACTACTGTTCATTTTAGTGTTGCTGCTACTGTTACTACTGTTCATGGTAATGTTGCTGCTACTGTTACTACTGTTCATAGTAGTGTTGCTGCTACTGTTACTGTTACTGATGTTGTTGTTGTAGATAACGTTACTGTTTCTATTGATTTTATATTCACATTATTTTCTGCACATGTCTTCGTGCACATG
>NC_069399.1:92314263-92319263 GCF_026875155.1 Cherax quadricarinatus | reverse complement strand
TCTAGAGGAGAGGTGGCAGAAGAGTGTCAGCACTCTGGAGGAGAGGTAGTAGTAGAGTGTCAGCACTCTGGAGGAGAGGTGGCAGAAGAGTGTCAGCACTCTGGAGGAGAGGCGGCAGTAGAGTGCCAGTACTCTGGAGGAAAGGTGGCAGTAGAGTGTCAGCACTCTGGAGGAGAGGTGGCAGTAGAGTGCCAGTACTCTGGAGGAAAGGTGGCAGTAGAGTGTCAGCACTCTGGAGGAGAGGCGGCAGTAGAGTGCCAGTACTCTGGAGGAAAGGTGGCAGTAGAGTGTCAGCACTCTGGAGGAGAGGTGGCAGAAGAGTGTCAGCACTCTAGAGGACAGGTGGCAGTAGAGTGCCAGTACTCTGTAGGAAAGGTGGCAGTAGAGTGTCAGCACTCTGGAGGAGAGGTGGCAGTAGAGTGTCAGCACTCTGGAGGAGAGGCGACAGTAGAGTGTCAGCACTCTGGAGGAGAGGCGGCAGCAGAGCGTCAGCACTCTGGAGGAGAGGTGGCAGTAGAATGTCAGCACTCTGGAGGAGAGGTGGTAGTAGAGTGTCAGCACTCTGGAGGAGAGGTGGTAGTAGAGTGTCAGCACTCTGGAGAAGAAGTGGCAGTAGAGTGTCAGCACTCTGGAGGAGAGGTGGCAGCAGAGTGTCAGCACTCTGGAGGAGAGGTGGCAGTAGAGTGTCAGCACTCTGGAGGAGAGGTGGTAGTAGAGTGTCAGCACTCTGGAGAAGAAGTGGCAGTAGAGTGTCAGCACTCTGGAGGAGAGGTGGCAGTAGAGTGTCGGCACTCTGGAGGAGAGGCGGCAGCAGAGTGTCAGCACTCTGGAGGAGAGGTGGCAGTAGAGTGTCAGCACTCTGGAGGAGAGGTGGCAGTAGAGTGTCAGCACTCTGGAGAAGAAGTGGCAGTAGAGTGTCAGCACTCTGGAGGAGAGGCGGCAGCAGAGTGTCAGCACTCTGGAGGAGAGGTGGCAGTAGAGTGTCAGCACTCTGGAGGAGAGGTGTTAGTAGAGTGTCAGCACTCTAGAGGAGAGGTGGCAGAAGAGTGTCAGCACTCTGGAGGAAAGGTAGTAGTAGAGTGTCAGCACTCTGGAGGAGAGGTGGCAGAAGAGTGTCAGCACTCTGGAGGAGAGGCGGCAGTAGAGTGCCAGTACTCTGGAGGAAAGGTGGCAGTAGAGTGTCAGCACTCTGGAGGAGAGGTGGCAGTAGAGTGCAGTACTCTGGAGGAAAGGTGGCAGTAGAGTGTCAGCACTCTGGAGGAGAGGCGGCAGTAGAGTGCCAGTACTCTGGAGGAAAGGTGGCAGTAGAGTGTCAGCACTCTGGAGGAGAGGTGGCAGAAGAGTGTCAGCACTCTAGAGGACAGGTGGCAGTAGAGTGCCAGTACTCTGTAGGAAAGGTGGCAGTAGAGTGTCAGCACTCTGGAGGAGAGGTGGCAGTAGAGTGTCAGCACTCTGGAGGAGAGGCGACAGTAGAGTGTCAGCACTCTGGAGGAGAGGCGGCAGCAGAGCGTCAGCACTCTGGAGGAGAGGTGGCAGTAGAATGTCAGCACTCTGGAGGAGAGGTGGTAGTAGAGTGTCAGCACTCTGGAGGAGAGGTGGTAGTAGAGTGTCAGCACTCTGGAGAAGAAGTGGCAGTAGAGTGTCAGCACTCTGGAGGAGAGGTGGCAGCAGAGTGTCAGCACTCTGGAGGAGAGGTGGCAGTAGAGTGTCAGCACTCTGGAGGAGAGGTGGTAGTAGAGTGTCAGCACTCTGGAGAAGAAGTGGCAGTAGAGTGTCAGCACTCTGGAGGAGAGGTGGCAGTAGAGTGTCAGCACTCTGGAGGAGAGGCGGCAGCAGAGTGTCAGCACTCTGGAGGAGAGGTGGCAGTAGAGTGTCAGCACTCTGGAGGAGAGGTGGCAGTAGAGTGTCAGCACTCTGGAGGAGAGGCGGCAGCAGAGTGTCAGCACTCTGGAGGAGAGGTGGCAGTAGAGTGTCAGCACTCTGGAGAAGAGGTGGTAGTAGAGTGTCAGCACTCTGGAGAAGAAGTGGCAGTAGAGTGTCAGCACTCTGGAGGAGAGGTGTTAGTAGAGTGTCAGCACTCTGGAGGAGAGGTGGCAGAAGAGTGTCAGCACTCTGGAGGAGAGGCGGCAGTAGAGTGTCAGCACTCTAGAGGAGAGGTGGCAGTAGAGTGTCAGCACTCTGGAGAAGAGGTGGTAGTAGAGTGTCAGCACTCTGGAGAAGAAGTGGCAGTAGAGTGTCAGCACTCTGGAGGAGAGGTGTTAGTAGAGTGTCAGCACTCTGGAGGAGAGGTGGCAGAAGAGTGTCAGCACTCTGGAGGAGAGGCGGCAGTAGAGTGTCAGCACTCTAGAGGAGAGGTGGCAGTAGAGTGCCAGTACTCTGTAGGAGAGGTGGCAGTAGAGTGTCAGCACTCTGGAGGAGAGGCAGTAGTAGTAGAGTGTCAGCACTCTGGAGGAGAGGTAGTAGTAGAGTGTCAGCACTCGGGAGGCTCATCTTAATTCTTTTGGCAAGACAGTGACTGAGTGATGGTCACTGTGACTACGTTGGTGGGTGAGACACACACACACTCACGCACACACACACACACACACACACACACACACACACACACACACACACACACACACACACACACACACACACACACACACACACACACACACACACACACACACACACACACACGTACGTGATGAGGAATCATAGTGGGCGCCTGAGACTAGCGGGTTCCCACAGGGGTCAGTCCTGGGACCAGTGTTGTTCTTGGTATATGTGAATGACATGACTGAAGGGATAGACTCAGAAGTGTCCATGTTTGCAGATGACGTGAAGTTAATGAGGAGAATTAAATCAGATGAGATGAGGATAAGGCAGGACTACAAAGAGATCTGGACAGACTGTACACATGGTAAAACAACTGGCTACTCGAAATTAACCCCGACATATGCAATGTCATGCAGATCAGGGAATGGCAAAGAAGACCGCAGACAGAGTATAGGCTAGGTGGCCAAAGACTGCAAACCTCACTCAAGGAGAAAGATCTTGGGGGAGTATAATACTGAGCACGTCTCCGGAAGCACGCATCAACCAGATAACTGCTGCAGCATATGGGCGCCTGGCAAACCTGAGAATAGCGGGTACGTCAGGCCCATACTGGAGTATGCAGTATCAGTTTGGAACCCACACCTGGTCAAGCACGTCAAGAAATTAGAGAAAGTACAAAGGTTTGCGACAAGGTTAGTTCGAGAGCTAAGGGGAATGTCCTACAAAGAAAGGTTAAAGGAAATCGGCCTGACGACACTGGAGGACAGGAGGGTTAGGGGAGACATGATAACGACATACAAAATACTGCGAGGAATAGATAAGGTGGACAGAGACAGGATGCTCCAGAGAGGGAACACAGACATAAGGGGTCACAATTGGAAGTTGAAGACTCAGATGAGTCAAAGGGATGTTAGGAAGTATTTATTCAGGCACAGAGTCGTCAGGAATTGGAATAGTCTGGCAAGTGAGGTAGTGGAGGCAGGAACCATACATAGCTTTAAGACGAGGTATGACAAAGCTCATGGAGCAGAGAGAAAGAGAGGGCCTGGTAGTGATCAGTGAAGAGGCGGGGGTCTGGACCTGAGCCTCGACCCCTGCAACCACAAATAGGTGAGTACAATTAGGTGAATAAGAACAAAAGAACATAAGAAAGAAGGAACACTGCAACAGGCCTACTGACCCATGCGGAGCAGGTCCATGTCCCCCCCTGATTAGCCCCCCCCCGGATTAGCCCAGTGACCCACCCAGTCTGGTCACCTCCACTCTAGGAAGGAGCACGGCACCAGACCCAGCAGCACAAGCTAGTCAGGTCAAACTCACACCCACCCACACTCACTTATGTATTTATCTAACCTATTTTTAAAACTACACAACTTTTTAGCCTCAATAACTGTACTCGGGAGTTTGTTCCACTCATCCACAACTTATTCCCAAAACCATTGCTTTCCTTTTACCCTTTCCCTAACTAAATTTTTTCCAAACCCTTAAAAACCCCATTGCTGTAAAGTCCTTCTTGGCGGGAAAATTTTTCAGCACGCTATTTACATCTCCTTTATTTATTCCTTTTTTTCCATTTAAACCCCCCTGGGATCACATCCCCCAAATTTTCCCGGGTTTTTCAAAGAGAGGGGCCGATTAGGGCCGTCGGGTCTACCCTCATGGGGGAAAATTCTGATACATGGTCATGGTAAAAACCCCTTTGGAAATTTAAAATCCCAACAAGTTGGTTTAGAAAGACACGTAATAAACACTAAAAATTTTATTTATTAAAAAATTTTTTTGGGTCCGGGGCCCTTTATCACTTTTTACAAAACAGAGGTAGGAAGACATTATATTGGGCCCCGGAAAAGGTGAGGGGGCCCGCACGTGACCTGAGGAATGTCATAAGAAAATAAGAAGGGTGGGGAAAAACTGTAGAAGGCCTACTGGCCCAGCGAGGCAGGTTTCCCTTAAACAAAAACAACCTCTGCCTTGAAAGAGGACGGGTAGACGATGGGAAAACACGTGAATCCTGTTTGTTGGGGGTTTGGGGCTGCTTAAGTTCAAGTATTTCCAAAGGCTTTTCCTACCTCTGTATGTTTGAAAATGAAATTTGGGGGCCCAGGACCCAAAAAGTTTTTTTTTAATAAATATGTTTTAGTGTTTGTTACGTTTTCTTTCTAAAAACCAAAATGGGATTTATTTTGTTTATCCTCCTCTGTGCGTTTTCCGAGATTTTTTTATCCATTCGGGAATACGGTGACCAGAACTGAGGGAGCAAGTCCCAAATGAGGGCCCAACCAAGGATATATTGAGTTTTAAGAACAACCTGGGAAATTTTTATTATTTATCCCTTTTTGATTTGAAGCCCCAAAAATTTTTGTTAGCATTATTGCGAACACTAATGCACTGTTGGGCTTTGGTTTTTTGGGGGGGATGGGGGAACCAAACTCCCCCCAAAACCTTTTCCAAACGGTAGT
>NC_069399.1:92284263-92309263 GCF_026875155.1 Cherax quadricarinatus | reverse complement strand
AGGTGGGGGAATATAATGAAGGGGGACACGACGCCTAGACGGGTGTTATTTTTGTATATACTTAATTACTAAAAAGTAGCCTCGTAACACCAAGGCTAATTATACACTACAATTACTACATTACTGTTACATATATTTAAGTTAAGTTAGAGATACTCGTTTAGCTTAAGACAGTGGTTACACTTCCCATAAACAATAACGCCTTAGACACCCCAGCCCGCCAGTTAAGTGCCGACGAGGGTAGGCCGAGCCGACGGCAGGCAGTCCCAACAAAGCTAGTGACCGTGATACACAATTCCACGGCCGTGCGCGGTGAATTACCAATCATGTAACTTACGTACCAGCCGTGTGCAGGCAGTCTCGGTAACAGGGGCAACCAGCTTTAACGGACTCATCAGGTATTTCTCAGGTGATACCCGGTCTTCTACCTCCGCGTAAGTATTCGAGACCTGGAATATTCATCTGTACCCTGTATACTCGTGCAGGGATTGGCCACTCAGAGCCAGAGATTACCACCATCAGCTGCCTATATACACTGCCTACTGTGAGGAATAAAGGTTAGTACAAATTGACTGAGTTACCTTGAAGTGTCGCTGCAAGTTTCACATTTAAATTCACGACTGAAACAAGGGACCACTAACCCGGCTCAGCCGTGACCCACACACTGCCTTAACTCCCCACGTGACTGATAATGTCACCCTCAAAGATCACAACAGTGTTACTATCACATCTGCGAGAAAAATGATAAGATGGATAATGAGAATCTTCATAACAAGTGATGCCAAGCCAGTCATAATTCCCTTTAAATCACTTGTTCTCTTCAGGCCGGAATATTGCTGTTCACTAACAGCCTCTTTCAAGGCAAGCGAAATTGCAGCTGTGGAGAACGTACAGAGGACCTTCACTGCGTGTACTAAAAGTACAATAAAGTACCTTATTTACTGGGAACGTTTGAAATACTTTGCAAAAAAGGCGAGAGAGACACATCATAATTTACACCTAGATAATCCTAGAGGGGCTGGTTCCAAATCTGTACACAGAAATCACTCCCTGCGGAAGCAAAAGACTGGGCAGGCGGTGCAACACACCCTCCAATGAAAAGTAGGGGCGCTATTAGTACACTAAAAGCAAACACAGTAAGTGTCCTGGGCCCAAGACTGTTCAACAGCCTCCCACCAGGCATGAAGAGAATTACCAACAGACTCCTGACTGCCTTCAAGACGGAGCTGGACAGACACCTAAAGTCAGTACCCGATCAGCCGGGCTGTGGTTCGTACTTTGGACTACGTGTGGCCAACAGTAACAGCCTGATTGATCAGGCCCTGTTCTACCAGGAGGCCTGGTCAAGTACTGGATCGCGGGGGCGCTGACCCCTGGAACAATCTCCTGGTAGATACTGTGTGAACTGAATGACTCCTCTGGGTTTATCGCTCTCCTATAGTTAATTAAATATTAATAATAAAACAATTATTAATAACCAAGATAATAAAAAAATAATGGCTAAGCCGCGTGGCTGTCTGCGTGGCTGTCTGCGTGACTGTCTGTGTGACTATCTGCGTGGCTGTCTGCGTGGCTGTCTGCGTGGCTGTCTGCGTGGCTGTCTGCGTGACTGTCTGCGTGACTGTCTGCGTGGCTATCTGCGTGACTGTCTGCGTGGCTGTCTGCGTGGCTGTCTGCGTGGCTGTCTGCGTGGCTGTCTGCGTGACTGTCTGCGTGACTGTCTGCGTGACTGTGTGACTGTCTGCGTGGCTGTCTGCGTGACTGTCTGCGTGGCTGTCTGCGTGACTGTCTGCGTGACTGTCTGCGTGGCTGTCTGCGTGACTATCTGCGTGACTGTCTGCGTGACTGTCTGCGTGGCTGTCTGCGTGACTGTCTGCGTGGCTGTCTGCGTGACTGTCTGCGTGAGTGCCTGCGTGGCTGTCTGTGTGACTGTCTGTGTGACTGTCTGCGTGGCTGTCTGCGTGACTGTCTGTGTGGCTGTCTGCGTGGCTGTCTGCGTGACTGTCTGCGTGGCTGTCTGTGTGACTGTCTGCGTGGCTGTCTGCGTGGCTGTTTGTGTGGCTGTCTGCGTGGCTGACTGCGTGGCTGTCTGTGTGGCTGTCTGCGTGGCTGACTGCGTGGCTGTCTGTGTGGCTGTCTGTGTGGCTGTCTGCGTGGCTGACTGTGTGGCTGTCTGCGTGGCTGACTGCGTGGCTGTCTGTGTGGCTGTCTGCGTGGCTGACTGCGTGGCTGTCTGCGTGGCTGACTGTGTGGCTGTCTGCGTGGCTGTCTGCGTGGCTGTCTGTGTGGCTGTCTGCGTGGCTGTCTGTGTGGCTGTCCTCGTGGCTGACTGTGTGGCTGTCTGCGTGACTATCTGCGTGACTGTCTGCGTGACTGTCTGCGTGGCTGTCTGCGTGAATGTCTGCGTGGCTGTCTGCGTGACTGTCTGCGTGACTGCCTGCGTGGCTGTCTGTGTGACTGTCTGTGTGACTGTCTGCGTGGCTGTCTGCGTGACTGTCTGTGTGGCTGTCTGCGTGGCTGTCTGCGTGACTGTTTGCGTGGCTGTCTGTGTGACTGTCTGCGTGGCTGTCTGCGTGGCTGTTTGTGTGGCTTCTGCGTGGCTGACTGCGTGGCTGTGTGGCTGTCTGCGTGGCTGACTGCGTGGCTGTCTGTGTGGCTGTCTGCGTGGCTGTCTGCGTGGCTGACTGTGTGGCTGTCTGCGTGGCTGACTGCGTGGCTGTCTGCGTGGCTGACTGCGTGGCTGTCTGCGTGGCTGTCTGCGTGGCTGTCTGTGTGACTGTCTGCGTGACTGTCTGCGTGACTGTGTGACTGTCTGCGTGGCTGTCTGCGTGACTGTCTGCGTGGCTGTCTGCGTGACTGTCTGCGTGACTGTCTGCGTGGATGTCTGCGTGGCTGTCTGCGTGGCTGTCTGCGTGACTGTCTGCGTGGCTGTCTGCGTGGCTGTCTGCGTGGCTGTCTGCGTGACTATCTGCGTGACTGTCTGCGTGACTGTCTGCGTGGCTGTCTGCGTGACTGTCTGCGTGGCTGTCTGCGTGACTGTCTGCGTGAGTGCCTGCGTGGCTGTCTGTGTGACTGTCTGTGTGACTGTCTGCGTGGCTGTCTGCGTGACTGTCTGTGTGGCTGTCTGCGTGGCTGTCTGCGTGACTGTCTGCGTGGCTGTCTGTGTGACTGTCTGCGTGGCTGTATGCGTGGCTGTTTGTGTGGCTGTCTGCGTGGCTGACTGCGTGGCTGTCTGTGTGGCTGTCTGCGTGGCTGACTGCGTGGCTGTCTGTGTGGCTGTCTGTGTGGCTGTCTGCGTGGCTGACTGTGTGGCTGTCTGCGTGGCTGACTGCGTGGCTGTCTGTGTGGCTGTCTGCGTGGCTGACTGCGTGGCTGTCTGCGTGGCTGACTGTGTGGCTGTCTGCGTGGCTGTCTGCGTGGCTGTCTGTGTGGCTGTCTGCGTGGCTGTCTGTGTGGCTGTCCTCGTGGCTGACTGTGTGGCTGTCTGCGTGACTATCTGCGTGACTGTCTGCGTGACTGTCTGCGTGGCTGTCTGCGTGACTGTCTGCGTGGCTCTCTGCGTGACTGTCTGCGTGACTGCCTGCGTGGCTGTCTGTGTGACTGTCTGTGTGACTGCGTGGCTGTCTGCGTGACTGTCTGTGTGGCTGTCTGCGTGGCTGTCTGCGTGACTGTTTGCGTGGCTGTCTGTGTGACTGTCTGCGTGGCTGTCTGCGTGGCTGTTTGTGTGGCTTCTGCGTGGCTGACTGCGTGGCTGTGTGGCTGTCTGCGTGGCTGACTGCGTGGCTGTCTGTGTGGCCGTCTGCGTGGCTGTCTGCGTGGCTGACTGTGTGGCTATCTGCGTGGCTGACTGCGTGGCTGTCTGCGTGGCTGACTGCGTGGCTGTCTGCGTGGCTGTCTGCGTGGCTGTCTGTGTGGCTGTCTGCGTGGCTGACTACGTGGCTGTCTGCGTGGCTGACTGTGTGGCTGTCTGCGTGGCTGTCTGCGTGGCTGTCTGTGTGGCTGTCTGCGTGGCTGTCTGTGTGGCTGTCCTCGTGGCTGACTGTGTGGCTGTCTGCATGGCTGACTGTGTGGCTGTCTGCGTGGCTGTCTGCGTGGCTGTCTGTGTGGCTGTCTGCGTGGCTGTCTGTGTGGCTGTCCTCGTGGCTGACTGCAGTGAAGGGACTTGAGCTAGAGTTCGTCACGGCCACGCTAGCTGGAGATTCGTCTGTAAAAACTTGCATTTGTGGTCACAGAGGTGCCTGTGCTCCTATGGTGTAGAAATATACCTAGTTGGATGAATTTTATTGTGGCTAGCTGGTCTAGTGGCTAACGCGACGGGCTGGAGTTTTGAGACTCTATGACCGAGGGTTCCATCCCGGCCGGGGGTATGGTTTATTTGCAATCGTGTCATTACGATTTCTTGAGTCACCTCTCGGTATAGCGATGCAGTGTCGTATACAAATTCTCAGTGTAACGTGTATCATAGTTGTCAGTGTAACAAGTTACAGTAGGGGTGGCTGTTGAGGTGTCAGCACCAGCATGTGTTGTGTCAGCACCAGTATGTGCTGTCAGTACTAGTATGTGTTGTGCCAGCCCCAGCATGTGTTGTGTCAGCCCCAGCATTTGTTGTGTCAGCCCCAGTATGTGTTGTGTCAGCACCAATATATGTTGTCAGTACTAGTATGTATTGTGTCATCACTAGCATGTGTTGTGTCAGCACCAGTATGTGCTGTGTCAGCACCAATATATGTTGTCAGCACCAGTATGTATTGTGTCATCACTAGCATGTGTTGTGTCAGCACCAGTATGTGCTGTCAGTACTAGTATATGTTGTGCCAGCCCCAGCATGTGTTGTGCCAGCCCCAGCATGTGTTGTGCCAGCCCCAGCATGTGTTGTGTCAGCACCATCATGTGTTGTGTCAGCACCATCATGTGTTGTGTCAGCACCATCATGTGTTGTGTCAGCACCATCATGTGTTGTGTCAGCCCCAGCATGTGTTGTCAGCACCATCATGTGTTGTGTCAGCACCAGCATGTGTTGTGTCAGCACCATCATGTGTTGTGTCAGCACCAGCATGTGTTGTGTCAGCACCATCATGTGTTGTGTCAGCACCATCATGTGTTGTGTCAGCCCCAGCATGTGTTGTCAGCACCATCATGTGTTGTGTCAGCACCATCATGTGTTGTGTCAGCACCAGCATGTGTTGTGTCAGCACCATCATGTGTTGTGTCAGCACCATCATGATGTTGTGTCCAGCCCCAGCATGTGTTGTCAGCACCATCATGTGTTGTGTCAGCACCAGCATAGTTTGTGTCAGCACCATCAGTGTGTGTCAGCACCAGCATGTGTTGTGTCAGCACCATCATGTGTTGTGTCAGCACCATCATGTGTTGTGTCAGCCCCAGCATGTGTTGTCAGCACCATCATGTGTTGTGTCAGCACCATCATGTGTTGTGTCAGCACCAGCATGTGTTGTGTCAGCACCATCATGTGTTGTGTCAGCACCATCATGTGTTGTGTCAGCACCAGCATGTGCTGCATGAGCCTACATTGAGTCTTCCTGGAGGGTGCATTCAGGGTCAATGCCCCCGCGGCCCAGTCCTTGACCAGGCCTCCCGGTGGATCAGGGCCTGATCAACCAGGCTGTTACTACTGGCCACACGTAGTCCAACATACGAACCACAGCCCGACTGATCGGGTACTGCCTTTAAGTATCTGTCCAGCTCCTTCTTGAAGGCAGCCAGAGGTCTATTGGTAATTCCCCTTGTGCCCGGTGGGAGGTTGTTGAACAGTCTTCGACCCCGGACACTTACTGTGTTTTCTCTTAGTGTACTAATGGCGCCCCTACTTTTCATTTGGGGGCCTGTTATACCTTCTGCCCAGTCTTTTGATTTCGTAGGGAGTGATTTCTGTGAGCACATTTGGGACCAATCCCTCTAGGATTTTCCAGGAATAGATTATGATATATCTTTCTCGCCTGCACTCCAGTGAGTACAGGGCAAGTGACTCCAAGAGTTCCCAGTAATTAAGGTGTCTGATGGAACTTGTATGTGCAGTGAAGGTTCTCTGTACATTCTCTGGAGCTGCGATTTCACCTGTCTTGAGTGATGTTAATGTACTGCAGTATTCCAGCTTGGTAAAAACAAGTGATTTAAAACAGATCATCAGTGGTCTGGCATCTCTTGTTTTGAAGGTTCTCATAATCCATCCTATCATTTTTTCTTGCAAATGCAATAGTGACACTGTTGTGATCCTTGAAGGAGAGATCCTCAGACACTAACACTCCCAGGTCCTTCACACTACTTTCTCGCTATATTGTGTGATTAGAGTTTGTAGTATACTCAGTCCTAGTTATTATTTCCTCCAGTTTTCCATAACGGAGTAGTTGAAATTTGTCTTCGTTGAACATCATATGTTTTCAGTGTAAAATTTGGTTTATATGTGCTTGTAGAATTACCGTGTCCTGAGTGGATCAGTCTCATGCAGATTCCAATATCGTCTGTAACGGATGATAAGGTGCTGTGGTTTATATCTCTGTTGATGAGGATAGGGAATAGGATCTGGGTAAGAAAGTAATCATGTGAACAATGAGAGAGAGAGAGAGAGAGAGAGAGGGAGAGAGAGAAGGAGAGAGAGAGGAGGGAGAGAGAGAGAGGGAGAGAGAGAGAGGGAGAGAGAGAGGGAGAGAGAGAGGGAGAGAGAGTGGACCACTATGGTACCCTCCTCAAGCCTAGATCTCTTTACCATTATCACGGATCATAGCCACACGGGCCGCACACTTCCTCGGAGCTCCAGAAGTGGGCCACACTCCACCCCCCTTAACACCAATACCCTAACCCCTACCTCCTTCCCCTAACCTTACCTCCTAACCCCTACCCTACCATTAACTCCCTACCCCTCCCCCGCACTCACAAACACCGTGAAGCTGCGGCAGCAACCCGAGTAGAATACTTGAAGTTATCCTCATCGCCCTGTCAAAGGCTGACACAACACATCACCTCATCTATACAACTCATTCTATGTGATGGACTATAACAGGGAAAGACAAACGCATAGCTGATACTTAACTTACATAACACATAGCCATACAAGACTAAAAAAGAGTATGAGAGCAGATAATGAGTCTCACACAAGAGAGATGTGAGCTAAAGAATGAAATGAACAGAGTTCAGAGAAACCTTACTGATGAACCGAGGAAGAGGCCAAGAGGAGACGGAGGAAGAAGGAAGTAAATGAGATTAGAGGAAATCCAAGTGGTGGCTCTGGTGGCCTGGTGGTTAACGCTCTCGCTTCACACGGTGAGGGCCTGGGTTCGATTCCCAGCCAGAGTAGAAACATTGGACGTGTTTCTTTCCACCTGTTGTCTATGTTCCCCATCAGTAAAATGGGTACCTGGGTGTTAGTCGACTGGTGTGGGTCGCATCCTGGGACACTGACCTAAGGAGGCCTGGTCACAGACCGGGCCGCGGGGGCGTTGACCCCCGGAACTCTCTCCAGGTATACTCCAGGAAAGAAAGAGGCGAATGTCCTCTGGAGAATAACGAACACAATGTACTCCATGAGACGAGACAGCATATCTGAGGAGGAATTCCGAGAGTGTTAGAGGTGTTGATTAATGTTTCAGAGAATCATCAGGTTGATAAATAAGAGGCGATTGCATTGATTCCAGGCCTAGGGACTAATTACCTCAAACTCCTTCTAATCTTCACTATTCTTCTTTGTATGGACTGATGAAGCCACTGTGTGGCGAAACGTTCCCTCAATAAAGATATCCAAGTGTTGCACCTGTGTCTAATTTATCAGAACTAGAAGTCTAGATCACGTTTCCATCGATGTTTGCCAGTCTTAGTACACTGTCATATCCGATCCTCAGAACACTCGTGGCATGATCCTCAGAGCACTCGTGGCATGATCCTCAGAGCACTCCTGGCATGATCCTCAGAGCACTCCTGGCATGATCCTCAGAGCACTCCTGGCATGATCCTCAGAGCACTCCTGGCATGATCCTCAGAGCACTCGTGGCATGATCCTCAGAGCACTCCTGGCATGATCCTCAGAGCACTCCTGGCATGATCCTCAGAGCACTCTGGACATGATCCTCAGAGCACTCCTGGCATGATCCTCAGAGCACTCCTGGCATGATCCTCAGAGCACTCGTGGCATGATCCTCAGAGCACTCGTGACATGATCCTCAGAGCACTCCTGGCATGATCCTCAGAGCACTCGTGGCATGATCCTCAGAGCACTCGTGACATGATCCTCAGAGCACTCGTGACATGATCCTCAGAGCACTCGTGGCATGATCCTGAGAGCACTCGTGGTATGATCCTCAGAGCACTCGTGGCATGATCCTCAGAGCACTCGTGGCATGATCCTCAGAGCACTCGTGGCATGATCCTCAGAGCACTCGTGGCATGATCCTCAGAGCACTCGTGGCATGATCCTCAGAGCACCGGGACATTATCCTCAGAGCACTCGTGGCATGATCCTCAGAGCACTCGTGGCATGATCCTCAGAGCACTCGTGGCATTATCCTCAGAGCACTCGTGACATGATCCTCAGAGCACTCGTGGCATGATTCTCAGAGCACTCGTGGCATGATCCTCAGAGCGCCCGTGGCATGATCCTCAGAGCACTCGTGGCATGATCCTCAGAGCACTCGTGACATGATCCTCAGAGCACTCCTGGCATGATCCTCAGAGCACTCGTGACATTATCATCAGAGCACTCCTGGCATGATCCTCAGAGCACTCGTGGCATGATCCTCAGAGCACTCCTGGCATGATCCTCAGAGCACTCGTGGCATGATCCTCAGAGCACTCGTGACATGATCCTCAGAGCACTCCTGGCATGATCCTCAGAGCACTCGTGGCATGATCCTTAGAGCACTCGTGGTATGATCCTCAGAGCACTCGTGGCATGATCCTCAGAGCACTCGTGGCATGATCCTCAGAGCACTCGTGGCATGATCCTCAGAGCACTCGTGGCATGATCCTCAGAGCACTCGTGGCATGATCCTCAGAGCACTCGTGACATTATCCTCAGAGCACTCGTGGCATGATCCTCAGAGCACTCGTGGCATGATCCTCAGAGCACTCGTGGCATTATCCTCAGAGCACTCGTGACATGATCCTCAGAGCACTCGTGGCATGATTCTCAGAGCACTCGTGGCATGATCCTCAGAGCGCCCGTGGCATGATCCTCAGAGCACTCGTGGCATGATCCTCAGAGCACTCGTGACATGATCCTCAGAGCACTCATGGCATGATCCTCAGAGCACTCGTGACATTATCATCAGAGCACTCGTGGCATGATCCTCAGAGCACTCGTGACATGATCCTCAGAGCACTCGTGGCATGATCCTCAGAGCACTCGTGACATGATCCTCAGAGCACTCGTGACATTATCCTCAGAGCACTCGTGACATAATCCTCAGAGCACTCGTGGCATGATCCTCAGAGCACTCGTGACATGATCCTCAGAGCACTCGTGGCATTATCCTCAGAGCACTCGTGGCATGATCCTCAGAGCACTTGTGGCATGATCCTCAGAGCACTCGTGGCATGATCCTCGTAGCACTCGTGGCATGATCCTCAGAGCACTCGTGACATGATCCTCAGAGCACTCGTGGCATGATCCTCAGAGCACTCGTGGCATGATCCTCAGAGCACTCGTGACATGATCCTCAGAGCACTCGTGACATGATCCTCAGAGCACTCGTGACGTGATCCTCAGAGCATTCGTGGCATGATCCTCAGAGCACTCGTGACATGATCCTCACAGCACTCGTGACATGATCCTCAGAGCATTCGTGACATGATCCTCAGAAAACTCGTGACGATCCTCAGAGCACTCGTGACATGATCCTCAGAGCACTCGTGACATGATCCTCAGAAAACTCGTGACATGATCCTCAGAGCGCATCGACCGATTCCCACCAAGGCAGGGTGGCCCTCCAAGGCAGGGTGGCCCACCAAGGCAGGGTGGCCCTCCAAGGCAGGGTGGCCCACCAAGGCAGGGTGGCCCACCAAGGCAGGGTGGCCCACCAAGGCAGGGTGACCCACCAAGGCAGGGTGGCCCACCAAGGCAGGGTGGCCCACCAAGGCAGGGTGACCCACCAAGGCAGGGTGGCCCACAAGGCAGGGTGACCCACCAAGGCAGGGTGGCCACCAAGGCAGGGTGACCCACCAAGGCAGGGTGACCCACCAAGGCAGGGTGACCCACCAAGGCAGGGTGACCCACCAAGGCAGGGTGGCCCACCAAGGCAGGGTGACCCACCAAGGCAGGGTGGCCCACCAAGGCAGGGTGACCCACCAAGGCAGGGTGACCCACCAAGGCAGGGTGGCCCACCAAGGCAGGGTGGCCCACCAAGGCAGGGTGGCCCACCAAGGCAGGGTGGCCCACCAAGGCAGGGTGGCCCGAAAAAGAAAAACTTTCATCATTCACTCTGTCTTGCCAGAGACACGCTCACACTACAGTTATAAACTGCAACATTAACACCCCTCCTTCAGACTGTAGACACTGTACTTCCCATCTCCAGGACTCAAGTCCGGCCTGCAGGTTTCCCTGAACCCCTTCATAAATGTTACTTTACTCACACTCCAACGCAAGTTTTACAAGGAATCTTATAGACACATCCGTCAGCATTCTGGGGAAATTCTTTGACAATCTTTTTTTTTTTACTGTATCAAGATTTTTAAATACAACTTTGTAAAAAACTATTTGACAAAGAATTCCCCCCCAAAATTCTGACGGATGTGTCCATAAGATTCCTTGTAAAAATTGTGATAAAGTTTATTACGGTCAAACTGGTAAAAGTCACGAACGAAGATTAAAACAAAATAAATATAGAATTAGAACTGGACAAGATTCCAATGCTCTATTTTTTCATATGAGAGATTTTAACCATCTAATTGATTTTCAAAAGTCTGAGAAAGTTGTATCAAGCAAGTCCATGGTCGACAGGAATATAATTGAATCTTGTTTCATAAAAAACAGTTTTGAAAATAATATGAATATTTCCTTTGGTTTATATAAATTAGATCCATTTATAATTAATAAACTTTGGGAAGAATTTAATGATATATTGGACAAATAATAAATCTTAATTCTTAGGTAGAGTACTAGCGATGGACAAATATTTTGTTAGTGGGATGTCATGAAGGACCTGTCTAGCTGGGCCAGTAGGCCTGCTGCAGTGTTCCTCTTTTCTTAAGAGTCGGGTGTCGTCGCGCGTCAGGTGTTGCATTGTTGTGGGATGTGATCCCCTCAAGGAAGGTTCCTTGATGTTGGTGAGGGGCTCTTGATTTAGGGAATTGGATCTGTGTTCCAGTTCCCCGAATTAAGCCTGAATGCCTTCCACATCCCCCCCCAGGCGTTGTATAATCCTCCGGGTTTAGCGCTTCCCCTTGATTATAATAATAATAATGTGGGATGTGATTGAGAGGTGTAGTCTAGACCCTTTATATGCCTTCCTTTGATGTATTGTCTTTACAGTTCCTTGATAATGTAAGAAGTCACGAAAGCGCTTGGAATTTCACTATCCTTTCACATTGGTTGTTTTGCATATTCTGATATCACCTGTTTACTGTGATCTTACTGCATATATATATATATATATATATATATATATATATATTATATATATAATATATATATATATATATATATATATATATATATATATATATATATCTATATATATATATATATATATATATATATATATATATATATATATATATTACATACATACATATAGTAAAAGTATATGGAAGCACAAGGAAGACATTGTGAGAGTGGTCGTCAGGTGGTGGGACTGGGTGAACGCCCTCACCCAGGGAGGTACTGAGGCCCAACCCTCCAGTCCACCAGTCTACCGTAATCCCTCAGAGATTTCAGGGATTTTATGCCACCCCCTACCTCACTTCCACTCTCTTTCTCTCTCTCTCTCTCTCTCTCTCTCTCTCTCTCTCTCTCTCTCTCTCTCTCTCTCTCATTCTTTCTTTCTGTCTTCTTCACGCTTTCTGTTAGCCCTTGGTTTTTCGTGGGGCGAAGGAGGGAAGAGGAATGGAGTCAGAAAGAAGTGAGGAGAGAGATGTAAGGCAAAAGGATGATAAGTGAAGAAAAGGAGAGTGTAGGAAGGGAGAGATAACAACTTGGTGGGAAATGAAGTAAAAGACGTAACTGGAATAATCTTCGATTCACACAGTGGGAGAGAGGGAGGAGGGAGACAGATCAGGTGAAGGAGGGAGGGAGGGAGGTCAAGTGAACGAGGGAGGGGAGGGAGGGAGGGAGGTCAAGTGAAGGAGATAGGGAGGGACGTCAGTGAAGGAGGGAAATAGGTAGGTTCAAGAAGAGAGAGAGAGAGAGAGAGAGAGAGAGAGAGAGAGAGAGAGAGAGACAGACAGAGACAGAGACAGAGAACAGAGAGACAGAGTGAAAGAGAGAGAGAGAGAGAGAGGAGAGAGAGAGAGAGAGAGAGAGAGAGAGAGAGAGAGAGAGAGAGAGAGAGAGAGAGAGAAGAGAGAGAGAGAGACAGAGAAGAGAGAGAGAGAGACAGAGACAGATACAGAGAGACAAAGAGACAGAGTGAGAGAGAGATGAGAGAGAGGAGAGAGAGAGAGAGAGAGAGAGAGAGAGAGAGAGAGAGAGAGAGAAGAGAGAGATGAGAGAGACAGACGAAGAGGAGAGAGAGAGAGAGAGAGAGAGAGAGGAGAGAGAGAGCAGAGACGAGAGAGAGAAGAGGAGAAGAGAGAGAGAGAGAGAGAGAGAGAGGAGAGAGAGAGAGAGGAGAGAGAGAGAGAGAGAGAGGACAGACAGGGAGAGAGAGAGAGAGAGAGAGGAGAGAGAGAAGGAGATGAGAGCAGTAGGAGAGAGAGAGAGAGAGAGAGAGAGAGAGAGAGAGAGAGAGAGAGAGAGCGGGGGGGGAAAAGGGAGAGAGAGAGAGAGAGAGAGAGTGTGAGAGAGAGGATGAGAGAGAGGAGAGAGAGAGAGATAGAGAGAGGAGAGGAGAGAGAGATAGAGGAGAGTAGAGGTCCTCCTATACATCCCCAGTGTTTCTTACCAACAAATGATGCTTTACCATATATACTACTACTGTTTCTAGTACTATTATTACTACTACTACTACTGGTTCTAGTACTATTATTAAAATACTACTACTACTACTACTCTATTTTTCTATCTAAACTATACTTACTACTACTACTACTGTTTCTAGTACTATTATTACTACTACTACTACTACTACTGTTTCTAGTACTATATTTACTACAACTACTGTTTCTAGAACTATTACTACTACTATATCTACTACTAGTTTCTAGTAACATTATTACTACTATACTACTAAACTACTGTTTCTGTTCTATTATTCACTAACTACTACTACTGTTTCTAGAACTATTACTACTACTACTACTACTGTTTCTAGAACTATTACTACTACTACTACTACTGTTTCTAGAACTATTACTACTACTACTACTACTACTGTTTCTAGAACTATTACTACTACTACTACTACTACTACTTTCTAGACTATACTACTCTACTTCTACTACTACTACTGTTACTAAAAACTATTATACTACTACTACTACTACTGTTTCTAGAACTATTACTACTACTACTACTACTACTGTTTCTAGAACTATTACTACTACTACTACTACTACTACTACTGTTTCTAGAACTATTACTACTACTACTACTACTTCTACTGTTTCTAGAACTATTACTACTACTACTACTACTACTGTTTCTAGAACTATTACTACTACTACTACTTTCTAAATACTTTTTTCTAGAACTATTACTACTATACTACTATACTGTTTCTAGAACATTATTACTACTTAACTACACTTACTATAGAATATTTAACTACTACTACTGTTTCTAGTACTATTATTACTACTACTACTACTGTTTCCAGAACTATGATTACTACTACTACTACTACTACTGTTTCTAGAACTATTACTACTACTACTACTTTCTACCAACTACTACTACTAATTTATCCACTACTGTTTCTTGTACTATTATTACTTTTCTACTAATGTTTCTAAATAAATTTTTAATACTACACTACTACTACCCACAAAAATCTGTTTTTAGAAAAAAAATTTTACTACTACTTTCACTAATTTCTACTGTTTCTATACTATTATTATTACTATTCTTCTACTTTCAGCTACTATTTCTACTACTACTACTACTAAATACAGCTACTACTACTACTTTTTCTTCTTTCACTAATACTAACTACAGCTATACAAATACTACAAATACTACACTACTACTAACACTAAATACACTACTACTACTGTTTCTAGTACTATATTATTACCCACTACTACTACTTCCCCTTTTTTCAGTAAATTATTATTTCTACTAATACACTACTACTGTTTTAGTACTACACTTTCTACTACTACGTTTTCCCAGTACACTATTACTACTTTCAAATACTACTACTACTACACTACTACCACTAATACTACTCTAAATACACTACTACTTTTTTAGTACTATTTAATACTAATACTAAAAATAGTAATACCAATAACATAAAAAATGGTAACAATAATAATAACACCTACAAAACCACCCACAACACCTACAATACCACCTCAAACCTACAATACCACCTACAAAAACCACAATACCACCCACAAAAACTACAATAAAAACCTAAACCCTACAATAACACCTACAACACCGCAAACAACTACAAAACCCACAATAAAACCCACCCAACCCCCTAAAAATACCAAATAAACACCCACCCAAAACCACCTACAAACCCACAATAAAAACCCAAAACACCTACAATCCACCCACAACCCTACAATAAAAACCCCCACAATAACCCCCCCCCTACAACCCCCTACAATAACAAATACAAACCTGCAAACCCCTACAAAACCTACAAAAAACACCCCACAACACCTACAATACCACTTTTCAAAAACCCAAATAACACCTACAACACCTACAATACCACCTACAACACCTACAATAACACCCTACAACACCTACAAACCACCTACAACACCTAAAAATAACAAACCTTTCAACACCTTCAAAAAACATTTCAAAAACCTACAATAACACCCCCACAAAAACCTACAATAAAAACCTTATCCCCCAAATCCACCTACAAACCCACAATAACATTTTTCAACACGTAACAATACCCCCCACAACACCCCACAATAAAAACCTTAAAAAAACCTTTCAATAACCCCCTACAAACCACAATACCACCTACCCAAAACCAAAAAATAACAGCCCTTTCAAAAAACCTACAATACCACCTACAACACCTACAATAAAACCTACAACACCTACAATAACCCCCTACAACCCCCTACAATTTCCCTTAAAAAAAATACCACCTACCCAAAACCCACAATTTCCACCCACAACACTACAAAACCACCCAAAAAAACAAAAATAACCCCCTACAACCCCCTTTAAACCCCCTACAATAACCCCCTTCAAACCTTCAAAACCACCTACAACACCTACAAAAACACAACAACACCTACAATACCAAACCCACAAACCTTTCAATCCCTAAAAAACCTTAAAACCACCTTTCAATAACCTTCAACACCAAAAATAAACAAAACCACAATACCACCCACAACCCCCTACCCAAAAACCAAAATTCAACACCTACAATAACCCACCAAAAAAACCTAAAAAAAATACAAACCCCCCCAAAACCTACAATACCACCTACAACCCTACAAAAAACACCCACAAAATCCCAAAAACATAAAAACCACAACAAATACAAAAAAACCCACAAAAAACCTTTTCAATAAACCTACAACCCTTTCAATACCACTCCAAAACCTAAAAATTTAAAACCTACAACAACCCACAATACCAAACCCACAAAACCTACAATAAAAACCCTACCAAAAATTAAAAAAACAAACCCCAACCCAAACCCACAATAACCCCCTAAACACCTACAATACCACCCAACAAAAAACCCACAAACCAAACCAAAAACCTTCAAAAACACCTACAACACCTACAATTTCCCCCTTTAAAAAACCCCACAATACCACCTACAAAAACCCCACAATAACCCCCAAAAACACCTTCAATTAAAAAAACCCACAACACCTACAATACCCTAAAAACACCTACAACCCCCTACAAACCCCAAAACACCTAGAATACCAAAACCCACAACACCTACAAAACACCTAAAAACACCTACAATAACCCCTCAACCCCCTACCCAAAAACCCCCTACAAAACCTACAAAAACCTACAACACCTACAAAAACACCCACAAAACCTCCCTTTAAAACCCCAACCTCAATAAACCTACAACACCTACAATAAACCCAAAAAACACTACAAAAACACCTACAAAACCTACAATAACACCCAAAAACACCACAAAAAACCCAAAAACACCTACAATAAACCTTAAAAACACCTACATAACACCCCAACCCTACAAAACCCCCTACAACACCTCAATAAACCCACAACACCTACAATTTCCACCTACAACCCTACAAAAACACCCACAACCCCCCTACAAAAAACCCCCCAACACCTAAAAAAAAACAAACCCCACTAAACCCCCTACAACCCAAAATTAAAACCCCAAAAAACCAACATCACCTACAATACACCCACAAAAACCTACAATACCACCTCCCCTAAAAATAACACTACAACACCCACAATACCACCTACAACAAAATACAAAAACACCACAATACCACCTACAACACCTAAATTAAAAACCTTTTCACCCCCTACAATTTTCACCCACAACACCTAAAATAACCCCCTACAAAAACCCACAATAAACCTACAACACCTACAATAACCCCCTAAAACACCTACAATAACACCCTAACCCCAACACCTACAATAACCCTACAACACCCACAAACAAAACCCACAACACCCACAATAACACCTACAAAACCTACCAAAAACACCCACAACACCTAAATAAACCTAAACACCAAAAATAACACCTCAAAAATTTCAATCACCTACAACACCTTTCAATAAAACCTACAAACCCACAATAACACCTACAACACCCTACAAAACACCCACAACCCTTTCAAAAACACCTACAAAACCACAATTTTAAACCCACAACACCTTCAATAAAAACCTACAACACACAATAACCCCCCTAAAAACACCTACAATCCACCCCACAACACCTTAAAACCCACCACCCTAACCAAAAACCTACAATAAAACCCCACAAAAACCCACAATAAACCACAACAACAAAATATTCAAACCCAAAAATAAAACCAAAAACCCACAATACCACAAAAAACACCCACAATACCCCCTAAAAACACCCACAAACCCCCTACAACACCTACCCAAAACCCCCTTTCCAAAAACCAAAATACCCCTACAACACCTACAATACCACCTACAAAAACCACAATTTCCAACCCAAAACCTTTCAAAACCAAAATACAACACCTCCCAAAACCCCCTCAAACCAAACCCACAATGCCCCCTACAACACCTACAATACCCCTACAACACCACAATAATACCTTTCAAAAACCCAAAAAAATTTCCCCCTACAACAAATTTCAATAACAAAATACAACACCCCAATACCACCTCAAAAACCTACAATAACCCAAAATACAAAAAACCTACAAATCCACCTACAAAACCTACAATAAAAACCAACAATTTCAAACCACCTACAATACCACCCCAACACCTACAATACCACCTACAAAAACCTACAAAACCCCCTTTCAACCCTACAATAAACCCCCCTACAACACCTAAATAAAAAAACCTAAAAAAACAACAATACATTAAAAAAACAAAATTTTCAATAAAACTACAAAAATACAATACCACCCCAACACCTACAATAAACCTACAACCCCACAAAAACACCTACAAACACAACCCCCACAATAACCCCTACAACACCACACAATACCAAAACCCCCAAACAAAAAAACACCCAAAAACCCCCTACAAAAACCACAAAAACCCCCTACAACCCCACAATACCCCCTACAACACCACAATACCACCAACAAAAACCACTTTCCCCCTAAAACACCAAAAATACCCCCTACAAACACAATACCACCCCAACCCACAATAAACCTTTCCCCACCCACAAAACCCCTACAAACCACAAAAACCACAATACCAAACCCACAACACCACAAACCCCTACACACCCCAATACCCCTCAAAAACCACAATTTAAAACCTACAAACAAACCCACAAAAAACACCTACCCAAAACCACAATAACACCCAACACCTACAAAATAAAAACATACAAAAAAACAAAAATACTAACCCCACAAAAACCTACAATAACACCTACAACACTCAAAACCACCTACAACACCTACAATAACCTACAACACCTACAATAAACCCCCTAAAAACCACCTACAAACGCAAAACCCACAACACCAATTTCCACCCACAACACCACAAAAAACCTACAACACCTCAATAACCCCCTACAACACCCAAAATCCCCCTACAAAACCACATTTCCACCTACAACACCTACAAAACCCCCACAAACCTTCAATAACCCCCTACAACACCCAAAAATAAAAACCTTTCAAAACCTACAATTTCCACCTACAAAAACCCCACAATAACCCCCTACAAACACACATACCCCTACAACCCCCTAAACCCCATACCAACACCTACAAACCCCTACAAAACAACCTTTAACCAAAAACCCCCTAAAAACACCTCCCAATTTCCACCCTACCCAAAACCACCAAAAACACCTACAACAAAACCACAATTTCCACCCACCAAACACACCCAATAAAAACCACAAAACAACAAAACCACAATACCAAAATACAACACCCAAAATAACACCTACAACACCACAATAACCCCCTTTCAAAACACAATAAACCCCCTACAACACCAAAAAAAACCCCCTCAACCCCCCAATAACCCCCTCAACAAAACAAAAACCCCTACAAACCCACAATACCCCCACAACCCACAATAAAACCCACAAAACCACAAAAAATACCACCAAAAAAACACACAAAACCAAAATTAAAATACAAAACCCAATAACCCCCTCAACACACACAAAATACCACCTACAATTTCACCAAAAAATACCAAAAACCCACAACACACACAATAACCCCCTAAAACACCCCAATCACTACCATCCCTTAAAAACACACACCACTACCACCTACAACACACAATAACCCAAAAATACAAACACCACAAACCAAAACCCTACAAACACACAATACCACCTAAAACAAAACATACCCCCTAACACAAAAATACCACCTACAACACCACAATACCCCCTTAAAAACACAATACCCCTAAACCCAAAATTAACCCCCTTTCAACCCCCCCAAAAAAACCCCCAAAAAAACAACAAAACCACCTACAACACACAATTTCCACCTACAAAACCACAATAACCCCCTACAACCACAATTTCCCCCTACAACAAACAATAAAACCTACCCCAAAACCAATAACCCCTACCCAAAAACCACAATACCACCCAAAACACCACAATAACCCCAAACCAAAACACCACAAACCAAACCAAACCCACCCACACCACAATAACCCCCTACAACAAACAATAAAATACAACACCACAATACCCTAAACACCACAAATTTCCCCCCAAAAACACACAAAAACCACAACACCAAAACAAAACCCCCTACAAACCACAAAAACCACCAAAAAACCCCAAAACACAATTAAACCACAACCACCAAAAAAATTAAAACCACTACACCAAAAAAAAACACCCAAACCCACCAAAAAAACAAAAAACCACAAAACCACAACCCCCCACAAAACACAATACCAAACCAAACAACAAACAATAAAAAAAACCACAAACACCACAAACCACTAAACACCACAAAAATACCACCACAAAACCCCCCACAATACCACCAAAAAACCCCACAATAACACCCACAACACCCACAATACCCCCCAAAAACACCTAAAAATACACCCAAAAACACACAATTTAAAAAAAACAACACCACAAATACCACCAAAAAACACAAAACAATAACCCCCTAAAAAAACACACAATTTCCAAATACAAAAAACCCCAAAACCACCCACAACACACACAATACCCTCAACCCACAACAATACCACCCACAAAACCCCCACAAAACCCCCCTACAACACCACCAAAACCACCTACAACCACAATACCCCCTCCCCCCACCCCAATACCACCTACAACACCACAATACCACCTACAACCCACACAATACCACCCAAAACACACCAATTTCCACCTACAACACCACAAAACCAAACCCCAACCCACACAAACCCCCTACAAAACCTACAAAAACCCCCAACAAACCCCCCCAAAAAACCCCCTACAAACCTCAATAACCCCATACAACAAAACCACAATTTCCACCTACCACAAAATACCCCCTACAACACTTCCAAAAACCACCCAAAAACAAAAAAATACCACCTACAAAAACCCCACAATACCACCTTACAACACCACAATACCCAAACCCAAAAACCCAACCCCTTTCCCCTACAAACCAAAAATACCCCTACAAAACCCAACAAACCCAAAACCTACAAAAACCTTTTTTAAAACCAAAATACAACACCCAATACCACCCTACAACACCAAAAACCACCTACAACCCAAAAAAATTTTCAACCTACAAACCCCCAAAATAAAAACCACCCACAAACCCCCACAAAAACCAAACCCACAACACCAAATAATACCCACCTACAAACACCAAAATACCACCTAAAAACACCACAATACCACCTACAACCCCACAAAATACAACCCACAACACAAAAATAACCCCAAAAAAAAAACCTACAACAACAAAATACCAAACCCACAACACAAAAATACCACCTAAACACACAAAATACCCCCACAACCCCACCAATACCACCTTTCAACACAAACAATCCCCCTACAACAAACCCCAAAAACCAAATACACAAAACCCAAAACCAAAAAACACAAACAAATTTCCACCCACAACCAACACCCAAAACCACCTACAACACACAAAATACAAACCCAAACACACACAATACCAAATACAAACCACAACCCCCAAAAACCCCAAACCTAACCAACCAAAAACCAATACACCCACAACACACACAATACCACCTACCCCCCAACAAAAAACCCCCTACAACCCTACAATAAACCCCCTCCCAAAACCTACATATCCCCTACAAAACCCCAAAAAAATCACTACCCAAAAACACCCAAATACAACCTACAAAACCACAAAAACCCCACCACAAAAAACCCCCACAAATACCACCTACAACCCACACAAAACCCCCTCCCAACCCCCACAAACCCCCACCACCACAACAAACACAATCCCACCTACAAACACCCCCACCCAAAAACCCCCTAAAACCCCACAAAACCCCCTCAACAAACACCAACAACCCCCAAACCCACACAACACCCAAAAACCCACAAAAACCCCACAAAACCACCCACAACACAAACAAAACCCCCTACAACCACCCCAAAACCCCAAACACCAAAACTACCCCCTCAACACACACAAACCACCCACCCAAAAACACAATAAACCCCCCAACACCAAACAACCCCCTTTCCAAAAACACACAAAACCACCTACAAACCCACCAAAACCCAACCCAAAACCAAAAAAAAACCAAAAACACCACCTACCCCCCACAAAAAAACCACCTACAAACCCACAAAACCCCCAACCCCCCAAAAACCCCACAATACCCCTACAACCCCAATCCACCTCCCAAAACACCAACCCCCTACAACCCACAAAAACCACCTACAACACACAAAATACCACCTAAACACCCCCACAAAAAAAACCCAAAAACCTTTCCACCACACACAAAACCACCTAAAACACACTCACCTTTCAAAACAAAAACCAAAACAAAAAATACTTCCCCAACCAAAAAACAACCTAAAAAATTTTTAAAACCGACAACACCAAAAAATTCCCAAATAAAACCTTTCAAAACACAATACCCCCTCAACAGGAAAATTTCCATAAACACCAAACCCCCAAAACAACAAATACCCCCTCAACAAATTAAAATTAAAAACAAAAACAACCCCCAACCCCAAAATTTCAACCACCAAACACTTAAAAATTCAATACCCCTCAAACACCAAAATAATTAAAAAAAATACCACCCCAACACCTTTAAAAAATTTCAAAACAACCCCAGGAAAACCCCCAAAAAAAATTACAAAACACTCAAACTCAAAAAATAATTTCAAAACACCAAACACCCCTTTAAAAAAACAATAATTTTAAAAACCCCAAACCCCCTTCAAAAAAATACCCCCAAACCAAACAAACAAAACCACCTTAAAACAATTTTTCAACAAAAAAAACCCCGGAAAAAAAAAAAAAAAAAAAAAAAAAAAAAAAAATAATAAAAAAAAAAAAAAAAAAAAAAAAAACCCAAAAAAAAAAATAAAAAAATAAAAAAAAAAAAAAAAAAAATAAAAAAATAAAAAGGGGGAAAAGGGGAAAGGAAAAAAAAATATAACAGGGGGAAAAACTGGGGAATAAAAAAATTTGGTTTTAAAACAGGGAAAAAGGGGAAAAATTTTGAAAAAAGTAAAAAGGGGTAAAGGGGGGGACGGGGAAATATTGGAAGGGGGGAAAGGGGGAAAGGAAATTTTGGGGGAAAGGTAAAGAGGGGAAAAAGCCGGAAAAGGGAAGGGGGGAAAGGGAAAGGAAAGGGGGGAAAGGGGGAAAAAAAAAAAGGAAGGGGGGGGTTTTAGAGGGGAAAAGGGAAGGAAGGGAGGGGAAAAAAGGGGGGGAGAGGAAAAAGGGGGGAAAGGAAGGAAGGGGGGGGAAGGGGGGAGGGGGGGAAAAAAGGGGGGGAGGGGAAGGGGGGAGGGAAAGGGGAGGGGGGGAAAGGGGGGGGAGGGGGAAAGAAAGGGGGGAAGGGAGGGGGGGGGGGAAAAAAAGAGGATGGGGGGAAGGGGGGGGGAAAGGGGAAAAAAAGGGGGGGATTTTGGGGGGGGGAGAAGGGGGGGGGGGGGGGAGGGAGGGGAAAGGGGGGAGGGGGGGGAAGGAAAGAGGAAGGGGAAGGGGGGGGAGGGGGGAAAAGGGGGGGGGGGGGGAAGGGGAAAAAAAGGGTCAAAAGGGGGAAGGGAAATTTTGGGTTTTTGAGGGGAGGGGAAAAGGAAGGGGGGGGAAAAGAGGGGGAGGGGGGGAAAAAGGGAGGAAAAAGGGAAAAGGGGGGGGAGAGAGGGGGAAAGGGAAGAGGGAGGGGAAAGAGGGGAAAGGAAAAGGGGGGGGAAGGGAGAGAGGGGAAAGGAAGAGGTGGGAAGGGGGGAGAGGGGAAAAGGGAAGAGGGAAAGGGGGGGGGGGGAGGGGAAAGGAAGAGGGAGGGGGAAAAGGGGGGAGAAGGGGAAAAGGAAAAAAGGGGGGGAAGGGGGAGAGAGGGAAAAAAGGGGGGAAAGGGGGGGAGGGGAAAGGAAAAGGGGGAGGGGAAAAAGGGGGTTTGGGGGGGATTGGGGGTGGGGGGCGGGGGGGGGGAATTTGGGGGGAAAAAGGGGCGGGGGGGGGATTTTTAAAAGGGGGGAAGGGGGGAAAGGGGGGGGGAAGGGGGAGGGGGGAAAGGAAAAAGGGAAGGGGGGGGGAGGAGGGGGAAAGGGAAAAAGGGGAAAAGAAAGGAAACCCAAAAAAGGGATTTTAAAAAAAAAAAAAAATAAAAAAACCCAAAAAAAAAAAAAAAAAAAAAAAAAAAAGGAAGAAAAAAAAAAAAAAAAAAAAAAAAAAAATAACCCCAACCCCCAAGAAAAGAAAAAAAAAAAAGGGAAATTAAAAAAAAAAAAAAAAGGGAAGGGAAAAGGGGGAAAAGGAAAAAGGGGAAAAAAAGGGGGGAAAAAGAAGGGAAAAAATTTTTAAAGGAAAAGGGAAAAAATTTTAAAAAGAGCCAAAAAGGGGGTAGGGAAATTTAAAGGGGCATGGAAAAAGGGGAAAGGGGGGTAAGGGGGAAAGGGGGAAAGAAAAGGGAGGGAAAAGGGGGTTTAAGGGGAAAAAAGGGAAAGGGGGGGAAACTGGGGAAAAACGGGGCAAAGGAAGAGGGGAGGGGAAGGGGAGAAAGGAAAAAGGAAAGGAGGGGAAGGGGAAAAGGGAAAAGGAAAGGGAGGGGAAGGGGGACAGGGAAAGGACGGGGGGGGGAAAGGGGGGAAAAGGAAAAAGGGAGGGAGGGGAAGGGGGGGGAGGGGAAAAAGGAAAAGGGGGGAAAAAGAGGGAAAAAAAGGGGAGGGGGAAAGGGGCAAGGGGAAAGGGGGGGAAAGGAGGGGGGGGAGGGAGAAAACCGGAAAGGGAAAAGGGGAGGGGGAAAGGGGGATTGGGAAAAGAGGGGGGGGAAAGGGAAAAAAACCCAAAAATTTTGCCCTGGCTTAATTCATCCCCCCCAACCCCTTTCCCTCCTCTAATTTTTCCATCTTCCCCATTTAATTTTTTTCCTTTTCCTCCCCTCCCTTTTTAACCTATTTTCCATTAAACCCCCTCCCCTTACCCTTTTTCCCCATTTCCCCACCTTTCCCTATCCTTGCCCATTTTCCCAGTTTTTTTCCCCTTCCTCCAAATCTTTACCCCCACCTCCTTTTCCCATTTCCCATTATTACCCCTCCCTTTTTATTCCTCCCTTTTTTGCTTTTTCCTCTCCCTTTTCCCCTTATTATTATCCTTTTCATTTTCCCTTTTATTAACCTTCCCCCCCCTTTTCCCCCCAAAAATCCCCTCTTGGGAATCCTCCAAATTCCCATTTTTCCCCCCGGTTTTCCCCAATCCTCAATTTTACACCAAATCCCCTTACGGGCCAACTCCTCTCCCCACTTCCCCCTCTCCAAACCCCCCTCCAGGGCCCTCTCCCCAACCCCATTGCATTTACCCCTCCCCTCCAGGCCACTCTCCC
>NC_069399.1:92259263-92274263 GCF_026875155.1 Cherax quadricarinatus | reverse complement strand
TGGGTGGTGGGGGGGTTTATGGTGGTGGTGGGTGGTGGTGGTTTGGTGGTGGGGGGGTGGAAAGGTGGTGGTGGTTTGGGGAGGTGGTGGGTGGTGGTGGGGTTTGGGGGTTGTGGGGGGGGGGATGGTGGTGGGTTTGGGGGTTTGTGGTGGTGGGTGGTTGGGGGGTGGTTTTTGGGGGATGGTGGTGGGTGGTGGTGGTGATGGTGGTTGGGGGTGGGTGATGGTGGTTTGGGTGGTTGGGGGTGATTTGGGGGTTGGGGGTGGTGGTAGGGGGTGGTGGTGATGGTGGTGGGTGGAGGTGGTTTTATTTGGGGATGGTGGTGGTTTATTGGTGAGTGGTGGTTTGGGGGTGGTTGGGTTGGGGGTGGTTGGGGGTGGGGTGATTTTGGGGGTTGGTGGTTTGGTTTATGGGGGGTGGTGGGGGGGTTGGGGGTGGGTTGGGGGTGATGGTTTTTGATGGTGGTGGGTGGTGGTTGGTGGTGGTTTGGGGGTGGGGGTTGTGGGGTGGGGGTATGGTGGTGATTTGGGGGTTGTGGTGGTGGTGGGTGGTTGTTTGGTTTGGGGGTTAGGGGGGATGGTGGTGGTGGGTTTGGGGGTGGGGGTAGTTTGGGGGTGATGGTGGTGGTGGTGATTTGGGGTTTGGGGGGTTGGGTTTTGGGGGTGGTGTTGGGTGGGGGTGATGGTGGTGGTGGTTTGGGGGTTGTGGTGGTGGTAGGGGGTGGTGATGGGGGGTTGGGGGGTGGTGGTGGTGGGGGGTGGGGGTGGGTGGTGGTTGGTGGGTGGTGATGGTGGGGGGGGGTTTGGGGGTTGGGGGTTTGGGTGGTGGTGGGGGTGGTGATGGTGGTGGGTTTGGGGGTTGGGGGTTGGTTTCCCGGGGGGTGGTGGTGTGGTGGTATGGTGGTTGTGGGTTTGGGGGGTTGGGGGGTGGTGATTTGGGGGTGGGGTGATTTGGGGGTGGTGGTGGGTTTGGGGGGTGGTTGTGGTGGTGGTAGGGGGTGGGTTGATGGTGGGGGGGTGGGGGTGGTGGGTGGTTGGGGGTGGTGATGGTGGTGGTGGGGTGGTGGTGGGGGTGATGGTGGGGGGTGGGGTGATGGTGGGTTTTGGTGATGGTGGTGGTGGGGGGGTGGTGGTGATGGTGGGTTGGGGGTGATTTGGTTTATGGGGTTGGGGGGATGGTGATTTGGGGATGGTGGTGGTGGTGGGGTGGTGGTGGTGGTGATGGTTTTTGGTGGTTGTTGGGGTGGTGATGGTGGGGTTTGGGGATGGGGTGATGGTGGTGGGGGGTTTGGGGGTTTATGGTGGGTGGTGGGGTTGGGGGGGATTGGTGGGTTGGGGGTGGGTTGGGTAGTGGTGGTGATTTTGGGGGGTGGTGGTGGGGGGATGGGGGTTGTGGTGGTGGTAGGGGGGTGGGGTGGCATGGTGGGGTTTGGGGGTGGTTGGTGGTGGGGTGGTGGTTGGGGATGGTTTGGGGATGGTTTGGGGGTGGTGGTGGTGGGGGTGGTGGGTGGTTTGGGGGGTGGTGATGGTCGGGTTTTGGTGGTTTGGTATTGGGGGTGGTGGTGGTGGTTGGGTGGTGGTGGGGTGGGGGGGTTGTGGTGGTGGTGGGGGTGGTTGGGGGTTGGGGAAAGGGTTTGGGGGGGTTGGTGGTGGGGGTGGTGATGGTGGGGGGGTGGTGTGGTTGGTGGTGGTTTTGGTGGTTTGGGGGTGGTGATGGTGGGGGGTTTTGGTGGTGGTGTTTGGGGTTGGGGGTGGTGGTGATTGGGGGTTTTGGTGTTGGTTTATGGTGGGGGGTGGTGGGTTTGGGGGTGGTGGTGGTGGTGGTGATGGTGGTTGGTGGTTTGATGGTGGGTTTGGGGGGTGGTGATTGGTGATGGGGGGGTGGTGGTTGGTGGTGGTGGTGGGTGGGGGTGGTGAGGGGTGGGTGGTGGTTGATGGTGGTGGTGATGGTGGTGGGGTTGGGGGTGATTTGGGGGTGGTGGGGGGGGGGTGGTGGTGGTGGTGGTATGAGTGGGGTGGGGGTGATGGTGGTGGTGGGGTTTGGGGGTGGTGGGGGGTGGTGGTGGTGGTGTTTGGGGGTGGTGGTTTGGGGGATGGTGGTGGATGGGGTGGTGGTGGTTGGGGGTTTTTGGTGGTGGCGGTGGGGGGTGGTGGTTGGGGGTGGTGGTGGTGGTGGTGGTGGTGGTGGTGATGGTGGTGGTGGGGTGGTGGTGGTTGTGGGGGATGGTTGGTGGTTTGGTTGGGGGGGGGATGGTGGTGGGGGGTGGTTTGGGGATTTGGGGTTGGGGTGGTGGGGATTTGGGGTTGGGGGTGGGGGTGGTGGTGGGTTTTTGGGGGGGTGGTTTGGGTTTGTGGTGGTGGTGGTGATGGTGGTGGTTTTATGGTGGTGGGTGGGGGGTGGTGGTGGTGGTGATTTGGGGGTGATGGTGGTGGTTTTGGGTTTGGGGGTTTTGGGGGGTGGTGGTTGGGGATGGTGGGTGGTGGGGGTGGTGTGGGGGTGGTGGTTGGTGGTGGTGATGGTTGGGGGTGGTTGGTTGGGGGAGGTGGTGGTGGTGGTGGTTTTGGTGGTGGTGGTGATGGTGGTGGTGGTGGGGGGTGGTGGGGTGGGTTTTTGGTGGTGGTGGTGGTGGTGGTGGTGGTGGTGGTGGTGGTGGTGGTGGTGGTGGTGGTGGTGGGTTGGTGGGTTTGGGGGGGTGAGGGGGGGTGGTGGTGATGGGTGGTGGTGATGGTTGGGGTGGTGGTTTGGGGGTGGTGGGGGATGGGGTGGTGGTGGTGATGGTGGTGGGGATTTGGTTTTGGGGGGGTGATTTTGGGGGGTGGTGGTGGTGGTGGTGGTGATTTGGGGGTGGTGGTGGGGGGGTGATGGTGGTGGTGGTGGGGGGTGTTGGGGGTTTGGGGTTGGTGGGATGGTGGTTTGGGGGGTGGTGGTGGTGGGTGGGGGGGGGGTTTGGGGGTGGGTGGTGGTGATGGGGGTGGTGGTGGTGGAGTGGTGGTGGGGGGTTTTTGGGATGGTGATGGGGGTTGGGTGGTGGTGGTGGGGGGGTGGTGTGGGGGTGGTTTGGGGGTGGTGGTGGTTTTGGTTTGGTGGGGGGTGGTTTGGGGAGGTGGGGGTTTGGGGGTGGTGTTTGGGGGTGGTGGTTTGGGGGTTGGTGGTGTTGGTGGTGGTGGTGGTTGGGGTGGTGGTGGGGTGGTTGGGGGTGGTGGTTTTTGGTGGTGATGGGGGTTGGGTGGGGGGGTTTGGGGGGGATGGTGGTGGTGGGGGGTGGTGGTGGGGGTGGTTGGGGGTGATTGGGGGGGTTGGGGGTGATGGTGGTGGGGTTTGGGGGTGGGGATGGTGGTGGTGGTGGTGGTTGGTGGTGGTGGTGGTGGGTTGGGATTTTTGGGGGAGGGGGTGGTGGTGGTTTGGGGGTGGATGGGGGGGTGGTGGGGGGGTGGGTGGTGGTGATTTGGGGGTGGTGGTGGGTGGGGGTTTGGGGGTGTTTATGGTGGTGGTGATGGTGGTGGTGATTGGGGGGGTGGTGGTGATGGTGGTGGTGGGGGTGGGGGGGGGTGGTGGGGGGGTGGTGGTGGTTGTGGTTTGGGGGTGGTGGGGTTTGGGGGGTGGTGGTGGGGGTTGGGGGGGTGGTGATGGTGGGGGGGGTGGTGGGGATGGTGGTGGGGGTTGGGGGGTTTTGTGATGGGGGTGGTGATGGTGGTGGGTGGTGGTGGTTTGGGGGTGGTGATGGTGATGGTGGTGGTGGTGGGGGTGGGGGGTGATGGGGGTTTGGGGTTTGGGGGTTTGGGGGGGGGGAGGTGGGGGGTTTTGGTTGGTGGTGGTGGTGGTGGGGCTGGGGTGGTGGTGGTGGTGGTGGTGGTGGTGGTGGTGATGGTGGTTTGGGTGGTGGTGGTTTGGGGGTGGTGGGGGGTGGTGGTGGTGGTTGGGGGTGGTGGGGGGGGGAGGGGGGTGGTGGTGATGGTGGGTGGTGGGGTTGGTGGTGGGGTTTGGGGGTGATGGTGGTGGTGGTGGTGGTGGTGTGGTGGTGGTGGTGGTGGTGGTGGGTGGGGGGTGGTGGTGGTGGTTTGAGGGGGGTGGGGTGGTGGGTGGTGGTGGGTGGTGGGGTTTGGGGGTTTGGTGGTGGTGGTGTTGATTTGGGGGTGGGGGTGATGGTGGTATGGTGGTTGGTGGTTTGGGGATGGTGGTGGTGGTGGTGGGGGGTGGTTTGGTGGTGGTGGTGGTGGTTTGGTGGGGTGGTGGTGGTGGTGGTGATTTTGGGGGGAGTTTGGGGGTGATGGTTTTTGGGGGGGTTTGGGGGTTTTTTGGTGGTGTGGTGGGGTGGTTTGGGGTGGTGGTTTTGGGGTTGGTGGTGGTGGTGGTGGTTGTGTGGTTTGGGGGTGATGGTGGGGGTGGGTGGTGGTGGTGGGGGTATGGTGGTGGTGGTTGGGGGTGGTGGTGTTGGGGGGTGGTGGTTTGGGGGTGGGATGTTGATGGGGTGGGGGGGTGGTGGGGTGGTGGTGGTGGTGATGGGGGGTGGTTTTGGTGGTGGTGGTGGGGTTTTGGTGGTTGGGGGTTTGGGGGGTGGGTTTGGGGTGGTGGTGGTGATGGTGGTGGTGGTGGGTGGTGGTGTTGGTGGTTGGGGGGTTTTGGGGTTTGGGGGTTGGGGGTGGTGATGGTGGGTGGGGGTGGTGGTGGTGATGGTGGTTAGGGGGTGGTGGTGGGATTGGTTTGGGGGTGGGGTGGTGGTGGTTTGGGGTTTGGGGGTGGTTTGGGTTTGGGGGTGGTGATGGGGGTGGTGGGGGGGGGGTGGGGGTGGTGATGGTGGGTGGGGGTTTTTGGTTTGGTGGGGGGTGGTGGTGGGGGGGTTGATGGGTGGTTGGGGGTGGTGGTTTGGGGGGTTTTTGGTGATGGTGGTGGGTTGGGTGGTGGGTGATTTGGGGGTGGTGGTGGTGGGTGGTGGTGTTTTGGGGGTTTGGGGGTGGTGGTGGTGGGTGGGTTTGGGGGTGATGGTGGTTTTGGGGGGTGGTGGTGATGGGGGGTGGTGGTGGTGGTGGTGGTGGTGGTGGGGTGGTTGGGGGTTTGGGGGTGGGTGGGGGGTGGGGGGTGGTGTGGTGGGTGGTGGGTGGGGATGGTGATGGTTTGGGGGGTGGGTGGTGATGGTGGTGGTGATGGTGAGGGGTTGGGGGTGGTGGGGGTGGTGGTGGGTGGTGGTGGTGAGGGGTGGTGGTGGGGGTGGTGTGGTGGTGGTGGTGGTGGTGGTGGTGTGGGGGGGTTTGGGGGTGGTGGTGGTGGTGGGGGGGTGGGTGGGTGGTGGTGGGGTGGTGGTGGTGTTTGGGGGTGGTGGTGGTGGTGGTGGTGGTGGTGGTGGTGGGTGGTTGGTGGTGGGTGGTGGTGGTGATGGTTTGGGGGTGGGTGGTGGTGGTGGGGGGGTGGTGGTGATGGGTGGTGGTGGTGGTGATGGGGGGGTGGTGGTGGTGGTGGTTTTGGTTTGGGGGTTTGGGGGTGGTGGTGGTGGTGGTGGTTTATGGTGGGGGTGATGGTGATTTGGGGGTGGGGGGTGGTGGTGGTGATGGTGGTGGTGGTGGTGATGGGTGGTGTTGGGGGGGTGGTGGTTGGTGGTTGATGGTGGTTGGTGGTGGTTGTGGTGGTAGGGGGTGATGGTGGTTTGGGGGTTGGGGGTGGGGGGGTGGGGTTGGGGGTGTGGTGGTGGTGGTGGTTTGGGGGTTTGGGGGTTTGGGGGTGGTGGTTTGGGGGTGTTTGGGGAGGTGGGGGTGATTTGGGGATGGTGGTTATGGTGGTGGTGATGGTGGGGGGTTGGGGGTGGTTGGGTGGTGGGGGTTGGGGGTGGTGGGTGGTGGTGGTGGTGGGTGGTGGTGGTGGTTTATGGTGATGGTGGTGGTGGTGGGGGGATTGGTGGTGGTGGATGGTGGGGGTGGTTTGGGGGGGTGGTGGTTGGTGGTGGTGGTGGTGGTTGGTTGGGTTTGGGGGTGGGTGGTTTTTTGGTGGTTTGGGGTGGTGGGTGGTGATGGGAGGTTGGTGGGGGTGATGGTGTGGTGGTGGGTGGTGGGTTTTAGGGGGTTGGTGGTTTGGTGGTGGTGGGTGGTGGTTGGGGGTTTTTGGGGGGTGGTGATTTGGGGGTGGTGGTGGTGGTGGTGGTGGTGGTGGTGGTGGTGGTGGTGGTGGTTTGGGGGTTTGATGGTGGTGGTGGGGGGGGTGGTGTGGGGGGGTGGGATTGGGAGGTGGTGGTGGTGGTGGGGTTGGTGGTGGTGGTGGGATGGTGGTGATGGGGGGTGGTGGGGGTGGTGGTGGTGGTGGTGGTGGTGGTGGTGGTGGTGGTGGTGGTGGGGGTGGTGGGGGTGGGTGGTGGGGGTGGGGTGGGTGGTGGGGGTGGTGGTGGGTGGGTTGGGGGATTTGGGGATGGTTGGGGTGGTGTGGTGGTGGTGGTGGTGGTGGGGTGGTGGTGGTTTGGGTGGTGGTGGTGGTGGTGGTAGGGGGTGGTGGTGGGGGTGGTGGTGGGGGTGGTTGGGGGTATGGTGGTGGGGGGTGGGGTGGTGGTGGGGATGGTGGTGTTGTGGTGGTGGTGGGGTGGTGGGGGTGGTGTGGTGGTGGTATGGTGGTGGTGGGGGGAAAGGGGTGGTGGGGGTTTTGGTGGTGGTGGGGGTTTGGGGGGTGGGGTTGGGGGTGGTTTGGGGGTGGTGGTTGGTGGGTGGTGGTGGGGGTTTTGGGGGTGGTGGTGGTGGTGGTGGTGGTGGGGGTGGTGGTGTGGTGGTGGTGGTGGTAGGGGGTTTTGGTGGTTGGTGGGGGTGGGGGGGGGTGGGTTGGGGGTGGGTGGTGGTGGTGGTGGTGGGGTGGTGGGTTTGGGGTGGTGGTGGTGGTGGTGGTGGTGGTGGGGGGTGGTGGTGGTGGTGGGGGTGGTGGGTGGTGGGGTGGGGCCTTGGTGGTTTGGTGGTGGTTTGGTGGTGGTGGTGGGGTGGGGTTGGGGGTGGTGGTGGTGGTGGAGGTGGGAAATTGTGGTGGTGGTGGTGGTGGTTTGGGTTTGGGGGTGGGAGGTGGTGGGGGGGTGGGTGGGGTGGTGGTGGTGGTGGTGGGTGGTGGTGGTGGGGTGGTGGGGGGTGGTGGGGTGGGGTGGGGGGTGGTGGTTTGGGGGTTGGGGGTGGTGTGGGTGGTGGTTTGGTTTTTGGTGGTGGTGGGGGGGGTGGTGGTGGTGGTGATGGGGGTGGTGGTGGGGTGGTGGTGGGGTGGTGGTGGTTTGGGGATGGTGGTGGTGATGGTGGTGGGTGGTGGGTGTGGTGGTTTGGGGGGGTGGTGATGGTGGTGGGGTTTTGGTGGTGGTGGGTTTTTGTGGTGGGGTGGTGTGGTGGTGGTGGTTGGGGGTTTGGGGGTGGGGTGAAGGTGGTGGTTTTGGGGGGTTGGGGGTGGTGATGTGGGTGGTGGTGGTGGTGGTGGTGGTGGTGGTTTGGGGGTGGTGGTGGTGGTGGTGGTTTGGGGTTTGGGGATGGTGGTGGTTTTGGTGGGTGGTGGGTGGTTGTTTTGGGGGTGGTGGTGGGGTGGTGGGGGGTGGGGATGGTGGTGGTGTTGGGGGTGGTGGTGGTGGGGTTAGTGGGTTTTTTTGGTGATGGTGGTGGGGGGTTGGTGGTTTTGGGGGGTAGTGGTTTTGGGTAGGGGGGTGGTGGTGGTAGGTGGTGGTGTTTGTGGTGGTGGTGGTAGGGGGTTGGGGTGGGGGTGGTGGGGGTGGTGGTGGTTGTGGGGTGGTAGGGGGTGGTGGTGTGGTGGTGAGGTGGGAAATTTTGGGGGTGGGGGTTTGGTGGTGGGTGGGTTGGTGGTTCTGGGGTGGGGGTGGTGGGGGTGGTGGTTGGTTGGGGTGGTGGGTTTGGGGGGGTGGGGGTTTGGGGGGGTGGTGGTGGTGGTGGTTTGGGGGTGGTGGTGGGGGGGGGAAAATTAAAGGTGGTGGTTTTGGGGGTGGTGGTGGGGTGGTGGGGGTGGTGGGTGGTGGTTGGGGGTGGGGTGGGGTTGTGGGGGGGGTGTTGGGGGGTGGGTTTGGTGGTGGTGGGGGTGGGAAATTGGGGGTGGTGGTGGTGGTGGTTTGGTGGGGGGGGTGGGTGGGGGGTGGGAGGTTGGGGAAATTGGGGGTGGGGGGGTGGTGGTGGTTGGTGGTGGGGGGGGTGGTGGTGGTGGTGGAAAGGGGGTTTGGGGAATTGGGGGTTGGTGGTGGTGGTGGTGGTCTTTGGGGGTGGTGGGTGGTGGTGGGGTGGGGTTTGGGGGGGTGGGGTGGTTTGGGGGCTTTGGGGGTGGTGGTTGGGGTTTGGGGGTGGGGGGAATTGGGGGTGGTGGTTTGGGGGTGGTATTGGTGGTGGTGGTTTGGGGGGTGGGAAGGGGGGGGGGAAAATTGGGGGTGGTGGTGGTTGGTGGTGGGGGTGGGGGGGGCGATTTGTGGTGGTGGGTGGTGGTGGTTTGGGTGGGGGGTGGTGGTGGGGGGGGGGGTTTGTGGTGGTGTGGTGGTGGTGGTGGTGGTGGTGGTGGTCTTGGTGGTGGTGGTGGTGGTGGTGGTAGTGGTGGTGGTGGTGGTGGTCTTGGTGGTGTGGTGGTGGTGGAGGTGGGCACATTAATGGTGGTGGTGGTGGTGGTCTTGGTGGTGGTGGTGGTGGTGGAGGTGGGCACATTAGTGGTGGTGGTGGTGGTGGTCTTGGTGGTGGTGTGTGGTGGTGGAGGTGGCACATTAGTGGTGGTGGTGGTGGTGGTGGTGGTGGAGGTGGGCACATTAGTGGTGGTGGTGGTGGTGGTGGTGGTGGAGGTGGGCACATTAGTGGTGGTGGTGGGCGCGTCAGAGATGGTGATGGGCGCATTAGATGTGGTTTTGGGCGTGTCAGAGGTGGTGTTGGTGGTGGTGGGCGCGTCAGTGCAAAGAGTGAGAGAGTGAGAGAGAGAGAGAGAGAGGGAGATGGAGGGGAGAGAGGGAAGGCTAGTAAAGCCAGGGGATCAGTCGTTCGTGCCGCCATATGAAGAAAAATGAAGTATGGAGATGGTAAATTTTCATGGCCGAAATATTAAAGCGGACGGTCGATATTTTGGGCGACACTGAAGAAGGTAATACTTAAAGTGGGAGAGTCAGCACTAGCATCCTCTACACCTCTCTCTCTCTCTCTCTCTCTCTCTCTCTCTCTCTCTCTCTCTCTCTCTCTCTTCTCTCTCTCTCTCTCTCTCTTTCTGGTGTGTGTGTGTGTGGTGTGTGTGTGTGTGTGTTGTGTGTGTGTGTGTGTGTGTGTGTGTGTGTGTGTGTATAACTGATGTGATAAACAAACGAACAATTAAGGTTCTTGGCAGAACTTACACAGTGAAGGTTCTCTGTACATTCTCCAGATCTGGACATTGTTACTCTTATACTGAAATATTAGTTTTTCGTTTTATTGAATGGTTAGAAGTAGTTATATACTAAGTTCCACCTTATATTTCCTTATTTATTTTCCATAATGGAGTAACTGAAATTTGTCCTTATTCAACACCTTATTTTTGTCAATGGTCCACTGGAAGACTTGGTTTATATCTTCTTGGAGATCTGTTGTTATCTCAGGGAATGACATTCTCATGTCAGTTCCAATATCGTCGGCAAAGGATGATACAATGTATCCATTAATTTATGTACCCATCTATGTGGGACATGAGAGTGAGGAAAAGATAAACTCGAGTATCATGTCTTGGGAAGCAGTACCTTTCACTCTGGCACTCGTTTTGCGTTCTATTTATTAGAGAACTAAAAATCTCACTTTTCCAGTTATCTCTTTTGAACGCGTTTTTGCGCTAATACACAATAGTGGCACCTGTCTAAGCCTTTTGAAAACCTAATTACTCTACATTCACAGTTTGTCTTCCAGTGCATCCAAGACCACATTGTGATGATCCAGTAGTTGTGAGAGACAGGCTCGACCTGCTGTAAACCCGCTGCCCTGGGTTGTGCAGCTGTTAGGAATCCAATTGGCTAACGATCCTGCTTCCTAAAAAATCTTTCAGAGAGTTTAATAATGCAGGACATTAGTTTCATCAGTCTATAGTTCTTTGTTATTGCTTTACCGCTACCTTTGTGGAGTGGAACTATATCAGTTGTTTTAATTAATGACAGGGTGATGACCCCCGTGTTAAGGCTCCAACTCCACAAAGGCAGCGGTAAAGCAGGTGCTAGGGGTCTTTTGCAGTTCTTGGTGAACATGAATATCCATGAGTCTGAGCCTGGGGCACAGTGCATGGGCATGATATCATTTTTTTTTTTTTTTTTTGCTTTGAAGTCCAGTGGGGCTAAGGTTACGCCAGAAATTCTGGAAACGTTCACTAGGTTTTGAGTCGTTCGCAACCAATTCGTTCAGATTGTCGCCCTTGACCAATAATTGTTAGGAAGATAAATATTTAGCACACACAAGTGTTAACATAGTTCCTTAGAGGAGTGGTTAACACACCCAGCATTCCAGGTGCTGCAGAATACTTGTATATAAAAAAGAAACAACAACAACAGTCTACGGTAGAGTCCAGCCACATTTAAGTAACAACCAGTAATAATGTTGGTAGAATTTCCGACAATATGTTAGGTAAAAAGACACAAGAACAACTAATGTGACATTTTATTGTCAAGTCGGTAACGTCCTGACAAAGCTCCTGGTGAGCGAAACGTTGCTACAATAAACTGTCGCATTAGTTTCACATGTGAACTTTTACCTAAGTTACAACTAACACTGAAAAATTCCTATCCGTTGTTTTGGAATTAAGTGTACCTATAATGTCACAGTTCTTAACACTATATATATTGTATTATACAATACATACTGCATTATACAACATATGATGTTTTATGCAGCACGTGTTCCACTATGTAAATGTATGGAGTAATACAATTAATAGATTGTAAGTATTTCTTCAACACAAGATCAGAAAAAACTCAAGAACAAAGACACACTGTGCCAGGCCTACTGGCCCATGCTAGGCAGGTCCAGTTCACACCAACCCACACCCACTTATGTACCCGTCCAACCTATATTTAAACCTACTCAAAGTACTTGCCTCAATGACACTACCTGGGAGTTTGTGCCGCTCATCTACAACTCATTTACATTAGGGGTAGCTGGTATTACATCAGGGGGAGGTGGTATTACATCAGGGGGAGGTGGTATTACATTATGTTGCAACCCCTGAATGGGTTACAATGATTATTATGTATATATAATGTATATTACCTTTTCATTTAATTTTATATTGCTTATATTTGCGATAATAGCTAAATCGTAAATGTATGACTTTATATTATTATTTGACTGTTATATTGTTATTTAGCTTATGTTGTTAGGATGTATATAAAATGTGCTCAGTTAGGCTTGATTGTCAAACTACTGTAATTATCGCTTGTCGCTCGTTATACTGCCGGCTTCTGAGCTGCAGTTGTCCACGTAGCTATCACGTGATCGAGGGGGGTGTCCTCACCTCTCGTAAAGTAGTCAGTCTGCTGGAGACTCGCTTGGTGGTTGGACAGATTGTCTGTCTCATTATTCTTGTTAGTTCTGTAGAACTCTGTTCTCAGAACATTGTATAGACTTAGTGATTTTCGACGTTGTACTGAGGTTGTGTGTCCTATTGACACTCTGAACATCTCAGGTCCTTAGCTATAGCTTCTGACCTAATTTTGTACTGGTTCCTGTGTATTGTCACAGTCACAGTTTTTCCTATGCTGAACGTAGATTCAGTTTTATGGGAGTTTTGTAACTTGTGGAGGATCTGCAGATGGTCCCTACTTAGTGTCGTTATATTATTTCCCAGTTCCTGATTCTGTGTCGCAGTCGCTTGATATTGCATTGCTATTGGGCTTAGCATTCTTTGTTGTTCAAGCAGACTGTTCGGGTTGCCAGTCGGTCAAGAAGTTAGTTTATTTGAGGACTTTGTCAGTCACTTGTTTAAGTCTAATTCGAGTCTTGAGACACAGCTAACTACTTAAGAGCACTTATATGCATACACACACTTGTACATATTTGTAATATCTTATTAAATGTTAATGTACCTGACGGTACTTAAGAATTATAAATGTGATATGTGCTTTCAGCACAATAATATTGAACTCGAGAGATTGATTTTATTTTGATTGCTGTAATTAATTTAATTTGATAATATACCTCTAGACAACTTACTACTTAATAAATTTATTAAATTTTAATTTCTCTAGTTAGTAGCCTACCAGTTGTAATCCTAAAGCACTATTGAACCATACTGAATTTTAATGGATAATTGGACAAGGATACTGACTACTTGTTACGAAATCCCAGTAACAGGCTGGATGCTAGAAGGGCAGTCCTTTCTAGTATTCACTGGAGATCTCTAAGCTTTTAGAATCGCGTTTTTTTTAACACATTATGGGTGTGGCATGCAAAGAGTACGTAACCTTTATTCGGCGCATGTACACACCCTCATTTACAGGCTATCTCCCCCAACCAGCGAACCAGGTTGCTAAGAGTTGATGATGGGGCCCCGTCGTTCAACTAGTGACCAGGTTCTAGCCAATAAGAAGATGGTTTTGGCAATCGCAGAGGTTATGTGGGTACCGCTCTCCTGTCTGCCCTTGTCATTCCCATTCTAGAGCTGGTTGAAGCACGGTCTGCTATCTTGTGGCTTCTATTTCTGCCTTGCTTACCGTGGAGTGCACTATACTTATCACTGTACATAGTGTACATATTGCTGTTATAAATTGGTGAAGGATAATATAAGTCTAAACTTTTTCTACTGTGTTTATTTGCTCCCATTACATCCGGGGTAACAGGCCATTTGGAATCCTGGGTTGTAATATGGGTAGCCTGTCCGAGAGTTGAGCTGGACTTAGAGAAACGGTTGAGCTTAGGGTGAAGCTCGTAGCAGGAACATTGTGCAGCTTGCTGTCTGGCATTGCTTTACAAATTTTGCGTGTCAGTTGTTACTAGCCTGTTCGGTGTGGAGAATTTTGCAGTCAGCTTTGCTTGTATGCGTATTCTGCAATCGTACTGTGCATAGCGAATAACTTATGCCACCTAGACGAGACAAAACGTCTGGTGTCGGCATATACTTTGCATAACCTACCTAAATTGTCCCTACAGCGTTGTTGGCAAATTGCTCGTTCCATTGGCATTACATACAAACGCACTCTCACAGCTGCGCAACTGCGTTCACTGATTGCTGACAAACTTATAGAAGAAGAGATGGCACATCAGACTCCTCCCTCTACGGGAGCTAGGGCAAAAACTACTATGTTCTCGCAGGAGGAAGATGATACACCTACGGAGCAAAATGGTCAGTATAGTGCAGCTGGGTGAATCAGCGTCGTTGGCACTTGAGCTGGCAAAAATCAATCTTGAGCAAACTAGGGAACAGAGAGCATTCGCAAGGGAAGAATTTGATAGGGAAAGAGAAAGGAGGCAGTTTTCGCATTCTGTAAATAATTTTAGTTTACAGAAAGCAGTACAGTTTGTTCCCCGCTTCAATGAGGCCGAACCAGAGCAATTTTTCGAAAGCTTCGAAAATCAGGCTCGAGCCTTGAGGTGGCCGGAACAGCATTGGCATCGTTGGTTCATACAGCATTATCGGGTAAGGCACAGGAATTTACGTCAGTATTAAATGACGCTGAATTCTCTGATTATCAAGTAGTGAAGACCACAGTGTTGGGAGCATATACATGTATCCCAGCCAAATATAGAAAAGCATTTAAATTAAGCAGGCGGCAGCTTGGTCAATCCCTAGTCGACTTTGTGAGACAGCAAACCAAAGCTTTTACCAGCTGGTATAAAGCAAGTGGTGTCTCTACCTTTGAGGATCTGGTGCAGCTTATTCTGATTGATAACCTGTTGGATTCTGTGGGACCAGAGGTTCGAGTCTTTCTGCAGGATCGTGACTTAACCACTGCATTGGAGGCAGTCTAATCCTGAGCCTTCTCGGGGTGGGGGTGTGGCATGCAAAGAGTACGTAACCTTTATTCGGCGCATGTACACACCCTCATTTACAGGCTATCTCCCCCAACCAGCGAACCAGGTTGCTAAGAGTTGATGATGGGGCCCCGTCGTTCAACTAGTGACCAGGTTCTAGCCAATAAGAAGATGGTTTTGGCAATCGCAGAGGTTATGTGGGTACCGCTCTCCTGTCTGCCCTTGTCATTCCCATTCTAGAGCTGGTTGAAGCACGGTCTGCTATCTTGTGGCTTCTATTTCTGCCTTGCTTACCGTGGAGTGCACTATACTTATCACTGCACATAGTGTACATATTGCTGTTCTAAATTGGTGAAGGATAATATAAGTCTAAACTTTTTCTACTGTGTTTATTTGCTCCCATTACACCCGGGGTAACAGGCCATTTGGAATCCTGGGTTGTAATAATGGGTGACTTGTATTACATCATGGGACACTGGTATAACATCAGAGGACACTGGTATTACATCAGGGGACACTGGTATTACATCAGGGGACACTGGTATTGCATCAGGGGATACTGGTATTACATCAGAGGGCACTGGTATTACATCAGGAGACACTGGTATTACATCAGGGGACACTGGTATTACATCATGGGACACTGGTATTACATCAGGGGACACTGGTATTACATCAGAGGGCACTGGTATTACATCAGGGGACACTGGTATTACATCAGGAGACACTGGTATTACATCAGGGGACACTGGTATTACATCAGGGGACACTGGTATTACATCAGGGGACACTGGTATTACATCAGGGGACACTGGTATTACATCAAGGGACACTGGTATTACATCAGAGGATACTGGTATTACATCATGGGACACTGGTATTACATCAGGGGACACTGGTATTACATAATGGGACACTGGTATTACATCATGGGACACTGGTATTACATCAGGGGACACTGGTATTACATCAGGGGACACTGGTATTACATCATGGGACACTGGTATTACATCAGGGGACACTGGTATTACATCAGGGGACACTGGTATTACATCAGGGGACACTGGTATTACATCAGGGGACACTGGTATTACATCAGAGGACACTGGT
>NC_069399.1:92216763-92251763 GCF_026875155.1 Cherax quadricarinatus | reverse complement strand
TCTCATAAACTAACTTCTTGACCAACTGGCAATCAGAACAGTCTGCTTGAACAATAAAAAGAATGCTAAGCCCAATAGCAATATAACAAGCAACTGCGACACAATCAGGATCAAGGAGATAATATAACGACACTAAGTAGGGACCATCAGCAGATCCTCCACAAAAGTCACAAAACTCCCATACTACTGAATCTAAGTTCAGCATAAGAAAATCCCCGACTGTGACAGTACACAGATACCAGTACAAGTTAGGTCAGAAGCTACAGCTCAGGACCTGAGTTGCTCAGAGTGTCTTTGCGACACACAACCTCAGTACAACGTCGAAAATCACTAAGTCTATACAATGTTCTGTGAACAGAGTTCTACAGAACTAACAAGAAAGCTACAGAGACGATCTTCCAACAAGAGCCAATAAGGAAGAGTTAGGCACTTGTCAGCAATACGTCCAACCACCAAGCGAGTCTAGACCAGACTGAATACTTCAGGCGAGGTGAGAACACCCCCCCTTGATCACGTGATGGCTCCGTGGACAGTTGCTGCCCAGCAACAGAAGCCGGCAGAGTAACGAGCAAAGAGCGATAATTACCATAGTTAGACAATCAAGACTTGAACTTTGAGCACATAATATATGTGTTACATCCTACCTAACAACATAACTAAGTCTAATAATAATATAAAGCAATATATTCACGATTTAGCTATTATCGCAAATATAAGCAACATAAAATTATATGAAAAGGTAATATACATGTAATATATATACATCATATATATTGTAACCCATTCAAGGGTTGCAACAGTTGTTGCTTTAGTGATAGTTGCTTAATCACAGTTTTTGCCTCAATAATAGTTGTTGCTTCAAATATAGGTCTTCCTTTAACAGTAGGTCTTGCGTCATAAGTGGGCCTTGCTTCAAGGGCAGGTAACTACTTCAGGTTGTCAGTGCAGCACTATTTAGACTATCAACAATGGTGACAAAACCAACGACCAACTGACCACTAAGCGAGTGGTTTCTCTCCTCTCTCTCTCTCTCTCTCTTTCTCTGTCTCTGTCTCTCTCTCTCTCTCTCTCTCTTTCTCTCCAGTGTCTCTTGTCTTGTTTACACTGACCATTCTCCTCCCCTTTCTCTCCTATTCTGCGTTTTCTCTTCGTATTTTCTCTTCTCCCCTACTCAACGTCAGCTTCTTGTCAGCAGCGTCAGTAGCATCACGACTGACACGTTATGATCTAGCCGGCCTCTCCCCTCCCCTCTCCCCACTCTTTCCTCCTCCTCCACCTCCTCCTCCTCCTCCTCCTCCCCTCCTCCTCCTCCTCCTCCTCCTCCTCCTCCTCCTCCTCCTCCCTCTCCTCCTCTTCCTCCTCCTCCTCCTCTCCCCTCTCCTCACTCCTTTCTTCCCTTCCTTCTCTGCACTCTCCTTCTTCCTCACTCACTCCCTCCTCTCTCTCTCTCCTCACTACAAGACTCCCAGCTCAGGCTGACACTACTGAAGCAACACAGTGCTGGTGTTCCCACTGTGTAAGTGTAATAGAGAATAGTGTAAAGAAGCTGCCGTGACTGGAACAATACACAAATAACCCGCACATACAAGAGTGAAACTTACGATGACGTTTGGGTCCGACTTGGACCGAGAACAAGATGTAATAACAGTAGTATAATGGTAGAATTAGTGGTAGAGGTAATGGTAGCAGTGATAGTGGTAGTGAGAGTAGTAGTAGTAGTAGCAGTAGTAATAGAAGTAGTAGTTGTGGTGGTATTGATAGTAGCAGTATGAGTAGTGCAACAATGACAGAGGTTGCAATGAGGAGGGACTAGTGGTAGTGACACGAGAGTCAGAAAGTGGAATGTTAGCAAAGTAGCAACAACAGCAGCAGTAATAGTAGTAGTAGTAGTAGTAGTAGTAGTAGTAGTAGTAGTGGTAGTCAAATGACAAGAGATAAAAGAAAAAGGAGCACTGCAAGAGAGCTAATGGTCCACGATGGAGGTGGAAGTCATAGAACAGAACACACCAAAGAAGATGAAAAGACAGGCATCAGGTCAATATACGAGTGTTGTGAAGTTTGGAGCATTTGACAAGGTAATGAGAAGGACACAGAGACAAACCCAGGACAGAGATTCATATTAGGAAAGTTGTGTTTAAGTGATGCTTCAACAAGATGGTGTTTGTGAAAGCCAGAAGTAGTGTAGACAGTTTTAGCAGAGGACCAGTCAATAGGATGACTGTGATCTCTAACATGACAGAGAAAAGCATTATTGGTCTCGGCAAGTCTTACACTTGGTAGGTAAGACACATAGGCAACAGTTAGGCAACTTTATTCCGAAACGTTTCGCCTACACAGTAGGCTTCTTCAGTCGAATACAGAAAGTAGGCAGGAACAGTAGAGATGTGAAGACGATGTAATCAGTCCATCACCCTTGAAGTCGTAGAATTTGAGGTTGTCAGTCCCTCAGCCTGGAGAAGTTCACTTTAATAGTCTGACTATTAAGTCTGACTATTTAAGTCTGTCAGAAAGAGAGTGGCCAGTTTCTCCAACGTATTGGAGAGGACAAGAGGAATAAGAAATGGAGCAAACTCCAGAAGCATCAGTAGCAGGAAGAGAGGTACGAATTGGATTACTACCGAGGGTAGTAGTAGTTCGTCGAAATGTGAATTTAATGTCTAAGGAACGGAGAGAGTTGATAAGATTAGGGAGACTGGAAAAAGGGAAGACAAAGAACAGGATGGCAGGTAAGACACGTGGACAACAGTTAGGCAGTTTTATTCCAGGTTGCCTAACTGTTGCCCACATGTCTTACCTACTATCCTGTCGGTATTGTAAAAAGAACAAAAAAGGGGATAAAACGGGAACCCCAAAAAGGGAAATGGGGAAGCAAAACTAAAGGTAAAAAAAGAAAAAAAAACAAAACAAAAGGAAGGATAAAATAAAGGTAAGTTTTCCCTTCAAAAAAATTTGAGGGTCCAAAAAGAAGAAATTTTAAACTAAATTTTACTGTGAACCTAAGGGGGGCAGAGGAAAAGAAAACCCTTTTTAAGGGGGAACACAAAAAAGTTAAGCAAACACTGCCAAAGGCCGAGAAAAACGGAAAAAGAAAAAGTGGCCGGGACAGTCAAAAATAGGAAAGGGAATACATTTTAAGGCCCCATTTAAAGCCCGACATATGAGAAAAAGGGCAGTTTCCCACTTGGAAAAGGGCAAGAATAGGGGAAGAAAACCAGCTAGTGCCCAGGAAAGTCAAACAGAGGGAAGACCAAATGTATTTATTTAAAAACAGAAGATGAGTAAAAAGAAAAAACGCAGTTTTCCCAGGTAACGTACAACAGTTAAGCAAACATTGCAATGTTCCCACTTTTAAAAATCACCGCGTATGAAAAAAACACACGAGTTCCCCCAGGTAAAGCACAGAAGTTTTGAAGCAACAATGTTGTTTTCCCAGGAACGAAGAAGATGGGAAACATTTTTCCCCCACTGGAACATAAGCAGAGGAGAAACCCCTTTTCCTTGAACCAGCAAAAGAAGTATGAAGCAACCAGAGTGCCCCGGAAAAAAAGGGGAAAGAAACCTGTGGGCCCAGGAAAAAACAAGAAGTGGAAGCAAACAATTTAGTGTTCCCCCACTGTGAACAGTCACAGACAGTAGTGAAGCCACACGCTATTTCCCACTGTTAACAGTCAAGACAGTAGTGAAGCAACCACTCTAGTTTTCCCCCTGTGAAACAGCAGGACAGTATGAAGCAACACACGCTTTTTCCCCATTTGTGCACAGCAGTAGTGAAGCAAAAATGCTATGTTCCCACTGTGTAACAGTCAGGGGACAGTAGTGAAGCAACACGCAGTGTTCCCACTGTGTAACAGTCAAGACAGTTAAGCAACACACGCAATTTCCCACTGTGAAACATCAAGACATAGTAAGCAACACCGTAGTTTTTCCCACTGTGAAAACGCAAAATTATGAAGAAACACACTGTATTTTTCCCACTGTGAACGTCAAGACAAAGTGAAGCAACACGCTATGTTCCACTGTGAACATCAAGACGTAGTGAAGCACCTGCTAGTGTTCCCACTGGTAACAGTCACAGACGTAGTGAAGAAACCCACTTAGTTTCCCCAAAGTGTAACAGTCAAGACAGTAGTAAAAAAGAAACCCGCTAGTTTTCCCCACTGTGTAACAGTCACAACAGTATTTGAAGCAACACACTTAGTGTTCCCACTGTGAACGGTAAAGGACAGTTGAACAAACATTAAATTTTCCCATGTGTAACAAAGAAGTGTGAAGCAACACTGTAGTGTTCCCCGGGTGTAAAGTCACAGACAGTAGTGAAGAAAACCACTTGGGTTTTCCCCACGTGTAACAGCCGGACAGTAGGAAGAAACATGCTGGTTCCAGGGGAACGGGCCAGACAGTATGAAGCAACACACTGTAGTGTTCCCACTGTGAAACAGTCAAGACAGTGTGAAGAAACCACTGCTGTTTTCCCCATGTGAACGAAGACAGAGTGAAGCAAAACACTGCTAGGTTCCACTGTGAAAGTCAAGACAGAGTGAAGCAACACCTGCGTGCCCCCACGTGAACAGTCAGACAGAGTGAAGAAACACTGCTGGGTTTTCCCCCACTGGTAAAGTCAAGAAGGGGAAAGAAACACCTGCAATGTTCCACTGTGTAACAGTCAAGCAGTAGTGAAGCAACACTGCTATTTTCCCACTGTGAAAACAGTCAAAGCAGTAGTAAAGCACACATGCTATTGTTCCCACTGGTAACATCAGACAGTAGTGAAGCAACACACTGCTAGGTTCCCTGTGAACAGTCGAGCGTGTGAAGCAAAAAAAGCTAGTGTTCCCCACTGTGTAAAAGCAAGACAGAGTGAGCAAACACGCTAGTTTTCCCCACTGTGAACAGTCAAACAAGTGAAGCAACCACTGCTAGGTTCCCACTGGTAAAAGTAAAAGACGTGTGAAAACAACTGCTATGTTCCCCTGTGAAAACAGTCACGACGTATAAAGCAAAACGCAAGTGTTCCCCTGTGTAACCAAGGGACAGTTAAGCAAACACTGCGTGTTCCCATGTGTAACAGTCAAGCAGTGGAAGAAAACACACTGCTAGTTTTCCATGGTAACAGTAAGACATAGTGAAGAACACCTGAGTGTTCCCACGTGTAACCTAAGATTTGTGAGCACCACTGCTGGCCCCATGTTAACATAAAGAGGGTAGTGAGCACACACTGCAGTGTTCCCACTGTGAAAAAAAAAAACCCCCCCCCATGAACAAAGGAGGGACCCCACTGCTGTGTTCCCACTGTGTTAAAAGGAGGTAGTGGCACACACTGCTGGTTTCCCCTGTGAAACTTCAGAGGGTGGTAGCAAAAATGCTGTGTTCCCACTGTGAAACTATCGGGGGTAGTGAGCACAAATGCTAGTTTTCCCCCGTGTAACTTAGAGGGTAGTGAGCACCCCTGTTGTGTTCCCAGTGAAAACTTAAAACGGGGGTAGTGAGCACACACTGTGTTTTCCCCTGTGAAACATCAGAGAGGGTAGTGACACACACTGCTTTTTTCCCATGTGAAAATACAGGGGGGTAGTGAACAAAATGCTAGTTTCCCACTGTGAAATCAGAGGAGTGAGCCCACACGTGTGTTCCCACGTGAAATCAAAAGGGGGTATGAGACACATGCTGTTTTCCCCAGTGTAACATAGAGGGGAGTGGAAAACACTGTGGTTCCCATTTGGTTTTTTCAGCAGGGAAAGGAGAAACCACTCTGTGTTCCCACGTGTAAATCAAGGGGTAGTGAGCACACACTGCTTTTTTTCCACGTGCCCATCGGGGGGGTAGTGAGCACACAGCGGTTTTCCCCACGGGTTTAACATCAAAAGGGGGAGGAGCACACACTGCTGGTTTCCCCACTGTGCCCCGGATGTGGCACACACTGCGGTTTTCCCACTGGAAACGAAAGGGGAGGACACACTGGGGTGTTCCCACGGTCTTCAGGGGGTATGTAGCACACACTGCGGATGTTCCCACGTGAAATTATCAGGAGGGTATGTGCAGCACACTGCTGTTTCCCATGTGAACTATAGAGAGGGTTGTAGCAGACACTGTTGTTCCCCTGGTTTAACTATCAGGGGGTAGTGCCAGACCTGCTTGTTCCCATGTGTACTATCAGCGAGGGAGTGTAGCAGCACACTGCGGTGTTCCCTGGTAACTACAGCGAGGGTAGTGTAGAGACTCTGTGTGTTCCCATGTGTAATAAGGAGGGTAGTGTGCAGCACACTGTGGTGTTCCCACTTGTAACTTTCGCGGGGGTAGTGAACAGCACACTGCTGGTGTTCCCCTGTGTAACTACAGGGGGATTAAAAACCAGCTGGTGTTCCCTGTGTAACTTCGCAGGGTAGTTTTTGCACACACGCTGTGTTCCCTTGTAACTATCGAAGGGGGTAGTGTACAGACCGGGGTGGTTTTCCCCCACTGTGAAACTACAGGGGGGTAGTGTACGCACCGCGGTGTTCCCCTGGTAACTATCAGCGGGGTAGTGTACACACTGCTGGTGTTCCCAGTGTAAATCAGAGGGTTGTAGCAGCACATGCGGGTGTTCCCACTGTGTAACTATCGGGGGGAGTGAGCAGCACTGCTGGTGTTCCCCATGTGTAATACAGGGGGAGTGGCAGCAACCTGTGGTTTTCCCCCTGTGTAACTACAGGAGGGTAGGGGCACACATGGGTTCCCACGTGTAACATCAGGAGGGAAGGGTAGACCCACACTGCTGGTGTTCCCGTGAAAACTACAGGGGGGAGTTTGCGCACATGTGGTGTTCCCCTGTGTAACACAGGGGGGTAGTGAGCACACACTGCTGGTTTCCCCACGGAAATTAAGGGGGGAGTGAGCAACAAGCTAGGTTCCCATGTGTAACTATAAAACAGGGGTATGTAGCGCACATGTTGTGTTCCCACTGTGAAACCATCGGGAGGGTAGTGACACACACTCTGGTTTTCCCCAGTGTAATTTCAGAGGGGTATGGAAACACATGTGGTTTCCCACTGTGAAACTATAGGAGGTAGTTAGCAGCACATGCTAGTGTTCCCACGTGTAACTATCAGGAGGGTATGTGCGCCACGCTGTGTTTCCCACTGTGAAACTATCAGCGGGGTAGTGTAGCAACACTGCTTGTTCCACGTGTAATATCAGGGGGTAGTGTAGCAGCACACGGGTTTTCCCATTTTGGTAACTATCAGGGGGGTAGGACAGCACCTGCTGTGTTCCCACTGTGTAATATCAGGAGGTGTTCAGCACACTGCTATGTTCCACTGTGTAACTATCGGAGGGATTGTAGCGCACACTGTAGTGTTCCCACTGTGAAATCGGAGGGTTTTGTAGCGCACACTGCTGGTTTTCCCCACTGGTAATATCGGGAGGGTGTGAGCAGCACGTGTTTCCATGGGGTAAAACAGGGGGGTAGTGACCCCCAAACACTCTGTGTTCCACTGTGTAACTATCGCAGGGTTGACCCCACACTGCTAGTTTTCCCCATGTGTAACATCAGGAGGGTTGTAGCAGCACATGCTGGTTTCCCATGTGTAACTATCAGAGGGGGTAGTGTAGCAGCCATGTGGTTTCCCCTTTTTTTTCCCCCTTTTTGGGTTTCCCCTTTTTTTTTTTTTTTTAAAAAAACCCCTTTTTTTTTTATTTTTTGGGGGTATTTTTTTTTTTTTTTTTTAAAATTCTTAAAATTTTTTTCCACTGTGTAACTATCAGGGGGGGTAGTGGCCAGCAACTGCTGTGTTCCCACTGGTAACTATCAGGAGGGTAGTGGCAGCACATGCTGGGTTCCATTGTAACTTCGCGGGGTAGTGAGCAGCACAGTGGGTTCCCATGTGTAACTATCAGCGGGGTAGTTTTGCAGCACACTGCTGTGTTCCCACTGTGACTTTCACGAGGTTGTGTAGCGCACACTGCTGGTTCCCACTGTGAAACTATAGCGGGGGTGTGTAGCGACCTGCTGTGTTCCCACTGTGTAACTATCAGGGGGGTAGTGAGAGCCACTGCTGGTGTTTCCCCTTGTAACTTCAGGAGGGTGGAGCAGCACAGCTGGTTTTCCCACTGTTAACTATCAGCGAGGGAGTGTACAGCACTTTGCTGTGTTCCCCCTTGAACTATCGAGGGGGGGTAGTGAGCAGCCCCTGCTGGTGTTCCCACGTGAACATCAGGAGGGTATGTACACACACGTGGGTTCCCACGTGTAAACTATCAGAAGGGTAGTGTAGCAGCCACGCGGGTGTTCCCATGTGAACTATCGGAGGGAGTGAGGGGGCCACACTGCTGTTTCCCCACTTTTTTAACTACGGAGGGTAGTGTAGCAGCCCTGCTGTGTTCCCCGGAACTATCAAAGGGTAGTGAGCAGCACACTGCTGGTTTTCCACTGTGTAACTTCAGGAGGGGTGTAGCAGCACACGCTTTTTCCCCACTGTTAACTTAAAGGAGGGTAGTGTAGCGCACATGTGGTTTCCCTGTGAACTATCAGCGAGGGTAGGTAGCAGACACTGCTGTGTTCCCACTGTGTAACTATCGCGGGGTAGGGGCAGCACACTGGGGTTCCCACTGTTAACTTCGGGGGTGTGAGCAGCACACTGTGTTTTCCCCACGTGTAACTATCAGCGAGGGTAGTGTCAGCACAGGGGTGTTCCCACTGTGTAACTATCAGAAGGGGTAGTAGCAGCACACTGCTGTGTTCCCCACTTTTAAAACTTCGAGGGGGTGGGGCCAGCACACTGTGGTTCCCACTGTGAAAACTATCGCGGGGAGTGTGCGCACACTGCTGGTTCCACTGTGTAACTATCAGGGGGGTGTTTTGCAGCACACTGGGTTTTCCCACGTGTAAATCGCAGGGTAGGTAGCGCACACGTGTTTTCCCCATGTGTAACTATCAGGAGGGATGTGCACACACTGGTTTTTCCCACTGTGTAACTATAGGGGGTAGTGTAGCGCAACTGCTGTGTCCCATTGAAACTATCAAGGGTAGTGTACAGCACATGTGTTTTCCCCACTTGTAACTATCACGAGGGTATTAGCAGACATGTGGTTTTCCCCCCTGGTAACTATCCGAGGGTAGGTAGCAGCACACTGCTGGTGTTCCCCTGTGTAATATCAGGAGGGTAGTGTAGCGACATGCTGGTGTTCCCACTGTGTAACTTCAGGAGGGTAGTGTGCCCCCAATGCTGGGTTCCACTGTGTAACTATCGCGGGAGTGTAGCGCACCTGCGGTGCCCCACTTGTAATATCAGGGGGTAGGTAGCAGACCTGCTGTTTTCCCCAGGGTGTAATATCAGCAGGAGTGTAGCAGCACATGCTGTTTTTCCCACTGTGTAACTATCAGAGGGGTAGTGAGCGCACATGCTGGTTTCCCACTGTGTAACTATCACGGGGGTAGTGTAGCAGCACAGGGGGGTTTTTCCCCCCTGTTAACTACGAGAGGGTAGTGTAGCAGCACCGCTGTTTTCCCCACGTGTAACTTTCAGCGGGGGTAGTGTAGCGCACACGCTGTTTTCCCACTGTGTAATTCAGGAGGGTAGTGAAAGCCACACTGTAGTGTTCCCAAAACTGTGTAACTTCAGAGAGGGTGTGTACAGCACACTGCTAGTTTTCCCCCACTGTGTAACTATCAGGAGGGTGTGTAGCAGCCCCCGTGGGTGTTCCCACTGTGTAACTATCAGGGGGTTTGGCAGCACATGTGTGTTCCCCTGTGAAACTACAGAGGGGGTAGTGTAGCGCCATGCTGGGTTTTCCCTGTGTAACTATCAAGAGGGTAGTAGCAGCACATGTGTTTCCCACTGTGTAACCCCGGGGGGGTAGTGTAGCAGCACACGCGGTTTTCCCACTTGTAACTACGGGGGGTAGTGCACAGCCATGCTTGTTCCCCTGTGTAACTATCGAGGGGTAGTGTAGCAGCACCTGAGTTTCCCACTGGTAATACAAGAGGGTAGTGTACAGACACTGCTGGTTTTCCCCCTGTGTAACTATCACGGGGTAGTGTAGCAACACTGCGGGTTTTCCACGTGAAATTCAGCGGGGGTAGTGTGCAGCACACTGCTAGTGTTCCCCTGTGTAACTATCAGGGGGTAGTGTGCAGCACACGCTAGTGCCCCACTGTGAAATACAGCGAGGGTATGTAGCAGCACACTGCTGGTTTTCCCCACTGTGTAACTATCAGGGGGGTAGTGCCCAAACACGCTGGTGTTCCCCGTGTAACTATAAGGAGGGTTGTACGCAACTGCTGTGTTCCCACTTTTAAACTATCAGGAGGGAAAAGGTAGCGCACACGCTGGTTCCACTGTGTAAATCAGGAGGGTAGTGTAGCGCACACTGGGTGTTCCCTGTGAACTATCAGGGGGGTAGTGAGCAGCCCGGCTGGTTTCCCATTTTTTAACTATCAGAGGGGTATGTAGCCACACTGTAGTGTTCCATGTGAACTATAAAGGGGGGGTGTGTAGACACATGTGTGTTCCCCTGTGTAACTATCAGGGGGGTAGTGTAGCACCCACTTTTGGTTTTCCCCATTGAAACTACCCAGGGGGGTAGTGTACGCACATGTAGGTTCCATGTGTAACTATCAGGGGGGTAGTGTGCAGCACATGCTGTTTTCCCACTGGTAATATCAGGGGGGTAGTTAGCAGCACAGCTTGTTCCCATGTGTAACTATCAGAGAGGGTGTGTAGCAAACTCGGTGCCCCACGTTAATATCACGAGGGAGTGTAGCACCCCTGCGGGTTTTCCCCACTGTGAAACATAGAGAGGGTAGTGTAGCAGCCAGCGGTTTTTCCCCTGTGAAAAACTACAGGAGGGTATGTACAGCACACCTGGTATTTTAATTTTTCCTGATTTTTTTTTCCTCTCGTTGTCTTCTCTGTTTTTTTCCTCTCCTTCCCCCCCCCGTCTCCCGAGTGCTACGGGGGCCCAAAGAGCTACCCCCAAGAAGGGGAGACATACCTACAACCCCTTGATCTATGCCCGTGTTTTCCCCCTTCTTCGCCCTCTAAGGGCCCTTGAGAGGGGGGGGAGAAGAGAAGAGAGAGAGGAGAGAGAGAGAAGAGAGAGGGAGAGAGAGAGAGAGAGAGAGGGGGGAGAGAGAGAGAGAAGAGAGAGAGAGAGAGAGAGGGAGAAGGAGAGAAAGAGGAGGGGGAGAGGGACGACAGAAAACAGAGAGACAGAAGACGCAAAGACGCCAGAAGACAGACAACGACGGGAACTGACGAAAACAACAAACAGACAGCCCAAGACGAGAAAGAGACTACTGTTTCCATCTCACGTACATTTTTGAAAAAATAAGACCAGAGCAAGACACTCATCCCTCCCCTTGACCCACTGGATAATCTGTTTTTCGCAGAATTTTAACCCCAAAAGGATGCGGGTGACCTTACTTCATTAAAAGGCCCAATTTCTTTAGACCACATTTGGCTCCATTTGGAGGACAGCGAAAAGTAGCTTCTACAAAACAAGAGGGGCAGAAGCAGAATTCCTCTGTACCTTCCCAAAACTCACTACATCTGAGATTTTTCCTTTGGGGAGACTAAACAATTCGTCGAAAAATGATACGCGAAATAAAAACAGTTGACCAATAAATCTCTGGCCAAGATGGCCCAACTTTTATCTTGTTCCTGTTTCTGCCCCTAGCAATAAAAGGCTTTCTAATTGTGTGTGGTAGCGTTCTTAGCTTAGGACTCCTAAAATAAACCCTTTTCAAACGAGTGTAAAGAGGAGAGAGAGAGGGGGAGGAGAGGAGAGAAGGTCAAACCCCACCCCCATTTTTCACTAAATGTCTTAACGGGTTTCGCTTCATTTAAACACAATAACAATGCTATCCTTGTCAGTAACTGCCCGTGATCTTGTCTGTCGTCTGTCTGTTCTCCCTCTCTCTTTCCCTCTCTCTCTCTCCCCCCTCTCTTTCTTTTCCCCCCGTTCCTCCCCCCCCCTCCCCCCATCCTCTTTAAACTAATCCCCCTTTTCCTCCCCCTCCCCCTCCTCTTCTCCAGCACCCATGAGAAATTAAATTTTCCAGGGCCCCAAACTTTTCCTTAATAACAGTGTTCCCCCGGGTTCCTCACTCACCTTAAACGTTCCTTTCTTCAAAAAAACAGTCTAAGGTTTATGGACAGGGGGAACAGGCTTTGGAACTAAAACCCAGGGATCTATTTCTGTTAGGTGACAGGGGGAACGGCATAAAAAAACTAACTCCGAGTACCTATTGCTGTTAAGTAAATAGAAAACTTTCCACAGTTTTTTACCCCGGATTCGCGGCTGTGATGGGGTTGCCCCTGCTCTTTTTAACCACCTCCGCGATTTGAGTTTAAAATAAGAATTGCATTGGGGGGTTACCGCCCCCAAAAGAATTTTTTGTCATCCTAATGGGTAAAGTGGGTGACTCTGGAAAGTGATTCTAGTCTCCCTAAGAAGTGTTCACATGATATGGCCCATCTATTCAGGGCGTTTGGTTTCAACATTTTAAAGGGAAAAGGAATTTTCCCTACAGTTATAGGATTTCCCCGTTCACGGTTTTAATTTTGTGAAAAATTTTCGTTAAAAATAGGAGAAAAAGTAGTTTTAATTTTGGGTTTTTGGGGTCCAAATTAGGAAATATTGGAAGAAATGGTTGTTATAAAAGTGTTTGAGCCAGTAGATGTACACCCTAAAAACAGCTAGAATTGAGGCCCCAACTTACAAGTTAAACTGACGATGTATTAAATTTTGGGGGGTTTCAGGAAATCACGGGTTTCCAACCCCGGAAACGTGAAAAATCAAAGGGCTACCCTACAGGAGGGGCTTTTATCCCTCAGTAAATGCCGGGGGACAGGTTACGACCTTAGGCCTGCCCCCAAGCTACCCGTGGGACCCCCAGTGCTCCTGGTTTTGGGGTGAAGAAATGTTGACTTTTGTTCCACTGCCCCTTTTTAATGTTTTTTTTGGTTTGGGGGTTTACATGTTGTTATGGGGTAAAAGCTTTCCCCTAAACTTACTCAAATTCTTAGGGGGGGTGGGGGTTGGGGGGGGGGTGGGGGGGGGTTGGGGGGCCCCAAAAATTGGGCCCCCCCCGAAGAAAATGTGAAATGTGGCGGAGGCATAAAAAACTGGGTTGAAAAAAAAATTTTTTTTTGGGGTGTTGGGTGTTACCTTTCCAAACCCGGGGTGGGGTTTTGGGCAGGCTTCACAAAGCTGGGCACCAGACGATAGAAATAGTGGAGAATGTTGGTGCGTGTGAGCGTTCAGTGAGGAACTGGGTGCAGCGCTTCAAGGCTGGTGATGGTGTCCAGTTACCGTCTGCCAAACCTCAGCCTGGCCCCTCGAAGAAGACATCTGTTCGTACATTAACTGTGTTAAAGAAGCAGTTAGAGAGTACACCTAAGATAACTGCTAGAGAATTGAAAGAAAAGAACCCACATCTTCTCTCAGAGGTGTCTGGAAGAACTGTTAACAGACATGTATAAGAACTGGGCTACAGTAGTCACTGCTCTCCAAGCCACAGAAGAAACGTAGATTAGATTATGCAAAGAAATATCTTCACTGGAATCCTCAACAGTGGTCTGAAGTACTTTGGAGTGATGAAGCAACCTTCACCGTCACCTGTAACCATGAGGGACATGTGTACCGACCCAGAGGTAGTGACCTGCTAGACCCACGCTGCACCTGTGGGACCACCAAACACCCAGACTCGCTCATGGTTTGGGGGTGTTTCAGTGCTCAGAGTGTTGGTGAACTCATTATGCTTCCCAAAAACCAGTATATGAACCAGTATAATTACCTGGAGTTATTGTGTGACAAGTTACCTCAGGCATTTGACAAGTGTTGGGCTACGGTTTTTATGGATAACAGTGCCCTGTGTCATACCACCAAATCTGTAGCTCATTGGCTTAGGGACTGTGAAGTGAGGTTCTTTAATGACTGGCCAGGCAATTCCCCAGACCTAAACCCTATTGAGAACCTCTGGTCAATAGTGAAATGAAGTTTATTGGACAAGGATATCAGTTCCAAAACCCTCAAGAACTTGTGTCAAAGTCTTCATACACGGCTGAGGGACGTGATGAAGCATAAAGGACGCAGCACTAAGTATTAAAATCTCAGTAAGTGTGCAAATATATATATTATAATCTTTCATGGTATGTGTTTGTGTTTCGGTACGTGTTTGGGGGAGGGGCGGCATAATGCCGTGACTAGCACTGCAGGCTTGGTTATGTGTATGTTTGGCAGTCTGGCAGATATACAAATGATGATCAAACTAAATGCAAAGTATGTGGCCAGCCCTATGGTCACTATCTTGAACACTATGTGCTAAATTGTCTACTTATTGAGGAATGTATAAATAGACAGTACAACCTATGGGATACGTCAAGGTAACTTATTAATGAAAATAAGATACCAAACTTATTAAGCAAGTTTCCTAAATCTGCTTGCAAATGATAAATCAATTAAAGACTTAAATCCGGATTTACTCCTGTAAACCCTTTTGGGGCCTAGTTCCTGGGTCTTTTGTGTATCCATCTGCTCATGCGCAGCCCTCCACAGGAAGAATATGAGGTGCACAATAAACTAGCCACTTCGGCGGTAAAATCTAATATCTTTCGAGAGTTTTCCAGACAAGCCCGACCCTGGACCAGGCTTGTCTGGTGCTTGCCTGGTCAACCAGGCTGTTGCTGCTGGCGACTAGCTGGCCCACATATACATCACAGCCTGGTTAATCCGGCACTTGACACAGGCACTTGTTGATTTTCTTCTTGATGGCTTCTACACCTGTTCCAGCAGTGCTTCTGGTATCTTCTAATATGATGTTAAAAAGTCTGGACCCACGAATGTTGACACAATACTCTCTTATTGTCCCCACGGCATCCCTACTTTTCACTCGGCTTACTTTACATTTTCTCCTATACCTCTCACTCCAGTATGTTGTTATGGCAGTGTGCAGATTTGGGACAAGACCCTTAAGTACCTTCCACATATTTATTATCATGTATATCTCTCCTACGCTCCAGCGAGTTTACATTCAGGACTTAGTAACTGCGTCTCTCAGCGTGTAGTAAATGACGTGAGGTGTATTTCAGCTCTGATGTCTCTCCTGCCCTGAACGGAGCCGTCAACACTAAACAGTACTCCAGGAAAGAGAATACAATTGAATAGTGCGGCCTTTTTTCAAAATCGCTTTTGCTCCCTCGGGTATTGTTGACAGGGTGAAACCTGGTAGGAAATGCTGACAAGGTAAACAAATGTAAATACATTTGTTACGGAAATGTTTCGCTCACTAGAGATTTAAAGCTCCCCAAGTGAGCGAAATGTTTTCATCGTGTCCTAAATGTTACACCTGCCTCCATTATTTTTCACAAGATTCCGTTTCGGATTTTCATAGATCATCGTGATCCATAATAATTAATGATAACTCCTGATAACTCATGATAATTCATGATAACTCATGATAACTCCTAATAATTCATGATAACTGGTGATAATGAAGACTCATGATAAATCATAACTTCTAATAACTCATGATAAATCCTAATAACTAATGATAATTCATGATAACTAATGATAATGCATAACAGTTAATAACTCATGATAACTGGTGATAATAATGACTCATGATAACTGGTGATAACGATGACTCATGATAACTGGTGATAATGATGACTCATGATAACTGGTGATAATGATAACTCTTGATAACTGGTGATAACGATGACTCATGATAACTGGTGATAACGATGACTCATGATAACTGGTGATAATGATGACTCATGATAACTGGTGATAATGATAACTCATGATAACTGGTGATAACGATGACTCATGATAACTGGTGATAACGATGACTCATGATAATCCATGAGCACCCACCTGTTTCTCTGCTACCCACCTGACCCTGCTAAAACACCTGTCTTCTTCCCCTCCCAGGTCACCTTTCACTCTTCCTCTCCCTAAATGCCTGCCCCCCCCATTACTTACCCCCCTCACACACCTGACCCATTCCCTCCCCCTCTTGAAGACAGAACTCTACTTCCCCTCCCCTCTCCCTTCCTTTCCTCCCCTCCCCTGACCTCAATGTCTCCACTGCTTCATTAGCTAATGGAGCCACGTCATTAGGAAGGGGAGGGGAGGGGAGGGGGAAGGCAAGCAAGGGGAAAGGGGAAGGGATGAGGGGAGATAGAGAAAGAGAGGACAGCGTCTTGGGACTGTGGCTTTCCCTCCCCCCCCCCTCTCTACCACCCTCACAAGTACTGTCATATGACCCTCCCACCTACGCCTCCCCTTCCCCTCTCCATCCCCTATACTTCCCTTCCCCTTCTCCTCTCCTTCCCTTCCCCTTTCCTTCCCCTTTCCTTCCCCTTCCCTTCCCCTCCGCTTTTCCTCTCCTACCCTTTCCCTCCATTTCTCATTCCTCTCCCTTCCCGTCCTCTTTCCCCATCTTCTCTCCCTTATTTTCCTCTTCGTCACTTCTTTCTCCCCTCCTACTCCACCCATTTATTCCCCCTCTTCTCAAATCTCCCTCTTTTTTTCCTTTCCTATACCATCCCATTTGCTCCCCTCTCCTCCCCTCCTCTCCCCCTCCCCTCCCCTCCCCTTCCCTCCCCTCCCCTCCCCTTCCCTCCCCTCCCCTCCCCTCCCCCCCCCCCCTCATCCCCTCCCCCCCTCTCCCCTCCCCTCCCCTCCCCTTCCCTTTCCCCTACCCTCCCCTACCCTCCCCTCCTTCCTCCCCTTCCCTTCCCCTTCCCCTCCCCTCCTCTCCCCTCCCTTCCCCCTTCCCTCCCCGCCTCTCCCCTCCCCCTCCCTCCCCCCTTCCTCCCCTTCCCCCTCCCGCCTCCCCCCCCTCCCCTCCCCCCCTCCCCTTCTCCCTCCCTTCCCCCCCCCGCCTCTCCCCTCCCCTCCGCTCCCCTCCCCTCCCTCCCTTCTTCTCACCTTCCAGCTTAACTTCTCCCCTCCTTTCCCTTGTCCTCCATCTTAACTTTTCTCATCTCTCTCATTCCGCTTCCCCTCCTTCCTATCTCATCTTCTCTACTCTTATCTCCCCTCCTCTCATCTCCACTCCCTTCATCTCCCCTCCTTTCATCTCTCCTTCTCTCATCCCCCCTACTCTCATCTCCCTTCCACTCATCTCCCCTCTCCTCATCTCCCCTCCTATCTCCCCTACTCTCATTTCCCCTATTATTATCTCCCCTCCTCTCATCTCCCCTTTCCTCATCTCCCCTCCCCTCATCTCCCCTCCCCTTTCACTCTCTGAAGGGGTACTTGAGGTATGTGAGTATGAGACGGTAGAGGGGAGACGGGGTGGTTAGTGGGGGAGGGGTGATGGGGGTCTAGGTGATAAGAGGAAGAGAGTGACTAGGTGCTGTCACCTCTTTAGTTTCGTGTTTTAATTTGCGTCAGGAGGTACAGGGATACCTAGTACCCAACACCAGGAGACATCCAGCAGGTACTGTTATTTCTCACACTGGCTCCAGCAGGTACTGGCCTGGGAGTCGAACTCGCGACCTTGAGAGTGGGCAAGTAAATGACACAATTGATGTTAGACTTTCAAGAAATAGATGACGAGTCTCCTCTCCCTTCGTCTACATCTACCCCTCCTCTCTCCTCGTCTACCCCTACCCCCTCCACTCTCCTCGTCTATCCTTACCCCCTCCTCTCCCCTCGTCTACCTCTATCCCCCTTTCCCTCGTCTATCTCTACCCCCTCATTTCCCCTCGTCTACCTCTACCTCTCCTCTCTCCTCGTCTACCTCTATCCCCACCTCTTCCCCTTGTCTACTTCTACCTCCTTCTCTCCCATCGTCTACCTCTACCCCTACTCTCCCCTCGTCCACCTCTACTTCCTCCTCTCCCCTCGTCTACCTCTACCCACAATTCTTTTCTTGTCTACCTCTACTCCTCCTCTCCCCTCGTCTACCTCTACCCCCTCCTCTCCCCTCGTCTACCTCTACCCCCTCTTCTCCTTCCGTCTACCTCTACCCCCTCCTCTCCCTTCGTCTACCTCTACCCACAATTCTCTCATTGTCTACCTCTACTCCTCCTCTCCCCTCGTCTACCTCTACCCCCTCCTCTCTCCTCGTCTACATGTACCCCTCCTCTACCCTCGTCTACCTCTGCCCCTCCTTTCCCCTTGCCTACATCTACCCTCACCTCTCTCCCCTTGTCTACCTCTGCCCCCTCCAATCCCATCGTCTACTTTTACCCCTACCTCCCCTCGTCCACCTCTACCTTATCACTCTCCCGTCTGACCTCTGCCCCCTCCTCTCCCTTCGTCTACCTCTACCCCCCAATTCTCCCCTTGTCTACCTCTATTCCTCCCTCTCCCTCGTCTACCTCTAACCCTACTTTCCCCTCGTCTACCTCTACCCCTCCTCTCCCCTCGTCTACCTCTGCCCCCTTCTTTCCCCTCGTTACTCACCCCTTCTCCCTTCCTCTACCTCTACCCCCTCTCCTCTCTCCTCCACCTCCCTCGTTACCTTACCCTACTCTTCCCCCTCGTCACCTTTATCCCTCTCTCCCCTCGTCTACCCTCTACCCCCTCACTCTCCCTTCGCTACCTCTACTTCCAATCTCCCCTTGTCTACCTCTATTCCTACTTCCCACTCGTCCACCTCCAAACTCTTCCCTCTCCCCTCGTCTATCCCCCCTTTTCTCCCTTCGTCTACCTCTGACCCCCTCCTCTCCCTTCGTCTACCTCTACCCACAATTCTCCCTTGTCTACCTCTACTCCTCCTCTCCCCTCGTCTACCTCTAACCCCTCCTCTCCCTCGTCTACCTCTACCCCTCCTCTCTCCCCTCCTACTCTCCCCTCTCTCCCCCTTGTCTACCTCTACCTCCTCCTCTCCCCTCTCTACCTCTACCCCTACCTCTCCCTCGTCACCTCTACCCTTCTCCTCCCCTCGTCTACCCCATTCCTTCTCTCCTCATTCCACCTCTACCTCCTCCTCTCCCCTCGTCCACCTCTACCTTCCTCTCCCCTCGCCCACCTTACCCCCTCTTCTCCCTCGTCCACCTCTACCCCCTCCTCTCCCCTTCATCTACCTCTGCCCACTCTCCTCTCCTTGTCTACCTCTACCCTCTCCTCTCCCTCGTCTACTTCTCCCTCCTCCCCTCGTCCTACCTCTATCCCCTCCTTCTACCCTCCCCTTCTACCCCTCCTCTCCCCTCGTCTACCTCTGCCCCTCCTCTCCTCTTGTCTACCTCTGACCCCTCCTCTCCTCTGCCTACCTCTACCCCCTTCCTCTCCCCTCGTCTACCTCCTCTCCTTTCCCCTCATCCACCTCTACCCCCTTCCTCCCCCTCATCCACCTCTACCCCCCTCCTCTCCCCTCATCCACCTCTACCTCCCTCCTCCTCGCCCTCATCCACCTCTACCCCCTCCTTCTCCCCTCATCCACCTCTGCCCCCTCCTCTCCCCTCGTCCACCCCCCTCCCCCCTCTCCTCTCCCCCTCGTCCATCCTCTACCCTCTATTCTCCCATCTCCCCTTCTCTCCTCCCCCTCGTCCACTCTACCTCTCCTCTCCCTCGACCCTACCCTCTGCCCCTCCTCTCCCCTGTCCACCTCTACCCCCACCCCTTCCCTCTCTGCACCTCTACTCCCCTCCTCTCCCCTCGTCCACCTCTACCCCCTCCTCTCCCCTCATCCACCTCTACCCCCTTCCCTCTCCCCTCTCCACCTCTACCCTCTCCTCCTCCCCTCGTCCACCTCTACTATCTCTCTCCCCATCGCTACCTCCCGCTCCTCCTCTTCCCCTCGTCCACCTCTACCCCTCTTCTCCCCTCACACCAACCCCCTTACCCCTTCCTCTCCCCTCGTCCATCTCTACCTCCCTTCCTCTCCCCTCAATCCACCTCTACCCCTCCTCTCCCCTCTACTCCACCTCTAACCCCTCCTCTCCCCTCACCCTACCTCTACCCCTCCTCTCCCCTCGTCCACCTCTACCCCTCCTCTCCCCCTCATCCCCTCTACCCCCCTCCCCTCCTCCCCTCGTCCACCTCTACCTCTCCCTCTCCCTCTCCCATCGTCCTCTCTCTCCTCCTCCCCTCGTCTGCCTCTACCCTCTCTTCTCCCCTCGTCTACCTCTACCTTCTCTTCTCCCCTCATCCATCTCCTATCCCTCCTCTCCCCTCGTCCACCTCTACCCTCTCCTCTCTTCTTCATCTACCTTCCTCCTCCTCTCGTCTACTTCTACCTCTCCTCCCCTTGTTTACCTCTACCCCCCTCATCTACATCTACCCCCCCTCTTCCCCTCGTCTACATCTACCCCCTCTTCCCCTCGTCTACAACTACCCCCTCTTCCCTCGTCTACATCTACCCTCTTTCCCCTCGTCTACAACTAACCCCCTCTTTCCCCTCGTCTACATCTACCCTCTCTTCCCCTCGTCTACATCTACCCACTTTTTCCCTCGTCTACATTTACACCCTCTTCCTCTCGTCTACATCTACCCTCTCTTCTCTTCGTCTACATTTACCCCGTCGTCCCTTGCCTACATCTACCCCTCTTCCCCTCGTCTACAACTACCCCCTCTTCCCCTCGTCTACATCTACCCTCTCTTCCCCTCGTCTACATCTACCCACTTTTTCCCTCGTCTACATTTACACCCTCTTCCTCTCGTCTACATCTACCCTCTCTTCCCCTCGTCTACATCTACCCACTTTTTCCCTCGTCTACATTTACACCCTCTTCCCCTCATCTACATCTACTCTCTCTTCCCCTTGCCTACATCTACCCTTTCCCCATTTACATCTCCTTCACTCCCACATTTGCCTCGTCTCTCTCATACGTTCTTTCCCTCTTCCTTCCTACCCTCCCCTCATTTCCCCTCTCACAATTCCTCAACAGGTACAAAATACTCACCAGAATTATTAAATAATTACAAAATAATCAGGAATGTAATTATCTCAATAATTATCTATAACGTTGAGATAATTTCGAATTATGAAGTTATTTTTGATAGCATTTCTAAATTATCAAAATTTTGACGACTAGATTATTATTATTTCAAAATCTGGTTAAGTTAAAAACGATAAAAAAAATACAACGAGAATGCCACAATATCGTGATTGCAACACCATAAATGACACAATACCGTGGTTGGAACACCATAACTGACCCACAATACCGTGGTTGGAACACCATAACTGACCCACAATACCGTGGTTGGAACACTATAACTGACCCACAATACCGTGGTTGGAACACTATAACTGACCCACAATACCATGGTTGGAACACTATAACTGACCCACAATACCGTGGTTGGAACACCATAACTGACCCACAATACCGTGGTTGGAACACCATAACTGACCCACAATACCGTGGTTGGAACACCATAACTGACCCACAATACCGTGGTTGGAGCACCATAACTGACCCACAATACCGTGGTTGGAACACTATAACTGACCCACAATACCGTGGTTGGAACACCTCTAATAAACTTTGAAACTCACCCAATACCGTGGTTGGAACACCATAACTGACCACAATACCATGGTTGGAACACCATAACTGACCCACAATACCGTGGTTGGAACACCATAACTGACCCACAATACCTGGTTGGACACCATAACTGACCCACAATACCGTGGTTGGAACACCATAAATGACCCACAACGCCGTGGTTGGAACACCATAACTGACCCACAATACCGTGGTTGGAACACCATAACTGACCCACAATACCGTGGTTGGAACACCATAACTGACCCACAATACCGTGGTTGGAACACCATAACTGACCCACAATACCGTGGTTGGAACACCATAACTGACCCACAATACCGTGGTTGGAACACCATAACTGACCCACAATACCGTGGTTGGAACACCATAACTGACCCACAATACCGTGGTTGGAACACCATAACTGACCCACAATACCGTGGTTGGAGCACCATAACTGACCCACAATACCGTGGTTGGAACACCATAACTGACCCACAATACCGTGGTTGGAAACACCATAACTGACCCACAATACCGTGGTTGGAACACCATAAACTGACCCACAATACCATGGTTGGAACACCATAACTGACCCACAATACCGTGGTTGGAACACCAAACTAACCCACAATACCATGGTTGGAACACCATAACTGACCCACAGTACCATGGTTGGAACACCATAACTGACCCACAATACCGTGGTTGGAGCACCATAACTAACCCACAGTACCATGGTTGGAACACCATAACTGACCCACAATACCGTGGTTGGAACACCATAACTGACCCACAATACCGTGGTTGGAACACCATAATGACCCACAATGCCGTGGTTGGAACACCATAAAATGACCCACAATACCGTGGTTGGAACACCATACTGACCCACAATACCGTGGTTGGACACCATAATGACCCACAACGCCGTGGTTGGAACACCATAACTGACCACAACCGTGGTTGGAACACCATAACTGACCCACAATACCGTGGTTGGAACACCATAACTGACCCACAATGCCGTGGTTGGAACACCATAAATGACCCACAACGCCGTGGTTGGAACACCATAACTGACCCAGAATACCGTGGTTGGAACACCATAACTGACCCACAATGCCGTGGTTGGAACACCATAACTGACCCACAGTAGCCGTGGTTGGAACACCATAAACTGACCACAACGCCCGTGGTTGGAACACACCATAACTGACCCACAATACCGTGGTTGGAACACCATAACTGACCCACAATGCCGTGGTTGGAACACCATAAATGACCTACAACGCCGTGGTTGGAACACCATAACTGACCCACAATACCGTGGTTGGAACACCTTAACTGACCCACAATACCGTGGTTGGAACACCATAACTGACCTACAATACCATGGTTGGAACACCATAACTGACCTACAATACCGTGGTTGGAACACCATAACTGACCCACAATACCGTGGTTGGAACACCATAACTGACCTACAATACCATGGTTGGAACACCATAACTGACCTACAATACCGTGGTTGGAACACCATAACTGACCCACAATACCATGGTTGGAACACCATAACTGACCCACAATACCATGGTTGGAACACCATAACTGACCCACAATACCGTGGTTGGAACACCATAACTGACCCACAATACCGTGGTTGGAACACCATAACTGACCCACAAATTTCCATGGTTGGAACACCATAACTGACCCACAATACCATGGTTGGAACACCATAACTGACCCACAATACCGTGGTTGGAACACCATAACTGACCCACAATACCATGGTTGGAACACCATAACTGACCCACAATACCATGGTTGGAACACCATAACTGACCCACAATACCGTGGTTAACACCATAACTGACCCACAATACCATGGTTGGAACACCATAACTGACCCACAATACGATGGCTTGGAACAGCATAAGCCCACTAATACGGGTTGAACACATAACTGATGCCCCAACCTGGTTGAACACTCATAACTTATACCCAAAACAGGATGTAAAGTACTTTCAAGGTTTTAAAAGCCCATTAACATAACTAGATTCATTAACTGCATTAAGATAACACCTACAAGAATACTTTAATTACCAAAAAAGGATGTAAATCTAACTTTCATGTAATACATTAAGTTACAATTAAAATATACTTTCAGATACAAGATTTAAAACATACTTTAAGTAGGACAGTGTCAAAAAACACTCCCTATTTCCAAACACAGGGTATACCATCTAACTCTCCAGTAATATCGTTTTACAGCGAACTGCTTCAGTGATCAAATTTTCATTCTGCCTTCAGGGTTGTAGGTAGTGGTGGATTAAACGTAAATGTGCTCCTCATGGGTTTCTCTAAGAAAAACACAATAGTTGGTAGGTATCCAGGCCACTTCCAGACGCTGGCAGTATATCGTGTTATCAATGCGAACTGCTTGATGATCGAAATTCAGCTCCTCCAGGGTTGCAGGTAGTGTGGTGACGTTAATGTGCTCCTCATACCCCTAAAGAAAGAAGTCACAAATAGTTAGGTCCGGTGACCTCACAGGCCACTTCCAGAGGTCATTGAAGCAGAACGCGTAATAACTCCAGATATGCTGCAGAGTGTCTGGACCGAACTGGACATCGCAACCAGAGTGGCGCACGTTGACTGCCTTTAATGGTACACTATACCACATGAAACTTAATGAAATCCTGCATCTGAAGCTACTTACTGTGAAAGATTATTACAGTAAAGTTACATGTTATACCTGCTTGAAATCAGGGAGTGTTTTTGTGGCCGCCCTCTACTTTAATTAAGACTTACATTAAGATATACATGTGTCTTCGCTGATACACAGCAATATACACAGCAGGGATATACACAGCAGGGATATACACAGCAGGGATATACACAGCAGGGATATATACAGCAGGGATATACACAGCAGGGATATACACAGCAGGGATATACACAGCAGGGATATACACAGCAGGGATATACACAGCAGGATATACAACAGGGATATACACAGCAGGGATGTACACAGCATGAATATACACAGCAGGGACATACACAGCAGGGATATACACCGCAGGGATATACACAGCAGGGATATACACAGCAGGGATATATACAGCAGGGATATACACAGCAGGGATATACACAGCAGGGATATACACAGCAGGGATATACACAGCAGGGATATACACAGCAGGGATATACACAGCAGGGATATACACAGCAGGATATACAACAGGGATATACACAGCAGGGATGTACAAGCAGAATACACAGCAGGGACATACACAGCAGGATATACACGCAAGGGATTACACAGCAGGGATATACACAGCAGGGATATACACAGGATATACACAGAAGGGTATACACAGAAGGGATATACACAGTAGGATTATACAGCAGGAATTAACACAGGGATATACCAGCAGGGATATAACACCAGGAATATACACACCAGGAATATGTACAGCAGCAGGGACATACACAGCAGGGATAGAGAGTAGGAATATACACAGAAGGGATGTACACAGAAGGGATATACACAGTAGGGATATATACAGCAGGAATATACACAGCAGGGATAGAGAGCAGGGATATACACAGCAGGGATATACACATCAGATACAATGTGAGGCTGGCTCTAACTTAGATGTAGACGATGTACAAGTAGATGTACAGGGAGATGTACAGGGAGATGTATAGGTAGACCTAGAAGTAGATGTACAAGTGGGTATAGAGGTAGATGTACAGGTAGATGTACAGGTAGATGTACAGGTAGATGTACAGGTAGATGCACAGGTAGATGCACAGGTAGACGTACAAGTAGAAGTTCAAGTAGATATAGAGGTAGATGTACAGGTAGATATAATGTACTGACCTGTCGCGTGGAACCTCCGAAATTATTTTACTGTGGAAGAAATAAAGAGAATTTTGTTAGAGAGGATTGAAGAAGTTTTATTAGTTATAAAGTTTTATTAGTTATAAAGTTTTATTAGTTATAAAGTTTTATTAGTTATAAAGTTTTATTAGTTATAAAGTTTTATTAGTTATAAAGTTTTATTAGTTATAAAGTTTTATTAGTTATAAAGTTTTATTAGTTATAAAGTTTTATTAGTTATAAAGTTTTATTAGTTATAAAAGTTTTATTAGTTATAAAGTTTTATTAGTTATAAAGTTTTATTAGTTATAAAGTTTTATTAGTTATAAAGTTTTATTAGTTATAAAGTTTTATTAGTTATAAAGTTTTATTAGTTATAAAGTTCGATTAGTTATAAAGTTCGATTAGTTATAAAGTGTTTTTAATTTAGTTTTATTAGTTATAAAGTTTTGTTAGTTGTAAAGTTTAAATATTTATAAAGATTTGTTAGTTATAATTGTCACCACTGTTACCACTGTTACAACTGTTACCATTGTTACCACTGTCACCACTATTACCGCTGTTACAACTGTTACCATTGCCATCACTGTTACCGCTGTTACAACTGTTACCATTGTTACCACTGTCACCACTGTTACCGCTGTTACAACTATTACCATTGCCACCACTGTTGACCGCTGTCACCATTGTCACCATCGTCATTACTGTCACCACGTCACTGCCGTCACCAGTGTCACCAGCACCGCCTCAAGCCTCCACCACATCCTCGCCTCTACCCCGACCCCAGATTTTCACCCCTAACACTACCCCTCCACTATCACCCCAACTTCCCCTCAACCACCCCTCCACCACCCCAACTACCCCACCCTAACCCCACCACCAACAAAGTTTTAACCCCCACAAAGTAGACGAACTGGGAGTTGAGAAAAGCTTTTTAAGTGTTATTGATGGAGGGGAGAGTTTTACCAGGCCAGAGGGAAGGTCGCAGTGCCTGTAAAAACACCAGTGATGTTACTAGAGTGTTAATGTAGACCTCTGATGTTGCTGCTCCACTCTCAGTGTTGGAGTTAAACCACCGCACTCTTTCTGACTCCGTTATGCTGCCAGTGTCAGTGTAAGAGGGAGACAAACTACCGCACTCTTTCTGACTCCGTTATGCTGCCAGTGTCAGTGTAAGAGGGAGACAAACTACCGCACTCTTTGCTGACTCCGTTATGCTGCCAGTGTCAGTGCAAGAGGGAGACAAACTACCGCACTCTTCGCTGACTCCGTTATGCTGCCAGTGTCAGTGTAAGAGGGAGACAAACTACCGCACTCTTCGCTGGCTCCGTTATGCTGCCAGTATCAGTGTAAGAGGGAGACAAACCACCGCACTCTTTGCTGACTCCGTTATGCTGCCAGTGTCAGTGTAAGAGGGAGACAAACTACCGCACTCTTCGCTGACTCCGTTATGCTGCCAGTGTCAGTGTAAGAGGGAGACAAACTACCGCACTCTTCGCTGGCTCCGTTATGCTGCCAGTATCAGTGTAAGACGGAGACAAACCACCGCACTCTTTGCTGACTCCGTTATGCTGCCAGTGTCAGTGTAAGAGGGAGACAAACTACCGCACTCTTCGCTGACTCCGTTATGCTGCCAGTGTCAGTGTAAGAGGGAGACAAACTACCGCACTCTTCGCTGACTCCGTTATGCTGCCAGTATCAGTGTAAGAGGGAGACAAACTACCGCACTCTTCGCTGACTCCGTTATGCTGCCAGTGTCAGTGCAAGAGGGAGACAAACTACCGCACTCTTCGCTGACTCCGTTATGCTGCCAGTGTCAGTGCAAGAGGGAGACAAACTACCGCACTCTTCGCTGACTCCATTATGCTGCCAGTGTCAGTGTAAGAGGGAGACAAACTACCGCACTCTTGCTGGCTTTCCCTTATGCTGCCAGTATCAGTGTAAGAGGGAGACAAACCACCGCACCTTTTGTGACTCCGTTATGCTGCCAGTTCAGTGAAAGAGGGAGACAAACTACCGCCTCTTCGCTGACTCCTTATGCTGCCAGTTCAGTGAAAAGAGGGAAAAAAAACTACCCACTCTTGCGGGCCCTTTGCTGCCATACATTGAAAGAGGGAGAAAAACCACCGCCTTTGCTCCCCTCCGTTATGCCCAGTTCATTGTAAGAGGGAGACAAACTACCGCACTTTTGGCTGACTCCGTTATCTCCCATTCATGTAAGAGGGAGAAAAACTCCCGGGGGGGGGGGGGGGGGGGGCCCTTCGCTGACTCCGTTATGCTCCCAGTTCAGTGAAGAGGGAAAACAAAAACCGCCCCTTTTCGCTGACTCCTTTGTTTGCCAGTTCAGGTAAAGGAGACAAACTACCGCACTCTTCGCGGCTCCCGTTATGCTCCCAGTTCATGTAAGGGGAGACAAACTACCGAATCTTGCTGACCCCGTTATGCTGCCAGTTCAGGAAAGGGAGCCAAACTACCGCATTTTTCGCGACTCCGTTATGCTGCCATTCATGTAAGAGGGGGACAAACTACCGCACCTTCGCTGATTTTCCGTTATCTCCCCAGTTCGTGAAGAGGGGACAAACTCCCGCACTTTTTGCTGATTTCCGTTATGCTGCCATTCATGAAGGGGGAACAAACACCGCATTTTTGCTGACTCCTTTATGCGCCGTATCAGTTAAGGGGGAGACAAACTACCGCACTTTTTCGTTTGACCCCGAGCTGCCAGTTCAGGAAGAGGGAACAAACTACCGCCCTTCGCTGACCCCGTTATGCTGCATTTCTTTTAAGAGGGAGACAAACTACCCCCGCACTCTTATGTCCATTATAAAAGGGGAAAAAATGTTTCCCTTTATGTTATCTCCAGGGTATTAAAAGGGGGAAAGAAAACTACCCCTTTTTGGGTACCTTAAATTTAGGGTTCGGTAAGGGGAAAAAAACCCCCTTTGGATGTTTTCCCTTCAGGGTTGGGGGAAAAAAAACTACCGACCATTAAAATTTTAAAAAAAAATTTGGTGGGTTTTTCTTAAAATGGATCTCCAAACTCCTTAATTTTTCCCCAATTTAAGGGGTTCCCAAGGGGTATTTTGGGTAATGGGGAGGGTATTTAAAAGCCTTTTAACCCCTCTCGGCTTAACTAAAAAGTTTTGGAAAGTTTTTTAGAGGGGGGGTTTTTGGGTCCATCAGGGACAGAACCTTTGCAGTGCGGTGCACCTCCGGGGGTTCTGTCTTTTCGATTTGTTTTTCCGTTGGGGGTTTTTAAAAAAGGGCCCTCCCGGGTTTAAAACAAAAAAATTTTTTGGAGTTTGTTGGGGGAAGGGGGGGCCCCCTTAAACCCAGGGGACAGACACATCCATTTTCCCCCTGGGGGTTTGTGTTTTTTAAAAGGATTTTGGTTGCACTTTGGCCGGGGAATTTATTCAGAAAGGGGTTTCGAAACCAGGGGTTAAAAGGCCCCTGGTAAAGGGGTTTACCTGTAAAGATTCCATTCAAAATCTCAACAAAATTATTGCTCAAACGTCTAGTGGGGTTTTCAAATAAAAGAAGCGGGTAATAAAAGAGTGTCGCAAAAAACCTCATCGCCTGCGTCCGATTTGTCCGGTGCAAGTTGAAAATAAAAAAAATAGAGCTAACTCCCAACTCAGGTTTTTTAAAATTTTCGCCTGGTAGTTCTGTACAAGACTATGGGTTTTGTGACAAAACCCATAGCATTTAAAATTCATCTTCAACAGTGAGGGTGAGTGGTTTTTTTCTCTGACTTACTGGGGATTTTTGGCTACCCCGACCTATTGTGTTTTTTATACATTTTGCTAAAAATTGCTGGGAACTGTTTTTTTAAAGGGGGAGGGCTCGGTTTGGTAAGAACCCTGCGAAAGGGGGGGCTCATATGTGTCCCTCTGGAAGTCACTGGTTTCCTGCTCCTAAACTTCCCTGGTCCTTGGTCGACCTAGAAAGATCCTCAGTAGAACACTCGGTTATAAAAAAAAAACAAATTACCGAGCCCTGAAAAAATTCGGCACCTGTTTTTTAGAAAACCCAAAAGTGTGTGTTAGAAGACCACCCCACGGACCCCGGGACAGCTACTACACTGTTTTCAAGGGGGATTTTACCCCCGAGGTTGTAATAAAAAAAAAAAAGAGAAGAGAAGGGGGGAGGAATAAACTTAGGGGAAATCCAATTGCCCCTGGGACCAAAAGTGGCACCCGGGGTTTTGAAAATGACACAGATCGGGGGAAAAAAATGTTTCCAAAAAAAGAAAGTTTTTTCTTTTGAATAAAAAGAGTGGTTTTTTTCCCCGAAAAAAAAACAAGAGGGGGTGAACCAAATGAGGGTTAAGGGCATTTTAAAAAAAAAAAAAGATTTAAAGAAAACCCAAAAAAAGGTTTAAAAAAAAACAGATTATTATAACATAATGGTTTTTTTGGGGGGAAAATCGTAAAACCCAAAAAAACCAAATCTTTTCAAGAGAAGAAGGGAAAGGCCCCGCCCTAGTTTTTTTGGTAAAAAGGGGGCTGGGGAAATTGGCCACCGCCCCGGGGGTTTGTGTTACCCGGCAACCTCGTGCCCGACCACTTATGTGTTCATCGCGGCAGCCTCCGTGCCCCCCACTTTGTTTCTTGGGGAGGGGCCTCGTGCCCCACCACTTTCAAAGGGGGCAAACGTCAAAAATGCAATTCCGAACTCCCCGAAGGGAAATTTTAAAATCCTTTTAAAATTTTTTCGACAAAAGGGTTTAAAAAATTTTTTTAAAAACGGGGCCCAAAGGGGGGGGGGGGGACAAATTTTTTTTTTGACCCCGGTGAAAAAAATTTGGGGTGCCTAAAGTTAATTTCCCGTGAAAAAAAAAGGGTTAAATTTAAAAAATCTTTTGGAGTTTTTCGTCACATCCAAAAATTATTTTTTAAAAAGGGGGCCGTGTTTGGAAAATTTTTTGTGTTAACAAAAAACCCCGGCAACCAAAAAGGGGTTTCACCCGCAGTCTCCCCGAAACTGGGACGCAGACTTTTGGGGCAACAAAAGAGAAAAAAAAACCAAAAGGAACAAAGTAAAAGAAGGAAAGGAAAACTTAGGGGTTTTTTGGGTTTACAGAAATGGGGGAAAAAGGGTTTTGGAAACAAGATTTTTCCCCCCCCCCTTTTTTTTTTTCCCCCCCCCCCATTTTTAACCCCCATTCTGGCCCACTCTTTTTTTCTTTTTCCTTTTTTTTGGGGGTTTTTTTTGTTTTTTTTTTGGGGGGTTTTTTTGGGGTTTTTAGGTTTTTGGGGCGGTGGGTTTTTGGGTTAGGGGGGGGGGTGAAATTTTGCTGGGTGTGGTGTTGGGTGTGTGGGGGTTTTTTGGGGGGTGTGTTTTGGTTTTTTGGGTTTTTTCTGGTTTTTTTTTTTTTTTTTTTGGGGTTTTGGTTTTGTTTGTTTTTTTCTTGTGTGTGTGTTTTTGTGTGTTGTGTTGTTTTTGTTGGTGTGTGTGTGTGTGTGTGTTGTCCCCATTTTTGTTTTTTTGGTTTGGGGGGGGTGTTGGGGGTTTTGTTTTTTGTTTAAAAGGGTTTTTTTGCCCCTGGGTTTTTGTTTGTAAAAATTTTTTTTGGTTTTTGGTGTTTTTTGTGGGGTTTTTAAAATTTTGGTTATTGGTTTTTCCTTTTGGGTTTGTGTTGTTCCCCCCGCCCCGTTTGCCCCTCGTCCATTCCCCCCGGTTTTTTGTGTTTCAGTTCCCCCCCCTCCCTCCTGCCCCAGGCTCCCATTTCCCCCAATTTCTCAAGGGCATCCCCCTAGCTCGGGTAATCTTGGGTTTAAAAAATTTCAACTTTTTCCCAATTCTGGGGCTTAACTTTGGGGGCCCTGGGGTCCCCCTTTCCAAACCACTGGGGGGTACGTCTTAAAAAATCCTTCTGAGTATAAGTATCCGTTTTTGCCCCGCCCCCTTCGCAGGGGTTTTTTATTTCCCTCAGGGGAAAACTTTGGGTTTTTCCCCCCAACTTTTTTTTTTATATTTTAGTCTTGCCCCCCTTTCAAATGGGTTTCGCGGGACTTTTTTGCCCCCCCAATTTTCAGACTTTCAAAATTCGGGTTAAAACAAAACCGTTTGGGCCGGCTTTTGAGCTGTGTGTGGTTGTGTATGTGTGATGCGTGAGTGTGTGTGTGTGTGTGTGTGTGTGTGGTGTGTGTTTGTGTGTGTGTTGTGTGTGTGTGTGTGTCTGTGTGTGTTTGTGTGCGTGAGTGGTGGTGTGTGGTGTGAGTGTGTATGTGAGTGTGTGAGGAGTGTGTGTGTGTGTGTGTGTGTGTTGTTGCGTGTGTGTGTGTGTGTTTGTGTGTATGTGTTGTTGTGTTCGTGTGTGTGTGTGTGTGTGTATGTACTCACCTATTTGTACCTCACCTATATTGTGGTGCAGGGGTCGAGTCACAGCTCCTGGGCCCCGCCTACTACGCTTGATTGCCTACAAGGTCCTCTCCTCTCCTCCCCTGCCCCATGCGCTCTATCATAACCTCGCCTTAATGCCTCCACCACATCACTTTCTCCTAGGCTATTCCAAGGCCTGACTACTCTAAAGACTGAAGAAATACTTCCAAACATCCCTTTGATTCATCTGAGTCTTCAACTTCCAATTTTGGACACCTCTTGTGTCTGGTTCCCAACACAGGAAAACATCCCTCTTCGTTGTTTGTCCACCTCGATCCTACTTCCGCGCAGTATTTATGAATGTCGTGTACATGTCCTCCTCCCCTGACCCCTCCTGTCCTCCAGTGTCTCCATGCCGATATCCCACAACCTTTCTTCATAGGACAATCCCCCCGTAGCTCTGGGACTAAGTCTTGGGTTGCAAAACCTTTACAACTTTCTCTAAATTCATGCCGTGCTTGAACTAGGAGAGGATTTCCAAATACTGGTGCTGCCATACTCCAGTAAGGGCCAGACGTAGGATGGGGTACATAGTCTTGAAACGACTCCTTACTGAGTATCCAACGCTATCCGTTGAGATTTTTGCCAGGGCGCCCGTATGCTGCAGGCATTTATCTGAATGATGTGCACCTCATGAGATATGCTCGGGTTATACACACCCCAGATCTTTTCATTTTCCTTGAGTGAGTTGCAGTCTTGCCCATCTAAACTAAATAGTTTCCAGCGGTCATCTTTTTGCCCTTCCCCAATCTTCAAGACTTATTGCAAATTTAAGGCCGGGTTAAATTCAAGGTCCGAGTTGACTGGACCGGCTATGTAGCCTGTCCAGATCTCTTTGTAGTCCCTGGCCAGATCCTCGTCCGATTCGATTCTTCTCATTAACTTCACAATCGTCTGCAAACAAGGACACTTCATGAGTCCTAAGTCCCTCCGTTTAAAGGTCGTTCCCCACGTAGTACCCAAGAACAGCACAGGTCCCAAAGGACTGACCCCTGTGGAACCCCGCTTTCCAGGCGCCCACTCCCTACACCATCGTCGCGTACCATGACTCGTTGTTTGTGCCGATCCCTGTCAGATATTCTCTGATCCAATGCAGTGCTTTCCTTTTAGTGTGCCTGGTCCTCTAGTCTTTTGCAGTAACCTCCTGGTGAGGAAAACTGGTGGTCACGAAAGCCTTCATTGCAGTCCAAAAATACGCAGGTGCGATCCACCCCTCACTCTCTGTCTTACTTCTGTCACACATTCAATAAAACTCTAGAAGGATGTACACATATTTCCTTCCCCTGAAACCGTGCTGGTTGTCAATTATACCTGTTTCTTTTCCAGGGCTGGCCCCACCACTCATCCCTCCTTGATCTCTCCTTGACCCTTGCATACTATAACAACGTTAGTGATACAGGTCAGACAGATAGAGCCACATGTCTGTCTCCTCTCCCTTTTTAAAAATTGGGAACTTTACATTTGACCCAGTTACCATACGCTCAGGGATTGCCCAGTTTCCAAATGATTGTGTTGAAGCTCTTGTTAATTGGCTCACACAATATCTTCTGCTCCCTCTTATAAGGACCCATGGAGAATGTTGTCCTGTCCCACCGCCTTTGTGAGTGTCAAGTTCGCATGAAGGCAGCTTTCTACCACCTCCTCCTTTGTTAATATGATACCACAATCCAGCACTTGCTGGTGTGCCCCCCCCCTGTTCGATTTCATGGAGTCCACTGGTATCTCATTGTAAAAAACCTCCATAAATCTGTGTTGGAGCTCCTGACATACCTCTCGGTCCGTTTCTTGTGAAATTCCCCCGATCACCCCTTCCTCAGTCCTGATTACCTGGTCCTTGACTGTTGTTTTCCTCCTGATGTGGCTGATAAACAACACTTCGGTTCAGTCCATACTTTTGAGATGCATGTCATTTCAAATTGTCCTCTGATCCTCCCTTCTTATCTGTGCATATTCGTTTCTGGCTCTTCGGCTGATTTCATTATTATCCTGAGTTCTCTGTCTTCTGTAACCTTTTCCATTCTCTAGGATACAGCCTATTTTATGCCTCCCTACAACCTTTGGTTGAACCAAGGACCTCGTTCATCTCCATTATTTCTGTTACCCATGGAACAAAACCTCTCCTCATAGCCACCTGCATTTTTGTTGCTACATAGTCCATTCAATTTCTTAATGGTTTTCCCTGTCAGTTTCCCTCATCCCACTCTTAATGTCTTGAAGGAAGTTCCACATGCCTGATAGTTTCCCGCCTTTGTAGTATTGTGGTTTTTTTTTTCCGCCTTTCTTCCCGGCCTATTCCCTGCTACTCTCATCCACTTGGAGCCAACATGAAGTCGAAGCACAGAACCCACATGAACACTAGCTTCCCAGTGGGCCTTTCATACATGATACCCTCGATGTCCCAACTACACGTGTGTGAATACAGGTCAACCTTGCTGTTCATCCTCTCTCCTCTCTCTCTGGAAATAGTCCTCTAACAATGATGAAGCATTGAAGGTTCTTTTTTCTCGTCCAGTACCACATCCATCATCTTGGCTCTCAGCATGTTTCGGGACACAAGGGGGGGGGGGGCTCGAGGTTTTCCCCAGTCAATCCCTCCTTGTGATTGAAATCACCCATAACAGTAACTTGCCTCCCCCCATGTGGCATCTCCTGGCCACCTCGCCAGTGTGTTGATCATTGCACTGGTTTGCTACTCCCATGCGAATTCCTTCGTCTTGGCCTCCAGCAGTTCTGTGTGATGTACATTACTGCAATTATCACCCTTATGTCTCCTCAGACTGGATTGGTTCCTACTAAGTATCCCCCCTATTTTTCGCCCATGCCATCCATTCCTTTCCATTTTCTCAAAACCCCACTGGTTTTTAAATGAGCAGTGCAACTCCTCCTCCCCCTCCTCCTCCCCTGTGTCTTTCCTGAAGATGTGAAATCCATGGAAAGATTGAATCTGTTATTATTCCTGGAGAGTTTTGTTTCTGTGATGGCTATTTATGTCTTGGGATGTCTCTTTGATTCTTTCGTGCCACACCCTCATACTTGTTTGTCTATTCCATTCTTGCAATTGTGATACCACAACACCTTCAACTTCTTTTCTAAGACTGTGGTCTGGAAGTATATTGGGTTGGGGGAAGGGGAACCTGGTAGAGGAACTATGGGATGTAGTGCTGTGTGGGGTGAGAAGTTTGTAATGTAGTGTGGGGCATTGGATGTTGCATGGGATGTTTTTGATTTAGAGTGTTGGGGTTGGCACTGGGGTTGACCTGGTTGGGAGGCATTCTATAGGAAATTTG
>NC_069399.1:92194478-92216263 GCF_026875155.1 Cherax quadricarinatus | reverse complement strand
TGCCTGGGCTTTACATTACACAGAAAGTTCTTCTATGCACATGAAAGTGCTTACTACACATGGGGAAGTGCTTCCCCCCCCGTCATGAGTGTCACGAAATTTTAAGGGGTAAAGTCAACAAATTTTGTGAACCATCCTTTATTTGCGCAAATTTTTGCCCCGTATAGACTCCGGAAAGTCTCTGAATACACGAGCTAGGAGGGGGCGCATGTGCGTAATCCCGGAGAAGTGTCCCAGCACAAGCCAGGAACCGGGCAGGGAAGCCCCTAACGTAAGTGTATAATACCACTTTTGATAACCTGCTGTGAAGTTTTCTTCATGAGCGTTTTTTATTGTGTTTAGTTTGCGCCCCCGGGAAGCGTGTTATTTGTGGTGTAGTGTGTGTGTGTGTGTTTGTGGTGTTGTATTGGGGGTTTTGGGGATTGTTTTGTGTGTTGTGTGTGTGTGTGTTGTGTGTATGTGTGGTGTGTGTGTGGTGTGTTTTGTGTGTGGTGTGTATGTGTGTATGTTGGGAGTGTGTGTGTGTGGTTTGTGTGATTGTATGTGTGTGTGTGTATTTTGTGTTGTTGTATGTGTGTATGTGTGTGGGGTATGTGTGTGGGGTGTGTGTGTGTGTGTGTGGGGGGTGTGTGTGTATGTTGTAGTGTGGGGTGTGGTGTGGGTTTTTTTGTGTGTTGTATGTGTTGTGTGTGTGTGTTGTGTGTGGTGTGGTTTTTGGTTGTGTGTTGTTTGTTTGTGTGTATGTGTTGTGGTTGTTGTGGGGTGTTGGGGTTTGTGTGTGTTTTGTGTTTTGTGGGGGTGTTGTGTGTGTGGTGGTGGTATTTTTTGTGTATGTGTGGGTTGTGTTGTGTGTGTGTGTGGTGTGTGTGTGTGATGTGGTGTGTGTGGTGTGTTGGTGTGTGTATGTGTGGTGAGTGTTGTTGTGTGTGTGTAGTTGTGTGTGTGGTGTGTATTGTGTGTGTATGTGTGTGTGTGTGTGTGTGTGTGTGTGTGTGGTGTGTGTGTGTGTGTGTGTGTGTTGTGTGTGTGTGTATGTGGTGTGTGTATGTGTGTGTGTGTGTGTGTGTGTGTTGTGTGTGTGTGTGTATGTGTGTGTGTGTGTGTGTGTGTATGTGTGTGTGTGTGTTGTGTGTGTGTGTGTGTGTGTGTGTGTTAGGCACGTGTATGTGTGTGTGTGTGTGTTTAGGCACGTGTATGTGTGTGTGTGTGTGTTTAGGCACTTTGTGTGTGTGTGTGTGTGTATATCACCTAGTTGTGGTTGCAGGTGTCGAGTCACAGCTCTAGCCTCGGTGTGTGTGTGCGCATGAATGGGAGCGTGCATGGACGTGTGCCCATGAGTGGGTGTAGACGTGAGAGTGAGACAGCTTGAGTAGGGTTTGTAGCGGCTCATGTGTAGTCGTGGTAGAGTGCTTCTTGGTATACCTAGGAGTCTCGTTGGTAGAGTGGCTCTAGGTACACCTAGGAGGCTCGTGGTAGAGTGGTTCTAGGTGCACCTAGCAGGCTCGTGGAAGAGTGGTTCTAGGTACTCTAGGAGCTCTTGGTAGAGTGGTTCTAGGTGCACCTAGGAGACTCGTGGTAGAGTGGTTCAAGGTACACCTAACAGGGTCGTGGTAGAGTTGTTCTAGGTACACCTAGGAGGCTCGTGGTAGAGTTGTTCTAGGTACACCTAGGAGGCTCGTGGTAGAGTTGTTCTAGGTACACCTAGGAGGCTCGTGGTAGAGTTGTTCTAGGACACCTAGGAGGCTCATGTAGAGTTGTTCTAGGTACACCTAGGAGGCTCGTGGTAGAGTTGTTCTAGGTACACCTAGGAGGCTCGTGGTAGAGTTGTTCTAGGTACACCTAGGAGGCTCGTGGTAGAGTTGTTCTAGGTGCACTAGGAGGCTCGTGGTAGAGTTGTTCTAGGTACACCTAGGAGGCTCGTGGTAGAGTTGTTCTAGGTACACCTAGGAGGCTCGTGGTAGAGTTGTTCTAGGTACACCTAGGAGGCTCGTGGTAGAGTTGTTCTAGGTGCACCTAGGAGGCTCGTGGTAGAGTTGTTCTAGGTACACCTAGGAGGCTCGCTGTTATCTCTTCACTGTTATATGTTAATACTGTGCTGGAAGGATTAAAAGATATTGATAACTTTGTTTATTTATAAACCTGCTCACGTGTGTGTGTGTGTGTGTGTGTGTGTGTGTGTGTGTGTGTGTGTGGTGTGTGTGTGTGTGTGTGTGTGTACTCACCTAGTTGAGGTTGCGGGGGTCGAGTCCGAGCTCCTGGCCCCGCCTCTTCACTGATCGCTACTAGATCACTCTCCCTGAACCATGAGCTTTATCATACCTCTGCTTAAAGCTATGTATGGATCCTGCCTCCACTACATGGCTTCCCAAACTATTCCACTTCCTGACTACTCTGTGGCTGAAGAAATACTTCCTAACATCCCTGTGATTCATCTGCGTCTTCAGCTTCCAACTGTGTCCCCTTGTTACTGTGTTCAATCTCTGGAACATCCTGTCTTTGTCCACCTTGTCAATTCCTCTCAGTATTTTGTATGTCGTTATTATGTCCCCCCTATCTCTCCTATCCTCCAGTGTCGTCAGGTTGATTTCCCTTAACCTCTCATCGTAGGACATACCTCTTAGCTCTGGGACTAGTCTTGTTGCAAACCTTTGCTCTTCCTCTAATTTCTTTACGTGCTTGGCTAGGTGTGGGTTCCAAACTGGTGGCGCATACTCCAATTTGGGCCTAACGTACACGGTGAACAGGGTCCTGAACGATTCCTTATTAAGATGTCGGAATGCTGTTCTTAGGTTTGCTAGGCGCCCATATCCTGCAGCAATTATTTGGTTGATGGGCACTTCAGGAGATGTGCCTGGTGTTATACTCACCCCAAGATCTTTTTCCTTGAGTGAGGTTTGTAGTCTTTGGCCCCCTAGACTGTATTCCGTCTGCGGTCTTCTTTGCCCTTCCCCAATCTTCATGACTTTGCACTTGGTGTGGTTGAACTCCAGGAGCCAATTGCTGGACCAGGTCTGGAGCCTGTCCAGATCCCTTTGTAGCTCTGCCTGGTTTTCAATCGAATGAATTCTTCTCATCAACTTCACGTCATCTGCAAACAGTGACACCTCGGAGTTTATTCCTTCCGTCATGTCGTTCACAAATACCAGAAACAGCACTGGTCCTAGGACTGACCCCTGTGGGACCCCGCTGGTCACAGGTACCCACTCTGACACCTCACCACGTACCATGACTCGCTGCTGTCTTCCTGACAAGTATTCACTGATTCACTGTAGTGCCTTCCCTGTTATCCCTGCTTGGTCCTCCAGTTTTTGCACTATTCTCTTGTGTGGAACTGTGTCAAACGCCTTCTTACAGTCCAAGAATATGCATCCACCCCCCTCTCTCTCTTGTCTTACTGCTGTCACCATGTCATAGAACTCCAGTAGGTTTGTGTCACAGGATTTCCTGTCCCTGAAACCATGTTGGCTGCTGTTGATGAGATCATTCCTTTCTAGGTGTTCCACCACTCTTCTGATAATCTTCTCCATGACTTTGCATACTATACATGTCAGTGACACTGGTCTGTAGTTTAGTGCTTCATGTCTGTCTCCTTTTCTAAAGATTGGAACTACATTTTCTGTCTTCCATGCCTCAGGCAATCTCTCTGTTTCGATAGATGCATTGAATATTGTTGTTAGAGGTACACATAGCGCCTCTGCTCCCTCTCTCAGGACCCATGGAGAGATGTTATTGCCTTTGAAGTATCTAGCTCACTCATAAGCCTTTTCAGTTCTTCCTCGGTTGTGTGTACTGTGTCCAGCACTTAGTGGTGTACCCACCTCTCCGTCTTTCTTGAGCCCCTTCTGTTTCCTCTGTGAATACTTCTTTGAATCTCTTGTTGAGTTCCTCACATACTTCATGGTCATTTCTTGTTGTCTCTCCTCCTTCCTTCCTTAGCCTGATTACCTGGTCCTTGACTGTTGTTTTCCTCCTGATATGGCTGTATAACAGCTTCGAGTCAGATTTGCTTTCGTTGCTATGTCATTTTCAATTGTCGTTGGGCCTCCCTTCTTATCTGTGCATATTCATTACTGGCTCTACGACTGCTCTACTTATTCTCCTGGGTCCTTTGCCTTCTATATTTCTTCCATTCCCTAGCACACTTGGTTTTTTGCCTCCCTGCACCTTTGGATGAACCATGGGCTCATCCTGGCTTTTTCATTATTCCTGTTACCCTTGGGTACAAACCTCTCCTCAGCCTCCTTGCACGTGGTTGTTATATATTCCATCATCTCATTAACTGGCTTCCCTGCCAGTTCTCTGTCCCACTGAGCCCCGTTCAGGAAGTTCCTCATTCCTGTGTAGTCCCGTTTCTTGTAGTTTGGCTTCATTTGCCCTGGCCTTCCTGCTTTCCCCCTCCACTTGTAGCTCTAATGTGTATTCGAAGCGTAAAACTACATGATCGCTGGCCCCAAGGGGTCTTTCGTATGTGATGTCCTCAATATCTGCACTACTCATGGTGAATACTAAGTCCAGTCTTGCTGGTTCATCCTCTCCTCTCTCTTGTAGTGTCCCTTACATGTTGGTACATGAAGTTTTCCAGTACCACCTCCATCATCTTAGCCCTCCATGTGTCTTGGCCCCCATGTGGCTCCAATCGATTTCCTTGTGGTTAAAGTCACCCATGATCAGGAGCTTTGCCCTGCATGCATGAGCTCTTTGGCCACTGAGCCATGTGTTCAACCATGCTCTATTGCACTCATCATATTCTTATTCTTGCCTTGGCCTCCTGCTTGTTCTGCCAATTACCACTTTGGGAACCTCCAGAGTGAAGCGCTCCTACTATGTAATCCTTGCTTCTCCGCTGTCTACTCCTCTCCAGCTCATCAAAATTCCATCGGTTTTGATCAGCAGTGCCACTACCTTCCCACCACCCCCCCTGTCCCTTCAGTCCTTTCCTCAGGATCTGGTATCCCGTTGGAAAGATTGGCATCTGTTATCAATACCTTGTAACTTGGTTTTCCTGTGAGAGCTATGATGTCCCGGGAATGCCTCTTTGACTCTCATGGCCCACCTCCTCCCACTTGTTTTTATTCAGATCAGCGTTTGTGTACCATAAACCTTCAGTTTCCTTCCAACCACTGTGGTTTGGGGCTTGTGAGGGTGGGGACGCTGGTAGCATACTGTGGTATTCTATAAGCTTCGGTGTTGGTTGGAAAGCTGTGAGTATTGATTGTAGATTGTAGTGTTGGGATGTGGTGATATGTTGTGGGATTCTGAGATGGTTCTGTGGTGCTTGCCCTTGCTGCTCTGTCCTGCTCTGAATTACCTCTGCTGTTTCCGCCGTCCTTGTCTCCTTTCCTAGCTTCTTTTCCGCTTTTTTGTCCTTCTCCCTTCAGCTATTGTCGTTCTGTTTGTGTTCTGTCTCTGTCTGGAACACCCTCTGGTACTCTCACCGAGTACTTCACAAACCGTGTTTCTCTTGAAGGATCCTGTTTCTGCTGCACTGTTTTCTTCTGTCCTGAGAACAGCTTGATCGTCGTTTTCCTCCTCATCAAGTAACCCCCCTATTTCTCTGAAAATTACAATTTCGTCCATGGTCTTCTTCACCTATTTCTGTGATTATATTTCTCATCTCCTTTCCTTTCTGCCTGCCTTCTTTCAGTGTGTGTCCCCTTTCCTCTCTTTCCCCTGAAGCCATGGAAAACACTGATTTTGCCCTTTCCTCCTCCATTGCCTCTCCCTCTTGACTCTGGTTCCTTTCCTCTCTGCACGTGGTCATTTTCATCTCCTTGTTTTTTTTTTTCCAGTGACTCTTGGTAGCATGGTTGTGCCTCTGCCTTTGACCTATCACCTTCTCTCCATCTGCACCCAGCCTGCTCTTTTCCCTTTCACAATCGTTGGCCCTTCTTGGCAGGCTGATATGACCTTAGCAAATTTTATATCTCCTTCCCTTACCTGGCTACTGCCAGTTCCGAATTGTCCTCATCCCAATTCTTCTTCTCCCTTCTCCAACCTCTTTTCTAATTGTCGCAGAAAGCTCACTCTCTCTCTCTCCTCTCCTCTCCTCTCTCTCTCGTGTGTGTGTGTGTGTGTGTGTGTGTGTGTGTACTCCCTATAAATCCCCTAAATTTCATTGCTGGGGATAAGTCTTATTCCTAGCTCCTCCTCACAAAACCGCTTCATTCCTATAGCACCGTCCAAACAAGTGTCATGACACTGGTCAAGGGTGGAGCCATGACCTGGGTCCAAGTAGTGCCTGACACTGGTCCCAGGGTGGTACCATGACACGGGTCCACAGTATTGCAATGACGCTGGTCAAGAGTAGTGCCATGACCCCTGATCCAGGGTGGTACCATGACAACTGGTCCAAGGTGGTACCATGACACTGAGCCAGGGTGGTACCATGACATGGTCCAGGGTGGTAGCATGACACAAGCCCCGGGTGGTAGCATGACACAAGCCCAGGGTGGTAATGGTCCAGGGGGGTACCATGACACTGGTAGAGAGCAGTGCCATGATATTGGCCAGAGTAGCGCCATGACACTGGTCCAGGGGGGTACCATGAAACTGGTTAGAGAGCAGTGCCATGATATGGTCCAGAGTGGTGCCATGACACTGGTCCAGGGCGGTACCATGACTCTCGTCCAGTGTGGTGCCATGACACTGGTCCAGGGCGGTACCATGACTCTCGTCCAGTGTGGTGCCATGACACTGGTCCAGAGTACTGCCATGACACTGGTCCAAAGTAGTGCCATGACACTGATCCAAAGTAATGTCATTACACTGGTCCAGAATGATGCCACGACACTGGTCCAGAGTTATGCCATGACACCAGTGTAGGGAACCAGTGTATCTAAAACTGGTCACACACCTGTATACATGGCACTGGTCACACACCAGTATACCTGACACAGGTCACACAACAGTATACCTGACACTGGTCACATACCTGTGTACCTGACACTGGTCACACAACAGTATACCTGACACTGGTCACACACCAGTGTACCTGACACTGGTCACACAACAGTGTACCTGACACTGGTCACACACAATGTACCTGGGCACTGGGTCACAAAAACAGTATTAAACCCGACACTGGTCACACACCAGTGTATCTGACACTGGTCACACAACAGTATACCTGACACTGGTCACACACCAGTGTACCTGACACTGGTCACACAACAGTGTACCTGACACTGGTCACTCACCAGTATACCTGACACTGGTCACTCACCAGTGTACCTGACACTGGTCACTCACCAGTATACCTGACACTGGTCACACACCAGTGTACCTGACACTGGTCACTCACCAGTGTACCTGACACTGGTCACACAACAGTGTACCTGACACTGGTCACTCACCAGTATACCTGACACTGATCACTCACCAGTGTACCTGACACTGGTCACTTACCAGTATACCTGACACTGATCACTCACCAGTATACCTGACACTGGTCACTCACCAGTATTTCCTGACACTGGTCACACACCAGTGTTTTTCCTGACACTGGTCACTCACCATGTACCTGACACTGGTCACACACCAGTATACCTGACACTGGTCACTCACAAGTATACTTGACACTGGTCACACACCAGTGTACCTGACACTGGTCACACACCAGTGTACCTGACACTGGTCACTCACCAGTGTACCTGACACTGGTCACTCACCAGTGTACCTGACACTGGTCACACACCAGACACCTGACACTGGTCACACACAATGTACCTGACACTGGTCACAAAACCCCTGTACCTGACACTGGTCCCACACCCGTGTACCTGACACTGGTCACACACCAGTATACCTGACACTGGTCACTCACCCAGTATACCTGACAACTGGTCACACCCAGTATACCTGACACTGGTCACAACACCAGTGTACCTGACACTGGTTTACTTACCAGTGTACCTGACACTGGGCACTCAAACCCGTGTACCTGACACTGGTCACTCACCAGTGTACCTGACACTGGTCACACACCAGTGTACCTGACACTGGTCATTCACCAGTGTACCTGACACTGGTCACACACCAGTGTACCTGACACGGTCACTCCCCCAGTGTACCCGACACTGGTCACTCACCAGTGTACCGACACTGGTCACTCACCAGTATACCTGACACTGGGGCACTACCCAGTGTAACCCCGACATGGTCCCCCTCACCAGTATAACCTGAAAACTGGTTCACCACAGTGTACCTGACCCCTGGTCACACCCAGTATACCTGACACTGGTCACTCACCAGTGTACCTGACACTGGTCCACACCATATACCTGACATGGTCACTCAAAAGTGTACCTGACACTGGTCACTCACCAGTGTACCTGACATGGTCACTCACCAGTGTACCTGACACTGGTCACTCACCAGTATACCTGACATAGTCACTCACCAGTGTACCTGACACTGGTCACTCACCAGTATACCTGACATGGTCCACACCAGTGTACCCGACACTGGTCACTCCACCAGTGTACCTGACACTGGTCACACACCAGTATACCTGACACTGGTCACTCACCAGTGTACCTGACACTGATCACTCACCAGTGTACCTGACACTGGTCACTCACCAGTGTACCTGACACTGATCACTCACCAGTGTACCTGACACTGGTCACCCCCACCAGTATACCTGACAGGTCACTCACCAGTGTACCTGACACTGATCACTCACCAGTGTACCTGACACTGATCACTCACCAGTGTACCTGAAAATGGTCACTCACCAGTGTACCTGACACTGATCCACTCACCAGTGTACCTGACACTGGTCACAACACCGTATAAACCCGACACTGGTCACTCACAAGTGTACCTGACACTGGTCACACAACAGTATACCTGACACTGGTCACACAACAGTATACCTGACACTGGTCACACACCAGTGTACCTGACACTGGTCACACACCGTATACCTGACACTGGTCACTCACCAGTGTACCTACACTGGGTTTTACTCACCAGTGTACCTGACACTGGTCACTCACCAGTGTACATGACACTGGTCACTCACCAGTGTACCTGACACTTGTCACTCACCAGTGTACCTGACACTGGTCACAACACCCGTTTTACCTGACACTGGTCCACACACCCGTGTACCTGACACTGGTCACAACACCAGTATACCTGACACTGGTCACTCACCAGTATACCTGACATGGTCACACACCCGTAAAACCCGACATGGGCACACACCAGTGTACCTGACACTGGTCACTTACCCGTGTACCTGACACTGGTCACTCACCAGTTGTAACCCGACACTGGGCCCCTCACCCAGTGTACCTGGGCCCCTGGTCACACACCAGTGTACCTGACACTGGTCATTCACCAGTGTACCTGACACTGGTCCACACACCAGTGTACCTGACACTGGTTCACTCACCAGTGTTTCCTGACACTGGTCACTCACCAGTGTACCTGACACTGGTCGCTCACCAGTATACCTGACACTGGTCACTCACCAGTGTACCTGACACTGGTCACTCACCAGTATACCTGACACGGTCCACTCACCAGTGTACCTGACACTGGTCAACCCCCAGTATACCTGACACTGGTCACTCCCCCAGTGTACTGACACTGGTCACACACCGTATACCTGACACTGGTCACTCACCAGTGTACCTGACACTGGTCACTCACCAGTGTACCTGACACTGGTCACTCACCAGTGTACCTGACACTGGTCACTCACAAGTATACCTGACACTGGTCACTCACCCGTGTACCTGACACTGGTCACTCACCAGTATAAACCCGACATGGTCACACACCAGTGTACCTGACACTGGTCACTCACCAGTGTACCTGACATGGTCACACACCAGTATACCTGACAAATGGTCACTCACCAGTGTACCTGACACTGATCACTCACCAGTGTACCCGACACTGGTCACTCACCAGTGTACCTGACACTGATCACTTTACCAGTGTACCTGACACTGGTCACAAACACCAGTATTTCCTGACACTGGTCACTCACCCAGTGTACCTGACACTGATCATCACCAGTGTACCCTACAACTGATCACTCCCCCAGTGTAAACCCGACACTGATCACTCACCGTGTACCTGACACTGGTCATCACCAGTGTACCTGGGCCCCTGATCACTCACCAGTGTACCTGACACTGGTCACACACCAGTATAAACCCGACACTGGTCACTCACCAAATGTACCTGACACTGGTCACACAACATATAAAAACCCGACACTGGTCACACAACAGTAAAAACCTGACACTGGTCACACACCAGTGTACCTGACACTGGTCACACACCAGTATACCTGACACTGGTCACTCACCAGTTGTACCTGACTGTCACTCACCATTTTACCTGACAATGGTCACTCACCAGTGTACCCGACACTGGTCACTCACCAGTGTACCTGACACTGGTCACTCACCAGTGTACCTGACACTTGTCCCCCACCAGTGTACCTGAACTGGTCACTCACCAGTGTAAAACCCGACACTGTCACTCACCAGTTTTACCTGAAAACTGGTCACTCACCATGTGTACCGACACGGGTCACTCCCCCAGTGTACCTGACACTGGTCACACACCAGTTTTACCTGGGCACTGGTCACTCACCGTGTACCTGACACTGGTCCCCAACCAGTGTACCTGACACGGTCACTCACCAGTGTACCTGACACTGGTCACTCACCAGTATACCTGACACTGGTCACTTTACCAGTGTACCTGACACTGGTCAACTCACCAGTGTACCCGACACTGGTCACTCAGCAGTGTACCTGACAACTGGTCACTCACCAGTAAACCTGACACTGGTCACTCACCAGTGTTCCTGACACTGTCATCACCAGTGTACCTGACATGGTCACTCACCCCGTGTACCTGACATGTCACTCACCAGTATAAAACCTGGGCACTGGTCACTCACCAGTGTACCTGACACTGGTCCACACACCAGGGATACCTGACACTGGTCACTCACCAGTGTACTGACACTTGTCACTCACCAGTGTACCTGACACTGGTCACCCACTAGTGTACCTGACACTGGTCAAATCACCAGTGTACCTGACACTGGTCACTCACCAGAGGGACCTGACACTGGTCACTCACCAGTGTACCTGACACTGGTCACACAAACCCGTGTTACCTGACACTGGTCACTCACCAGTGTACCTGACACTGGTCACTCACCAGTGTACCTGACCTGATCACCACCAGTGTACCTGACACTGGTCACACACCAGTGTACCTGACACTGGTCACAAAACCAGTGTACCTGACACTGATCACACACCAGTGTACCTGACACTGATTTACACACCAGTGTACCCGCACTGATCACACCACCCAGTGTACCTGACACTGATCCCACAACCCGTGTACCTGACACTGATCACACACCAGTGTAAACCCGACACTGATCACACACCAGTGTAACTGACACTGATCACACACCAGTGTACCTGACACTGATCACAAAACCAGTGTACCTGACCACTGATCACACAAACCCGTGTACCTGACACTGATCACACACCAGTGTACCTGACACTGGTCACACACCAGTGTACCTGACATGATCACACACCAGTGTACCTGACACTGATCACACACCAGTGTACCTGAACATGGTCACCACCAGTGTACCTGACACTGATCACACACCAGTTGTACCTGACATTGGTCACTCACCAGTGTACCTGACAACTGATCACACACCAGTGTACCTGACACTGATCCAACCAGTGTACCTGACACTGATCACACACCAGTGTACTGACACTGGTCACACACCAGTGTACCTGACACTGATCACACACCAGGACCTGACCTGGTCACACCACGTGTACCTGACACTGATCACACACCGTGTACCTGACCCCTGATCACACACCAGTGTACCTGACACTGGTCCCACACCAGTGTACCCGACTCTGGTCACGCATGTGTGACCCGGTATCTGTGGCAGCCTTCACATGTCCCAACACTGATGCTGGCGAAGGGCTCTGATCCAAGTAACAGGAGTTTTTCCCCTTCCATTCCCCGGATCAATCCTGAATACCTACCATTAGCCCCTTTGATGTATGACTCCTACAGGTTTAGCGCTTTTCCCCCCTGAATATAAAAAATATTAATTTACAGCATCAGCAACAAAAACAAAAGAACAACAGCAACAATTTCTCTCAAGCATTGTCTTCTTACTAGAAACTAGAGAGTGGAGTGAAGACTCCTGTTCCTAGCGACTGAAAGAGGATACACTTGTTCCTAGCAAGAGAGGGAGAGCGGGAAATCCTGTGTCACAAACATACTGGAGTTCAATGACAGGATGACGGTAGTAAGACAAGAGAGAGAGGGGTGGGTAAATTGCATTTTCTTGGACTGTAAGAAGGTGTTTGACAAAGTTCCACACAAGAGATTAGTGCAAAAGCTGGAGGACCAAGGAGGGATAACAGGGAAGGCACTGCAATGGATCAGGGAATACCTGTCAGGAAGACAACAGCGAGTCATGGTAGTGGCGAGGTGTCAGAGTGGGCGCCTGTGACAAGTGGGGTTCCACAGGGGTCAGTCCTAGGACCGGTGCTGTTTCTGGTATTTGTGAATGACATGACGGAAGGAATAGACTCCGAAGTTTCCCTGTTTACAGATGATGTGAAGTTTATGAGAAGAATCCAATCGGACGAGGACCAGGCAGGGAGGTTGGTGGACCAGGCTGCAGGCCTTTTTCCCACCACTGGCTCCTGGAGTTAACCCCACCAAGCGCAAAGTCATGAAGATTGGGGAAGGGCAAAGAAGACCACAGACGGAGTACAGTCTAGGGGGCCATAGACTACAAACCTCACTCAAAGAAAAAGATCTCGGGGTGAGTATAAAAACCAGGCACATCTCCTGAAGCGCACATCAACTTAATAACTGCTGCAGCATATGGGCGCCTAGCGAACCTAAGAACAGCATTCCGACATCTTAATAAGGAATCGTTCAGGACCCTGTACACCGTGTACGTTAGGCCCATATTGGAGTATGCGGCACCAATTTGGAATCCCAACCCAGCCAAGCATGTAAGAAAACTAGAGAAAGTGTAAAAGGGTTTGCAACAAGACTAGTCCCGGAGCTAAGGGTTTTGTCCTACGAGGAGAGGTTAAAGGAAATCGACCTGGCGACACTGGAGGACAGGAGAGATAGGGGGGACATGATAACAACATATAAAATACTGAGAGGAATCGACAAGGTGGGCAGAGACCGAATGTTCCAGAGATGGGACATAGCAACAAAGGGTCACAGTTGGAAGTTGAAGACTCAGATGAATCACAGGGATGTTAGGATGTATTTCCTCTTTCACAGAGTAGTCAGGAAGTGGAATAGTTTGGGAAGCGATGTAGTAGAGGCAGGATCCATACATAGATTTAACAAGAGATATGATTAAGCTCATGGAGCAGGAAGAGTGACCCAGTAGCGGCCAATGAAGAGGCGGGGCCAGGAGCTGTGACTCGACCCCTGCAACCACAACTAAGTGAGTACACCTGTTCCAAGCAAATGAGAGAGTACACACCTGTTCCTAGCAACTGACAGAGGACAGACCTGTTCCAAGCAACTGAGAGAGGACACACCTGTTCCTAGCAATTGAGAGACGACACACCTGTTCCCGGCAACTGAGAGAGAATACACCTGTTCCCAGAAATTGAGAAAGATGACACACCTGTTTCCAGCAACTGAGAGAGAGGGCACACCTGTTGGAAGGAATTGAGAGGACACATCTGCTCCCAGCAACTGAAAGAGGACACACCCGTTCCTAGCAACTGAGAGAAGACACACCTGTTCCCAGAAACTGAGAGAGAGGACACACCTGTTCTAAGGAACTGAGAGAGAGGGCACACCTATTCCCAGCAACTTAGGGAGGACACACCTGTTCCAAGGAACTGAGAGAGAGGGCACACCTGTTCCCAGCAACTGAGGGAGGACACACCTGTTCCCAGCAACTGAGAGACAGACACACCTGTTCCCAGCAGCTGAGAGAGGACACACCCGTTCCTAGCAACTGAGAGAAGACACACCTGTTCCCAGAAACTGAGAGAGAGGACACACCTGTTCTAAGGAACTGAGAGAGAGGGCACACCTGTTCCCAGCAACTTAGGGAGGACACACCTGTTCCAAGGAACTGAGAGAGAGGGCACACCTGTTCCCAGCAACTGAGGGAGGACACACCTGTTCCCAGCAACTGAGAGACAGACACACCTGTTCCCAGCAGCTGAGAGAGGACACACCCGCTCCTAGCAAATGAGAGAGGACACACCTTTTTCCAGCAACTGAGAGAGAGACGACACACCTGTTCCCAGCAACTGAGAATACACACCTGTTCCCAGCAATCGAGAGAGAGGATGCACCTGTTCCCAGCAACAGAGAGAGAGAGAGAACACACCTGTTTCCAGCAGCTGAGAGAGAGGACACACCTGTTCCCGGCAGCTTAGAGAGAGGACACACCTGTTTCCAGCAATTGAGAGAGAGGATACACCTGTTCCCAGCAACTGATGGAAACACCTATTACTAGCAACTGAGAGTACACACCTGTTCCCAGCAACTGAGGAGAGAGGACATACCTGTTCTTAGCAGCTGAGAGAGAAGCCACACCTGTTCCAAGGAACGTGAAGAGGACACAACCTGTTCCAAGGAAGTGAAGAGGAGAGGCAACACTGTTCCCAGCCAACCTGAACGGAAACACCTCCCATTACTAGGAACGGAGAGTCACCACACCTGTTCCTAGCAACTGACGAGGAGGGCAACCTCGTTCCCAGCAACTTGATCGAGGACACACCTGTTCCCAGGCAAACTGAGAATAACACACTCGTTCCCTTCCCAGCAGTCGAGAGGAAGAGGATGCACTGTTCCAGCAACAGGAGAGCGAGAGAACACACCAGTTCCCAGAGCTGCGAGACGCCGGACAACCTGTCTCCAGCAATTGATAGAGAGGATACATCTGTTTCCTAGCAAATCTGAGAGGACACACCTGTTCCAGCAACTGAAAAAGAAAGAGGACATACCTGTTTCCCCTGCAACCGCGAGAGGGAGGGCCACATCTGTTCTCTTACAGCTGGAGAGAAAGGATTACATTCTGTTTTCTAGCACATCTGAGAGGAGCTAGGACATACACCTGTTCCAGGCAACATGTGAGTCGAACACACCTGTTCCAGCAATGAAAGGACACACCTGTTCCCAGCAATAATGAGGAGGGACACCCTGTTCCCAGCAACTGAGAGGAGGACACATTTGTTCCCAGCATCTGAAGGAAACACCTGTTCCATCATACTGTGGGAGGAGAACACCCGGTTCACAGGAGACTGAAGGGACACAACTGTTCCCAGAAACTGAGAAGGATACAGCTGTTCCCAGAAACTGAGGAGGATCACTGTTTCAGAGCATAACTGAGGGGAGGACACATCCGTTCCTAGCAACTGAGAGAGGGACACACCTATTCTAGCTACTGAAGGAGAGCACACCTATACCACCAACTGAGAGACACATCTGTTCAGTCAATGAGAGGAGGAGGACCACACTGTTATCTTGCAACTGACGTGAGGAGACACTGTTCCCAGAACTAAGTAAGAGAGGATACACCTCGTTCCCGCAAGTGAGAGGAGAGGCGGCTCTACACCTCGTCCCAGCTACTGGAGGATTGCTACACCTGTTCCAGCACTGAAGGACACACTATTCACAGTCGCCTTAGAGTGCACACCTGTTCTCAGCAAGATGAGCGAGAGGACGGCACCTGTTCCCAGCAACTGAGAGAGAGAGGACACACTGTTACCAGCAACGAGAGACGGAGAGAGAACACACGTGCTCCAGCAGCTGAGCGAAAGGGACACACCTGTTCCAGCAATTGAGAGTGCGGATACACCTGTTTACGCAAACTGAGAGGAGTCGGATACACTATTCTAGCAACTGAGAGAGAGGCACACCTGTTCCAAGGAACGTGAGGGAAGACACACCTGTTCCCAGTAACTGAAGGAAACACCTATTACTAGCAGTTGAGAGTACACACCTGTTCTCAGCAACTGAGAGAGAACACACCTTCTCCCTGCAACTGAGAGAGTGAGTACATACCTGTTCCCAGCAACTGAGAGAGAGGGCACACCTGTTCCCAACAACTGAGAGAGAGGATGCACCTGTTCCTAGCAACTGAGAGAGATAGGACACACTTGTTCTCAGCAATTGAGAGAGAGGATACATCTGTTCCTAGCAACTGAGAGAGAGAGAGGACACACCTGTTCCCAGCAACTGAGAGAGAGAGAACACACCTGCTCCCAGCAGCTGAGAGAGAGGACACACCTGTTCCCAGCAATTGAGAGAGAGGATACATCTGTTCCTAGCAACTGAGAGAGAGGATACACCTGTTCCAAGGAAGTGAGGGAGGACACACCTTTCCACAACTAAGGGAACACTATACTAGTACTGAGAGTACACACCTGTTCCCAGCAACTAGAGAGAGAGACACACTTTCTCAGCAACTGAGAGAGTACATACCTGTTCCCAGCAAGTGAAAGAGAGGGCACACCTGTTCCCAACAACTGAGAGAGAGGATGCACCTGTTCCTAGCAACTGAGAGAGATAGGGCACACTTGTTCCCAGCAATTGTGGGAGAACACGCCTGTTCCAAGCAATTGAAAGGACACATATTTTCCCAGAATGAGGGTGGACACACCTGTCCCAGCAATTGAGAGACACACGTTCAGCAACTGAGGAGGATGCATCTGTTCCCAGCAACTGAGTGATGACACACCTTTTCCCAGCAACTGAGGGGACACACCTGTTCCCTGGAACTTAGGAAGGACACACCTGTTCCCAGCAACTGAAGGACACACCTGTTCCCAGCAACCGAGGAGGATACATCTGTTCCCGGGAACATCTGTTCCAGCAACTGAAGGAAGGCCCACACCTGTTCCATGCAACTGACGAGAGAGACACCTGTTCCAGCAACTATGGCGAGAGACCGATACACTGTTCCCAGAATTGAAGGACCACCTATTCCCAGTAACTGAGACGAGAGAGGGACCTTACCTGTTCCCAGCAACTCCAAGGACACCTACTGTTCCAGCAACTGAACGGACACTCCTGTTCCAGCACCGGACGATAGGATACATCTGTTCCCAGCAACTGAGAGAGGACACATCCGTTCCTAGAACTGGAGAGGGACCACACCTGTTCCCACAACTTGAAGGGAGGACACACCTAGTCCCACCATGGAGAGCCACCATCCTGTTCCAGGAACTGAGAGAGGAAAACACTGTTCCCTGAAATGAGAGAGGAGACACCTGTTCCCAATTTTCAAAACTGAGAGAGAGAGGCTACACTCCTGTTCCCAGCATGAAGGACACACCTATACCCAACATAATGTGAGGTACACACCTGTCTCCAGCAAATTGAGAAAGAGGAGGCATACCTGTTCCAGGCAACTGTGAGAGCGAGAGAGCACACCTGCTCCATCATGAGAGAGAGGACACACTTCGTTCCCCTAGCATTTGAGAGAGAGGGATACCACCTGTTCCTAGCAAACTGAGAGAGAGGGATACACCTGTTCCAGGAAATACGGAGGGCACACCTTTCCCCCAAATGAAGGGAACACCTAATTTACGTAAATGAGAGACCACTGTTCCCAGCAAATTTAGGAGAGGGAGGACACACCTTCTCTAGGAAAAGAGAGAGTACATACCTGTCCCCAAGAGAGAAGGGGCCACCTTTCCCAAAAACTGAAGAGGGATGCACCTTTCCTGCAACGAGAGAGATAGGGCACACTTGTTCCCCCAATTGGGGAAACACGAAGTTCCAAGCAATTTTAAAGGACACATTTTTCCCAGGAACTGGGGGAGGGCAACCCGTTCCCAAAAAACTGAGGAAGGACCCCACGTTTTCCCCGCAACTGAGAGAGAACACACCTACCCTCCCAGCAACGAGGGGGGACACACCTTTCCCCCGCAAAAATGAGGAGGACACACCTTCCCCCAATGAGGGAGGACCACCGTTCCCCAACGAGGGAGGACACACCTTTTCCCAGCAACTGAGGGAGGACACACCTGCGTTCCCAGGCAATGACGGGAGGACCACACCCTTTTCCCAGCCACTGAGGGGACAACCTGTTCCAGCAATGAGGAAGGACAACAATATTCTCAACAACTAAGAGCCACACCGTTCCCAGCAATTGATGAGACGGACACCCCTGTTCCAGCAACTGAAGGACCACACCTGTCGCCCGGTACTGGAGGAACACTGTTCCCAGAAACTGAGGGAGGACACACCTGTTTTTCCAGAAACTTGAAAGGACATACCTGTTTTCAGCCAACTGCCTGGGAAAAACACACCTGTTCCTCAGCAACTGACGCGGAGGACACACCTGTTGCCAGAAACTTAGGCGAGGACACACCTGTTCAGGCAACTGAGGAAGGGCACACCTTTGGCCAGCACTTATGGAAGGACACACCTTTTCCCAGCAACTGAGGAAGGAACACCACCTACTCCCAGCTACTGAGAGAGGACGCACCTGTTCTTAGCAAGTTGAGAAAGGCTAAGAACCTGCTCAGTAATCAAGGAGAGTACAATCACCTATTCCAAAGATATGAGAAGGGTCAACACTGTTACTGACCAAACTATGAAGGATAGACTCCTGTTTCCAAAAAACGGATTGAACGTAAACAGAAACTATTTATATTATATATATATATATATATATATATATTTATATATATATATATATATATTATATTTATATATATACATGCAACACAATCGCAGACGGGTGATGTAACATGCAGGACAAGCCACGGGGAGGGAAGGAGGAAGGGGGGAATGGGACAGGGGGGAAGGGGGGGGAATCTCTAACACAAGTATTTTCACACTTCTCTGTGGTCATCAGGAAGCTGTGAAATGTTGCACGGAGAACCAGGCAGGGAGAGAAGCTCTTGAGTCGAGTAAGTGTCAACCGTTCACGGAGATAGGAATATTTATCGGCATAGGCTGGAAGAACCCCATGTATGGGGGAAATGTAGAAATATTTAGGAAGGATACTTCTAAATACATCAGTATGAACATTTGAGTTACTCAGGAGCGCGACATTTAAATGGACAACGAGCACATTGTTTTCCCCTTCTTTCATTATTGAAGATCACACAGATATAATAGCAAATCCAATGTGTACAGTATCTAACAAGAAACTTATTTTCTCGAAACATGACCTGTTTAACGATTAGAAAAAGCTTAGGGCTGGCTTTTTTTCTTATAAATTTCATACTTGACAATTTCAGAAAACCCTCCTACCCCACATGGAGAGGTAGGGGGATGATGGTCGGGTGGGGTTGGCACCGGTCACTAACCCCAGGACTAAGGGTAATAAACCGTGGAACGTGGACACCCTACGCTACTCATGAGACTCTCTCCCTACTGTGGTTCCTCCTTGCAACATTGCACAGCTCTGATGGACGCACTATGGAGTGTGAAGATACTTGAGCTAAATGTTTCCATCCCCCCGTGGGTTGTCTGCTTATATATATATATATACTATATATTTATTTATATATATATATATATAATTATCAATATATATATATATATATATATATTAACAGTAGAGGTGGCCACAAAATCACTCCCTGATTTCAAACAGGTATAAAACTTTGTATCTCTTCACTGTATATTCTTTCCAAGTCAGTAGCTTCAGATGCAGGATTTCATTCAGTTTATGTGGTATAGGGTCTATAGCCTTGAAGCACTCAATGTGCGCCCTTGGTTTGCGTCACGGCTCAAACTCGATGCGATAGTCAATTCGGTCCAGGACGCAGGCAGTATATTTTGGTGTGATCATGCGAATGCTTCAGTGATCGAAAATTTCAGCTCCCTCCAAGGTTACAGGAGTGGTGATACGTAAACTGTTTTTTTGCCTCTCACGTACCCCTAAGACAGAAGTCACAAATAGTGAACTTGCAGTGGTCAGTGAGGTCCACGGACCCTCAGGAGGAGATTGAATTAGCTTGAATTCATATGTTTGGGTCCACTGGACGTGCCCGGGAAGGGAACAGAAAATGGCTTGTTGAACCAGATACCCAGTCTATTTGTGGCATTCGTGGCTGAGTGGATAAGATGCCGGGAATCTTCCCGTCCCCAAAAAGCGGGACAAGTCCTGTTTTGTATATCCCAGCGTTTTGCATTGTGCTTTATATTATATATATATTATATATATATATTTAATATATTATTATAATTTTAAAAATTAATATATTTATATTATATAATTTTTTATATTTTTTATATTTATATAATATATGTCGTGCCGATAGGTAAAATTGCAATTTTGCCGAAAAAGGGAAAGCAAAAATTTCGAAAAAAATCTGTAGCCTTTGGGTTCGTTTTTTTTCTCGGCCTATGGGATGACACCAATGGCATAGGCCTCCAAGTAGCCACACCAGCTTTCCCTGTCTCCTCTGGGAGCCGACGTGACTCTAAACATTTTTTACGACTTCATCAGTCAACAGTGTTTAGACTTCACCAGTCAACAGTTTTACGACTTTGTCAGTGTTTATGACTTCACCAGTAAAAAGGTTATCTGTCCCCTCGGGCCTGGGGGCAATTTAAAACCCAACCTGCCTAGTCCAAAAACCCAAATAAAACTACACGTTGCCTCTGAACCCTTTTTTATTGATCCCGGCTGGCAAGGATACAAATCAATTGTAAAATTGGTGGAAGCGGTGGGGCGCAGCAAGTGTATTGCCCAGAGGAAAGAAGGAAAGGGGCGAAGATGTTGTCTCCAAAATCGCCCATACAAAAGCATTCCCCCTCTCCCCTACAAATTTTCCTAAGTCGTGTCTGAAAATTTCATCATTCAGCACAGGATCAGCAGGATCCGGCCGAAATTTATGATTTTCCCGGAAAAAACTTGTGGGATTACTGGGTCTCCACAGCTCCCCCGCTGTTCTTCAGTCACGTTTTCGCGTCACCTCTAATTTGTGTTATTGTTGTTGTTCAGCTCAGCACGGCTATTTTAGCAGTGAGGGTGAGGAGTTTTGTGGTACTCTTCAACCGGTGGGTTGATTCTCCAAATGGGTTTGTGGGGTGCCGAGGACACGGGGGATCCCCCTCACTATACACCACCCCCTATCTCACACCACCATACACCACTTCATTCCCCACCTTTTGCTGCTTTTTATTAATTCGTGTAATTCTTCCAAATGTGTATCCCGGGGCCCGTGCACTCGTGTCTGTAGATCCGAAGCCAGTTTGGATAAGGGGCCCTGGGATCACAAGCCATGTGGAGAAGGGCCCCTGGTTACCAAGCCCGATGTTCAAAGCAATCTGTTGTCTGCTGCCTGTACCTTGCGATTTCACCCGGACCCTGCCCGAGTCACCTGACGACGGCCCAACGCACCCTGGACGTCAAACCCGATGACCTTGCTGACGTTACTCCAGCAGTTGCCCGACGCCACCATGCGACGCACCCTGCTGCCTGAAACACCCTAGACCTCTGCCCTGAATCATGCGTGTCACCGAAATGACATCACCCTTGGGGACGACGGCCCCACTCACCTCATGTCAACCACGACGTACCTCGCAATGTCACCCTACGACATCCCTCATGACATCATGCCTGACATCACCACAAATGTCACATTGACAAGGTTTATAGTTAGCGCACTCAGCTCAAAAACTGAGGGCCGAAATTCGAATCTTGGTTTTGGGTGGAAAACATTAGGAATGGGAAAAAACCTGTGTCCTGGTTTACCCATCGATAAAATGGGTACTGGGTGGTA
>NC_069399.1:92155608-92193978 GCF_026875155.1 Cherax quadricarinatus | reverse complement strand
GGTTTAACTTAAAAACCCCAGTTACCTGACACGGGTCACCACCATGACCTGACACGGAACCCCCATTAACTGTGACACAACCCCGGGGTTTACCTGACATGTCAACACCATGTCCCTAAACTGGTCACACACCAGTGCCCCTGACCCGGGCCCACTCACCAGTGTACCTGACAGATCACACACCAGTGTCCTGACACGGTCAAAACACCTGTACCTACACTGGTCACACCCAGTGTACCTGCCTGATCAAACCGTGTACCACACGATCACCCCCCAGGTACCTGACACTGTCAACACCATTACCTGCACGATCACCCACCAGTGTACCTGACACTGATCACCCACCAGTGACCCTACACTGATCAACACCAGTGTCCCTGACTCTGGTCACAACCAGTGTACCTGACACTGATAAACCACCATGTACCTGCACTGATCAACCCAGTGTACCTGACTCTGGTCACACCCCATGTCCCCGGGACACGATCACACACCAGTGTACCTGATTTGGTCACACACCAGTGTCCTGACACGACACCCACCAGGCCCCTGACACTGACACACACCATGTCCCTTGACTCGGTCACACACCGGTACCTGACCGGGCCCAAACACCAGTGACCTGACCTGATCACAAAACCATGTACCTGACCTGGTCACACACCCGTGTACCTGAACGGGGTCACACACCATGTACCGACACGGGTCACCCCCATGTACCGACTCGGGTCCACCCCATGTACCTGACACTGGTCCCCAACACCATGTCCCCTGACCTGATCAAAAACACCATTGCCCTGACACGGCCCCACCAGTGTCCCTTTACACTGGTCCCCCACCAGTGTACCGACACTGGTCCCCACCATGTACTGCACTGACCCCCAAAAACCATGTACCTGCAGGGTCACCCACCAGTGTACCTACACTGATCCAACACCAGTGTACCTGACACGGGTCCCCCACCTTTTACCGACTCTCGTCACGCATAGTGTACCTGGTACTTGGGCAGCCTTCACATGTCAACACTGATGCTGGCGAAGGGCTCTTATCAAGTAACAGGATTTCCCATTCATTCCCGGGATCAATCCTGAAACCTACCATTGGGCCCCCTCGATGTATGACCCTACAGGTTTAGCGCTTTTCCCGTGAATATAATAAATTTTAATTTAAAGCATCAGCAAAAAAAACAAAAGAACAACAGCAACATTTCTCTCAAAACATTTTCTCTTACAGAAAAAAGAGAGTGGAGTGAAGACACCTTTCCTGCGACTGAAGGAGGTAAACCCTTTTCCTAGCAAGAGAGGGGGAGCGGAAAACCGGTCACAAACATACTGGGGTTCAATGAAGAGACGGTAGAAGACAAAGAGAAGAGGGGTGGGTAAATTCATTTTCTTGGACGTAAAAAAGGGGTTGACAAAGTTCCACACAAGAAAATTAGGGAAAAGCTGGGACCAAGCAGGGGTAACGGAAGGGACTGCAATGGATCAGGGGGAAAATGTCGGAAGACAAAAGCGAGTCATGGTAATGGCGAGGTGCAGAGTGGGCGCCTGTGACAAATGGGGTTCCACAGGGGGCATTTCCTGGGACCGGTGCTGTTTCTGGTATTTGTGAATGACATGACGGAAGGAATAGACTCCGAAGTTTCCCTGTTTCAGATGAGTGAAGTTATGAGAAGAATCCAATGGGACGGGAAACCAGGCAAGGAGGTTGGTGGACCAGGCTGCAGGCCTTTTTCCACCAAAACTGGCTCCTGGAGTTAACCCACCAAGCGCAAAGTCATGAAGATGGGGAAGGACAAAGAAGACCACCAGACGGAGTACAGTCTAGGGGGCCATAGACTAAAAACCCTCACTCAAGGAAAAAGATCTCGGGGTGAGTATAACACCAGGCACATCTCCTGAGCGCACATCAACTTAATAACTGCTGCAGCATATGGGCGCCTAGCAAACCTCAGAACAGCATTCCACCATCTTAATAAGGAATCGTTCAGGACCTATACACCGTGTACTTTTAGGCCCATATTGGAGTATGCAGCACCAATTTGGAATCCACACCTAGCCAAGCATGTAAGAAAAAATAAGAAAGTGTAAAGGTTTGCACAAGACTAGTCCCGGAGCTAAGGGTATGTCCTACGAGGAGAGGTTAAGGGAAATCGAACCTGGCGACACTGGAGGACAGGAGAGATAGGGGGGCATGATAACAACATATAAAATACTGAGGGAATCGACAAGGTGGGCAGAGACGGGGAAAAATTCCAGAGATGGGACATAGCAACAAAGGGTCACAGTTGGAAGTTGAAGACTCAGATGAATACAGGGATGTTAGGATGTTTTCCTCTTTCACAGAGTAGTCAGGAAGTGGAATAGTTTGGGAAGCGGGTGTAGTAGAGGCAGGATCCATACATAGATTTAACAAGAGATATGATTAAGCTCATGGAGCAGGAAGAGTGACCCAGTAGCGGCCCAAAGAAGAGGCGGGGCCAGGAGCTGTGACTCGACCCCCTGCACCACCACTAGGTGAGTATACCTGTTCCAAGCAAATGAGAGAGTACACACCCGTTCCTAGCAACTGACAGAGGACAGACCTGTTCCAAGCAACTGAGAGAGGACACACCTGTTCCTAGCAATTGAGAGACGACACACCTGTTCCCGGCAACTGAGAGAGAACACACCTGGGTTTCCCCGAAATTGAGAAAGAAGACCACCTGTTTCCAGCAACTGAGAGAGAGGGCACACCTGTTGGAAGGAATTTGAGAGGACACATCTGCTTCCCAGCAACTGAAAGAGGACACACCCGTTCCTAGCAACTGAGAGAGGACACACCTGTTCCCAGAAACTGAGAGAGAGGACAACCCCCTTTCTAAGGAACTGAGAGGAGGGCAAAACCTGTTCCCAGCAACTTAAGGAGGACACACCTGTTCCAAGGAACTGAGAGAGAGGGCACACCTGTTCCCAGCAACTGAGGGAGGACACCCCCTGTTCCCAGCAACTGAGAGACAGACACACCCGTTCCCAGCAGCTAGAGAGGACACACCCGTTCCTAGCAAATGAGAGAGGACACACCTGTTTCCTGCAACTGAGGGGAAGACGACACACCTGTTCCCAGCAACCCGAGAATTTCACACCTGTTCCCAGCAATCGAGAGAGAGGGGTGCCCCCTGTTCTCAGCAACAGAGAGAAGAGAGAACACACCTGTTTCCAGCAGCTTTAAAGAGAGGACACACCTGTTCCCAGCAGCTTAGAGAGAGGACACACCTGTTTCCAGCAATTGAGAGAGAGGATACACCTGTTCCAGCAATGAGAGAGAGAGGGCATACCTGTTCTTAGCAGCTGAGAGAGAAGACACACCTGTTCCAAGGAAGTTGAAAGAGGAACACACTGTTCCAAGAAGTGAGAGAGGGGCACACCTGTTCCCAGCACTGAAGGAAACACCTAATTATAGGAACTGAGAGTACAAAACCTGTTCCCAGCACTTTAGAGAGAGGGCAAACCTGTTCCCAGCAACTGATCGAGGACACACCTGTTCCCAAACAACTGAGAGACAGAAACACCTGTTCCCAGCAACTGAGAGAGGAGACACCTGTTTCCAATAACTGAGAGAGAGACGACACAACCTGTTTTTCCAGCAACTGAGGGAAAACACACCTGTTCCCCGCAATCGAGAGAGAGGGGTGCACCTGTTTCCCAGCAAAGAGAAAAGAGAGAACACACCTGTTCCCCGTAGCTGAGAGAGAGGACACACCTGTTCCCAGCAATTGAGAGAGAGGATACATCTGTTCCTAGCAACTGAGAGGACACACCTGTTCCCAGCAACTGAAAGAAAGAGGACATACCTGTTCCCAGCAACTGAGAGAGAGGGCACATCTGTTCTTAACAGCTGAGAGAAAGGATACATCTGTTTCTAGCAACTGAGAGAGATAGGACACACCTGTTCCCAGCAACTGTGGGAGAACACACCTGTTCCCAGCAAATTGAAAGGACACACCTGCTCCCAGCAACTGAGGAGGACACACCTGTTTCCCAGCAACTGAGAGAGGACACATTTGTTCCCAGCAACTGAAGGAAACACCTGTTCCCAGCTACTGTGGGAGAACACACCTGTTCACAGGAACTGAAGGACACAACTGTTCCCAGCAAATGAGGAAGGATACACTGTTCCCAGAAACTGATGGAGGATACACCTGTTCAGCAAGCAACTAAGGGAGGACACATCCGTTCCTAGCAACTGAGAAGAGGACACACCTATTCCTAGCTACTGAAGGAGACACACCTATCCCACCAACTGAGAGACACACGTGTTCCAGCAACTGAGAGAGGACACACCTGTTACCTGCAACTGAGAGAGGATACACCTGTTCCCAGCAAGGGGGAGGGAGAGAGAGAGGATACACCTGTCCCCAGCAACTGAAGGATACACCTGTTCCCAGCAACTGAGGACACACCTATTCACAGCAGCTGAGAGTGCACACCTGTCCTCAGCAATTGAGAGAGAGGAGGCACCTGTTCCCAGCTACTGAGAGAGAGAGGACACACCTGTTCCCAGCAACTAAGAGAGAGAGAGAGAGAACACACCTGTTCCCAGCAATTGAGAGAGCGGATACACCTGTTCCTAGCAACTGAGAGAGAGGATACACCTATTCCTAGCAACTGAGAGAGAGGACACACCTGTTCCAAGGAAGTGAGGGAGGACACACCTGTTCCCAGTAACTGAAGGAAACACCTATTACTAGCAGTTGAGAGTATACACCTGTTCTCAGCAACTGAGAGAGAACACACCTTCTCCCTGCAACTGAGAGAGTACATACCTGTTCCCAGCAACTGAGAGAGAGGGCACACCTGTTCCCAACAACTGAGAGAGAGGATGCACCTGTTCCTAGCAACTGAGAGAGATAGGACACACTTGTTCTCAGCAATTGTGGGAGAACACGCCTGTTCCAAGCAATTGAAAGGACACAAATTTTCCCAGGAACTGAGGGAGGACACACCTGTTCCCAGCAACTGAGGGAGGACACACCTGTTCCCAGCAACTGAGGGAGGATGCATCTGTTCCCAGCAACTGAGTGATGACACACCTTTTCCCAGCAACTGAGGGGACACACCTGTTCCCAGCAACTGAGGAAGGACACACTTATTCTCAACCAACTAAGAGACACACCTGTTCCCAGCAATTGAGAGAGGACACACCTGTTCCCAGCAACTGAAGGACACACCTGTTCCCGGCAACTGGAGGATACACCTGTTCCCAGCAACTGAGGGAGGACACACCTGTTTCCAGAAACTGAAGGACATACCTGTTTCCAGCAACTGTGGGAAAACACACCTGTTCCCAGCAACTGAGGGAGGACACACCTGTTGCCAGCAACTTAGGGAGGACACACCTGTTCCCAGCAACTGAGGGAAGACACACCTGTTGCCAGCAACTTATGGAGGACACACCTGTTCCCAGCAACTGAGGAAGGACGCACCTGTTCCCAGCAACTGAGAGAGAACACACCTACTCCCAGCTACTGAGAGAGGACGCACCTGTTCTTAGCAACTGAGAAAGGCTAAGCACCTGCTCCCAGTAATCAAGAGAGTACAATCACACCTATTCCAAGATATTGAGAAGGGCTCAACAACTGTACTGACCAAACTATGAAAGGATAGACTCCTGTTTCCAAAAACGGATTGAACGTAAACAGACAACTATATATATATATATATATATTAATATATATATATATATATATATATATATATATATATATATATATATATATATATATATATATATATATATACATGCAAACAATCGCAAGACGGGTGATCTTAACTATGCAGGACAAGCCACGGGGAGAGAAGGAAGGAAGGGGGAAAGGGGGGGAAGGGTGGGAATATCTAACTCAAGTATTTTCAACACTTCTCAGTGCGTCATCAGGAGCTGTGCAATGTTGCAAGGGAGCAACCAAGGCAGGGAGAGAAGTCTCAGAGTAGCGTAAGTGTCACCGTCCACGAGATAGAAATATTATCGGATAGGCATGGAAGATCCCCATGTATGGGGGAAATAGTAGACAATATTTAGGAAGAGATACTTCTAAATACATCAGTAGAACATTCGAGTACCTCAGAGCAGGACATTTAAATGACAAAGAGCACATTGTATTCCCTTCTTTCATTATTTGAAAAGATCACACAGAATAATAGCAATCAATGTGTACAGTATCTAACGAGAAACTTATTTTCTCGAACCACATGACCTGTTTAAACGTTTAGAAAAAGCTTAGGGCTGGCTTTTTTATATCTTATAATTTCATACTTGACATTTCAGAAACCCTCCTACCCCACATGGAGAGTAGGGGATGATGGTAGGGGGGGGTTGGCACCGTCCACTAACCCAGACTAAGGGTAAACGTGGACAGTGACACCTACGCTACTCAGAGACCTCTCTCCCTACTGTGGTTCCTCTCTTGCAACATTGCACAGCTCCTGATGAGGGCACTGAGAAGTGTGAAGTACTTGAGCTAAAGATTTCCACCCCCCCGTGGGTTGTCCTGCATATATATATATATATATATATATATATTTTTATATATATATATATATATATATATATATATATATAAAATATATATATATAGGGTGGCCACAAAATCACTCCCTGATTTCAAACAGGTAAAACTTGTAACTTTACTGTAATAATCTTTCAAAGTCAGTAGCTTCAGATGCAGGATTTCATTCAGTTTCATGTGGTATAGGGTAGCCTTGAAGGCACTCAATGTGCGCCCCTCTGGTTGCTCGGCAAACATCGATGCGATAGTCCAATTCGGTCCAGACGCTAGGCAGTATATCTGGTGTTATCATGCGAACTGCTTCAGTGATCGAAATTTTCAGCTCCTCCAAGGTTACAGGTAGTGGTGGTACGTAAACTGTGCTCCTCACGTACCCCTAAAGAAAGAAGTCACAAATAGTGAACTCTGCAAGTGGTCAGTGAGGTCACCGGACCTCCTGGAGGAGATTGAAATAGCTTGAATTCATGTTGAGGCTCACTGACGTGCCCGGGAGAGGGGAAAGAAACATGGCTTGTGAACCAAACTACCCAGTTTATGTGGCATTCGTGGCTGAGTGGATAAGAGTGCTCCTGGGAATCTTGACCGTCCCCAGAAGCAGTATCAAGTCCTGCTGACTGCGATCTTTCTTTGTATATACCAGCTTTTTCTGCATAGTGGGGTTTATATATATATATATATATATATATATATATATATATATATATATATAATATATATATAATATATATATATATATATATATATATATATATATATATGTCGTGCCGAATAGGTAAAACTTGCAATTTTGCCGAATAGGCAAGCAATAATTTCGCAAAAATCTGTATGCCCATTTGGGTTCGTATTTCTCGGCACTATGGTGATGACACCAAGTGCATAGGCCTACCAAGCTCAGCCCACACCCACGCTTATCCCTGTCTCACTCTGGGAGCCGACGTGACTCAGTCAACAGTGTTTACGACTTCACTCAGTCAACAGTGTTTATGACTTCACTCAGTCAACAGTGTTTACGACTTTAGTAAACAGTGTTTATGACTTCACTCAGTCAAAAAAGTCTACTCTGTCACCCTCTGGGCCTGGGCAACTTAAACACACTGCCTATGTGCCAAGAACCCAATAAAACTACACGTTGCCTCTGAAGCCTTATTATTGATCCCTGGCTGGCACAGGATACAAATCAATTGTAATATTGGTGGAAGCGGTGGTCGCAGCAAGTGTATTGCCCAGAGGAAAGAAGGAAGGAAGCTGAAGATGTTGTCTCCACTACATCGCCCCATACAAGAGCATCCGTCTCCCTACAAGTTGTCCTGAAGTCGTGTCTGAAAGTTTCATCATTCAGACACAGGATCAGCAGGATCCAGGCCGAAATTTACTGAATTTTCCTCGAGAAAACTTCGTGGCATTACCTGGGTCTCCACAGCATCCCACGCTGTTCTTCAGTCACGTGTTCAGCGTCACCTCTATATTTGTGTTATTGTTGTTGTTCAGCTCAGCACGGCTATTTCAGCAAGTGAGAGGTGAGAGAGTTTGTGTGGTACTCTTCATCCGGTGTGGTTGATTCTCCAAGTGGTATGTGGGATGCCGAGGACACGGCCGGATCCTCCCTCACTATACACCACCCACCCTCATCTCACACCACCATACACCACTTCACTCTCACACTCTTTCTGCTGCTTTTCTATTAATTCAGTGTGAATTCTTTGCCAGAGATGGTTATCCGAGTGCCTGATGTCACTCGATGTCATGTAGATCACGAAGCCACGTTTGGATAAGGCCACGTGGATCTACAAGCCATGTGGAGCAAGCCACATGAGTTACCAAGCCAGATGTTCAAAGCCACATGCTGTTGTCTGCTGCCTGATATCCTCTTGCGACTTCACCCAGGACGTCTGCCCGACGTCACCTACGACGTCTGCCCAACGTCACCCTGGACGTCTACCTGATGTCACCTTGCATGACGTTACTCCAGCATGTTGCCTGACGCCACCATGCGACGTCACCATGCTGCCTGACATCACCCTAGACCTCTGCCCTGACATCATGCAGTGTCACCGAATGACATCACCTTGCGACGACTGCCCGACGTCACCTCATGTCAACCACGACGTCACCCTCGCAATGTCACCCTACGACATCCCTCATGACATCATGCCTGACATCACCACAAGATGTCACATTGACAGTGTTATAGTTAGCGCACTCAGCTCACAAACTGAGGTCCGAAATTCGAATCTCTGGTATGGCTGGAAAACATTAGAACATGTTTCTGTGAAACACCTGCTGTCCTTGTTCACCCATCAGTATAAAATGGGTACCTGGGTGTTAGTCGACTGGTGTGGGTCGCATCCTGGGACAAAACTGTCCTAATTTGCCCAAATGCTCTGCATAACAAGCGGCTTTCTATATAGTAGTATGTCACTGATGTCAGCTATGTAGTTGTAGAAATAGATATTGTTTATGGTATTGTCAAGGAGTGAGAGAAGATATATGTCATGTGTTAATTCCTCTCAGTCAGTGTTCCTTACTAGTGTTCTCATACGTTCGTGAATACCTTAGTGTCGATTTTTGCGCAGAAAAGCATCCTTTGCTAGTGCAAGCCATGTTGTAACCACATGTGCAGTGTGGGTGTGCAGTTTTCCGTGTGTCCTGATGTGTGGTCTGAGCCCAGATGTGTGTATAGACCACAGCGCGGTCTGAGCCCAGACCATTGGTAACACCCTTGTGTTACATGTCACTGCACTGTGACTGTTTGACAACTGACAGTAGTCAGTTCAGGCATCAGATTACCAGCGTCTGAGCCCCCATTTACAGAAAGCTCATATGCTCGCCGTTCGTTGATGTCATGCCTGAGTTGTACCTGTTATGACTCTCCATTGAGACTTGTTTCATTCACCTCAAGACTGTCAGAATGCAGTTATGTGTAGAAAACTAGTCTGAGGACGCTTAGACTAACCTCTGCTATTGTAGACAGCCTGTACTGTCAGAACACACAGCCTAGCCGTCTGGCTCTGACTAGTTCATATTTCGTGGCATTTAGGTGCTCCCCTCCGTAGGCTCACTTAGGTCAGTGGGAGGCTCAGCCCATCCGCTCTCACTCCTAGGCCGACCGACTTGAGAGACACAAGTGCTTCCTCTCCACGGACTGGCTCGCGGTCACTCCCTCACACTGCCCGTTGTGTACTCACTCCTATCCAATTAAAGGCAAACTAGTCCACGGCCGTATCATTGCTACCTATGCTACCTTCATCGGCACCAAACTGCTGTTCAACAGCATGAACAGCAATAACAGTGGTGACAGCGGAGTCAATGGCTTTGTGGCCTCTTCAGGGGTCAACACCATCGGTCGACGCCAGTCAACATCACCCGTCGTCATCCAACGCACCTGCTGGCCTAAAGAGTATCTGTTACTCCCAGCGTCTTGACGGGACCTGAGATAGATCTTCGTCCTAGATTTTCCCCACAAAATCTGGACATAGGTGTCACGGCGTCATCTCCAGCCTTAGCAGTCACGTGTTCACCTCATCACCCTCTCTACAGCCCTTCAACACTCTCCAGCACCATTCTCCTGCCTCCTACAGCGTCCCTACGCCCTTCTCAGCTACAAGAAGTAGAGGTGAGGTCGTTTAGTGTGTTGGCTTCATGTGGCTCCACGCGTGACCACGAGGCAGCTCTGGGGTTGGTTGATACCCTAGGCAGCGTGTAAACGCACCAGCCTCCTCTACAGCCTCCTCTGCTGCGCAACGATGTCCATCTCGCTGTCCATGTGTGTTGTGTTCTTCCCAGTTTCCTCCAAGAAGTTCTACCTGGCTTAACCACGTGGGAACCCAGTTGGCTTAGCCCCTAAGCCAGCTTAGTTCAGCCCCCACGCCGTCTACAGCAGCTCATGACTCATCATAGTGTCTACAACTACTCAGCGTCTACGTATCTCCAGCCAGTGTAGTTTTTTTTTTTGTGTTGCCCAGTTAAATTTTTTTTTCTTTCCCTTGCTGTTACATTCCCAGTTCATCACCAGTTCTGTTTTCCCCAGTGATTTGTTACAGTAAAATTTACTCGTCCCAGTTCATAGTTTCACTTAAGCTTGTTTTTAGCACGTTCGAGTAGTGCAGTAAATGTTTTGTTCTCCATGTGCTGAAGCCGCAGTCAGTCAGCGCGCCCAGACACACTTACCAGTGTAAACAAACCACGCACAGCTGTGGATCACGCCGAGTTAGCCACGTTTCTCTCATATCTTATATCTCCACAGAGTAACCCCGGTCTTTCCTGTTCTTCCCAAGTCCATTCTGATAATTTTTCCTACGTCACTGAAGCCCCATAGCAGTATACAAATGCTACGAGGCGTGTAGTGTTACTAGAGCATCACTGAAAGTTTCAGGACCTGCAGCACCCAGTACCTTCGTCCATCTCCTGCACTCAAAGTTAAGTAAACAGTGACTTACCTAGCATTTCCTAATATTTTGCGACATTATTTAACTGTCCTGCACCAATACAGTTACAGTTACTGAAGCCATACTTCAGTAAATTGTTCAGTTTGTCATCAGTGCACATTTTGCCACTTACCTACAGCTTCTTAAATTTTGTAAATTTATTTTGCACTCCTACATTTTAAATTCCAGTATTTTATTCTGCATCTTTGCACCTCAGTTATTGATTTAAATTGTTCAGTGTTAACCATTTATACAATTTACCTCTCACATACAGTTGCAAGTAATTCCTGTGTGCTGTTAATTTTGTTAGTTGCACCTGCAAGTTAGTCACAGATTGTTGACACCCCTGCACTGTTTTGTTTGTTAGTTTTTTTTCTTTTAATAAGTGTAATCTTCAAGTACTTAAGTATTAGTTTATTCTACCTGCAGTGAAACAATCTGTGCCTAGCCCATTACACTTTTCTCCTGTTTCCCCATTTATTTGCTCTACATATATTCTATGTTTTATCTGTGAATATTCACCAATGTGCATTACATTTTGCTATTTTGTATACCCAAGTCATTGAGTGTATTTTTGGGAACCTGCTTATTTACCATTAATTACCAAAATTACTTGTGAAGTTCATTAATTTTGACCTTGAGATTGTGAAATTTTTGTTTTGCCAGTGTACACCCTGCTAACACCAGTGTACACCCTGCTAACACCAGTGTACACCCTGCTAACACCAGTGTACACCCTGCTAACACCAGTGTACACCCTGCAACACCAGTGTACACCCTGCTAACACCGTGTACACCCTGCTACACCATTACACCGGCTAACACCAGGTAACCCTGCACACCAGTGTACACCCTGCTAACACCAGTGTACCCCGCTAACACCAGTTGACACCTGCTAACACCATTAACCTTTGCCTATTCTTTGAATTAATAATTTTGCATTTTTAATTAATTTTATTTTGTGTGCATATACATTCTTGAACAGTGATTTTTTTTTTCTGTGAGTTTTGGCACAATCCCATTCTCTGATATCTTTGCTGTGTCAACTTCCCTTTGTGCAAGTGAATTACTTTTTTTTGCATTCCAATTTGCAACTGCTAGCACCTGCAATATTTTTAAACTGTGCTTGCAGCACAGTTTAGTGTTGTGTAGTACCTGATTTATTTTAATTTTTGTGCAATTTTTGCTACCAGTGTTTACAGTTCAACTCCTTTTCATAAATTTTGTTGCCAGACTCCTGGTGAAATTATTGACCACCCTTAGCTTCATTTTGTGCACTTCCCTGTAGTTCATTCACTTGCATACATCTCTTATTTTGTGTTTCAGAGTGTACCACTATTTCTTTTTTGTTGTTGTTTTGCTCAAATTATTTCCATCACTAAGCAGTTTACCTAGTACAGTGGTGCTGAGTTCTCTCTGACTCTGTGTTGAATTGTAGCCAGTGCATACCATTTCTTGCTCTGACCTGTTTACCCTCTTCGTGACCTACTTGTATTTGAACAATTGACGTCATGACTAAGACACGCAGTGGCCATACCGTTAGTCCAGATTCTGCTGGTGCTAGCAATGGTGCCTCAGCCAGCATGAACACGCGGCAGGGCATCGAAGCCCCCGTGACAGTTGGTCAACTTGTGGCTCAAGCCTCGACCACCAGTGGGCCGGCTCATCGTCCATACCCAACCCTTATTTTTGACGGTCGTTCAAATAGGTTAGAGCCATGGCTGCAGTCAGTCGAGACGACTGTTAAGGCCCTATTTGATAGTCCCACGGACGCACAGTACATTCGTGCTGCGGGTTGCAGCAGTGGATCCACCCAATGATATAGGTGCCTTTGTGCAGCTCAATCGGTTTGTAAGATTCAGTCTTGGGACGAACTTAAGGGGGAAATTTAGGCGTTTTTTTTCGGCGTAGTCGCCAACACCATTACATTGAAAATCGTTACCAGTTTTGGGCCGAATGTCAATACCGGCACGAAAGCCCCCGGGCTTGCATTTGCCGGTTTGAGCAAGCCCCAAGCTGATGCCATCAGCTCCACTAAGTGGGTGAATGGTGACAACTGTTTTAAAGCTGAAGACATCATCCCCATGCTGGCTGTGGGCATCATGCGGAGGGATGCCCCCCTAACCTCCGAGGTGCCATTGATGCGCTAGACTCGGCCCTCACACGACGCCCTGGGTGCATTGATGCCATTGACGCTATCAAGCCGCCTGCCGAGCAAGGTAAGGTTTGTCGCTTTGCGGATGATCCTAAAAACCCATCCTTCCGGCGCCGTCCACAGTGACCCCGCGGTACAGCCGGAAGTCACTTTTGCCGCTGCTGTCAAAGCCACCCAAAAGTTTCTAACCCAGTCCCACTAACACGGCCTAAGTAAAAAATTGACCACAGTAACAACAGCCCAATCCATACAAAAAAGCAGTCATCGACTTCCTGGACCAGGGCGAAATGTCCCCAGAACACCACCCCCAACCTCACCGCTAAGCGTGTAGTGACTTGTTTCAACTGTGGCAAACGAGGGCACTCCCGGTTGAGTTTTTACAAACCTAAGTCCCCGCAAAGTATCCGTCACAGTCCCCACGCTCAGTATCACAGTAACCGTAACCGTCCCCATGCTCAGTATCAAAGTAGCCGTAACCGTCCCCACGCTCAGTATCAAGGTAACCGTCACTGACCCCAGGGCTCGCCTCGCGAGGGAGTCTGTATGTACCAAAATACTTCCAGTCATACCTCCCATGAGTGTAACAAGCTGTGAAGTATGCTGTCAGCTGAGTGGAGCAAGCAGTCGGCGCGCAATGCACGCTAGTTCGGGGGAAGAGGCGCGTCCGCGAAACCAGCGAAAGACATAGTAACCCTGTCGGAGTCGCTGTATTCCGTCCCTGTCCGCAATGCTTCCCCGCCCTGGGCAGTGATACGCTTGCCGACAGTGAGAAAACAGAGTGTCTTGACGTTGTTCCGAGACTCGTAACCGTACCTTCCAGGTCGAGCCTCGTCAACAAGCCGACCCAAGCAGCTGTGACTCCGGGGATTTCGTGGGCCTGTCATGCCTTCATGTTGTATGACAACCCGTGTGGACCGCTCATCGAGTCCACTGCCACCATAAGCCTGTCCAGCTTTTCCTAGATACAGGTTCGGTGGTTAACATTGCCCCTGCTCCACTTTTTTCCGAGAATTTGGGCCTCACCGGCCATGTTGACAGAGCCGTCTGCCATTCAGACCTTGAGAGGAGCCCTCAGGTAATCTGCTGAGGGTTTTCGTGGTCGTCCCGTTAGAATTTGCGGTCCAGGGTCACAATGTCCACAAAATTCTTAGTCGTAATGGTATTGTTTTCCATGGTGACCTGCTCATAGGGTTTCAAAACCATGGAAAGACCTTGGGATCCGCTTAGATCCAGCTGAGGGAAGCAAATTCAATGGAGTGGATGTGCCCTTCTGGGCGTGTGCTTAGGATCCACTACTGCACTCTGTCTCAGAGTATGCACAGTGCCTAGAATCGTTAAAAACCGTGGTTTCCATAGCACATTCTCCCCGGGGTCGGTCTCTTGTCCTGATCGACCTCGTAGTAGAGCTCATTGCCCGTCACCTCCTGGCCATCAGCGTTTTAGGTACCAGTAAAAACCCAGTCTGGGAACCCCAGTCTAACCTTCACTCTAACTCTGACGCTGTTGTAGAGACCAGCAGTTGTCAAGCCGCAGTATCCCTGTCGGCAGGCGACTGTCTGACTCGTGTCATGGCTCAGCGAGCAGAGTTACTGCTTGTACAAAGTATGACGTCACTTTGTCAGCTAACTTGCTCACTCCTGTTACGGTGTACGTGAACAGAGCTTTTGAAGGAACCATGTGCTGGTTGACAACGAAAACGTGCCGAGTCAAGGGCCTCTCCCTTGAACCATCCTTGCACACAGTGCAACGTGGTAAGTTGCAAGTCCTTGTTGTCAACATGCACAGTCGAGAATTTCCCCTGCGGAAGAATACCTCACTTGTCGACCTTGTCAGATTCCCTCTCCCCGGTGAGAGTGGGAGGGTGAAGCCCCAGCTGACTTCCTTGTAAGTGCAGTTCTCCCAGGCGAGTCTGCTGCTGACTCTTCCAACACCCGGGCCATGCAGGAAGATGATCTAGCTTTGACAGACTACCCTGAAGAGTCCCAAAAACTTCTCCAGGTTCTCAATCTGCATGTTCTGCAGTCGCACTAGTGGTGAGTAAATGGGTTTGACCCCACTGATCTCTCACCGTTTTCCCCACTTGAAAAAGGTACTAACCCATTTACGTACCTGCGTATCGCCTCCCCACATGCGCAAAGAGTCTTTGCCGAAGAACTCATTACGGGGGATGCTCCGTGATGGAGTTATTGAGGAGTCCACTTCCCCATGGAATGCTCCCCTTATTCTGGTCCCCAAAAGAAGGACGGAACCGGGCGCCCTGTTATCAATTACGGGAAAAACTGAATGCATGTACGATCCCAGACCGTTTTCCCTTTTGCCAGTTCTGAACGACCTTTGCAGAACATGGGCGATAATAAGGTCTTTTCAACTCTTGATCTTCTTAAAGGGGTTCTGGCAGATCCCCCTCATGATGAGAGCAGAGAGTTGACAGCTTTCTCTAGCCAAAACTGGTCATTACCAGTTCAGGGGGATGCCCTCGGCTTGGGGGAAAGCCCAATCACGTTTATCGTTTGATGAGAAAATTTTTCCGTACCCCCTGGGTGGCACGCTCATGGTCTACCTGGATATCTCATAGCCCATGTCGCAAGATGTCCCGTCAAAATCTTGAGAAACTTGATAGGGTATTAGACAGCTAGCTCAGGCAAACCTTAAGGTAAAGCCCCTTCCAAATGTCATTTCCTCCGGAAGGAAAAAAAATTTCTGGTCACGTATGACTCAGAATGACATAAAGACACGAGTCTAAAATCTCGGCCGTGCAGAAATTCCCCAGACCCATGACGGTGGATGCAGTCCGTCTTCATAGGCCTGGGGGGTTTCTCTGAAACCTTTATCCCGGGTTTTCTCCACCATTGCTGCACCCCTGACACGCTTACTCAAGAAGGATGCCCCTTTTGAGTGGAGTTGGTCGGGAACGAGTTTTTGCCACCCTTAAAAAACAAGTTAACATCACCCCCAACCCTTAGATTCCCTGATTTCACCAAGGCATTTACCTTGACGACTGATGGCTAGCAAAGTTGGCATCGGTGCAGTCTTGTCACAGGAATCTAATGTAAGCAACAGCCTATTGCCTATCTAGCCGTGTCCTTACTAAAGCAGAAGTCAATTATTCATTGACAGAGCTAGAAGCTTTAGCCATTGTATGGGCCCTGAGTCATTTTGGGATATCATCTATCATTATCCTATCAAGATTTACACAGATCTTTTACCCTTATTGGCCCTTTTTGCGAATAAGAACCTCTGGGGAAAAGCATGCTCGGTGGTTCGCTCACGTTAAATGACTACAACCCTGAAATTTGCTATGTCCCAGTAAGCAAAATGTTGTAGCTGATGCCCTGTCGAGGCATATACATTCGTGAGTGTCGGCAATTAGTTCTCTGTTGAGGATCTCGAGAGAGCCCAACGACAGGACCCTGTGTGGTCTCCAGTCCTTCGTTTCCTGCCCAAAAGGGGGACGTTGACTTACAGGTCAAGTCCCCCGTTCCACTTGAAGGATTTGGTGTCAACCAGGAGTACTGTGCCGTGTTGCACACTGGTGGACCCCGCAGAACCCATATACCAACGGGTGAACCAGAGTCCAGATACCACTACTCTTAGGTTGACCCACAATGCCCCAGGTGTAGCGCACCCCGGGAAGGACTGCAGTATCAAACAGGCACGAATGAATATTCTGGCCTAAGATGGCAGCGGACATTGCCAAGCATGTACACCAGTGTGTTTTTTGCCTACAGTACAAGGGTACCATTACAGGTCCTAACCCCATTCTAAAGTATCCCATTACAAAGGAGCCCTGGGAGAACTTCTGTCGACCTGTTGACGAACTTCTCGACCTCGAGAAGGGAAATAAGCACCTGTTTGTAATGGTAGATAACTTGACGCGGTACAGTGAATTAGTACCCATTCCTGATAAAACCGCCGAAACGGTCGCTAGTGCTTTCCCGTGAGCATGTTGTTCTTCGTCATACTTGCCCACTGTCCTTCTGTCAGACAATGGGTCGAGTTTATAAATGCATAATGCGGGATCTTGCTCCAGATTAAACATTCACCAAGCGCCAGTAGCTCCACGCCACCCTGCGAGTAATGGTCTTGCTGAACGTACAAATCCAAAGTCCTGGAGGTGCTCAGAGTAAACCGTTAACCCAAGTTGTACTACATGGGTTTGAGCTATCCCAGATGTTCAGTGTACATTAAATTCCTCCCTCACAGCTCGATCGGTGAGACACCTCTTTTTGGGCTTTGTATGGCTATGACAAGCGCTTACCATGAAATTCTGTTTGCTCACCTAGACCTACTTACGATCTGATAACCCAGTGTAGAAAAAGATAAGGACAACGCAGCTTGTTTTTCCAGCGGGTACGAGAGAACCTTATGAAAGCTAATAGGTTCACGTCTGAGCGCAATGCCCGCGCCAAGGAAAGCAAAGTGGAACCAGGTTGCAAAGTTATGTTGCTCAACCCAGCGCAGACCCCAGGTATGCACAAACTTGTCCCAAAATTTCGTGGGTCCTTACCGTGTCCCACGACAGCTCCGTGGCAATAAGTTCGGGGTGGGGGAGATTGCTAGGGGAACTATTAAGGAAGCCCACCTTGATCACATGAAGTATGTGGATCATGTGCAGGCCGAAGCAGAGCTGGAGTCGCGTGCGTTGCAACGCCACAATCAGACCAATGCTGGGGACAACCCTCAATCCTTCTCCCACTACTACTGGTACGGAAGACGGGCCAGTAAGGCTCCATATTAGGGCCTGGGGACCCAGGAAAAACAGTAAAATTTCTGTGACATTGAGTACCTACTGACTTGTCTGACTCCTACGCTAGTTATGCTAATTGTTTGCTTGCAGAAATGGGTATAAATTGCACACATTGTATAGCTAGTCGATAATGGAGTCAGGGGGGACAACATCATGAATTATGTAAATACTTTTAAAAGGGTCCCCAGAGTGTAATAAATTTCCCAAAGGATATAGTATTATTGTAGTTATGTGCACCCAGTGTTTTTATAAAAAAAAAAAAAGCCTGTATTACGGTCAGGGCAGTGCTGCCCTCTGAGTCACTGTCACACCTTAGAAATGCTACTGTCAGTCATTGTTTGCAGATGTGAGGGGCAACAACGTTAGTAGACGAGTGGCAACTAATTTTTTCAGCCCTGGGGACAAACCTGTATATAAAAGATTTTAGTTCCAGTGCTGACGTCTCGGACACTTCCCCCGATGAATCAGCGCCGGAAAACCAGTTTTCTCTTCCCCTGGATGGGAGAGTTTTTTTTTTTGCCTTTTGGGCATTTTTATGTCCCTTTTATTTACAAGTGAGCGAAAGCCAGTCCCTCTCTGGGGTAGCTAGTGAAAATTCCTTTATACCTACGGGCCCACCAGTATTGTCGCGTCGGGACGATGCGAGTGGGGCCCGAGCAAATGTAGACAGCCTGTACTGTCAGAACACACAGCCTAGCCGTCTGCTCTGACTAGTTCATATTTCGCGGCATTTAGGTGCTGCCCTCTGTAGGCTCACTTAGGTCAGTGGGAGGCTCAGCCCATCCGCTCTCACTCCTAGGCCGACCGACTTGAGAGACACAAGTGCTTCCCCTCCACGGACTGGCTCGTGGTCACTCCCTCACACTGCCCGTTGTGTACTCACTCCTATCCAATTAAAGCCAAACTAGTCCACGGCCGTATCATTGCTACCTATGCTACCTTCATCGGCACCAAACCGCTGTTCAACAGCAAGAACAGCATAACACTATGACTCCAATGTCGAGAGGATGACCTTGTCAAGCTGCAGTAGCCCTGTCGGCAGGTGACTGTCTGACACATGTCACAGCTTCATTGAGCAGCCTGCACAACTATGATGTCACTCCAGTTATGGTGTATGCTATGACTCTCTCACCTGAGTCATCTCTGCTATGACTCACTCCACTTTCGCTGGCAGTGATAGACCCAGTGACAGTACCAGTCGAGAAATGTCCTCCTGAGTTGCTTGCCAGAAGTCCTGCCCAGTTGCCAAATAATGATGATGCCTCACTCAATGGCACCAGCAGGTTGTGCCCCCAGGTTAAGTGAACCCTGCAGCAACTACTGTGATGACTGCTTCACCGCTCCAGACGAGACCGTACAGTGTTGTTATAGCTCAGCTGCAGCGATGTCTCCTGTGTTACAATATCTGTCCAGATGAAGGAAGGCATGCAGTGATGCCTCCGAGGCTCATTGCCTTGGATAATGATATTTAAACCCCTCCCCCTTCCTTTTTTTCTTCCCTCCCTGTAGGAAGTTTCGTTTTCTTTTGTCCATGTCCACGTGTGTGTGTGTGTGTGTGTGTGTATATATATAAATTAATATATATATATATATATATAATATATATATAATATATATATATATATATATATATATTATATATATATATATATATATTTGTTTTATTTCTTCGGTGTTCTGTGCCCTGCTCCTGAGAAAGACCGAGTTTCTTTTTCAGTCAATCATGGTCAAGGGCGACCATGGGTAGGTGGCTGAGCGATATATGCCCAGTTGGGTTCATATTTCATGTCAATATGGTGCTGACATCTAGTGGCATAGGTGTACCATGCTCAGCCCTCACCATGCTTACCCTGTCTCACCCTGGCAGCCGACTTCACTCAGTCAACAAGGTCTACTCCGTCACTCTCCCCCCCCCCTCCCCCTCTGGGCCGGCACCCTTGGGGCCCTGGGCACGGCCCTCTGGGCCTGGGCACGCCCTCTGGGCCTGGGCAACTTAAACACACTGCCTCTGTACCAAGAATGCAATAAAATTACACGTTGCCTCCAAAGCCTTATTATTGATCCTTAGCTTAAAAAAGGATGCAAATCAATTGTAATAAATCATTCTGAACTTAACCAAAAAATATATTTCATTATGTTTGTTTATTATTAAATTTTTGTAACCTCATCTAAAATGTATTTAATTAGATTAGGCCTAATTGTTTTTAACTACTGGTACAAAATTATTATTATTTGCATTACACAAAAAAAAATCTTTAAAGGTATAAGAGAAAATTTTAGAAAGTACTTAATTTTAAATGAGTTCTTGCTAAGACAAATTTACCTATATATATATATAAAAATATATTTTATATATATAATAAATATATATAAAATATATATATATATATTATATATATATATATATATATATATATATATATTATAAAAGCGTGGGGTGGAAACTTTATTTTTTAAATACCAACTTCTCTTGCCATATAGGAAGATGTAATTTGCAGCAAAATTCGCCAAAATAGGGAACCTAGAAAAAAATTATTTTCCTGTGTTTGTTTAGTAATTAAATTATGAAAACCCCAAACCTAAATAAAGGGTTTTGGGTTAAGGTAAAATTAAAAATTGTTTCCCCTTTTTTAATTTAGGAAAAGGTTTAAATTTCAAAATTCTTTTGGAGAATTAAAAATTTTAATTAAAATTTTGAAAAAAATTTTTTTAAAAAAGAAGAAAAAATTGAAAGGCCTTTAATTTTTAAAAGTTCCCTTCTAAGGACCTTTAAATATTCGCAGGGGCATAATATTTTATATTTATATTATATTTAAATATTTTATATATTTAATATATATATTATATAAATTTATCAAAACGATGGGGGGAAATCTTTTTTAATCCTTTCCACTTCCTAGTTACATAAGGGTATGTAATGTTGGCAATCACAAGCTAAGGGATTTTCCTCCCAAGATAAAGTGGTGTAGGCATATTTCCTCCTTGGCCTCTGATATGCGCCAATTTGTAAGTCAACCCTGCAAACCACAAAATCACGTTCCCCCTACGGGTAAAGGTTTTGAAATCAAAAAAATTTTTATTAAATTAAAAAAAAAGTTAAGTTTCTACGTAAAAGGGTTAAAGATTCAGAGAAAATTTTTCCCCGTATTTTATTATTACAAATTTTGGTACCAATAATGGTGAAGTCCTTTCCCCTTTGGTGGGTTCAGGAAATAAATTTAGATAGGTATCTCACTTTCCTTTTACTTTCCATCCCCAGTTATTTTATGTTTGGGCCACCATTCCGGTTTTAAATTTTCCCCCCCAAATTTTTATAACCCTGTTGAAAAAACCTATTATGAAAAAGAGGGGACAAAATGGTACCAACCAAAGACCTTGGGGAAACAAACCACTTTTTAACTTTGTTGTTAGGGTTGTTTTTTAATTACCCTTTGTTTCAAAAAAGTCCCAGGTTGAAAGGAGGTAAAATATTGCTTTTTTTTTTAGCCTTTCCCTCGGGGACAGAACTAAAGAAATAGGTTCTCTTCCATAATTGGGGTTTTCCTTTTGAATTTACCTTTTCCTCTGAACACAATTTTACTTTCTTTTTTTCCTTTTCACTGCTCTCTTTTTTTTCCTCAACATAAAATAGGTCTCATTGTGAAACTACTTGAACTAAAGTTTCCACACTTTTCCCCTGACTTGTCTTGCGATGTTTGCACACACACACAACACACAACACACACACACCACACACCCCACACACCCCACATATTAGTCCACAGTGGTATTTGAACCTGCACACTCTGCATCAAAGTACGCATCCTTTATCCACACACGCCTTATCCAAGTATTGGTGCCTAGCCGAAGCTATACGGTTATTCCCATTCCCCAAATACCAGGTTTTTTGCAAAGTTATTTTAAACAAATCCTGCTACATTTCAGTGAACTTCGACAGTGATTTCAAAGTTCTGCCCCATGTATGAAGTCCTGCCACATGCAGTGAACTTCGAAAGTGATTTCGAGGTTCACTGCATATGGCAGGACTGAATTAATAACTTAGCACAAGTCTGGTGTTCTGGAGTGACCGTCTAGGCACCCATACTTATCTTTGGGTCCGGCTGTGTGGCATACAAAAAAATAAAATGCACTGTGCATAACGACGCGGGGGGCACAGCTAACCGCTAATCCGCTAACTGAAAAAATTAGGGCCACTAATGCTAAACTGCTAAACGCCGAAAAAATTAGCGGAAGCTAACACTAACCGTTAACTTTTTCACATGAATTCAGATTCGGTTAGTTTTTTTGACTTTTACTTTTAGGACTTTTTGAACAGAACTGGAGACTTCCTAATTAGATACAGAATGCAAGGTCATATGATGATCAAGTCCCGCTGTGTGAAAACAGCGATTGTTTAATTTTATGATAAACGCGAGTGACAAGGATACACTGTTGCTGTACTGAAGCCCATAGCACTCAAACAGAATGAGTTACCTTATTGACTGTTTTCTTCATTAATACCAGTTACTCATTGTATTCGTTCATTTTATTCTGCTTTTAATCATGTTTACATTTAACTTTAAATTTAGATTTTAAACCCAATAAACTACAAAAAAAGTAGTTGAAAATCATGCTTTAAAATTTAAACTTTAAGGCCAACTTATCATTGCACCAGCGATACAGCCACACAGGTGCATAAAAAAACAGTGGAACCCCGGTCGAAATTCGAAATAGACAAAACCCGAAATAATATTTCCCATGAGTAATAATGTAAATCCAATTAATCCTTTTCCCAAAAACCCAAAAATATTAACGAAAAATAATTTTATAGAGAATAACTTTAGTTTTACATGCAGAAAACAATGAGAAATAAATAAAATTTAATTTTAATGGATTGATGAATATTTAAATCACTGTTACATACCTTTATTGAAGGCTCTTGTTGGCCATTCACATCCAACTCCATGGACTTCCCAAAGCCACAATAGATTCCACAATAGGTGTAGGGTTGTGAAGTTTACACTAACTTATATTAAGTTAGTAATAGAACTAGGCATTAAAAAACACAATAAAAAGGGAAAATACACAGTACATTCATTACTTGCCTTAAAATATTTGTAGTCTTAATGTAGGGCGAGAGGTGAGTAGTAGGTAGGTAGTAGGTAGTGTATGTAGCTGGTAGATGTAGGTATGTAGTCCACTTGGTTAATACCTACACCTGCCTACATAAATAAAAAACGATATTTAATGTGGCCCAGAGCCATATTTTTTACCATCCAAAAACCATATTCACTGAGTTTAATCGTTTCTATCACTACCTTAGATGCCATCATAAACATAGGGAGAAGTCATTTAATAATTTTTTGCTGAGAATTGCAAGCAAAAGCGTTATGTATTTAAGGGGTGAAAAGGCCAACGCAGATTCATACACGTTTTCTCTGGTGCTGGACCAGAGAAAAACGTAATGTTTTCTCTCCCCCTGGGTACCATTCCTCCACAGCATATAACAAACATTGCATGTTTATATGCTATGTAACTTGTTTCTTATATAATTTTTGAAGAAAATATCACAAATGAATTAATGAAAATATCTATATTAACGTAAAGTAAGACATTTAATGTGCCCAAGAGTGATTATTATTATGTATTAGTATTATTACTATGACATTACGAGAGAGGGACACAGAGTGTTCCTCTACTCTTAATGCCATAGTAATAATACTAATACATAATAAAAAATCACTCTTGGGCACATTAAATGTCTTATTTTACGTTAATATAGATATTTTCATTAATTAATTTTGGCACATAGTGAATAAGTATCAAAGGTAGACTGAGTCACAAACGTATAAAAAAAGTAAGTTTATTCAGTATATACAAAATACAGTTACATAGATTATCATACATAGCAGCATATGTGTAGAGAACCTGGGGTAACCCCCAAGTCAACAGAATGACTTATATTCTTGGCCTCCACGTCCCACGGGGAGGCGGACGCGTCTGGTATGAACGATTTCCGAGCGATGATGGGTAAAATTTCGGGCCCCAAAAAGTGGTCGAATCTGAATTATATGATATCTGCACTGGACGAAATCCGGGGGGTTTCCCCTGTAATTAAATGAAAAAAATGAAATCAGAGGCTCACCGCCTGTCCCTTGATGGGCTCCTTGGGCTGGCACACGGCTCACAGGAAGTGCAAAATATTGGGATTCTTCATATTCCCTTTACTTGAGGACAAAATAGTCATCCAGGGGGAGCCACAGGTTCTGCGAGTTCTGCGCCTCCTGGCCCTTAGCCTACGGTCTCTGCTTCAACCACAGCCGCTGCAAACTCCTCAACAACACCCTCAGGTGGGAAAAGAAACATCTCCCCTGTTCATACCGATAAATGACAATGCACCCCGTGATGCTGGCACTAGGACTATAACAGTGTTGCTCAGATGCTGTGCTGCTGCTGCTGTTGACAAGTCACATTTACAAGTAGCAGCCCAAAAGCGTGCCTGGCGGGTATGGAGAAACGCCCACAACAGAGAGGAACAACAGCGATATGAAAAGGACATGCTTTCCGAAACAACAACTATGATTTTTTTTTTTTTAGCGGTTTAAAGTAGCGATTTCCGAAGTTAGCGGAAACCCTAATCCCTAAACAAAAGTGTCTGCTAAAAGCGGTAGCGGTTAGTGGAACTGCCCACCTGATCTAAAACATTAAACCGAGAGCCTTCTATGCTTACAGACACATCTTCATAGGAGGACGAAGAGACCAAAAGAGGTATACATTGAAATTGAATATAGACACTAGATTACACACCAGTTGACGAAATACACCCAGAATTCCACTTCTCCGCATATATAACAATGAAAGCCTTCCCATGTCGATGCATTTTTATACACTGCATGCATAAAGTGGAAATTATTCAGTGGCTACATAGTCTCCTGAGCAATAAAGTGGTTGATAATGGGGTTTTAAAGCCTATCGACTGCGCTAAGGTCATGAAAGGCTCCATGTAACGATTTCATCATGAGAAAAAAATTTAAATTTAAACCCTAAATAAGGTTAAGGTAAACTTTTCAGCATAAATACCATGAGAAATAAAATCGCTCAGGGTTATACATTTCAGCATTCCCTCGTAGTCGAGACTCATTCTCCTTTGCCATCAAAAAAAATTCCCGTAAATTGTTAGACCAAACAAGCTTCAGGAATTTGTCCAGTACTAAGCTTGCACTTTCCTCTCTTCTCTCCTCTCCTCTCTCTCTACATATACAAAAGATTCTTTGATATATTATTTATAAAAAAAAAATGATCAAAAGGTGCCTAAATGAGTAGATATTACAATCCTAATCAATTAATTCTTATATAAAAAAACACCTTGACTAAAATTACATGTTGCTGAGCGTTTTATGCGTACTTAAGATTTAAATATTGTTAACATGCGGTCACTGGCTACTACAGCCTAAATGACCCGTGTGGGCGCTAGGCTTTACAACACTCTAGACAAAAGTAAAATAAAAAAGAGTTTTAATAATAATCTTTATTTCTACAAGTAAATGTACAAGGTATACAGACCATAGCGACATCAATGCCATATTACTATACAGAAAGGCCTTGTTATGCAGAGAATATCGGGCAAATTAGTTAATTTTGTCCCCAGGATGCGACCCACGCCAGTCGACTAACATCCAGGTACCTGTTTTACTGATACCTGGAGTCTACCTGGAGGGTATTCCGGGGTCCCAACGCCCCCCACGGCCCGGTCCATGACCAGGCCTCCCCGTGAATCATGGCCTGATCAACCAGGCTGTTACGCTGGGGCCCCACGAACGAACCACAGCCCGGTGATCAGGCACCGACTTTAAGTATCTGTCCAGGGCCCTCTTGAAGGCGGGGCCCGGGGCCTATTGGTAATTCCCCTTATGCTTGGTGGGAGGCTGTTGAACATCCCTTGGGCCCCCGGGGACTTATTTTTTTTTTCTTAGTGTACCAATGGCACCCCTACTTTTCATTGGGGGTATTTTGCATTGCTTGCCAGTCTTTTACTGTCGTAAGGAGTGATTTCTGCGTTTCAGATTCCGGGACCATTCCTTTAGGGTTTTCCAAGTGTAGATTATGATCTATCTCCTCGCCTGCGTTTTCCCGCGAGTACAAGTCAAGTGCTGCTTCCAAGCATTCCCCGTAGTTGAGGTGTTCGATGGAGCTTATATTGCAGTAAAAGGTTCTCTGTACACTCTCCAGAGCTGCAATTTCGCCTGGTTTTGAATGGGAGATGTTAATGTACAGCCGTTTTTCCCCGCCTAGAGAGAAAAAAATGATTTGAAAAGGGCCATCAATGACTTGGCATCTCTTGTTTTGAACGTTCTCATTATCCATCTTATCATTTTCTTTGCAGTGTGTTCGGGCACTGTTGTGATCCTTGAAAATGAGATCCTCAGAAATTACCACTCTCAGGGCCCTCATATTATTTTTCCGCTCTATTCTAAATCAGAGTTTTTAGTATACTCTGTTCTAGTTTTTATCTCCTCAGTTTTTTCCCTAACGGGAGTAGTTGGAATTTGTCCTCATTGAACATTTATATTGTTTTCCGTTGCCCACTGGAAAACTTGGTTTATATCTTCTTGGGGGTTAACCGCGTCCCTCAGCAGATGACAGTCTCATGCAGATCCTAGTAAGTAAGTATCGTCTGCTAAGGATGACACAATGCTGTGGATTACAGCTCTGTCTATGTCTGATATAAGGATAGAAACAGGATGGGGGCGAGTACGTGACTTGTGGAACACAGCTTTTTTACTATCGCAGCTTCCGATTTAACTCTGTTGACCACTACTCTTTTTGTTCGATTGGGTTTTGAAAGTTGAAGATCCATCTCCCCACTATGCCACTTATTCCTTTAGTCCGTTTTTTTGTGCGCTATTACGCTATGATAGTGAACATAGACGGCAAGTGTCTTATGGAAGCACGTCCTAATGTTTTCAAACCCCTACCGGGGGATCGACCCCCTAACCTCGGTGGTGGTGAGCTGAGTGCGCTAGCGATTTAGCTACGGGGCTGAACTATGGGTAACTCATATTAAGAGTTCAGAAGTTCACATACTCTCATAGAGTGAAATATAGGGTGAAAGGGGAGGATGAATGTAGGGTGAGGGGGCGGGAGAAGAATATAGTAAGGGGAAAACGAGGAGCATAGAGTGAGAGAGAGCAAAGGGGGTGAAATTGGAGTGGGGCAGTCGAACAGTTGATAGATGAGTGAATGTGAGAGGCGCCTAGCGAGTGGGAAAGTGTGGGCCAACCCACGATTCCTCTCTCCAACAGGACAAGTCCATTACTGCTGTACGTGGCTTGGCTTCTCAATGATCTTTAACCACTCTCCTTCCTTCCTTCCTCCCTCCACGAGACGCGCCGCGATGCTTGTTAAGGTCACTTAAGGAATTGGAGCTATCCTCCACTTCCTCGGACCTACCATTCTCAGTGCTCAATGAGTATTTGTTAATTGACCAGTTTTACCTATTCGGCACGACATTATATAATATATATATATATATATATATATATTGTAACCCACGGAATAAGTGGTATTGATCAATAACAACACTGCAGTAGCCAAGGAGTCGAACCCATGCTGTTTTGGCCCACCTCATGGTGAGAGAAAACTCATGACGCTTTAGATCATTAGACCACACAATCCGTCATGCGTTTTCTCTCACCATGAGGCGGGCCAAAACAGCATGGTTCGACTCCTTGGCTAGTGCGGTCTTGTTTATACAGAATTCTTCCTCCGTAAGCCATGCGTGTCGTAAGAGGCGGCTAAAATGCCAGGAGCAAGGGGCTAGTAACCTCTTCGTTTTTCCTTTTGGGCCACCCCGCCTCGGTGGGATACGGCCGGTGGGTTGAAAGAAAGATTATATATATATATATATATATATATATATATATATATATATATATATATATATATATATATATATATATATATATATATATATATATATATAATTGGCAAAGCTATTCATTTGGTCAAAATAGAAGGCGAAACAACATGGAAAATGCACTAGTCTACCTAACTGTAGGCAAGGAATCCAGGTTTTATAATGCCTGAATCTGAGGGTCTTCTGGGTCTCCTTGAAGTTGGCGACACCACTTCCTTGAGCTTCAGTGTATCGGACGTCAGTGTCCCCATACTATGTGCTGACGGTCTGTCCAGGGTAGCACGGTGATTCCATCTGGACGCTTCTGGCGTCCACAGGCCACTAGGGTTGCCTAGCTGTCCTGTCCCCAATAGAGCTGTGGCGATACTTGGCATGAAGATATCACTGATGTCTGTGTCTTGCATTCGTTCCCTGTGATGGACAGATAACGAGGTTATGAAACGAAAATAGTCTGCGAGTGCGCTGCCGGATACACCTGTGTTAGGTGAAGAGGAGGGTAACTGGACTAAGTACACCAATGCGAAAAGCCTGAAGACCGAGGTGATTGCCCAGTTAGAAATAAGAAATATCTCCTTCAGTAAACTTGGGATCTCAAAATTCAAGAAATCCTTAAGCGATCATTCCAGACAACTAAACTCAACTCCCCTCTCAACCCCTCTCCTCCATAAACGGAAGCTGTATGAAATCCCTACCGAATAATCGAAGTAAATACCGCTTAAATTACATCCCTAGCATTCACCACGGCTTTCATTATATCGGAAATATTACATGGTGCCTACGGGAGAGTACTCAGAAATTAGAATGTGAGTCCTAATTCACGTGGGCAAAGGGTCGATTCGAAGTTCATTTGTGGTGGGCGTTACGTCTGTAGTGAAGTTGTGGAGTTTTGTGGTTTCCCCAGAGTTGGTAAATATTGGTCGGTAGCGGTGGCTGGTGGGGAGGAAGGGTGGGGAGGAAGGGGAGCAGATTAATAGACTCACTAATAGGATTTTCTCGTCCTAGGGTCCGATCCCCTACATGAGGTGATTATAGAGCTCGTTCATAGATAGATCTGTGCGTGAGGTGGTTACATGACAAGCTCAAGGACTGTATGCGTGTAGTCACCCAGGGGTGCAGCAGCAACAGCAACAGCAACATCAACAGCAACAGCGACAACAGCACCAGCAGCAGTGGCGTAGCAGTGGCAGCAGCAGCAGTAACAACAACAACAAAAACAACAGCACCAGCAGCAGTGGCGCAGCAGCGACAACAGCAGCAGCAGCATGGACTACAGCACCAGCAGCAGTGGAGCAGCAGCAGCAGCAGCAGCAGCAGCAGCAGCAGCAGCAGCAGCAGCAGCAGCAGCAACAACAGCAGCAGCAGCAGCAGCAGCAGCAACAGCAGCAGCAGGTGCCTAACTCCTTCAGGAAGCGGGTGTGGGAGCTGCCACTAATGGTTGTAGGTCCTACCGGTGAGTCTACGGAACCTGACCGGCAGGCGAGCACTGCCACCATTGCAATTCAAGATACGATCAGCTCGTGGTAGTCATTGAGCGTCAGCAAGAATCCATTAACATTCTGAATAGGAAAGTTACAGAATTAAGTGAAAAAATCAAGAAACAGGAAGAACAAGTAATGATGATGACAGTGAAAGTGGAATGCACAACACCCGTGGAGAAGTAGACAATTCTGAAAAAAAGATACACGCAATGATGAAAATATTGTTGGGAATGGGAGCAAAAAGAATGTGTTCATTGTTTATGATGAGTCTAGTAGTGATGATGAGATAGATGATGAGAAAATGACAAGCATGTGGAATATGAGAATGCCTCGAAAAATATCAATGGTAGGCTAATAGTGTATAAATTGAAGGATCCAGAGACATATAATGCTAACAAAAATAAAGTAGTGAATATTTACATGGGAATTTATAGGTTAATAAGGTGTATTAAGAGTTTTGAGAAAATAATTCGTTGTGCAGTGGCAAGCTATTTCAGTACATTAGAAAATTATAGCAAAGATAAGGTACTCAGAAAGGTCAGACAGAGAGTGTGTCTTCCTGGAGCTGGTGTTGGTGACATAGTCAGCAGGTGGATAATAATTATGGCAGGTAATGGGAAACAAGTCCATTATCTGTCTTAGTGCTGGGGGGTAATGACATTGGGAAAGGGCAGGAGAGAGGAGCTGCATGGATGGGTAAAGTACAGGTCAGCCATAGAAAGTTTTTTAGGTTTTAAGGGAGGGATCCCTGGATGATGTACATCTTGCCTAGATAGGGAGAGGGCAATGAATGGATGTCTAGGGAAATTGGTAAAATTTGTGGCTTGACAGGTACTGCAAGGAACTTGCATCCCCCATTCATTGATAACTGGGACCTATTCTTTGCCCAAACGTGATATGTATCAAGGGATGGGGTTCATCTCTCTGGGGTTTGGAGTGGTTACATGAGCCATTCAGTGAGAGGGTAATTGATGACTTGTCTAGGAATTTAAACTGATAGATTATAGAGGTATGGGTGTTTGTGGGAAACAATCAGGCTGCAGCATTAGGGCTAAAAACAGCAGTTATTACCGGGATACCTCAGGGATATGTTTAAAAGACAATATTCAAAATAAAGTTGCTAGTAATGGCAAATCAATTGATCAACAAACAAAGAGGGATAGTAGAGGGCAATGAGTAACTAGCTCCCTTAAGGTTTACTATACAAATAGTAGGAGTCTAAAAAATAAGATAGATGAGCTAAGATTACTTGCAAGTGTAGGTAATATAGATATTATTGGTATAACAGAGACCTGGTTCAACCTGAAAGATAGAGAAATGCCTTCTGAATGCAACATACAGGGTTATAAACTATTCCACACTGATAGGGTCAGCAAGAAGGGTGGTGGTGTGGTGATGTATGTCAGAGAAAGTTTAAATTGTTGTCTTAGACATGATATAAGATTAGAAACATCGAACAAAGAATATGTTTGGCTACAGTTTCTCGAGGGTCGTGACAAATTAATTTTGGGCGTGATTTATAGGCCCCCAAACCTTGATAGGGAGGGCAGTAAGCTGTTATGGGACGAAATTCATAAGGCATCTAGATATGAAAATGTTGTGTTAATGGGAGATTTTAACTTTAGACAAATTGATTGGAACAATGTGACAGGAAATCTTGAGTCTAGTGACTTTCTTGATACGGTTCAGGATTGCTTTTTAGAACAGGTTGTGACAGAACTAACTAGAGGAAACAATCTGCTTGACTTGGTTCTTGCCAACAAAGATTCACTAATTAATAATCTTGAGGTTAATGATGAGCTTGGGGAAAGTGACCACAAATCACTTAGTTTCAATATATCATGGAATTACCTGGATAACTGCAATCAAATTTCTGTCCCAGATTTTCGCTTGGCCGACTTCATGGGACTGAAAAATTACCTGGGTGGGCTAAATTGGGATGTCCTGACTATGGGTCAGGTAGGTGATCTTGGTTGCCAATATGACGTTTTTCAGAGCATAGTTCTAGCTGCCCAGACAACTTTTGTTCCAAGTAGGGAAATTAGATCTAACAAAAATGATCCCAAATGGATGAACAATAGATTAAAAAATCTCATTGGTCAAAAGAGAGGCATATATAGGTGTATCAAAAGAGGGGATGGGCAGTTAAGAAATCAATATATTCAATTAAAGAGAGAAATAAAGAAAGGAATAAGGAAAACAAAAAGGGATTACGAGGCTAAGGTCGGAAGGGATTCAAAGACTAACCCAAAAGGTTCTTTCAGGTATACAGAAGTAAGATTAGGGCACAGATTGGCCCACTTAAGAGTAACTCTGGTCAGATCACTGACAGTGATAAGGATATGTGTGAAATTCTAAATTCTCAGTTTTCACCCAGGAAAATACTAGCGATATTCCTGAAATAATAGATTATGTAGAACAGGATGATAATAAACTATGTACGATTGCAGTAACTAGTGACATGGTCCTCAGACAAATAGAGAAACTAAAACCTAACAAATCCCCAGGCCCTGATGAACTGTTTGCAAGGGTGTTAAAGGAATGTAAAGAGGAACTTAGCATACCTTTGGTTAATCTTTTTAACATATCACTACAAACTGGCATAGTGCCTGATAAGTGGAAAGTGGCAAATGCAATACCTATTTACAAGGCAGGTGACAGGTCCTTGGCTTCGAACTATAGACCAATAAGCCTTACCTCCATAGTGGGAAAATTTATGGAATCAATAATTGCCGAAGCAATTCGTAGCCATCTTGGACAAGCACAGATTGATTAATGAATCTCAACACGGTTTTACAAAGGGACGTTCCTGTCTTACGAATTTACTAAACTTTTTTCACTAAGGTGTTTGAGTAGGTAGATCAGGGTAATGAGTATGATATTGTGTATAGGGGACTTCAGTAAGGCTTTCGATAGAGTTCCACACCAGAGGCTGTTGAGGAAATTTTAAGGCACACAAAAATAGGGGGGAAAATTTTTTTTCCTGGGTAGAGGGTTGGTGACAAATAGACAGCAGAGAGTTTGTATAAATGGGGAAAATCAGAATGGGGCACGTCACAAGCGGTGTTCCTCAGGGGTCAGTGTTGGGCCCGTTGTTGTTCACAATTTACATAAACGACAAGATGAGGGAATAAATGGGCGACATAAGCAAATTTGCTGATGACACCAAAATAGGCCGCCCAAATTTCCCTTCAAATGAGGACACTAGAGCACTCTAGGATGATTTGAATAGATGATGCAAGGGTCGGAGAAGTGGCAGATGCATTTTAATATTGACAAATGCAAAGTTCTAAATGTTGGACATTTGGACAATTAAATAAACCATGCCACATATAAATAAATAATGTAGATCTTAATACTACTGATTGCGAAAGGATTTAGCAGTTCTGGTTAGCAGTAATCTAAAACCAAGACAACAGTGCATTAGTGTTTGCAATAAAGCTAACAGAATTCTTGGCTTCATATCTAGGAGTATAAATAATAGAAGTCCTCAGGTTGTTCTTCAACTCTGTATATCCTTGGTTAGGTTTTAATTTAGACTATGCTGCTCAGTTTGGTCACCTTATTACAGAATGGATAAAAATGCTCTGGAAAAGTACGAGGAGGATGACAAAGATGATCCCATGTATCAGAAATCTTCCCTATGAGGATAGACTGAGGGCCTGAATCTGCACTCTCTCGAAAGGCTTTAGAATTAGGGGATGTGATCGAGGTGTATAAAGGGAAAAAACAGGAAATAAATAAAGGGATGTAAACAGCGCCTGAAAATTTCCAGCCAAGACAGGACTGCAGCAATGGTTTCAAGTTGGAAAAATTCAGATTCAGGAAGGATATAGGAAAGCACTGGTTTGGTAATAGAGTTGTGGATGGTGGAACAAACTCCGGGGTACAGTTATATTCAGTTTAAAATGGTTAGTTTAAAAATGGGGGGGTTAGTATTAATACTGATGTGTGGGGGTTTGGGGGGTGAGTTGGACCTTGATCCTAGGCTTGGCGGCTGGTTTTGGGCCGTGCTCCATCCGAGTGGAGAGGGACCAGACTGGGTGGGTTTTTGGGCTAATCCGGGGGGGGTCATTGGTCTAACCCGGGGGGGGGGGGGCATGGACCTGCTCCGGGCATGGGTCAGTGGGCCCTGTTGCAGTGTTCCTTCTTTTTTATGTTCTTATGTTCTCTAAGAAAACACAAGGTTGTGACCGAGGGCTTTGATTTTGGGTTATTTACAAGAAATTTTCATACCTGTTTGATAGACCCCCATGTACAATACGTGGTAAAAATGTTATGACCCGGGGACGATAAATACGAGTGTCCATGTGTGTTAAGGAATCACTACTACATGTACATAAATTTTGTAAAATTTAATAAATGTGCAGCCTGATCCCCTTTTATGACATTAGGCTACTCGGCAACTCTGTACTAATTGTACTCATTGCTTATACTTCTACCAGCCTCCTCCACCATACAGATTCTACATATTTAAACGATAGACACAAAAAGTTGGGTGACCTCACAACAAATCGCAATGGAAGAATTTATTTCGCTTTTAGAAGCATATGATCATGGCCCAAATTATTAGTATATATGAGCCAACTCACATCTACGTTGAAACACTTGATAGGTTCATAGACTATAATCTGTCCTATACAAAGCATGAATCTGACATTGTTGATGATCTAATGCCTGGGCCATTCACATATAATCATAATAGCCCTTTTCAAGGCAGGTGAAATTGCAAATCTAGAGAATGTACAGAGAACTTTCAGTGCACGCATTAGTCCAGTTAAGCACTTTGAAGGGTTTCCCTTTAACTGTACTCCTGCAACGAAGACGAGAAAGATGCATCATGATCTATATACCTAGAATATCCTAGATGAAACTGGTTGCAAATCTGCACACCAAATCACACCCTACGAAAGTAGAAGACCAAGGCAGACGGTGCAACATACCCCTTTTGAAAAGTAGGGGTGCCATGAGTAACTAAGAGAAACACAATAAAATGTCCGGAACCCAGGAATGTTCAATAGCCCCGTCATACCCCTGCCTGCCTTCGAGACAGTCAGTACGATCAACCGAGCAAAGGGTTTGTACGTTGGAGAGATGCGAACAGCAGTAACAGCCTGTTTGATTTAAGCCCTCATTCACTGGGAGGGCTGGTTGAGGATCGGGACGGAAAAGGGCCTCCAGGTAGATAACAGCTGTTATTTACATAACCAAAAATAAACAAAAGTTAGTAGATAATTATAATCAAGGTCACAGACCCAGTTTGTTGAACATATCTCCAACTGGCACAGTTTAATGATGATCTTGTAGCTACATCTTTTTTAATTTTTATTAAATTTAGAGTCTAGTAAAAAGAAAAAAGGGATGAAAAGTCAACATAAACGACATCATAATATTATGATGACCTCAAAAATTTAGAGAATCTAAATCAATAGTTGGTTTAATATGTTTATTATGCACCCCATACCCATCCTGTAGGCGGTAGTCAAAAGATTACAGAGGTACATAATTGGTCCAGGGACTGGACTCCAAAGTTTTGATAGCTGAGCAAGTTACAAAGGTAAAAACTAGATTTTTCACAATCGTGACCAAGTACAAAAGTAATGAGCTCCAGGTAGACCTGGTCACACTCAGGGCTAATTAAAGGTAATGAACTAGAATCTGGTTACAATAAGCTAGAGAACTTGGGAAAGATTATAAGCGTATCAGTATCCTCCGAATGTTCAAATTATTTCCAGCTTCTTTTGGTGCCGTAAGGGAAAAAAAAAACTGAGCTTAGGTAACATGACTGGGGAAAATTATGTTAGTGGTCTCAATCAGCACACTCTCTGCGGAAAGATGGAAAGATATTAATAAATAAGTGGAAAAAAGAAGACAAGCTGATCGCCCCAATCAACTGCACAAAGAAAACGAGTTAATGAGTTAATCACGAATTGGACACAAGTTTCTTGTTGTAACAAAAACTCTTACATATCAGGGAGAACTTAATGAGTTCAATGATAAATGTAATCTCGTCCAGTTTATGCTAAGCAAACAGCATGATGAGTGTGATATTCTATATACCCAAAAAAGGTTTGCAGCCGCTTTCCCTTGTCAGGGACAAAGTCACTGCTCCCGGTAGGATGGAATCACTATGATATTAGAATACTGGACGTATCCCTGGTAACCCACTGTTAGAACATACAGTGTGAGTTATGTTAGGGTCAATTACCTCCTCGTGGACCAATAGTGTTATTGTACTAGTTCCCAAGCCTATTCTACAAAATTTGTTTCTTCCCATTCCCCGACTGGCTGTGTTGTGTAAACATTGGTCCTCAGACAAAAAGAGAAATTAAACCCAGCAAATCCCTTGACCCTGATAACTGTTTGCAATAGTTTTTAAAGGAATGTAAAAGGAGAGCTTAGCAAACCTTTGGTCAGTCTTTTTCAACAAGTGCAAAATGGCAAATGTAATACCTATTTACAAAACAGGGACAGGTCCTTAGCTTCGAACTATAGGCCAATAACCCTTCCTCCATAGTGGGGAAAGTTATGGAATCAATAATTGCCGAGGCAATTCGTAGCCATCTTGAAAGGCTAAGTAGATTAATGAATCTTAGCACGGTTTTACAAAGGGGCGTTCCTGCATTACGAATTTACTAACGTTTTTCATTTAAGGTATTTGAGGAAATGATCATGGTAATGAAGATGATATTGTATTTTATGTACTTCAATAAGGCTTTTGATAGAGTTTTCCCCATCAGAGGTTTTGAGGAAAATTAAGGCATGCGGAACAGGAGGAGAATTTTTTCCTGGATAGAGATGTGGTTGACAGGTAGACAGCAGAGAGTTTGCATCAATGGGGAGAAATCAGAGTGGGGGTGCGTCACGAGAGGTGTTCCAAAGGGGTCAGTGTTGGGCCCTTTGTGTTCACAATTATATGAATCGATATTGATGAGGGAATAAATAGGGACATAAACAAGTTTGCTGATGACACCAAAATAGGTCGCCTAATTCATTCAGATGAGGGCATTAGAGCACTCCAAGAAGATTTGAATAGACTGATGCAGTGGTCGGAGAAGTGGCAGATGCAAAGTTCTAAGCATTGGACAAGAAAATAACTATGCCATACATAAACTAAATAATGTGGATCTTAATATTTACTGATTGCTAAAAGGATTAGGGAGTTCTGGTTAACAGTAATCTAAAACCAAGACAACAGTCTACCTCGAGGGCCTGATCAACGAGGCTGTTACTGCTGGCCGTACGTAGTTCAACATACGAACCACAGCCCGGCTGATCCGGCATTGACTTTAGGTATCTTTCCAACTCCCTCTTGAAGACAACCAGGGATCTATCGGCAATTCCCCTTATGGCTGGTGGGAGGCTGTTGAACAGTCTTGGGCCCCTGACACTTATTGTGTTTTCTTTTAGTGTATTAATGGCGCCTCTACTTTTCACTGGGGGTATGTTGCATCGCCTGCCAAGTCTTATGCTTTCGTAGGGAGTGATTTCTGTGTGCAGATTAGGGACCAGTCCCTCCAGGATCTTCCGGGTGTAGATTATGATGTATCTCTCTCGCCTGCGCTCCAGTAAGTACAAGTCAAGGGCTTCCAAACGTTCCCAGTAGTTAAGGTGTTTGATGGAACTTATATGTGCAGTAAAGGTTCTCTGTACATTCTCTAGATTTGCAATTTCACCTGCCTTGAATGGAGTATTCCAGCCTAGGGAGAACAAGTGATTCAAAAATGATCATCATTGGCTGGCATATCTTGTCTTGAATGTTCTCATTATCCTTCCTATCAGTTTCCTCGCAGATGTGATTGTGGCACTGTTGTGATCCTTGAAGGTGAGAGCCTCAGACATTACCACTCCCAGGTCCTTCACATTACTTTTCCGTTGTATTGTGTGATTACAGTTTGCAGTATACTCGGTTCTAGCTATTATTTCCTCCAGTTTTCCTTAAGGGAGTAGTTGGAATTTGTCTTCATTGAACATAAATATTGTTCTCCGTTGCCCATTGGAAAACTTGGTTTATATCTTCTTGGAGATTTGCCGTGTCCTCAGTGGATGACACTCTAATGTAGAGCCTAGTATCGTCTGTAAGGATGATACGGTGCTGTGGATTACATCTCTGTCTATGTCTGATATGACGATGAGGAACAGGATACGCGCAAGTACTAACCTTGTGGAACAGAGCTCTTCACTATTGCAGCTTCCGATTTAACTCTGTTGACCACTACTCTTTGTGTTCGATTGGTTCCAAAATTGAAGATCCATCTGCCTACTTTGCCACTTATCCCTTTAGCACGCATTTCTGTGCTGTTACACCATGATCGCACTTGTCAAAGGCTTTTGCAAAATCTTTGTATACTACATCTGCATTCTGTTTGTTTTCCAGTGCATCCAAGACCATATCATAGTGATCCAGTAGTTGCGAGAGGCAGGAGCGACCTGCTCTGAATCCATGTTGCCCTGGATTGTGCAATTGTTGGGAGCCCAAGTGGTTTGCAATCCTGCTTCTTAGAACTCTTTCAAAAATGTTTTTGATGTGGGACGTTAAAACCATTGATCTATAGTTCTTAGCTGTTGCTTCGCTGCCACCTTTATGGAGTGGGGCTATATCCGTTGTTTTTAGTGACTGTGGAATCTCACCTGTGTTTATTCTCCTTATACATAGCATACATAGGGCCGTGAGAGGGGTTTCAAGCTGTTCTTAATGAACACAAAGTTCCAAGAGTCTGGGCCTGGGCTGAGTGCATGGGCATGTTGTCAATGGCTTTCTCAGAGTCTAGTGGAGTTGAGGTAATGTCAGAAATTTGGTATATACTGCTTACGTTATAACAATTTATGTGTAAATTTTTGGGATATGCTTGATGTTATGCTCACCCTCAGGTCCTTTTCACGCACTGATATATTTAGATTCTCTCTGTCCATGCCCTTTACTGTTGCCGGACTGCTCTCACTTTCTCCAAATCACATGACTTAATATCTGAATCGGATAGTCTGTTCAGGTGTCCTTGTCGTTTATTACTGTCTTCTCCTGTTCTTATTCTTCTCGTATTAGTTTTACATCCCCCACGTACAGTGAGAATACGGCTCAATCGCTTCAGGGAAGTCGTTCCGTACAGCGAGAAAAAAAAAGTGG
>NC_069399.1:92130392-92155108 GCF_026875155.1 Cherax quadricarinatus | reverse complement strand
AACCCTTGTTGCAAACCTTTGTTTTTTCTCTATTTCTTGACGTGCTTGACCAGGTGGGGGTTCCCGACTGGTGCGCATATCCGTAGGGGCCCCAAAATACACAGTGTACTGTTTTAAACGATTCCTTTTTTAAGGTATGGGAAAAGTTCTCGGTTTCCCGGCCCCCCGTATGCGAGCGGTATTTGGTTGATGTGTGCCCCCGGTGATGGTCGGTGTTATGGTCACCCCAAGGTTTTTTTTTCCCAGTGGGTCTGTAGTCTTTGTCCACCTACCCTATCTCTGTCTGCGGTCTTCTTTGCCCCCCCCAATTTTTAGACTTTGCATTTGGCTGGATTGAATTCGAGAAGCCAGTTACGGACCACATGCCCAGCCTGTCCAAGTCTCTTTGCGCCCCTCCCTCACCCTCGCCGTTTTTAATTCTTCTATCAACTTCAGTCATCTGCGAACAGGGACATTCAGATCATTCCTTCCATCATGTCGTTCACATATATCAAAAAAGAACTGGTCCTAGCTGCCCCTGTGGGACCCCGTCGTAAAGGGCCCACTGTGATACCTTCACGTACCAGGGACTCGTTGCTCCCTCCCTGTAGGTTTCCCCTAATCCATTGCAGTCCCCCCCTTTACGTGCGCCTGATCCTCCAGTTCTGCACAAATCTTTGTGGGGAACTGGTCAAAGGCCTTCCTGCGTCTGGAAAACGCAATCTACCCACCCTCTCGTGTCTTACTTCTTTCCCTTGTAAAAACTCCAGGGGGGTTTGTGATTAAGATTTGCCTTCCAAAACCCCCACCCCGGGTTTAATCCTAGTTGTTACTAATCTAGTAACTTCAGCTCCAGGCTAAACCTTATTGTATATTTTGTCCCCTTTTAAATTTGGTGAATTGCTATTTCCCTTTCCCCCAGAGACACATTTGCATCTTGCATTTTCTTTTTTGTTTCCTCAATGTCCCCTTAGTTCCTCTTCAATTGATGTTACATCTAGGAAATTGTCCACATGAAACTGTTTATCATTACTTCACTCAATGGACTTCCTGTACGTTTAAGGTGCACATATATAGTCGCTTCAAGCAGTAATGGACTGGATGTAGTACCGAATAATACACTCCTGAAGGAAAAGTTTTTAGAGGGCTCAGTGGGTCACTAGGATTCTCAGGCAATATGAAACGGGAATAATCCCGGTCTGTCTCCTGCAAACCCACTCTCAGGAAAATTTATTTATGTCAGCCATAAAGGCAAAATTCTTGACCTTGAAATACAATGGAACCTCTACTTGTGACTTTAATCCGTTCCATGACCTTGCTCGCAACTGGATTTGCTCGGTTGCAGAGTTAATTTTCCTCATTTAAATTAAATGAAATGCAATTAATCCGTTCCAGTGGAATTCTGTACTTCAATAATTTCGCTAATATCAACTCTACAACTTATTTATCTATCACAATTCATCTAATATAACATAACAAACAATATAAATAACATAGAAACCTGATATATACTCTAGAATAAATATGTCATTATGTATGTGGCGGCGGCGGCGGCGGCGGCGAGGAGTGTTTGTCTGGAGACAGGATAAAATACTCCTTGAATATTTCACTATCATCAACTCTACTGCTTATTTATCTATCACAGTTCATCTAATATGAAATAATAAACATTATAAATAACATAGAAACCTGATATATACTCTAGAATGAATAAAATAGTATGTCGTTATGTAACAGGTGGAGGAGGCCACAATCACTCCCGCTTAGTTGTGGTAAACACTGACGGCCTTTTGAAGCCGTCTATTATTATAATTATTATTATGTAGTACATTATTATTATATATATATATTATTATTACATGTATTATATTAATATTATTATTATTGTATTATATTGTTATACTATTATTATTATACATATTATTATTATTATTATTATTATTATTATTATTATTATTATTATTACAATATAAATAATCTGTAATTTTTATTCAGACGAAAAATATAAGATTTGCTGTTATGCCTTATTGCAATAATTGTATAAATAATGTCAACCCATTCACTACTGCATATTGGAATGGACAGTGACATCATTTGTTTACTCTTGAACATAGCCAAACAATCGAACATTTCTCCTACGTTGAGCTCAATTTCAAGGTACTTTTCGTTGTGAAAGCAATCAAAATCACCGCTAAGGGGTGGCTAAATGCTCAGAAGTGAACTCCGTTATTTAAGCTCCGATTTCTTTTATTTTTAGTGTAAGTTGAAAAGCATCTTTCCATCATACATTGCCCAAGTCTCAATAAAATAAACCAACAAACAAATGAGATGCCCTTCACTAAATCAAGAGCAAGAGCCCCTCACCAGCATCAAGGAACCTACATTGAGGTCTGCTCGCTTATGGTAATTTTGCTCGCGTATGGAAGCAAAAAATCAACCCATCGACTGCTCATATTTGGAAAAACTCGCATGTGGATGCCCTCGCAAGTAGAGGTTCCATTGTATCTCCTAATTTTTCCATCAACGATGGACCTGTCATTAAACAACCATTCAGACTTGGTACATTCTTATTACTTTTAGAACTGCAATTAAAAACTATTCTTAGGCGAGTAGTTTTAGAGTCCATTTTAACTTCCTGGTGAGGTAAGGAAATTTGTGGGATCTCTAGAATTACATGTGAATGGCGGAAAATAAATGCAGGCATCACTCAAAGGGAAGTGCCCCATTAGTCTTTGCATTTAGATCACTAACTGGCCAGTGTAGCATCTAGTTGTTAGGCAAGTGTTGTGGCATACAATAAGTGTCAGGGGCCCGAGACTGTTCAACTGCCTCCCAGCATACATAAGGGGGATTACCAACAGACCCCTGGCAGTCTTCAAGCTGGCACTGGACAAGCACCTAAAGTCGGTTCCTGACCAGCCGGGCTGTGGGTCGTACGTTGGTTTGCGTGCAGCCAACAGTAACAGCCTGGTTGATCAGGCTCTGATCCACCAGGAGGCCTGGTCACAGACCGGGCCGCGGGGGCGTTGACCCCCAGAACTCTCTCCAGGTAAACTCCAGGCATAATCCATCTACAGTAAATGAATGGTAAGTGGTAAAAGTTCTTTTCTAATAACATTATTGTACTATATGTATTGTACTAATAGTTATAATTTTGTGTACCCAGCAAGTAAACCTAAATAACATACAGTCCACGTATCTTTAATTACCAGAGTAGCTGCTTTTAATAATATAATTATTAATTTAATGACAGGTCTAGCCTTTTGTGAGAGTGGTGAAGAGGACAGTCGAAGGAAGTGCAGTTCAGCGACCTACTGTGACTGAGTCCCACTTACCTCACCCAGATTACTTGCAGGTAATAATTCAGGTAATGCCCTGTAAGTTTCCTACAGAAAATTTTCTCACAATAATATAATAATAATAATAATAATAATAATAATAATTTTCACAAAATAAGCCTTTGGTCCTTCAAACCAGATATGTAATCAGTAAAAATTTTATTTTATTTAATGATTTGATTGTAAGAAATAGATTGCTGGGTTCACATGTATTTGACATTATTTAATAAATGGCATTTGTGTGGTGGATTAAAGTTGCCACAATTAATTAGATTTGCATGCCCAGTGGGGCTGGAATTGTATTTCTTATATATTTATAATACTGGATTTGTGTAATTATATAAATTAATTGCTAAGTACAGTGAGGCTAGGATTGTAATTGTTATAATTGTTAACTTGCTAAGCCTAGTTCGGGCTAGGAATGATAATTGTTTTCTTTCTGATTATAATAATTATAATAAAAATTATAATTAATTTGCTAAGCCTGGAAATATTTGGCTAGGAAATTTGGTGCATATTATAGTCATTATAATTAATTTTGCTAAGCCAGGAAATATTTGGCTTATAATAATCCAAGAAATATTTTGCTAGGATATTTGGTACATATTGTAATAATTATACCAATGTCTCATTGTATAATTTGTATAACCAATGTTCATTAATTGAGTCTAATACATTAAGGAGCCATGGATGAAGGTAATGTAATTTTTTTTTTATTTAAAACTCGGGTACAAAATAGATATGGGTGCATAAAATAATATGTCAACGAGATACCAGGCACTAACTAGATTATTATTATATAATAAATAATAAATTCAAAACACAGGAAAATATAAACACTATACAAATAAACAATGTGACAAAAACAAGCACACAGAATTACACACATACACAAGCAATCACGTATTATACAACGTGATACTTCATCTGGCATATAACTAGGCGTGGCTTCCGCCTGCCAACACACAACGTATCCAAGACTTAATCTAAGAACTCAGGTGCCTTAAAGAGCACAACAATTCGTTAATTAGGGCGACTACCACGGGGTTATTATCATGGACTAAGGATAGGCATTACAGTTCAAAGGTGGAACAGGATGACGCTACAATTCACAACAATGAAAATATCTAATACGTATAACAAAACGAAACTACACTGATATTTGACATCTCAATAAACACAAATGCAAGCAGCTATAAGTGAACTTATACACTGACGAGATGCACACATTGAAAAATGCTGCCTCCACATATAGTTCAAGCTCCATCACAGCTTACAGAAAAACGAATACTTGCATAGATACATGTACTATTGAAAAGCACACGAACACGGCATAAAGTATAAACGGAAATAAGAAAACGTTCAACTGTGCTAGGAAGCACACCATATACAAAATGTACACCAATGACTTGTAATTGAGGCAGAAATGACGAGAAACATTCCTAAAAGTTGTATATACAAAGCACGTAAGATATATCGTCATCACCGTTACATAGGAGACGCACATAAACTCGGAGAACACAAAACATTCACGCACTTGACAAACACAATTAGACACAGCTGACCAGCCCGTTAGATTACCCAATGAACACTCACAACTATCTCAAATCTCGTAACTCCAAGGCTTTATATTCAGGCGGGAAGTCTCTCTCCCATCTCCCCTCATATACCAACCTATTTCGACATTTTGTCCTATAAATCGTCCCCGCTAAAACCCTAATTCTACTGTTACCATCAACGTGCCTCATAGCCCATGACACGAAAATATAATCGGCCACAACGTACGACACCGCACGTTGTACACACAAGTCAACCCCACCTACATCAAAGCTCAACGCCCGGAGTACCGACAAACTCCCCCCCCCCCCCCTATCAAACGCAAAACCCTACTGAACCACTCTCGTACCATACCTAAAGTCTCACAGAAATACACAACGTGAAAAGCAGATTCCTCCATCCCGCACGCCGGACAACCCCAGTATTCCTCCAAACGCCTATTATACAACACCACACGCCCGACGGCAAGATTCCATGTAAAAATTTAAAAACCACTTCCCGTACTTGAGCAGGCAGACGCAACTGTTGAACTCGCCTCCATATATTACCCCACGCATACATGGGATACATTCCTTCAACTCGCACCACGACTACCTCCCTACCCGCCCTTTCTAAGGTACATAATTTTACACAGTGCACGTTCCTCATGTTCAATAATACGCGAAGCATCGCGTCGCACCAAATTAAATTCCTCCCTCTTCACCACCTGCGCAGGTCGTGATACAATTCACTTAACCCACCATGCATCCCACCCACTCGGAGAAAACGACGCTTCACGTAACATGCCATAACACGAGCCTCTAGAGTCTAGAGGAATGAGACTCAACCCTCCCTGATGCATTGGTGTCTCCACCACTGCTCTTGTGAGCCAATCGCATCCTGAACCCCACAAAAATCGATAAACTCTATGCAAAAGACGTTTGACGTCCCCCTGCAACAGAGGATACAGTGCAGCAACGTGCCATACTTTGCTATAAAGCAGGACATTAATGACCACCGCCCTCTGATGCAAGGTTAAATGTCGCGGCCGTAGACTATTTAAGCGCCCCAAGACACTATGTACAACCCTCCCCGAATTGCACGCCCTCATCTGATCGACCTCCCACATATAATGAATACCACATATAGTGATACGATCAACCACAGTCCACCCCTCTGCATCCACCCCATCCCCCACCCACTCCCCCAACTCCATAATCTTCGATTTTTCTCTATTAACACACATCCCCGTAGCCTTGCCAAATATGTCAACAAGTCTCCCAACAAAACCCAATTGCTCCTGTGAACGTAATAACACAGTAGTATCATCTACATAACCCACAAGGGTTGATCGACCACTACTCGGACCCCACGATGTCTCTATTCCCCGCCCACAAACAGCCCAGTAAAACGGGTCCTGCATACATGCAAAAAACATTTGAGACATGGGGCATCCCTGACGAATGCCCCTGCTCAAGTATACAAAAACACCCAACTTGCCATTAATTTGTACTTTAAAACCCGCTCCATTGTACAACGAACGGGCCCACATGATGACCTCATTTCCAAAACCCTGCCATCTCATAAATTTCCACAGAACCTCCCTTTCCACACTATCAAAAGCGGCTTGCCAGTCTAAATCCAAAACACCACCCCCACCCCTCACCCCGCATTCCTCAACAAACTCCCTGATATTCCCATGACCATCATACATTGACCTACCTGGCACACCAAACTGACTCTTATGGATTACCTTATCAAACACTTTCTTAATTCTATTCATCAATATTTTCGCATATAGTTTATAGTCACTACACATCAACGATATGGGACGGTAGTCCTTACTCGCTAACGGCACATCACATTTCCTAAGACCAACACTGCCGTACGCTGAGACAGACCTAACACCCCCCCCCCCTCCTTCATCGCATTTGAGTAAACGAACCATAAAAGTCCGTATTACCTCCCAATGTTTGATATAAAATTCACAAGGGATGCCATCAATGCCTGGAGCCTTCCCCTTACTCATTCCTTGTAGTGCCTCCCACACCTCTGCCTCAGATATAGGCCCACCCATGAGAAGGCGATCATAATCATTTAACTAGCATCGTACTCCTATCCCCAAATCCTGTATCGCATGCTCACTCACGTCTTTACTTTGCATCTGGAGCTTACTCCAAGTATCGACATAAAAACTTATCCCCTCAGTTGTTGTTAAGACCTGTCCCTCACTATACCCGTCAACTTCATCCTGCACTACTAAACTCACAATTTCAGTCGCTTTTCGCCTTTGTGTCTGACTTTGTAAGACACAAGCAGATGGCTTGTCACCCCACAAAGCCTCCTCCACCCCACTCGAAATGCGCGCACCATCGAAAACCTTATTTTTCAATACTTGGATTTGTTCTTTAATAGCATCGATCTCATCCACTGGGTAAACCCCAGATGCCTCTCCCTGCACATAACATTGTCGTAGATGACCCTCCAGGTACCTCTGAAAACCATACTCCAAGCGAGTGGCCTCCTTACACCGATGCACATAAAAATTTTTAATTCGAGGCTTCACAACCTCATCCCACTGTCGTACTAAATCCCACCCCTCCCAGGAGTCTACTCCCATAGACGCCCAGAAGTCCGCAAATAGTTCCCTATCATCCACACTTTGTAGCATCCGCGTATTCAGTTTCCAGTATCCCTTAAAACGATGCGGGAGACCTCCCCAGTCGAGCTCTACAAAAACTCCCCGGTGGTCGGAGAAAAAGACATTCAATACACGCACATTGATTACGACCACCCGCCGAGACACATACACCCTATCTAAACATGCCGCATAGCCCCTATGCAGAAAAGTATGCTCAATCCCCAAGTCACGTCCTCTGCGTACATCTACCAACCCCAACCCAGACAACAAGTCACCCAAAACAAGTGAACAGAAACCTGCCCCCCCTTGGTTTAACGTCTTTACGGCGCACCACACAGTTCCAGTCACCACCGACCACTGTAATTTCTGGCAGGGATCTCAAATAATATACCAAGATATCTCTAACTAAAGTATTTTTAATATTAACATCATGTTCAGCCGGCCCATATACCCCTACAAAACCAACCCGTCTACTACCCCAATCCCCCACGACTCGCACCACGCGACCCTCCCCCCCTTCCTCCCAATGTCTCAACACAAACGGGCTGGTCGCTTTTATCAACACAGCCACTCCACCTTTCAGACGTCTGGAGTGAGTCACATAAATGTGATAACCATCCATCTCAAACTTCCTACCTTATGGTTATGTTCTTGCAAAAAACACACATCCACTGCAAAACGATTCAACCACTCACGCACCTGCACACACTTTCTGACAGATTTCAAACCATTAACATTAATAGTTACACACCTAACTGTGTTAAAGGTGGCTTTCCTCTAGGGGATACCACTCCCTTCTTCTCTTTGTGCCGGCAAGCACCCAAGGCACTTCCCGCACCTTTGGCAATCCCCGTGATATTAACTGCTGTCCTGGACTCACGCGACCTCCCTCCACCCGTGATTTCCGACCACGTCTTCTTCCCTGAACGTTGTCCAGGGGTCAAGACATCATCGGAGTCAGACGGGGTAGCCGCACGCTTCCTAGAAACAGCATCTTCAGACATGTCAGTACTTGGAGTGTTCTCCTTGTGAATTTCTGCCTCAACAGTATGAAATCTCGAACTCTCCAAATCTCTCACTTTAGCTATCTGATCAGCATCATCTGCATGTAATCTCCCCTCATCAGAACACGGCACAGAATCAGACTCATGCGATGCTAATAGGTCACTTAACGCAGATACAATGTCGGCCTCCATATCACCAGCCTCTCTTGCTAGCGGGATTTCACTGTTCACATGTTCCACCTCGTCAAGGAGGCAGTCCCAGGTAGAGTCACACAAGATGACTCTAGTAGCAAGGCCCGATCAACCTCAGCACTCCATGATGTAAGACGCGGCGAGTTCTCGACAACCTCCTCTTCCAGAGCCTGATGGGGTACCTCACCGTCAGGACGACGACCACGCCCCGATGGCGGCTGGCACTGAACACACTGAGCCGCTATGTGATCTAAAGCGCCGCAGAGGCGGCAAGTTCTTCTCTGTTCAGGATACGTAACGTACACCTGGGAACGAAAATCCTCCAGTTGTACATACGAAGGAATCGGCTGACGCAGGGACATTTTCAACGTAAATGACCCCTCCTGAAGACCAGCATAGTGGCCGTCAGACCACCTACCCATGGTGACCAGGTGGATCTTCCCATAACGTTCAAAAACGTCACGTATATCAACTTCATTGGCTTCAAAAGGCACATTTCACACACGTACCCACGTATAGTATCGTGAAACGTCATGCAATTGGACAGAAACTGCTGGGGTGACTTGCTTACTTATATCCTGGTACTGGGTCACAATCTTCTCGTAAATCTGAGTGTCACAAAACTTGACGAAGATCCGTGAAGTTCCATTCAAGGCGACGCCACACAAGGATTCACGTTGAATGCCATATGTATCACGAATGATTGCTTGCATTAACACATTTACTGATTCGCTGGTGATAGAGCCCTGCGTTAGTTGAATACAAACAGTATTAACACGTCGGCGAAACGCAGTCGCCATTGTTGTTGATGTTGTAAAAACTCCTCCACCAGGTGTCGGGACTGAGGAGAAGCAGCTGACAACCGCTCAGCACAACGTCTGAGCAGAGAATGTGTAGGTAATGTAATTAATGCTGATGGAAGGTCCATGTGACCAGAGCTTGTAATAAATGCCTGGAATTGGTGGCAGAAGAAACTATGAATAAGATTAATTTAGAATTATATTTGGATTCATTAGAGAAGAGGAATGTGTCATATAAATTGTATTACACAGAATATAAAGGAGATCTGCTGGTGAATTGTGCAGATGATAATGAAAGGGAATAATTAATTAATCAATATTACGAATTGGAAGAGAAAATACTATCATGGAGAAGTGAGGTATTAAATAAATTAAAATGTGTAAATACTTTAGTTGACCAGACTATTAATGTAAATGTCAGGTCTTTTCCCAAACTCCCAGAGTTATGTCTATCAACATTTAATCCAGGAGACAACTTGGAGGAATTCTGGTCAGTATTTAAGGCTCCTGTGCATATGAGGAATGACCTAGCAGATGACACAAAATTACTTTATGTCAAAGAGCAAGTCAGAAGCGATGCTTATGTCCTGATTCAGGGGTTCATTTACAAGTCACAAAGTAAGATTCCCTCTCCCATGTGCGTATTTGTGTGTTGTTCCAGTCACAGTATTGTGCCTTTTTTTCTTTACAAGATACTAAGGCTGGGATCCAACAGCCTACAGGATATGGCAAAAAAAAAAAAAAAAATAAAAACACTTCATTGTTAATTATAAGATATCTGATATCTTGATATTATATTCATCTTTTGCATCGGATGAATGAAACATTTGCGTAACACTTGGGTGTCTTTATTATGGAAACGTTCACCAACCAGAAGCATTATCAATCCAATACAATGAAAAACAGCATATTATTATTATTATAATCAAGGGGGAAGCGCTAAACCCGGAGGATTATACAGCGCCTGGGGGGGGTGTGGAAGGCATTCAGGCTTAATTCGGGGAACTGGAGCACAGATCCAATTCCCTAAATCAAGAGCCCCTCACCAACATCAAGGAACCTTCCTTGAGGGTTAAAAAAAAAAAAAAAAAAAAAAACAGCATAAGATGTGAAAAGGTAGTTTGAGGTGATCAGTCTTTCAGTCTATGTTATGTTAATGTCCAGGGTTTATTACCTGGACCTCAACAATGAGAGTCGCTACTCTCACCGCTGGGCAACGGCGACCAGTGCTCGTCTTTCAGTCTAGAGATGATGTGTTCCAGGTTGGGGGACTGATTACATCAGACTCCATCTTCACTGGCAAAACGTTTCCACAATAAAGATACCCAAGTGTTGCATCGACTAGAAAAAGGAAGAGAAATCTGAGGAACCTACAACCCAGTAATGACTTTTTTTTTAGTGGTAATAAGATCCAGTGCAATCTATCTGTGGTGCTGCTCACGGGATGAGCGTGAGACGCACAGTTAACTAGTTGTTCAGGCGACGCAACAAGACTAACCAGCGGAGATATTATCACAATGAAAAAAATATTAACTTTCTCCCTGGAAGAGACCGAAGACACAGGAGACAACGTAGAGGATACTAACTTTCTCCCTGGGAGGGACCAAATCCAGGGGAGACATAACAGTGTACAGGATATTTTCTCCCTGGGAAAGACAAGAACCAGGGAAGACTTGATCACAGTGTAGAGGATAGTAACATTATACCTGGGAAGGAGCAGAACCAGGGAACACACATGGACATTAAATAAATTGTCCTTTGCTCGCTGTTACATTCGCTGTTTTAAGTCACTGATATCAAACTCCCGCAGGAAGAACGCATTGTTTCTGCCTCCGACACCACCGGCGTAATTGTTCTTGATATTGATACTGTTACTGTTGTTATTTTTGTTGTTGTTATTGTTGATATGGTGGGTGGCAAGGAGGAGGCAGTTGAGCAGTGTCATGAGGATGGGGAAGAAGCCAGCAAGTGGAAACGTTTTACTTTGCTCCACTCCGTCCATCTGCGGTTTCCACTCCATACCAGCAGACACTAAGGTCCTCAGCAGGTCCAGGTGGTAGGAAATAAAACTGTACTTTTCTCTTTGAGGCTTCCAGTCTCTGGTGTTGAGACCTATATTTGTTTCTGTGGCTTTTATTTGGTTTAGGCTCTTTTGTTGTTACCCGGGAGCTCCTAGTCGAAGAAATGAGTTGTGGTTTCAGAGATCGTGCCGATGGATAATGGAGTGGCCGATGCACCCTGTGTGGTATTGATGATGGACATGACGCTCGTGTAGATGGCATTCAGATGGCTGTCGTCTTCGGGAGAGTGTAAACCCAGCAGGTATAATGAGGTGGGGTCGAAATAGCAGTCTTCACCAAGAAAGGGAATGAAACCACCTTTTGGTGATCGTGGCTTTTGATCGACGCAGTGGACTGCAGTGGTAGCCTCTCTGACAGAGATATTCTTTGCCACTTTAGACCATTAAGATTTGACCACCGAGAATTCAGTGATGTTGACCTCTGAGGATTAGCAGTCACTTCGACAGTAGAGGTTTGATTTTTCCGTCGAGAATCAACGAAATTCTGATTTTGTACTTGAAGGATGAGCCTATGAGAATCATGGACACTCGGGCGGTGATCAAGTGGGTTGGTCAACATGCGTGGGAGTGCAGGGTACAGCTGTATCTCACTACCCTCTCCAGCACCCACTACGAGGCAAGCCAACACTACACATACCCACAACCTGTGCAAGGAAAGATGAAGTATTAATTACAAAATACGTACTGTGACTTCCTCCCATTTTTTAATTAATAAAAATATATAAAATAGCAGATTGTATGCAGTGTTTTAAACCCGGAATAAATCTGTTGACAGATATTAATTATAACAGTGTAGCGTTGACGATGTCTCAACAATTGGATAATTACAGTATAACAATGATAATGATAATTCACAATATCGGGAACACATTCTGAAACTCTGAAAGATTGGTTAATAAAGAGTTGCGGCCTTGACATTCTCAGTTCTTATTAAGACATTATTATATTCAGCGAGAAGCGATAAACCCGTAATTTTTACATAGCGCTTGTAGATGGGGAAGGGTGCTGGGTAATCACGTTTGATCCTGGCAAGAGGAGGGTTACCCCAACCCCTTGGATCTGGAGCCCTTCACCAGCACCAAGGAAAAATTATATTTTAAAGTTCTCAGGTTTACAGTTGACTGGTCGCCCCATCAACCACACTCTTCAACTTTTATGCCTAGTAAAGTTATTCTTTGATTTTAGCTAACAAAGCCATAATAATTCTTTTTAAGGCCTAATCGGATTTAGCCTTTAACAAAGTTTGGCCAAATTAGCCAATTGGGCTAATTAAATCTTGTTAATAGGCCTGCTCAAACTTTTTCCACACACACACACACACACATACACACACACACACACACACACACACACACACACACACACACACACACACACACACACACACACACACACACACACACACACACACACACACACGGATATGCTGTGTGTGCCACTTACCACAATCTTCAATACATCCCTGGAAACTGGGCAACTACCTGATGTAAGGAAGACGGCAAATGTAGTTCCCATTTTTAAAAAAAGGAGACAGAAAAGAGGCACTAAACTCTAAACTATAGACCTGTATCACTGACGTGTATAGTATGCAAAGTTATGGAGAAGATTATCAGGAGGAGAGTGGTGGAACACCTGGAACGGAACAAGAGTATAAATGCCAACCAGCACGGATTCATGGAAGGCAAATCCTGTGTCACAAACGTTCTGAAGTTTTATGGTAAAGTAACAGAAGTAAGACACGAGAGAGAGGGGTGGGCTGATTGCATCTTCTTGGACTGCAAGAAGACCTTTGACACAGTTCCTCACAAGAGGTTAGTGTAGAAGCTAGAGGATCAGGCGCATATAACAGGAAGGGCACTGCAATAGATCAGAGAATACCTGACAGGGAGGCAACAACGAGTCATGGTACGTGATGAGGTATCACAGTGGGCACCTGTAACGAGCGGGGTCCCACAGGGGTCGGTCCTAGGACCAGTGCTACTTTTGATAAATTTGAATGACATGATGGAAAGGTTAGTCTCAGAAGTGTCCCTGTTCGCAGATGATATGAAGTTAATGAGGAGAATTAAATCAGATGAAGAACAGAGACCTGGACAGACTGGACACATGATCCACCAAATGGCTTCTCGAATTTAACCCCGCCCATTGCAAAGTCATGAAGATCGGGGAAGGGCACAGAAGACCACAGACGGAGTATAGGCTAGGTAGCCAAAGACTGCAAACCTCGCTCAAGGAGAAAGATCTTGGGGTGAGTATAACATCAACCAGATAACTGCTGCAGCATATGGGCGCCTGGCAAACCTGAGAACAGCATTCCGATACCTTAGTAAGGAATCGTTCAAGACACTGTACACCGTGTAGGTCAGGCCCATACTGGAGTATGCAACACCTGTTTGGAACCCGCACTTGATAAAGCACGTCAAGAAATTAGAGAAATTGTAAAGGTTTGTGACAAGGTTAGTTCCGGAGCTCAGGGGAATGTCCTACGAAGAAAGGTTGAGGGAAATCAGCCTGACGACACTGGAAGACAGGTGGATCAGGGGAGACATGATAACGACATACAAAATACTGCGTGGAATAGATAAGGTGTATAGAGACAGGATGTTCCAGAGAGGGGACACAGAAACAAGGGGTCACAATTGGAAGCTGAAGACTCAGACGAGTTTTTTTTTTTTTTTTTTTTTATTTAAAACATTACAATACAAGGTGGAAATTATATTAAAAGGTACACAAAATGACTTAAATCACAAATTCCCAATTCAGCCTTACAAAAATTATTACAACAGACAAAAGTGTTGTGACGCCCTAATACCACACACCATATACACCCAGTTATACCAGAGTTATATACCTGTGAAGGCTGAAACTTTTGACACAATTTCACCCCCCCCCCCTCTCCCCCCTCCCGCAAAATATAACCATCACCAACCTGATTGCATCTTAACTTAACATTAAAGGATACATAGGAATTACATTATCGTGAGTGATGCAGTAACATCTTAGACACAAAAATATTAATAACAATTAAATGGGATACATGTCATTACTTAACACAATGACACCTCAACCTGGTGAAAGGAACCCCAAAAGTTTAATTTTTCTAAGAAGGTTGCAACAATGAATGTCAACTCCCAAAGGCAACTTATGTGCATTTATCTTAGCATGTAAACCCTATTCATGCAACATAGTATGTAGATAAAACTTTATATTATGAAAAACATCACAGAATACAAAGGTATAAAGTATAAACCCCAGCCAGGTAGCGGCTACACACAAAAAATTCCACATACTTCCCTAACACACATAAAACAAAATTTTTGTGACAACTGCACCTAAACACAACTTGCATCATATGACTTAAGACTATGTACATAGATAACAACATAATAATATGACTTAAGACTGTTATGTACATAGATAACAACATAATAATATGACTTAAGACTGCTATGTACATAGATAACAACATAATAATATGACTTAAGACTGCTATGTACATAGATAACACCATAATAAATCTAATTTGAATGGATCACAGTTGATCAATCAACCTTCACATATCAGGCGTTAGAGAGTAATTCTCATAGTACAAGTCCAAGTCCAACTTGCGTGTAGTCCCATCTTGCTACATACAATAATATGCGTATTATCTACACATAATACTACAACACACTGGACAAGCAACTGTCCATCACTTCCAATCAATATACTGCCCTACCCTCACTCTGCACAGTGATGTAGGCAACTCTTCCCCCCTTGAGTACCCTATCCATCATTCACTACTACCTTGAAGGAACATGAGTACTATATGAATAGTGTATAGTCCATGACAAAAAACTGGCCAGCTCCACAGGTGCTAACACCCTTGGTCCATACATTATTCACTCACGCATCACTCATCCAACACACGCAAACATTTGTTGTCATCCATTACCAGGGAGGCGACCCTGTTTTCACCCATGTCTTCCCTACCCCAGCAACACTTTCCAATCGTACCCTCCCCTCCCTCGTATATTACAAGTCTAATAAAAACCCTGTAACGTAAGTTGCCTATATCCCTCAAAAAAATCCCTCACCCCCCTTTCCTCCCATAAATTTCCTTATTTCTACATACCGTTTTATAGAACGTTACCGCTAACACCTCCTCTTCACCTCACTAACCCGTTTCCCCCGCAATCCCCAGACTATATATATATAATCTGCCATAATGTACCCCACAGCTCTGATTACACTTTCCTCCCAATCCCCCACGTCGAGACTTAATGCTCTCAATACAGAAATTCCTTGACCTCCTATCCTATTTATCACCCTATTTAACCACCCCTTGACACTCCTCAGTCCGTCACAAAAATATACTACATGAAAAGCCGACTCCTCCCCACCACACGTCCCGCAACGACTCGTCTATCCCATAGAACCACACCCGACGGTAAAATGCCGTGCAGAAAACAGTACATTACATCCCGAACACGAGGTTGCAACCTCATCCTACTCAACCTATTCCATATACTTTCCCATGCATACATGGGGAAAATTCCCTCTACAGGCACTACAACCCTCCCGGCTAACAATCTACACAACCTACCTATTTTAACCTTTGCTGGCTCTCGATCCCACGCCAGAGCCCTCAACACAGTTTCACTCATGCAACTCAACTCCTGTATACATCCGTTGCAATCTGTTATGGATCCTAGCCAAACCCCCCCCCCCCCGCCTACACTTTCCCTCATCACCTCCCTTTTAATGAAGACACATTTGACCCTCCTCTTTAAGTCCAGCAATCCCAACCCCCCCTGACTTACAGGTAACATTACCACGTCCCTTTTAATCCAATCACAGCTCGAATCCCACAAGAATTTAAAAACCTTCCTAAGTATGTTCGTTATTGCTGGCCCAGTTAAGGGGAAAAAACGGCTGCCCACGTGCCATACTTTGGTATACAGTAAGATATTAATAACAATGGCACGCTGCACAAGGGTTAAATGATAAGGTCGCAATGCACCCAAGCGTCCCTGAATCCTTTCTACCATCCTAATCGAGTTTTCCATGTGTGCCACAGTTAGATCGTCTGCAAAATAAGACCGCAAATTTTTAAAAATTCACCTGCCTCCTCACAACTGCACTACCCCAATCAACTCTTCCTGCCCAAGCTCCTAACCCCATGACCATGGATTTATCTGAATTTACCCTCATACCAGTTGCCCCTGTCGAACATTCATACTACCCCATCTAATGTGTCCATTGACATTCCCTCCTGATCAGAACAGTTGTATCATCCACATACCCAATTAAAACTGGCCAAACCCTCTCAACCCCAACCCTGGTCCCTCTACGGACACATACGCTGCTACAAACCAATCTAAAAAAAGGGGGGCCTGTATGCACGCAAACAATTTTGACTAGGACCCCTGCCCCAAGGGCCCCTACCCATTACAATCTTCCCACCCAATCGACCATTAATCTGTACCCTCGCCATTGCAAACCTCCATACAACGCCTCAACCAACCCACTATTTCTTCCCCAAACCCCTGACCCCTGAGGATGGCTTTCAAAGCTTTCCGATCCCCTATCGTATGCCCCTTGCCAATCGAGCGCCACCAAACCTCCCCCCCTCCCCCCCCCCTTTTTTCCTCCACGAAATCCCTAAGTAACCCATGCCCCTCCACCATAGACCTCCCTGGCAAACCAAACTGAGTTTTTGTATAAACCTGCCCCACCACACACTTGGGCCCAATTTCCCAAAATTTTCGCAAACAATTCGTAATCTGCGCATACCAACGAGATCGCCCGGTAATCCTGAAGCGTATGCTACCCCTTACCCTTCGGTACCAATACAACGACAGCCGTTGCCTGCTTCTCACCCAGCTCACCTCTCTCCTTCATGCAATTTAATAACCTAACCAAAAAATGCCTCATTAATTCCCAATGCTGCTGATAAAACTCTGCCGGGAGTCCATCAATTCCCGGTGCATTGCCCTTTCGCATTCCACTTAAAGCCCTCCATATTTCCCCCTCAGTTATTTCCCCACCCGTGCTTCCTATCACTGTTACGCAACTGACATACCACATCCCCACACACCTGTTCTAAACCCCATCCTCTACCCCTTCTCGTTTCCAGTACTTCTCATACCACTTATCAGCAAACGCCCCCCCTTCCTTCTGTAGCTTGTATGACCTGCCCCTCCCTGTACCCTCCTATCGACTCATGAACCTCCAACCATGGTATATTTATTGCCTGCTGTCTTTGTTTCTGTCTACGCAATACGCACGATGAAGGTCTATCGCCCCATAACCCTCTTCCACCCCCGCCTGTACCCCGCAAATGCTTTGGAACCTCTCATCCCGTACCTCACGCAGCCTCCCTTTAATTGTCATAATTTCATCCATTGGATAAGTGCCTGCCACCGTCCCCTCGCATAACAGCCCCGTAAACTATCCTCCAAATAGTTAGCAAGCCATATTTTTTAAAAAATTGATACGTTCCTTCCTTTACGTAATATTTCTTAATCCGTTTCTTTAGCCACACCATCCCACCACATCACCACATCCTCTACCCCATTTACCTCTGCACATAACCCCTCCCACAGCGTTGCAAATCCCTCTATCCCTTCCTCAAACGCCTAACACACTTGTATTTAACTTCCAATAACCCTAGAATTTTAACCTGCTAGTGAAATCCCACCCCACCTCTGCTACTACCGCCTGATGATCCGAATAAGCTACTTCTATTGTACGGAAAAATGTCAACCAAACCTAGCCGCGTAACCCCGTCTTACAAAAGTGTGCTCTACCTCCCACGCCCCTCCTCCAACCGCATCCCGCAACTGAATATCCCTCAAAAGATCTCGCAAGGCCGCCGACACGTGCCCCACCCCTTTTGGTTCCACGTCAGCCCTCCTAATAACGCAGGTCCAGTCCCCACCAACGATGGCCACCGCAGGTAAACCACGTAAGAAGAAAACTAGTTCTTCACATACAAAATCCCTTTTTACCCTCACATCATTTTCTGCTGGTGCATACACACTTACAAAGGATACCCTCTCCCCCATCCACCACCCATCCACGCGTAATACTATTCCCCCCTTCCCCCCTCACTTCTTAGCCACACAAACGGGCTCGCCTCCCTGATCAATATACCCACACCACCTTTCAGACGTGCAGATGGCAGAGTCATGACCCGAAACCCCTCCACCTCGAGCACTCTTCCCTCCTTGAAATTGTGTTCGTGCAGGAACACTACATCCACCCTATATTTATACAGAAACATTCGAAACCATTCCCTCTTCACACTATTACACAGTCCATTTACGTTCACAATCATACACCTAAATTTGTATTGATAAAGCCACTGGATGGCGAAACGTCTACAATAAAGATACCCAGATGTTGCACATGTGTCTTAATCTCGCTTACATCGCTATTTATTCCCTCATCTATGTCGTTTATGTAGATTGTGAACAAAAAGGAGCCCAACACTGACCCCTGGGGAACACCGCTTGTGACGTGCCCCCATTCTGATTTCTCCTCATTTATGCAAACTCTCTGCTGCCTATTAGGCAATCATGCCTCAACCCAGGTAAAAAATTCTCCTATTCCATGTGCCTTAATTAAGTTTCCTCAATAGCCTCTGGTGTGGAACTCTGTCAAAAGCCGTATTGAAGTCCATATACACAATATCATATTCAATACCATAATCTACCTCCTCAAATACCTTAGTAAGGAAAGTTAGTAAATTCGTAAAACAGGAACGCCTTTGTATAACCGTGCTGAGATTCATTAATCAGTTTATGCCTTTCGAGATGGCTGTGAATTGCTTCGGCAATCATTGATTCCATAAATTTTCCCACTATGGAGGTAAGGCTTATTGGTCTATAGTTCGAAGCTATGGACCTGTCACCTGCCTTGTTAATAGGTATTACATTTGCCATTTTCTATTTATCAGGCACTATGCCAGTTTGTAGTGACATGTTGAAAAGATTAGCCAAAGGTATGCTAAGTTCCTCATTACATTCCTTTAACACCCTTGCAAACAGTTCATCAGGGCCTGGGGATTTGTTAGGTTTTAATTTCTCTATTTGTCTGAGAACCATATCGTTAGTTACCGCAATCGTGCATAGTTTATTATCGTCCTTTTCTACACAATGTATTATTTCAGGAATTTCACTCGAGTTTTCCTGGGTAAAAACTGAGAGGAAGTATTGAAAATTTCACACATATCCTTATCACTGTCAGTGATCTGACCAGAGTTACTCTTAAATGGGTCTATCTTGTCCCTATCCTTACTTCCCTGTACACCTGAAAGAACCCTTTTGGGTTAGTCTTCGAATCCTTTGCGACCTTAGCCTCATAATCCCTTTTTGCTTTTCTTATTCCTTTTTTATTTCTCTCTTTAATTGAGTATATTGATTTCTTAACTGCCCATCCCCTCTTTTGATTCGCCTATATAAGCTTGTCTTTTGACTAATGAGATGTTTTAATCTATTGTTCATCCGTTTGGGATCATTTTTGTTAGATCTAACTTCCCTACTCAGAACAAAAGTTGGCTGGGCAGCTAGAAATATGCTCTGAAAAACGTCATATTGGCATCCATGACCACCTACCTCACCCATAGTCAGGACATCCCAATTTAGCCCACCCAGGTAATTTTTCAGTCCCATGAAATCGGCCAAGCGATAGTCTGGGACAGAGATTTGATTGCAGTTATCCAGGTAATTCCATGATATATTGAAACTAAGTGATTTGTGATCACTTTCCCCAAGCTCATCATTAACCTCAAGATTATTAATTAATGATTCTTTGTTGGCAAGAACCAAGTCAAGCAGATTGTTTCCTCTAGTTGGTTCTGTCACAAACTGTTTTAAAAAGCAATCCTGAACCGTATCATGAAAGTCACTGGACTCAAGATTTCCTGTCACGTTGTTTCAATCAATTCGTCTAAAGTTAAAATCTCCCATTAACATAAATCACACCCAAAATTAACTTTTCACTACCCTCGAGGAACTGTAGTCAAACAGATTCTGTGTTCGATGTTTCTAATCTTATATCTTGTCTAACACAACAATTTAAATTATCTCTGACATACATCGCCACCCCACCACCCTTTCTGTTGACCTTATCAGTATGGAATAGTTTATAACCCTGTATGTTGCATTCAGAAGGCCTTTCCCTATCTTTCACATTGAACCAGGTCTCTGTTATAGCAATAATATCTATATTACCTGCAGATGCAAGTAATCTTAGCTAATCTTATTTCTTAGACTCCTACTATTTGTATAGTAAACCTTAAGGGTTATATCTGCTGTTTTCAACCCTAGTACTGCAGCCTAATTGTTTCTCACAGACATCCCTACCTCTATAATCTATCAGTTTAAAGTTCTAGACATATCACCAATATCCCCCTCAATCGAATTGGCTAATGCAACCACTCCATCCCCAGAGAGATGAACCCCATCCCTTGCATACATATCACGTTTGCCATAGAATATGTCCCAGTTATCAATGAATGGGATTGCAAGTTCCTTGCAGTTCCTTTCTAGCCAGCAATTTATGCCAGTTGCCCTAGACATCCATTCATTGCCCACTCCCCTTCTAGACAAGATGCTACATATGACTGGGATCCCTCCCTTAGACCTGACTACATCTATGGCTGACCTATACTTATACAGCAGCTCCTGTCTCCTGCCATTCCCGATGTCATTTCCACCATGTCACAAACACCAGCTCCTGGGAGACGCACCCTCTTTTTGACCTTTCTATCTCTGTTACAAAAAGCATGGCCCATATATCTTACCTGAGAATCTCCCACAATCAGAATATTCTTACCTTGATAAGCAGGGGAGTCAGTGGTACCTTTAATCTTACTAACCACTGAAGTACACCCATCCTAGAGAACAGAGAATCGATTTCCTACCTTCACATCTTCTCTGTTAACCTTCCTTATCATCCTTCTTCCTGAATTGTGTGCCACTTGCCACTTAAAGTGGCTGCCACTCTCCAAATCACTGCTGGTAACTTTTTCCTCCTTACCAGCTACAACCATCTCACACTCACTCCCAAACCCATTTAGACGAAGCTTCAGCCTCCTATTATCCTCCTGAAGAAGTAGAATCTCCTTCTTCAACACTTTAGCCTGAGATTCTAAAACACTACAACAAGCCATGGTGCTTGGTAACACCCCACGCTAACCCCAGACAGCTTAGGACAGGTATTAACACATGTGATCACTGACCTCAGTGTACTCTGCATGAGGTATGGAAGACAGCAGTCCAAATTCTCAAAAAAGGAGGCAGACAAGAAGCACTAAATTACAAACCAGTGTCACTGACATGTATAGTATGCAAAGTCATGGAGAAGATTATTAGAAAAGTGGTGGAACAACTAGAAAGGAATAAGCTTTTCAACAACAGCCAACACGGTTTCAGGGACGGGAAATCCTGTGTCACAAACCTACTGGAGTTCTATGACAAGATGACAGCAGTAAGACAAAAGAGAGAGGAGTGGGTAGATTGCATTTTCTTGGACTGTAAGAAGGCGTTTAACACATTTCCACACAAGAGATAAGTGCAAAAGCTGGAGGACCAGGCAGGGATAACAGGGAAGACACTGCAATGGATCAGGGAATACCTGTCAGGAAGACAGCAGAGATTCATGGTATGTGGCGAGGTGTCAAAGTGGGCACCTGTGATGAGTGGGGTTCCACAGGGGTCAGTCCTAGGACCAGTGTTGTTTCTGGTATTTGTGAACGACATGATGGAAGGAATAGACCCCGAAGTGTCACTGTCTGCAGATTATGTGAAGTTGATAAGAAGAATTCAATCGCACGAGGACCAGGCAGAACTACAAAGGGACCGGGACAGGCTGCAGGCCTGGTTCAGCAATTGGCTTCTGGAGTTTAACCCCACCAAGTGCAGAGTCATGAAGATTGGGGAAGGTCAAAGAAGACTGCAGACAGAGTACAGTCTAGGGGGACAGAGACTACAAACCTCACTCAAGGAAAAAGATCTTGGGGTGAGTATAACACCAGGCACATCTCGTGAGGTGCACATCAACCAAATAACTGTTGCAGCATATGGGGGCCTAGCAAACCTAAGGACAGCATTCCAACATCTTAATACGAATCGTTCATGGCCCTGTACACTGTGTACGTTAGGCCCATATTGGAGTATGCGGCACCAGTTTGGAACCCACACCTAGCCAAGCACGTAAAGAAACTAGAGAAAGTGCAAAGGTTTGCAAAAGGGCTAGTCCCAGAGATAAGGGATATGGCCTACGAGGAGAGGTAAAAGGAAATCGACCTGACGACACTGGAAGACAGGAGAGATAGGAGGGACATGATAACGACATATAAAATACTGAGAGGAATTGACAAGGTGAACAAAGACAGAATGTTCCAGAGATGGGACACAGCAACAAGGGGTCACCGTAGGAAGCTGACGACTCAGATGAATCACAGGGATGTTAGGAAGTATTTCTTAAGTCACAGAGTTGTCAGGAAGTGGAATAGTTTGGGAAGAGATGTAGTGGCGGCAGAATCCATACATAGCTTTAAGAAAAGGTATGATGAAGCTCATGGAGAAGGAAGAGTGACCTAGTAGCGGCCAGTGAAGAGGCGGGGCCAGGAGCTGTGAATCGACCCCTACAACCACAACTAGGTAAGTACAACTAGGTGAGTACACACACACACACACACACGAACACCCATATATACACACACAGACCCAAACACAGACTCACTCTTTCTCACACTCTCTCACACTCTCACACTTACTCTCACATACTCTCTCTCTCTCTCTCTCTCTCTCTCTCTCTCTCTCTCTCTCTCTCTCTTTTTTTTTTTTTTTTTTTTTTTTACACAGGGTTTGACAAGGTTAAGGATCCCTAGCCTCTCTCTCTCTCTCTCCCTCCCTCCTCCTCCTCCTAATCCTCCTCCTCTTCTCTTTCTCCTCATCCCCCTCCCCCTCCCCATCTCTCCCTCCTCCTTACTACCCCTTCTTCCCCTCCTGCTTCTCTCCTCCTCCCTCCCCCTCCTTCTCTTCCCCCTCCTTCTTATCCTCCCCTCCTTCTCTTCCCCTCCTCCTTATCCTTCCCCTCCACCTCCTCTTCTCCCTCCTCCTCCTCCTCCCCTCTTCCTCCCCTTCTCTTCCCCCCCTCCTCCCCCTCCTCTTCCTCCCCCAATATTTACTTCTCCCCCTCTCCCTCTCTCCCCCTTTGCCTTTCCTTCTTCCTCCCCCCCCTCTCTCCACTTACTCCCTTATCCTTCCCATATCACTCTCCCTCTGTGCCACTGTCTCCCCCTCCCACTCTCTATCTCTCTTCCTCTCTCCCTACCTACGAGCCCTCTCCCTACCTCCCTCCAGCAAACACCTCAGCACACCTAAACATCTACACACACACACACACACACACAATGAAGAGAATTAAATCAGATGAGTATCAGGCAGGACTACAAAGAGACCTAGATAGGCTGGACGCATTGTCCAGCAACTTGTTCTTCGAAATTAACCCCGCCAAGTGCAAAGTCACGAAGGCCGGGGAGGGATAAAAAAGACCGCAGACAGAGTATAGGCTAGGTGGCCAAAGACTTCAAACCACACTTAAGAAAAAGGATCTTGGGTGAGTATAATACCAAGCACATCTCCTGAGGCGCACATCAACCAGATAACTTCTGCGGCATATGGGCGCCTAGCAAACCTGAGAATTGCATTCCGATACCTCAGTAAGGAATTGTTCAAGACTCTGTACACCGTGTACGTCAGGCCCATACTGGAGTATGCAGCACCAATTTGTAACCCACACCTGGCAAAGCAAGTCAAGAAATTAGAGAAAGTGCAAAAGTTTGCAACATGGTTAGTTCGGGAGCTCGGGGGAATGTCCTACGAAGAAAGGTTGAGGGAAATCGGCCTGACGACGCTGAAAGACAGAAGGGTTAAGGGAGACATGATAACGACATACAAAATGCTGTGAGGAATTGGCAAGGTGGACAGAAACAGTATGTTCCGGAGATGTGACACAGAAACAAGGGGTCACAATTGGAAGTTGAAGACTCAGGTGAGTCAATGGGATGTTATGAAGTATTTCTTTAGTCATAGAGTTGCCCGGAAGTGGAACAGTCTGACATGTGACGATGTGGAGGCAGGAACCATACAT
>NC_069399.1:92020392-92127892 GCF_026875155.1 Cherax quadricarinatus | reverse complement strand
TTCTCTTTCTCTCTCTCTCTCTTTCACTAAAAAAAAAATAAATAAAAATGGTTGGGACTCGCAGGAATCAGGGATCAGATGACAATGGTACTGGTAGGGAGGAATGGATGGAGGAGCAGTGGAAAAGGATAGACCAAGAATGGGAGAGGAAATTAGGAGAGCTTTCTGAAAAAATGGGAAATGGGAAAAGAGGTTGGAGAAGGAGACGAAGAATTGGGAGGCACAAGTCGAAACTGCAGTAGCCAGGGTAAAGGTCTTAGAATTTGAGGTAAACAGGCTGAAGCAAGTCTCAGGGGCAGTGACCAGAGAAGACTCAGAATATGAAGCTGAGAGGATGAACAGGAAGGAAGGAGATATGAATTATGCTAAGGTCATATCAGCCTGCCAAGAAGGGTCAGGGAGTAAAAGGAAAGAGTAGCTGGGTGCAGATAGAGAGGGAGATAAGTCGAATGCTGAGGCACAACCATGCTACGAAGAACCACTGGAAAAATCAAGGGAGAAAATGACCACATACGGACAGGAACCAGAGTCACAGAGGGAGAGGCAATGGGAGGAGGAAAGGGCAAAATCAGTGTTTATCCATGGGCTTCGAGAGAGGAAAGGACACACACTGAAAGACGGCAGGAAGAAAGAAAGGAGATTGAGAAAATCATCACGGAAATAGGGGGAGAAGACATGGACGAGATTGTAAATTTTCAGAGAATAGGGGGGTACTTGAAGGGGAGAAACCGACCGATCAAGCTGATTCTCAGGACAGAAACAGTGCGGAACAGGATCCTCCAAGAGAAACCACGTTTGAAAAGCTCGGAAGAGTACAAGAAGGTGTTCCTAGACAGAGACAGAACACAAACAGAGAGACAGCAGCTGAGGGAGAGGACAAAAAAGCGAAAGGAGCTAGGAAAGGAGACGAGGATGGAACCAGCAGAGGTCAGTCAGAGCAGACCAGAGCAGCAAGGGCAAGCACACACACAACTATCCTCAGAACCCCACAACCTATCACACCATCCCAACACACAATACAATCCATACCCACAGCTTCCACCCAACCCCCAACCATAGAATCCCACAGTATGCTACCAGGTCTCCCACCCCCACAGGCCCCCCCAAACCACAGTGTTGGAAAGGAAACTGAAGGTATGGTACACAAACGCTGATGGAATAACAAACAAGTGGGAGGAGTGGCACGAGTCAAAGAGGCATCACCAGACATCATAGCGATCACAGAAACCAAGCTTACAGGTATGATAACAGATGCCATCTTTCCATTGGGATACCAGATCCTGAGGAAAGACAAAAGGAACAGGGGGGGGGGTGGAGGAGTGGCATTGCTGATCAAACACCGATGGAATTTTGATGAGCTGGAGAGAGGAGACAGCGGAGAAGAAAGTGATTTCATAGCGGGAACGCTTCACTCTGGAGGTCCCAAGGTAATAATTGCAGTCATGTATAACCCACAACAGAACAGCAGGAGGGCAAGGCAAGAGTATGACGAGAGCAATAGAGCGATGGTTGACACTGGCTGCAGTGGCCAGAAGAGCTCATGCATGCAGGGCAAAGCTCCTGATCATGGGCGACTTTAACCACAAGGAGATCGAATGGGAGAACTTGGAGCCACATGGGGGCCAAGATACATGGAGGGCTAAGATGATGGAGGTGGTACTGGAAAACTTCATGTACCAACATGTAAGGGACACTACAAGAGAGAGAGGAGAGGATGAACTAGCAAGACTGGACATAGTATTCACCTTGAGTAGTGCAGATATTGAGGACATCACATATGAAAGACCCCTTGGGGCCAGCGATCATGTGGTTTTGAGCTTCTAATACACAGTAGAGCTACAAGTGGAGGGGGAAGCAGGAAGGCAAGGACAAATGAAACCAAACTACAGGAAAGAGGACTACACAGGAATGAGGAACTTCCTGAATGAGGTTCAGTGGGACAGAGAAGTGGCAGGGAAGCCAGTTATTGAGATGATGGAATATGTAGCAACAATGTGCAAGGAGGCTTCTGAGTGAGCTAGATAATTCAAAGGCAATGGGGCCAGATAACATCTCTCCATGGGTCCTGAGAGAGGGAGCAGAGGCGCTATGTGTACCCCTAACAACAATATTCAATATATCTATCGAAACAGGGTGATTGCCTGAGGCATGGAAGACAGCAAATGTGGTCCCAATCTTTAAAAAAGGAGACAGACATGAAGCACTAAATTACATACCAGTGTCACTGACATGTATAGCATGCAAAGTCATGGAAAAGATTGTCAGGAGAAGAGTGGTGGAACATCTAGAAAGGAATGATCTCATCACCAGCAGCCAACATGGTTTCAGAGACAGGAAATCCTGTGACACAAACCTACTGGAGTTCTATGACATGGTGACAGCAGTAAGACAAGAGAGAGAGGGGTGGGTGGATTGCATTTTCTTGGACTGCAAGAAGGCGTTTGACACAGTACCACACAAGAGATTAGTGCAAAAACTGGAGGACCAAGCAGGGATAACAGGGAAGGCACTGCAATGGATCAGTGAATACTTGTCAGGAAGACAGCAGCGAGTAATGGTACGTGGCGGGGTGTCAGAGTGGGCACCTGTGGCCAGCGTGGTCCCACAGGGGTCAGTCCTAGGACCAGTTCTGTTTCTGGTATCTGTGAACGACATGACGGAAGGAATAAACTCCGAGGTGCCCCTGTTTGCAGATGACTTGAAGTTGATGAGAAGAATTCATTCGATCGAAGACCAGGCAGAAATACAAAGAGATCTGGACATGCTCCAGACCTGGTCCAGCAATTGGCTCCTGGAGTTCAATCCCACCAAGTGCAAAGTCATAAGGATTTGGGAAGGCCAAAGAAGACAGCAGACGGAGCACAGTCTAGGGGGCCAGAGACTACAAACATCACTCAAGGAAAAAGATCTTGGGGTGAGTGTAACACCAGGCACATCTCCTGAAGCGCTCATCAACCAAATAACTGCTGCAGCATATGGGCGCCTGGCAAACCTCAGAACAGCATTCCGACATCTTAATAAGGAATCGTTCAGGACCCTGTACACCGTGTACGTTAGGCCCATATTGGAGTATGCGGCACCAGTTTGGAACCCACACCTAGCCAAGCATGTAAAGAAACTAGAGAAAGTGCAAAGGTTTGCAACAAGACTAGTCCCAGAGTTAAGAGGTATGTCCTATGAGGAGAGGTTAAGGGAAATCAACCTGACGATGCTGGAGGACAGGAGAGATAGGGGGGACATGATAACGACTTACAAAATACTGAGAGGAATTGACAAGGTGGACAAAGACAGGATGTTCTAGAGAAGGGACACAGCAACACGGGGACACAGTTGGAAGCTGAAGACACAGATGAATCAAAGGGATGTTAGGAAGTATTTCTTCAGCCACAGAGTAGTCAGGAAGTGGAATAGTTTGGGAAGCGATGTAGTGGAGGCAGGATCCATACATAACTTTAAGCAGAGGTACGATAAAGCTGATGGTTCAGGGAGAGTGACCTAGTAGCGTCCAGTGAAAAGGCGGGGCCAGGAGCTTGGACTCGACCCCTGCAACCTCAACTAGGTGAGTACAACTAGGTGAGTACACACACACACATACACACACACACACACCTTTGTTGTGAAGCAGTTGCCATCAGTTTCCTGGCGTCTATGTTAATCTATATTGTCATTTATTCGTTTGTGTGACAGAACCTTTGTTTTCACGGATAGTTGGCTGGTTAAATAATGAGGTTTAACACTTATCGACTACACCATGGTCATTATGTAATCTATCCACCACCGGTCAGGAATCCTTTAATGCCTAAAATAAGGATTAATATGACCTCTCAGTGTATATGTTCCATGTTATATAAACTGAAGAACTTATGGAAAAAATAAGGTTACATTCCTATGATCCTCCCCCAAAAAGACAAACAACTTTTTTTAGACATCCAGATCGTACAAAAATAAAAATGATAATGTTGTTTTTGTTCCTTAAGACTACAAATGCAAGAGAATTATTATTTACCTTAAATTGTGGTTGCTGGTGTATGTCAGTGATGGTGTGGCCCTACTGGGCTGAGGTAGATGGTTGTTGGTTGACAGTAGAAGTGAATGGTTTAGGTTCTGGTACTAAAACCAATGGCTGTATTGGAGTGTATATAAATCCTGTAATGGATCTCTGGCTTCTTGTACCCTGCAGTAAGGCATCAGCAGCTGGTTGTTGCAACCCCTGCATGGGTCACAATATATATAATGTATATTACCTTTTCATATAATTTTATATTGCTTATATTTGGGATAATAGCTAAATCGTAAATATATTGCTTTATATTATTATTTGACTTAGTTATATTGTTAGGTAGGATGTAACATTCACATATTATGTGCTCATAGTTCGTCTTGATTGTCTAACTTCTGTAATTATCGCTCGTGGCTCGTTACTCTGCCGGCTTCTCGGTGTTGCTGGACAGCAACTGTCCACGGAGCTATCACATGATCGAGGGGATGTGTTCACACCTCGTCTGAAGTAGTCAGTCTGGGCTATACTCTCTTGGTGGTTGGACGTATTCCTGACAAGGCTGGCCTAACTCTCCCTTATTGGCCCTTGTTGGAAGATCATCTCTGTTGCTTTCTTGTTGTTGGTTCTGTAGAACTGTTCACAGAACATTGTCTAGACTTAGTGATTTTAGACGTTGTACTGAGGTTGTGTGTCGCATAGACACTCTGAGCAACTCAGGTCCTGAGCTGTAGCTTCTGACCTAACTTGCACTGGTATCTGTGTACTGTCACAGTCGGGGATTTTCTTATGCTGAACTTAGATTCAGTAGAATGGGAGTTTTGTGACTTTTGTGGAGGATCTGCAGATGGTCCCTACTTAGTGTCGTTATATTATCTCCTTGTTCCTGATTCTGTGTCACTTTTGCTTGTTATATTGCTGTTCGGCTTAGCAGTCGTTTTATTGTTCAAGCAAGCTGTTCTGATTGCCAGGTGGTCAAGAAGTTAGTTAATGTGAGGACTTTGTCAGTCACTGGTTTAAGTCTAGTCGAGTCGTGAGACATAGCGAACTACTTAGAGCACTTACACTCATACACACAAACTTACTTGTACATATTTGTAATATCTTATTAAATGTTAATGTACCAGACGGTACTTAAGATATAAAGATGTGATATGTGCCTTCAGCACAATACTACTGTACACGAGAGAAGTGATTATTATTAATTTGTTTAAATTGATTAATTTATTTTAATTTGATAATATACTCAAATTTTGTTTATTAATAAATTTATTAAATTTTAATTTCTTTAGTTAGTAGCCTACCAGTTGTAATCTTGAAGCACTAATAATTCTAATTGAATTCTAATGGATAATTGGACAAGGATACTGACTACTTGTTACGAAAACCCAGTAACAGGCTGGATGCTAGAAGGGCAGTCCTTTCAATATTCACTGGAGATCTCTAAACTTATTAGAAATTTCGCTTTTTTGTAACACAGTAAATCATCTTTATCAAGTTTTCTTGAGGGAAGACACATTACCTAACACTTCAAAACAGAGCAAAATCCTAGAGAACTGGCGAGAAACTTAAATAATAATAAATTTAGGGCAAACAGACAGGATGCTGCAGTGATTCAGGAATTAAACATAGCTATAATAACAATAATAATAATAATAATAATAATAATAATAATAATAATAATAATAATAATAATAATATCTTTATTTGCTACAAGTACATGAACAAGGTATACAGTCCTAGCTGACATCAGTGACATACTACTATTGAAAGCCTCTTGTTATGCTGAGCATTTCGGGCAAATTAGGTCACTTTTGTCCCAGGATGCGACCCACACCAGTCGACTAACACGCAGGTACCCATTTTATACTGATGGGTGAACATGGACAACAGGTGTCTTATGGAAACACGTCCCTAATGTTTTCCAGTCGTACTGGAGATTCGAACTCCGAAATAAAGTGCAGAAGTTCGTAAAGTGGTCAGAGACATGACACAAGAGTCCTAAAATTTAAAAAGAAAATGTATATAGAGGAACATTCCTAAAAAGTTATGTTAAGAATTAAAACTTTTGGCAATAGCCATAAACCAGTAGATCGTTTTAATATTATGCTAAATATTGGTAAGGAAGAATGGCACGAAGCCCCTGAAGTGACATGTTGTTTCAGTTCATAATACGCAATCTGGGATCAGTTTACTGATGCTAGTGACGAGAAACCCATGTCAACAGTGAGCTCAGTGAAGAGGAACCCATCTTACTAGTGACCTCAGTGAAGAGGAACCCACCTTACTAGTGACCTCAGTGAAGAGGAACCCACCTCACTAGTGGCCTCAGTGAAGAGGAACCCACCTCACTAGTGACCTCAGTGAAGAGGAACCCACCTCACTAGTGGCCTCAGTGAAGAGGAACCCACCTCACTAGTGACCTCAGTGAAGAGGAACCTACGTTACTAGTGGCCTCAGTGGAGAGGAACCCACCTCACTAGTGGCCTCAGTGGAGAGGAACTCATATCACTAGTGACCTCAGTGAAGAGGAACTCATCTCATAGTGACCTTAGTGAAGAGGAACCCACCTCTCCAGTAACCTCATTGAAGAGGAACTCATCTCACGCCCGTATGCTGCAGCATACGGGCGTCTGGCAAACCTAAGAATAGCGTTCCGATACCTCACTAAGGAATCTTTCAAGACTCTGTACACCATATACGTCAGGCCCATATTGGAGTATGCAGCACCAGTTTAGAATCCACACCTGGTCAAGCACGTCAAGAAATTAGAGAAAGTGCAAAGGTTTGTAACAAGACTAGTCCCAGAGCTAACGGGACTGGCCTATAAAGAAAGGTTAAAGGGAAATCGGCCTGACGACACTGGAGGACAGGAGGGTCAGAGGAGACATGTTAACGACATATAAAATACTGTGAGGAATTGACAAGGTAGACAAAGACAGGATGTTCCAGTGATGGGACACAGAAACAAGGGGTCAGAATTGGAAGTTGAAGACTCCAATGAGTCAAAGGGATGTTAGGGGGTATGTCTTCGGTCATAGAGTTGTCAGGAAGTGGAACAGCCTAGAAAGCGACGTAGTGGAGGGGGAACCATACATAGTTTTAAGACGAGGTTTGATAAAGCTCATGGGGCAGGGAGAGAGAGGACCTAGTAGCAATCAGTGAAGAGGCGGGGCCAGGAGCTTTATTATTATTATTAAAAATTCGCCGGTATTCTCCCGGCCCGGGTCTTTTCCAAGTGGTGGCCAGGCCTTGGCAACAGGCTACCACAAACACACACACACACACACACACACACAACCACACACACACACACACACACACACACACACACACACACAGGAGCTAGGACTCGACCCCTGCAACCACAAATAGGTGAGTACACACACACACACACACACACACACACACACATACGCACACACACACACACGGGGCCAGGAGCTGAGTCTCGACCCCTGCAACCACAATTAGGTGAGTACACACACACACACACACACACACACACACACACACACACACACACACACACACACACACACACACACGGAACGTCCACATACTGCAGTAATAAAATTTTTCCTGTGGGTCAAGCGTCCTAGGGTAATGGTGACACATACATCGACGATCATCAGAGTATATATTAGACCTCCAGTCAGTCTTATGCTCACTTTCTTGATTACTTTGCCCTTGATTATCCGCTAAATGAGGGACATAGAGATAAATGGATAGTACAATTACCTAGATGACGCGTCAAAATATTTCAGAAAAAAATGAGATACAAGAAATTCTGAACACGTCTCTTAAATTCGTTTGCAAGAGATCAATGAATTTAAATTCGTAAACAGTATGTACCCATATGTATTCTGGTAGGACTTTTAGGGCCTAGTTTCAAATCTGTGTATCCGTATATTTTTGAACTATCATCCAGGGGAAAGATATTGGGTGCACCATAAACAAGCAGCTTCATGGGCGTTGAAGACGGCCAAGAAGTAGATCAGTAGATTATTATTGAATTCATGGGAAAGAGCTAAACCCGTAAGGTTCATGCAGCCTCTGGCTAGTGTTTCCCTACTTGACCACATCTGGACCAACACCATATCCCCTTTAAAATCAGGCATAATTATAGATAATACCACAGACCACTACCCTACTTTCCTCATAACAACTCTTGGTAAATTACCCCAAGACACTACTAAAGTCACCTTCAGACTTCACAATGAGGCAACCATTAATAACTTCACAACAGCAGTAACAAACATTGACTGGCATACTGAGCTAGAAATCTATACAGATATTGACGAATGTATTAAGAATTTTCTAAAAAAGACCCAATACCTCTATAACAAGCACTGCCCTAAAAAACTAAACAGATGACAGCTAAGAGACTGAACAGTCCCTGGCTAACACCCAGCATTCTCAAATCCATAAATACAAAACACCTACAGTGTATATGAAAAACAGTACAGAATGGGTCACATAACCAGAGACCAAACAAAACGTTACTCGTCAATCCTAACCAGCCTTATAAGAAGGGCAAAAAAATTGTATTATGAGAACAGATTATCCAACTTACGAGGTGATATAAAAAAGACCTGGAAAACCCTATCAGAAATTCTAGGAACAAAAAAGATATCACGAAATAGCGAAATTAAATTAGCAAAATCAGATGAACCCCAACTCCCACCAACAGAAACAGCAAACAGACTCAATGATTTCTTCTCCACTATAGGAAAAAACCTTGCCAATAAAATCCCAAGCTCAGATACCCCACCAAATGACTACCTCACTGGCAACTACCCGAACACACTGTTCCTAGCTCCGACTAACCCATACGAAGTCTCCCTTATTATCAACACACTAAAAAACAAGGCAGGAGATTTAAATACCTTACCACCCTTTATATACAAAAAAGTGTCACAAGTGCTATCACCAATCATTGTAACACTCTTTAATAAATCCATTGAATCCTCCACCTTCCCTACAGTTCTCAAAATAGCAAGGGTCACCCCGATCCATAAAGGAGGAGACCTAACAGAGTTGAATAACTATAGGCCAATATCCAACTTACACCCCCCTCTCAAAAATCTTCGAAAAATTAATTCATAAACGAATCTACTCCTACCTCATCTCCCAAAACATACTCAACCCCTGCCAATTTGGATTCAGGCCTAAAAAAAATACTAATGATGCTATTATACACATGCTAGAACATATATATACTGCAATAGAGAAAAAAGAAGTCCCACTGGGGATCTTCATTGACTTACGTAAAGCTTTTGATACAGTTGACCATGACTTGCTCCACGTAAAATTGTCACACTATGGTATAAGAGGGCACTCCCTCAACTACCTCAAGTCTTACCTCAGCAACAGAAGCCAATATGTGTACACAAATGGGGCAAACTCTTCCGCACAACCAATTACAGTTGGTGTCCCACAGGGAAGTGTCCTTGGCCCTCTTCTCTTTCTCCTATACATAAATGACCTACCAAATGCTTCGCAATTACTCAAACCCACACTATTTGCAGATGACACTACATACGTCTTCTCTCACCCGAGCCCAGTCATGCTAGCCAGTACTGCAAATACCGAATTACAGAAAATATCTACCTGGATGAGGACTAACAAACTTGCACTAAACATTGACAAAACCTACTTCATTCAGTTTGGTAACAGAGCTACAGATGTCCCTCTTAACATAATGATAAACGGATCACCTTTCACAAAGCTAACAGAGGGAAAATTCTTAGGAATCCACCTTGATAATAGACTCAAATCTCATACACATATACAACAAATTTCTAAGAAAATTTCCAAGACTGTAGGCATACTATCGAAGATACGGTACTATGTTCCACAGTCAGCCCTCCTGGCCCTATATCACTCTCTTATTTACCCCTATCTCACCTACGGAATTTGTGCATGGGGCTCAACAACAATTAACCATCTCAGACCACTAATTACCCAACAAAAGGCTGCAGTCAGAATGATAACAAATTCCCACTACAGGCAGCACACTCCACCAATATTCAAAACATACATAGAACACTTAACTCTGATATTAACCCTCCCCTCAAACATCTCCTTACCAACCTCAACAGAACACATGACCATAACACAAGGCACAGATCACTCTTTGATGTTCCTCGTGTCCATCTCACGCTATGCAAAATCTCAATGCACATAAAAGGCCCTAAAATCTGGAATTCATTACCTGTAAATATAAAAGAAACACTACCTGTTTATAAATTCAAGTCTCTTCTAAAAGATCACTTACTCACCCAAAACCAAATAAATACTGAATAACTGAACCTTATAAATTGTATATCTTAAATGTTTCTCATAATTATATCGCATAAATGTTAAACCTAGGACCCAATCTAACTTTGTTATTTTTTAAATACACTACCTAACAGAATACTCCATTCTACTGAATGTACAACAATGCATGCAACCATATGACCTGTCTTTGTAATACTCATTTGTGCTTTATTGCTATCTGTTTACAATAATGTTTTATCACTGATTACATCATTGCTTAGTTAATCTTAAGTTAATTTTAAGCCAGCCCGTAATGCTATGCATACAAGTGGCTTTGGCATGCTGCTCTTACCTGTATTTTTTTGTACCTCTGTATGTTCAAATTATTAATAAATAAATAAATAAATAAATAAATAAATAAATAAATAAATAAATAAATAAATAAATAAATAAAGGGATCGGGGGCTTCAGTTTCCAGGCAAAGAGCCCTTCACCGGCGTCAACACGCTCCTCTTGAAGGGACGTTCAGCAGAGCCGATGCCGGAGTCACGTCTCAGGATGTTGTGGTTATGGCGTTGTGAGGAATTGTCATGTCGGCATGATGGCAGATTTCAGAGAAAAATATAGCATGGCTATTATAAACGACGCCAAAGAAAAATCTAGCGTCGTCATAGTGAACAACAGCAGTGAAAAAATCTAGCGTCATCGTTGTAGATGACACCAGGGGACAAATCCTAGGGTATTTATGGTCGACAACGCCAGGAAAAAATTATAGCATCGTCATTGCAGAACTCGCTAGGGAAAAACTTTAGCGTCATCATGACAGAGGACGTCAGGGGGAAAATTCTGTCATCACTATAGACAACGCCAAGTATAATTTTGGCGTCATCAGGGCTGGTGGACGAAGATATGTTTCTGGCATGTGTCCCGTCCTGTGAACCTTGCGTCGTCGATGTTACAAAGTTTCTCATAAAATGTATTAATGATTCCCTTTGTGGACCGTTTTCTCTGGCATGGTCGGGAATTTGTGGAAACTGCGTACTTTCACATAGTTTTGGTGTCTTCTAACGAGATTACATTCATTAGTTTTCGTCGAAGCGTAATACTTTCGTTTATGTGAAGCGTGATCGCTGTTTAGATCGTTGTTGTTTAGGTGGGAATTTTGTTGGTGGTCTACTCTTCTTTCTCAGGCTTCGTGACTGTTCCAGTGACCGTCCCGCTCATTTTCAAGAGATAAATTCCCATTCATTACTTGCGTCAGGGATCCAGTTCTAGATATGCGTCCCGATGGGGTTTCCTATAAATAGTTTAGTGGGTCGCTGCCTCCCCCCCCTGCTCGGTCCCCGACCAGGCCTCTTACCTGGAGTATACTTGAAGAGGGTTTCGGGGGTGAACGCCCCCACGGCCCATCTGAAACCAGGCCTCATGATGGATCAGGGTCTGATCAAAGAGGCTGTTACTGCTGGCCGCACGCAAACTGACGTACGAATCACAGCCCGGCTGGTCAGGTACTGACTTTAGGTGCCTGTCCAGTGCCTTCTTGAAGACAGCCAGGGGTCTATTGGTAATTCCCCTCTTGGACATAAGTCTCACATCTTACCTGATCAGGTACTGTCTGAAAAAATCCGTAAAATTCCTGACATGTTGGAGCCTTTTGTTGGCAGGTACTCATTAGTCACAGAGCTGACAACACTTACTTGGGAAGAAATTAACTAAAAGTCCTTCATGTACTCCTTCGGCAATCTCCTGGACTTGTAGCGGATAATGACAGATAGAATTCTGTAGAAACGGTAGAAAGAGGACAATTTGGATAAACACAGTTCTTAATACTAACCTTTTCATCTTGCTCCTGAGGGTGATGATAATGGAAGTTCACGCACGATTACCAAACACTTATTCTTTACACATATGTTACTATGTATGATAATCTACGTAACTGTATTTGTGTATACCTGAATAAACTTACTTAACAAAAATGGTCATTAACTAATCTCACAGCTGTTATCACTAGTGTGTCTTCTCACTTGAATGGTAAAACACCGTTCACTTTAGCTTCATGTGGTTTTGCTCAAGCTATGCTAATCTTCCTCTCACTTTTACTCATTGCGTGTGGACGAAAAATACTGAAGTCCGCACGAAGGAGTTGGACGAGATGTTTATAGGGTGGTGGTGGAGCGTTGAATGGCGGGGAGGCTGCATCTCTCACCTTACATATGGGCGGCGGTCACAGTTATAACCTGCTGTTATCTTGGTCTGAGAAAAGTGTTGGATGCGATGAGAGGAGTGTGTTGGGCTGGGGGTGACGGCATGCTATCGCAATATGCGCCAGGAATGTCGATAATAAAGAATTGTTTCAATGTTACTGAAATAAGGTACTTTTTTTTTTTTTTTTTGGCATACGTTCCTGGATAATACTCAGTGAACGTATCCTCCTCCTTCGATGACCTTGCTGAAGTCACTCAGCTCAGGCTGAAAACCTTACCACTTGATGTATGAAACTCATCCTTTGTGATGGAATATAACACGATAACATATCTAGTTTTCCTTCCCACTGTGTAACTGTCAATTAGGATAGAGGTACCAAATTAGATTTTTTCCTCGAAAGTATCCATATATATTTTTTTCGTAACGATGCAATAAAATTTAGACAAAAATATAAGAATTAGTGGAATTCATTTAAAACAGATCTTCTGGCTCACCAGAAAATACCACACTCAGCTCAGGAACAAATTATTCACTTAATTATCCAAGGATCCTCCAGGGACTCTGAACCCGACTCGACAGATACCAGACTATGATCCCTGGTCTAGAAGTATGGGTATTCTTCAACATTAATAGATTCACCATAGTGTCAGGGTGCCGTTTAACCGACTCTTGAATAATTCAGCAGATGCTTGAGTTATTCTATATATTGTCATTTTTCTTTTGAGGGGACAGGGCCAGGATATGACTTCCGGTACGACTGGAGTTTCTAGTTCATTTGCATAGCAATATCCTACTGGAAGCTGCTTACCACAGTCGGCTGATACACAGGTTAACACACAAGACATGGAAGGTTTTGATGACCAGGAATGTTTGTCTCGCTGATTCATATTAGTGTGCCAGTGTATTCTTGACGACCTCGTCTGTGTATCTCAGTGATTCTGGACCATCAATGTGGTCCTGACGACCTGGTCTGTATATCTCAATGATCCTGCACCATCGGTGTGGCCTTGACGACCTCGTCTGTGTCCACCAGTGTGGTCTTGACGACTTGGTCAGTGTATTCTAGTGACCCACGGCTATCAGTGTGGTCTTGACGACCTGGTCTGTGTAGCTTAGTGATGCTGCTTCGCTACTGTTGTCTTGACGATCTGGTCTGTGTATCTCACTGATCCTAGACCATCAGTTAAGTCTTAACGACTATGTCTGTGTATCTTAGTGATCCTGGACCGTCAGTGTGGTCTTGACGACCTGGTCTGTGCATCTCAATGATCCTGGACCATCAGTGTGATCTTGACGACTTGGTCTGTGTATCTCAGTGTTCCTGGACCATCAGTGTGGTCTTGACGACCTGGTCTAACGTATCTCCCGTGATCCTAGACTATCAGTGTGGTCTTGACGACCTGGTCTATGTATCTCAATGATCCTGGACCATCAGTGTGGTCTTGACGACCTGGTCTACGTATCTCAGTGATCCTAGACTATCAGTGTGGTCTTGACGACCTGGTCTATGTATCTCAATGATCCTGGACCATCAGTGTGGTCTTGACGACCTGGTCTGTGTAACTCGGTGGTACATTGCCTGTTCACCTCTCCTTTATCGTAGGACATACGGTGATGTGGGTGTGATTTTCGCTCACCATGAGGTGAGCGAAAACGACATGGGTTCGAATACTCTGCTAGTCGCAGTGTTATTATTGATTAATGCCACTCGTTCGTGGTTACGATAATATATATATATGCTGCTCGTGAGGCTAGTACACAAAACGGGGAGTAGAATGAAATTAGATCAAAGGCACCCACATCATCGTATGTTCTCGGATGACGATAAAACACCTAACTCTGCTGGGTGCGTCATGTAGGATTGCGTGGTCCCGTGGATTAGAGCGTCATATGTGATTTTCGCTCACCTTGAGGTGGGCCAAAACGACATGGGTTCGATCCTCGGCTAGTTGCAGTGTTGTTATTGATTAATACCACTTGTTCGTTGTTGCAGTAATACACACACACACACACACACACACACACACACACACACACACACACACACACACACACACACACACACACACACACACACACAGAAATATAAAGGTGTACGTACGAATGATATTGAAGTACTGGAAACAATCTCAAACATATAAATAGTCAAAGAACACTTAGAGACATGGAGATTTTCTGAAGAAAACCAGCACGGTTTAATACAGGAAACTGAGGAAGAGGCAGGGTTAATTAAAGGACTGAGTGCTGTAGTGGGTCAGTGAGCACCCGCATGACTGTAAGCAGAGAGTAGCAATCAGGATGAGACTTCAGAATGTGAAGGAGTAACAAATGGGGTTCCGCTAGGATTTGAACTAGACCACTATTGTTCTCGCTGTACGGAACGACTTGCCTGAAGCGATTGAGCCGTATGTCTCACTGTACGTGGAGGATGTAAAACTAATACGAGAAGAATAAGAACAGGAGAAGACAGTAATAAACGACAAGGACACCTGAACAGACTATCCGATCAGATATTAAGTCATGTGATTTGGAGAAAGTGAGAGCAGTCCGGCAACAGTAAAGCATGGACAGAGAGAATCTAAATATATCAGTGCGTGAAAAGGACCTGAGGGTGAGCATAACATCAAGCATATCCCAGAAATACACATAAATTGTATAACGTAAGCAGTATATACCAAATTTCTGACATTACCTCAACTCCACTAGACTCTGAGAAAGCCATTGACAACATGCCCATGCACTCAGCCCCAGGCCCAGACTCTTGGAACTTTGTGTTCATTAAGAACAGCATGAAACCCCTCTCACGGCCCTATGTATGCTATGTATAAGGAGAATAAACACAGGTGAGATTCCACAGTCACTAAAAACAACGGATATAGCCCCACTCCATAAAGGTGGCAGCGAAGCAACAGCTAAGAACTATAGATCAATGGTTTTAACGTCCCACATCAAAAACATTTTTGAAAGAGTTCTAAGAAGCAGGATTGCAAACCACTTGGGCTCCCAACAATTGCACAATCCAGGGCAACATGGATTCAGAGCAGGTCGCTCCTGCCTCTCGCAACTACTGGATCACTATGATATGGTCTTGGATGCACTGGAAAACAAACAGAATGCAGATGTAGTATACAAAGATTTTGCAAAAGCCTTTGACAAGTGCGATCATGGTGTAACAGCACAGAAATGCGTGCTAAAGGGATAAGTGGCAAAGTAGGCAGATGGATCTTCAACTTTGGAACCAATCGAACACAAAGAGTAGTGGTCAACAGAGTTAAATCGGAAGCTGCAATAGTGAAGAGCTCTGTTCCACAAGGTATAGTACTTGCGCGTATCCTGTTCCTCATCGTCATATCAGACATAGACAGAGATGTAATCCACAGCACCGTATCATCCTTTACAGACGATACTAGGCTCTACATTAGAGTGTCATCCACTGAGGACACGGCAAATCTCCAAGAAGATATAAACCAAGTTTTCCAATGGGCAACGGAGAACAATATGATGTTCAATGAAGACAAATTCCAACTACTCCCTTAAGGAAAACTGGAGGAAATAATAGCTAGAACCGAGTATACTGCAAACTGTAATCACACAATACAACGGAAAAGTAATGTGAAGGACCTGGGAGTGGTAATGTCTGAGGCTCTCACCTTCAAGGATCACAACAGTGCCACAATCACATCTGCGAGGAAACTGATAGGAAGGATAATGAGAACATTCAAGACAAGATATGCCAGCCAATGATGATCATTTTTGAATCACTTGTTCTCCCTAGGCTGGAATACTCCATTCAAGGCAGGTGAAATTGCAAATCTAGAGAATGTACAGAGAACCTTTACTGCACATATAAGTTCCATCAAACACCTTAACTACTGGGAACGTTTGGAAGCCCTTGACTTGTACTTACTGGAGCGCAGGCGAGAGAGATACATCCCTAATCTACACCGGAAGATCCTGGAGGGACTGGTCCCTAATCTGCACACAGAAATCACTCCCTACGAAAGCATAAGACTTGGCAGGCGATGCAACATACCCCCAGTGAAAAGTAGAGGCGCCATTAATACACTAAAAGAAAACACAATAAGTGTCAGGGGCCCAAGACTGTTCAACAGCCTCCCACCAGCCATAAGGGGAATTGCCGATAGATCCCTGGTTGTCTTCAAGAGGGAGTTGGAAAGATACCTAAAGTCAATGCCGGATCAGCCGGGCTGTGGTTCGTATGTTGAACTACGTACGGCCAGCAGTAACAGCCTCGTTGATCAGGCCCTCCAGGTAGACTGTTGTCTTGGTTTTAGATTACTGTTAACCAGAACTCCCTAATCCTTTTAGCAATCAGTAATATTAAGATCCACATTATTTAGTTTATGTATGGCATAGTTATTTTCTTGTCCAATGCTTAGAACTTTGCATCTGCCACTTCTCCGACCACTGCATCAGTCTATTCAAATCTTCTTGGAGTGCTCTAATGCCCTCATCTGAATGAATTAGGCGACCTATTTTGGTGTCATCAGCAAACTTGTTTATGTCCCTATTTATTCCCTCATCAATATCGTTCATATAATTGTGAACACAAAGGGCCCAACACTGACCCCTTTGGAACACCTCTCGTGACGCACCCCCGACTCTGATTTCTCCCTATTGATGCAAACTCTCTGCTGTCTACCTGTCAACCACATCTCTATCCAGGAAAAAATTCTCCTCCTGTTCCGCATGCCTTAATTTTCCTCAAAAACCTCTGATGTGGAACTCTATCAAAAGCCTTATTGAAGTACATATATACAATATCATCTTCATTACCATGATCTATTTCCTCAAATACCTTGATGAAAAACGTTAGTAAATTCGTAATGCAGGAACGCCCCTTTGTAAAACCGTGCTAAGATTCATTAATCTACTTATGCCTTTCAAGATGGCTACGAATTGCCTCGGCAATTATTGATTCCATAACTTTCCCCACTATGGAGGTAAGGCTTATTGGCCTATAGTTCGAAGCTAAGGACCTGTCTCCTGCTTTGTAAATAGGTATTACATTTGCCATTTTGCACTTGTTGAAAAGACTGACCAAAGGTTTGCTAAGCTCTCCTTTTTACATTCCTTTAAAACTATTGCAAACAGTTTATCAGGGTCAAGGGATTTGCTCGGTTTTAATTTCTCTATTTGTCTGAGGACCAATGTTTTACACAAACAGCCAGTCAGGGAGATGGGAAGAAACAAATTTTGTAGAATAGGCTTGGGAACTAGTACAATAACACTATTGGTCCACGAGGAAGGTAATTGACCCATAACATAACTCACACTGTATAGTTCTAACAGTGGGTTACCAGGGATACGTCACAGTATTCTAATATCATAGGTGATTCCATCCTACCGAGGAGCAGTGACTTTGTCCCTGACAAGGGCAGCGTCTGCTACCTTTTCGGTATATAGAATATCACACTCATCATGCTGTTTGCTTAGCATAAACTGGACGAGATTACATTTATCATTGAACTCATTAAGTTCTCCCTGATATGTAAGAGTTATGTTACAACAAGAAACTTGTGTCCAATTCGTGATTAACTCATTAACTCGTTTTCTTTGTGCAGTTGATTGGGGCGATCAGCTTGTCTTCTTTTTTCCACTTATTTTATTAATATCTTTCCATGCTTTCCGCAGAGGAGTGTGCTGATTGAGACCACTAACATAATTTTCTCAGTCATGTTACCTAAGCTCAGTTATTTTTTCCCTTACGGCACCAAAAGAAGCTGGAAATAATTTGAACATTCGGAGGATACTGATACGCTTATAATCTTTCCCAAGTTCTCTAGCTTATTGTAACCAGATCTAGTTCATTACCTTCGTAATTAGTCCTGAGTGTGACCAGGTCTACCTGGAGCTCATTACTTTTGTACTTGGTCACGATTGTGACCAAATCTAGTTCATTACCTTTGTAACTTGCTCAGCTATCAAAACTTTGGAGTCCAGTCCCTGGACCAATTATGTACCTCTGTAATCTTTTGACTACCGCCTACAGGATGGGTATGGGGTGCATAATAAACATATTAAACCAACTATTGATTTAGATTCTCTCAATTTGAGGTCATCATAATATTTATGATGTCGTTTATGTTGACTTTTCATGCCTTTCTTTTTACTAGACTCTAAATTTAATAATAATAAAAAAAGATGTAGCTACAAGATCATCATTAAACTGTGCCAGTTGGAGATATGTTCAACAAACTGGGTCTGTGACCTTGATTATAATTATCTACTAACTTTTGCTTTAGTTTTTGGTTATGTAAATAACAGCTGTTATCTACCTGGAGGTCCTTCCGTCCCGATCCTCAACCAGCCCTCCCAGTGAATGAGGGCTTGATCAAACAGGCTGTTACTGCTGTTCGCATGCTCTCCAACGTACGAACCTTTGCTCGGTTGATCGGTACTGACTGTACTCGAAGGCAGGCAGGGGTATGACAGGGGCTATTGAACATTCCTGGGTTCCGGACATTTATTGTGTTTTCTCTTAGTTACTCATGGCACCCCTACTTTTCATAAGGGGTATGTTGCACCGTCTGCCTTGGTCTTCTACTTTCGTAGGGTGTGATTTGTGTGTGCAGATTTGCAACCAGTTCATCTAGGATATTCTAGGTATATAGATCATGATGCATCTTTCTCGTCTTCGTTGCAGGGAGTACAGTTCAAGGAACTTCAAAGTGCTTAACTGGACTAATGCGTGCACTGAAAGTTCTCTGTACATTCTCTAGATTTGCAATTTCACCTGCCTTGAAAAGGGCTATTAGTGTTATATGTGAATGGTCAGGCATTAGATCATCAACAATGTCAGATTCATGCTTTGTATAGGACAGATTATAGTCTATGAACCTATCAAGTGTTTCAACGTAGATGTGAGTTGGCTCATATATACTAATAATTTGGCCATGATCATATGCTTCTAAAAGCGAAATAAATTCTTCCATTGCGATTTGTTGTGAGGTCACCCAACTTTTTGTGTCTATCGTTTAAATATGGTAGATCATACTGTATGGTGGAGGAGGCTGGTAGAAGTATAAGCAATGAGTACAATTAGTACAGAGTTGCCGATGTAGCCTAATGTCATAAAAGGGCATCAGGCTGCACATTTATTAAGTTTTACAAAATGATGTACATGTAGTAGTGATTCCTTAACACACATGACACTCGTATTTATCGTCCTGGGGTCATAACATTTCTTACCACGTATTGTACATGGGGGTCTATCAACAGGTATGAAAATTTCTTGTAAATAAACAATATCAAAGCCCTCGGTCACAACCTTGTGTTTTCTTAGAGAACATAAGAACATAAGAAAGAAGGAACACTGCAACAGGCCTACTGACCCATGCGGAGCAGGTCCATGTCCCCCCCCCGGATTAGACCAATGACCCCCTCACCCGGTTATGCCCATATTGAACCACCCCATCGCCTCTGGTCATCTCCACTCAAGGATGGAGCACTGCACCAGACCCAGCAGCACAAGCTAGTCAGGTCCAACTCACACCCACCCACACCCACTCATGTATTTATCTAACCTATTTTTAAAACTACACAACGTTTTAGCCTGAATAACTGTACTCGGGAGTTTGTTCCACTCATCCACAACTCTATTACCAAACCAGTGCTTTCCTATATCCTTCCTGAATCTGAATTTTTCCAACTTGAAACCATTGCTGCGAGTCCTGTCTTGGCTGGAAATTTTCAGTGCGCTGTTTACATCCCCTTTATTTATTCCTGTTTTCCATTTATACACCTCGATCACATCCCCCTAATTCTACGCCTTTCGAGAGAGTGCAGATTCAGGGCCCTCAGTCTATCCTCATAGGGAAGATTTCTGATACATGGGATCATCTTTGTCATCCTCCTCTGTACGTTTTCCAGAGCATTTATATCCATTCTGTAATAAGGTGACCAGAACTGAGCAGCATAGTCTAAATAAGGCCTAACCAAGGATATACAGAGTTGAAGAACAACCTGAGGACTTCTATTATTTATACTCCTAGATATGAAGCCAAGAATTCTGTTAGCTTTATTGCAAACACTAATGCACTGTTGTCTTGGTTTTAGATTACTGCTAACCAGAACTGCTAAATCCTTTTCGCAATCAGTAGTATTAAGATCTACATTATTTACTTTATATGTGGCATGGTTATTTAATTGTCCAACTGTCCAACATTTAGAACTTTGCATTTGTCAATATTAAACTGCATCTGCCACTTCTCCGACCATTGCATCATCTATTCAAATCATCCTAGAGTGCTCTAGTGTCCTCATTAGAATGAATTGGACGGCCTATTTTGGTGTCATCAGCAAATTTGCTTATGTCGCTATTTATTCCCTCATCTCTGTCGTTTATGTAAATTGTGAACAACAACGGGCCCAACACTGACCCCTGAGGAACACCGCTTGTGACGTGCCCCCATTCTGATTTTTCCCCATTTATACAAACTCTCTGCTGTCTATTTGTCAGCCAACCCTCTACCCAGGAAAAAATTTCTCCTCCTATTTCGTGTGCCTTAAGTTTCCTCAACAGCCTCTGGTGTGGAACTCTATCGAAAGCCTTACTGAAGTCCATATACACAATATCATACTCATTACCATGATCTACCTACTCAAACACCTTAGTGAAAAAAGTTAGTAAATTCGTAAGACAGGAACGTCCCTTTGTAAAACCGTGTTGAGATTCATTAATCAATCTGTGCTTGTCAAGATGGCTACGAATTGCTTCGGCAATTATTGATTCCATAAATTTTCCCACTATGGAGGTAAGGCTTATTGGTCTATAGTTCGAAGCCAAGGACCTGTCACCTGCCTTGTAAATAGGTATTACATTTGCCACTTTCCACTTATCAGGCACTATGCCAGTTTGTAGTGATATGTTAAAAAGATTAGCCAAAGGTATGCTAAGTTCCTCTTTACATTCCTTTAACACCCTTGCAAACAGTTCATCAGGACCAGGGGATTTGTTAGGTTTTAGTTTCTCTATTTGTCTGAGGACCATGTCACTAGTTACCGCAATCGTACATAGTTTATTATCATCCTGTTCTACGTAATCTATTATTTCAGGAATATCGCTAGTATTTTCCTGGGTGAAAACTGAGAATTTAGAATTTCACACATATCCTTATCACTGTCAGTGATCTGACCAGAGTTACTCTTAAGTGGGCCAATTTTGTCCCTAATCTTACTTCTGTATACCTGAAAGAACCTTTTTGGGTTAGTCTTTGAATCCCTTCCGACCTTAGCCTCGTAATCCCTTTTTGTTTTTCTTATTCCTTTCTTTATTTCTCTCTTTAATTGAATATGTTGATTTCTTAACTGCCCATCCCCTCTTTTGATACACCTATATATGCCTCTCTTTTGACCAATGAGATTTTTTAATCTATTGTTCATCCATTTGGGATCATTTTTGTTAGATCTAATTTCCCTACTTGGAACAAAAGTTGTCTGGGCAGCTAGAACTATGCTCTGAAAAACGTCATATTGGCAACCAAGATCACCTACCTGATCCATAGTCAGGACATCCCAATTTAGCCCACCCAGGTAATTTTTCAGTCCCATGAAGTCGGCCAAGCGAAAATCTGGGACAGAAATTTGATTGCAGTTATCCAGGTAATTCCATGATATATTGAAACTAAGTGATTTGTGGTCACTTTCCCCAAGCTCATCATTAACCTCAAGATTATTAATTAGTGAATCTTTGTTGGCAAGAACCAAGTCAAGCAGATTGTTTCCTCTAGTTAGTTCTGTCACAACCTGTTCTAAAAAGCAATCCTGAACCGTATCAAGAAAGTCACTAGACTCAAGATTTCCTGTCACATTGTTCCAATCAATTTGTCTAAAGTTAAAATCTCCCATTAACACAACATTTTCATATCTAGATGCCTTATGAATTTCGTCCCATAACAGCTTACTGCCCTCCCTATCAAGGTTTGGGGGCCTATAAATCACACCCAAAATTAATTTGTCACGACCCTCGAGAAACTGTAGCCAAACAGATTCTTTGTTCGATGTTTCTAATCTTATATCATGTCTAAGACAACAATTTAAACTTTCTCTGACATACATCACCACACCACCACCCTTCCTGTTGACCCTATCAGTGTGGAATAGTTTATAACCCTGTATGTTGCATTCAGAAGGCATTTCTCTATCTTTCAGGTTGAACCAGGTCTCTGTTATACCAATAATATCTATATTACCTACACTGCAAGTAATCTTAGCTCATCTATCTTAATTTCTTAGACTCCTACTATTTGTATATAAACTTAAGGGAGCTAGTTATCATTGCCCTCTACTATCCCTCTTTGTTTGTTGATCAATTGATTTGCCATTACTAGCAATTTATTTTGAATATTGTCTTTTAAACTATCCCTAAAGGTATCCCGGAATAACTGCTGTTTTAGCCCAATCTGCAGCCTGATTGTTTCCCAAAAACACCCATACCTTATATCTATTTGAGTTTATCTGGAGTTTACTGGGAGATTTCCCGGGGGTCAACGCCCCCCGGCCCGGTCTTGTGACAGCCTCCTTAGTCAGTGTCCCAGGAGCGACCCACACCAGTCGACTAACACCCAGGTACCCATTTTACTGATGGGGAACATAGACAACAGGTGGAAAGAAACACGTCCAATGTTTCTACTCTGGCTGGGAATCGAACCCAGGCCCTCACCGTGTGAAGCGAGAGCGTTAACCACCCAGGCCACCAGAGCCCTCAGTTTAAATTCCTAGACAAGTCATCAATTACCCTCTCAACTGAATTGGCTAATGTAACCACTCCATCCCCAGAGAGATGAACCCCATCCCTTGCATACATATCACGTTTGCCAAAGAATAGGTCCCAGTTATCAATGAATGGGGTTGCAAGTTCCTTGCAGTACCTGTCTAGCCAGCAATTTATACCAATTGCCCTAGACATCCATTCATTGCCCTCTCCCTTTCTAGGCAAGATGCTACATATGACTGGGATCCCTCCCTTAGACCTAACTACTTCTATGGCTGACCTGTACTTATCCAGCAGCTCTTCTCTCCTGCCCTTCCCAATGTCATTACCCCCAGCACTAAGACAGATAATGGACTTGTTCCCATTACCTGCCATAATATTATCCAACCTGCTGACTATGTCACCAACACCAGCTCCAGGAAGACACACTCTCTGTCTGACCTTTCTGAGTACCTTATCTTTGCTATAATTTTCTAATGTACTGAAATAGCTTGCCACTGCACAACGAATTATTTTCTCAAAACTCTTAATACACCTTATTAACCTATAAATTCCCATGTAAATATTCACTACTTTATTTTTGTTAGCATTATATATCTCTGGATCCTTCAATTTATACACTATTAGCCTACCATTGATATTTTTCGAGGCATTCTCATATTCCACATGCTTGTCATTTTCTCATCATCTATCTCATCATAACTACTAGACTCATCATAAACAATGAACACATTCTTTTTGCTCCCATTCCCAACAATATTTTCATCATTGCGTGTTATCTTTTTTCAGAATTGTCTATTCTCCACGGGTGTTGTGCATTCCACTTTCACTGTCATCATCATTACTTGTTCTTCCTTTTTCTTGATTTTTTCACTTAATTTTAACTTTCCCTACCAAAATGATATTTTTCGAGGCTTCCAATATTCCCCCGAGCTTGTCTTTTAATCAATTCAGTCTCCTCCTCGGGTTCTTAAAACCCAAGGAAACCAAAATTTTTTTGTCCCATTCCCAACACCCTTCTGAAGGGGGTTAGGCACCCCCCCTGTTGTGTTCTTCACTGCCCATTTGTTTTCCCTGTTTGTTCCTTTTTCTGCCCATTCGGTTTTTGGTTTTTGCTGCGCCAATGTCCCCGGCTGTTGATTTTGTTGCGCAATGGTGCTGCTGCCTCCCTCAGGCCGAACCTGGTGGGCTAACATTGTGTGTTGTTTTTTGGGTTGGCCTGTTGTTGTTTTGTGTTGTGTTGTTGTGTTGTTGTGTTGTGTTGTTGTTGTTGTTGTTGTGCTTGCTGCTGCTGCTGCTGCTGCTGCGCGGGCTGCTGCTCCACTGCTGCTGGTGCTGTAGTCCTGCTGCTGCTGCTGTTGTCGCTGCTGCGCCACTGCTGCTGGTGCTGTTGTTTTTGTTGTTGTTGTTACTGCTGCTGCTGCCACTGCTACGCCACTGCTGCTGGTGCTGTTGTCGCTGTTGCTGTTGATGTTGTTGTTGCTGTTGCTGCTGCACCCCTGGGTGTACACCCATACAGTCCTTGAGCTTGTCATGTAACCACCTCACGCACAGATCTATCTATGAACGAGCTCTATAATCACCTCATGTAGGGGATCGGACCCTAGGACGAGAAAATCCTATTAGTGAGTCTATTAATCTGCTCCCCTTCCTCCCCACCCTTCCCCCCCACCCCCTCCACCCTTTCCCCTAAAACCCCAAACCCCCCACACCCTTTCCCACAACTTCCCCCCACCCTTCCTCACCCTTTCCCCCCGGAATTTGGACCAATTTCAATTTTTGGGGGAACCTCCCAACCACCAGATTTTTCCCCCAAAATGAAGCCGTTGGTGAATTTGGCCCTTTTTAGGTGGAAAGTTTAAAATTTAAAGCCGGGGATTTTAATTTCGGAATTTATTACGGTAGGGATTTCATACAGCTTCCGTTTATGGAGGAGAAAGGGGTTGAGAGGGGAGTTGAGTTTAGTTGTCTGGAATGATCGCTTAAGGATTTCTTGAATTTTGAGATCCCAAGTTTACTGAAGGAGATATTTCTTATTTCTAACTGGGCAATCACCTCGGTCTTCAGGCTTTTCGCATTGGTGTACTTAGTCCAGTTACCCTCCTCTTCACCTAACACAGGTGTATCCGGCAGCGCACTCGCAGACTATTTTCGTTTCTAACCTCGTTATCTGTCCATCACAGGGAACGAATGCAAGGACACAGACATCAGTGATATCTTCATGCCAAGTATCGCCACAGCTCTATTGGGGACAGGACAGCTAGGCAACCCTAGTGGCCTGTGGACGCCAGAAGCGTCCAGATGGAATCACCGTGCTACCCTGGACAGACCGTCAGCACATAGTATGGGGGACACTGACGTCCGATACACTGAAGCTCAAGGAAGTGGTGTCGCCAACTTCAAGGAGACCCAGAAGACCCTCAGATTCAGGCATTATAAAACCTGGATTCCTTGCCTACAGTTAGGTAGACTAGTGCATTTTCCATGTTGTTTCGCCTTCTATTTTGACCAAATGAATAGCTTTGCCAATTATATATATATATATATATATATATATATATATATATATATATATATATATATATATTATATATATAATATATATATATATATATCTTTCTTTCAACCACCGGCCGTATCCACCGAGGCGGGGTGGCCCAAAAGGAAAAACGAAGAGGTTACTAGCCCCTTGCTCCTGGCATTTTAGCCGCCTCTTACGACACGCATGGCTTACGGAGGAAGAATTCTGTATAAACAAGACCGCACTAGCCAAGGAGTCGAACCCATGCTGTTTTGGCCCGCCTCATGGTGAGAGAAAAACGCATGACGGATTGTGTGGTCTAATGATCTAAAGCGTCATGAGTTTTCTCTCACCATGAGGTGGGCCAAAACAGCATGGGTTCGACTCCTTGGCTACTGCAGTGTTGTTATTGATCAATACCACTTATTCCGTGGGTACAAATATTATATATATATATATTATATATATATATATATATATTATATATAATATATATATATATATTATATATATATATATATATATATATATATATATATATATAATGTCGTGCCGAATAGGTAAAATGGTCAATTAACAAATACTCATTGAGCACTGAGAATGGTAGATCCGAGGAAGTGGAGGATAGCTCCAATTCCTTTAAGTGACCTTAACAAGCATCGCGGGCGCGTCTCGTGGAGGAGGATGGAAGGAAGAGAGAGTGGTTAAAGATCATTGAGAAGCCAAGCCACGTACAGCAGTAATGGACTTGTCCTGTTGGAGAGAGGAATCGTGGGTTGGCCCACACTTTCCCACTCGCTAGGCGCCTCTCACATTCACTCATCTATCAACTGTTCGACTGCCCCACTCCAATTTCACCCCCTTTGCTCTCTCTCACTCTATGCTCCTCGTTTTCCCCTTACTATATTCTTCTCCCGCCCCCTCACCCTACATTCATCCTCCCCTTTCACCCTATATTTCACTCTATGAGAGTATGTGAACTTCTGAACTCTTAATATGAGTTACCCATAGTTCAGTCCCGTAGCTCAATCGCTAGCGCACTCAGCTCACACACCGAGGTTAGGGGGGGTCGATCCCCCGGTACGGGTGAAAACATTAGGACGTGCTTCCATAAGACACTTGCCGTCTATGTTCACCTATCATAGCGTAATAGCGCACAAAATACGGACTAAAGGAATAAGTGGCATAGTGGGGAGATGGATCTTCAACTTTCTAACCAATCGAACACAAAGAGTAGTGGTCAACAGAGTTAAATCGGAAGCTGCGATAGTGAAAAGCTGTGTTCCACAAGTCACAGTACTCGCCCCCATCCTGTTTCTCATCCTTATATCAGACATAGACAGAGCTGTAATCCACAGCATTGTGTCATCCTTAGCAGACGATACTTACTTACTAGGATCTGCATGAGACTGTCATCTGCTGAGGACGCGGTTAACCTCCAAGAAGATATAAACCAAGTTTTCCAGTGGGCAACGGAAAACAATATGATGTTCAATGAGGACAAATTCCAACTACTCCGTTATGGAAAACTGGAGGAGATAAAAACTAGAACAGAGTATACTACAAACTCTGATTATAGAATAGAGCGGAAAAATAATATGAGGGACCTGAGAGTGGTAATTTCTGAGGATCTCATTTTCAAGGATCACAACAGTGCCACGAACACAACTGCAAAGAAAATGATAAGATGGATAATGAGAACGTTCAAAACAAGAGATGCCAAGTCATTGATGGCCCTTTTCAAATCATTTATTCTCTCTAGGCTGGAATACGGCTGTACATTAACATCTCCATTCAAACCAGGCGAAATTGCAGCTCTGGAGAGTGTACAGAGAACCTTTACTGCACATATAAGCTCCATCGAACACCTCAACTACTGGGAATGCTTGGAAGCAGCACTTGACTTGTACTCGCTGGAACGCAGGCGAGAGAGATAGATCATAATCTACACTTGGAAAATCCTAAAAGGAATGGTCCCGAATCTGCACGCAGAAATCACTCCTTACGACAGTAAAAGACTGGGCAAGCAATGCAAAATACCCCCAATGAAAAGTAGGGGTGCCATTGGTACACTAAGAGAAAAAACCATAAGTGCCCGGGGCCCAAGACTGTTCAACAGCCTCCCACCAAGCATAAGGGGAATTACCAATAGGCCCCTGGCCGCCTTCAAGAGGGACCTGGACAGATACTTAAAGTCGGTGCCTGATCAGCCGGGCTGTGGTTCGTTCGTGCGGCCAGCAGTAACAGCCTGGTTGATCAGGCCATGATTCACGGGGAGGCCTGGTCATGGACCGGGCCGTGGGGGCGTTGACCCCCGGAATACCCTCCAGGTAGACTCCAGGTATCAGTAAAACAGGTACCTGGATGTTAGTCGACTGGCGTGGGTCGCATCCTGGGGACAAAATTAACCTAATTTGCCCGATATTCTCTGCATAACAAGCGCCTTTCTGTATAGTAATATGTCATTGATGTCAGCTATGGTCTGTATACCTTGTACATTTACTTGTAGAAATAAAGATTATTATTAAACTCTTTTCTTATTTTACGTTGTCTAGAGTGTTGTAAAGCCTAGCGACACCATGCGGGTCATTTAGGCTGTATGTAGCCAGTGCACCGCATGTTAACAAATATTTAAATCTTAAGATACGCAATAAACGCTCAGCACATGTAATTTTAGTCAGAGGTGTTTGTTATATAAGAATCTAATGTGATTAGGATTGTAATATCTACTCATTTAGGCACTCTGATCATTTTTATTTTATAAATAATATATCAAAAGATCAGTTGTATATGTAGAGAGAGAGAGAGAGAGAGAGAGAGAGAGAAAGTGCAAGCTTAGTACTGGACAAATTCCTGAAGCTTGTTTGGCTCTAACAATTTACGGAATTTTTTAGTTGACTGGCAAAGGAGAATGAGTCTCGACTACGAGAGGAATGCTGAGAATGTATACCCTGAGCGATGTATTTCTCATTGTATTTATGCTGAAAGTTTACCTTAACCCTTATTTTAGGGATTAAATTATTTTTTTCTCATGATGAAATCGTTACCATGGAGCCTTCATGACCTTAGCGCAGTCGATAGGCTTTAAACCCCATTATCCAACCAACTTTATTGCTCAGAGACTATGTAGCCACTGAATAATTTCCACTTTACTGCATGCAGTGTATAAACAATGCATCGACATGGGAATGGCTTTCATTGTATATATGCCGAGAAGTGGAAATCTCTGGGTGTATTTCGTCAACTGGTGTGTAAATACTTAGTGTCTAATATTACAAGTTTCAATGTATAACCTCTCTTGCGTCTCCTTCGTCCTCCTATGAAGATGTGTCTGTAAGCACTAGAAGGCTCTCGGGTTTTCATGTTTAGTTATCAGTGGTGGGCAGTTCCACTAATCCGCTAACCGCTTATTAGCAGAACTAACTTTTTGTTTAGGGGATTAGGGTTTCCGCTAACTTCGGAAATCGCTAACTTTGAATCCGCTAAAAAAAAAAAAATCATACGTTGTTGGTTGTCGGAAAGCAATGTCTTTTCAATATCGCGTGTTTGTTCCTCTCTGTTGTGGGCGTTTCTCCAATAGTCAGCCAGGCACGCTATTGGCTGACTACTTGTAAATGTGACTTGTCAAAGCAGCAGCAGCATCAGCATCTGAGCAACACTGTTATAGTCCTAGTGCCAGCACTCACCGGGGTGCATTGTCATTTATCGGTATGAACAGGGGAGATGTTTCTGTTCCACCTGAGGGTGTTGTTGAGGAGTTTGCAGCGGCTGTGGTTGAAGCAGAGACCGCTCAGGCTAAGGGCCAGGAGGCGCAGAACTCGCAGAACCTGTGGCTCCACCTGGATGACTATTTTGTCCTCAAGTCAAGGAATATGAAGAATGCCAATATTTTGCACTTCCTGTGAGCCGTGTGCCAGCCCAAGGAGACCATCAAGGGACAGGCGGTGAGCCTCTGATTTCATTTGTTCATTTAATTACAGTGGAACCCCGGATTTCGTCCAGTGCAGATATCATATAATTCAGATTTCGACCACTTTTTTGGGCGAAATTTTACCCCATCATCGCTCGGAAATCGTTCATACCAGACGCGTCCGCCTGCCGTGGGACGTGGAGGCTCAAGAATATAAGTCATTCTGTCTGACTTGTGGGTTATCCCAGGTTCTCTACACATATGCTGCTATGTATGATAATCTATGTAACTGTATTTGTATATACCTGAATAAACTTACTTATTTATACGTTTGTGACTCAGTCTACCTTTGATACTTATTCACTATGTGCCCAAATTAATTAATGAAAATATCTATATTAACGTAAAATAAGACATTTAATGTGCCCAAGAGTGATTATTATTATGTATTAGTATTATTACTATGGCATTAAGAGTAGAGGAACACTCTGTGTCCCTCTACTCGTAATGTCATAGTAATAATACTAATACATAATAATAATCACTCTTGGGCACATTAAATGTCTTACTTTACGTTAATATAGATATTTTCATTAATTCATTTGTGATATTTTCTTCAAAATTATATAAGAAACAAGTTACATAGCATATAAACATGCAATGTTTGTTATATGCTGTGGAGGAATGGTAGCCAGGGGGAGAGAAAACATTACGTTTTCTCTGGTCCAGCACCAGAGAAAACGTGTATGAATCTGCGTTGGCCCATTCACCCCCTTAATACATAACGCTTTTGCTTGCAATTCTCAGCAAGAATTATTCATGACTTCTCCCTATGTTTATGATGGCATCTAAAGGTAGTGATAGAAACGATTAAACTCAGTGAATATGGTATGTTGATGGTAATAATATGGCTCTGGGCCACATTAAATATCGTGTAGTTATGTAGGCAGGTGTAGGTATGTAACCAAGTGGACTACATACCTACATCTACCAGCTACATACACTACCTACTACCTACCTACTACTCACCTCTCGCCCTACATTAAGACTACAAATATTTTAAGGCAAGTAATGAATGTACTGTGTATTTTACTTTTTATTGTGTTTTTTAATGCCTAGTTCTATTACTAACTTAATATAAGTTAGTGTAAACTTCACAACCCTACACCTATTGTGGAATCTATTGTGGCTTTGGAGAAGTCCATGGAGTTGGATGTGAATGGCCAACAAGAGCCTTCAATAAAGGTATGTAACAGTGATTTAAATATTCATCAATCCATTAAAATTAATCATTTATATTTATTTCTCATTGTTTTCTGCATGTAAAACTAAAGTTATTCTCTATAAAATTATTTTTCGTTAATATTTTTGGGTGTTTGGAAAGGATTAATTGGATTTACATTATTACTCATGGGAAATATTATTTCGGGTTTTGTCTATTTCGAATTTCGACCGGGGTTCCACTGTATTTTTATGCACCTGTGTGGCTGTATCGCTGGTGCAATGATAAGTTGGCCTTAAAGTTTAAATTTTAAAGCATGATTTTCAACTACTTGTTTGTAGTTTATTGGGTTTAAAATCTAAATTAAGTTAAATGTAAACATGATTAGAAGCAGAATAAAATGAACGAATACAATGAGTAACTGGTATTAATGAAGAAAACAGTCAAATAAGGTAACTCATTCTGTTTGAGTGCTATGGGCTTCAGTACAGCAACAGTGTATCCTTGTCACTCGCGTTATATCATAAAATTAAACAATCGCTGTTTTCACACCAGCGGGACTTGATCATCATATGACCTTGCATTCTGTATCTAATTAGGAAGCTCTCCAGTTCTGTTCTAAAAGTCCTAAAAGTAAAAGTCCAAAAAACTAACCGAATCTGAATTCATGTGAAAAAGTTAACGGTTAGTGTTAGCTTCCGCTAATTTTTTCGGCCGTTTAGCAGTTTAGCATTAGTGGACCTAATTTTTCAGTTAGCGGATTAGCGGTTAGCTGTGCCCACCGCTGTCAGTTATGCACAGTGCATTTTATTTTTTTGTATGCCACACAGCCGGACCCAAGATAAGTATGGGTGCCTAGACGGTCACTCCAGAACACCAGACTTGTGCTAAGTTATTAATTCAAGTCCTGCCATATGCAGTGAACCTCGAAATCACTTTCGAAGTTCACTGCATGTGGCAGGACTTCATACATGTGGCAGAACTTTGAAATCACTGTCGAAGTTCACTGCATGTAGCAGGATTTGATTAAATAACTTTGCACAAACCTGGTATTCTGGGGAATGGGAATAACCGTATAGCTTCGGCTAGGCACCAATACTTGGATAAGGCTGTGTGGATAAAGGACTGCGTACTTTGATGCAGAGTGTGCAGGTTCAAATACCACTGTGGACTAATATGTGTGTGTGTGTGTGTGTGTGTGTGTGTGTGTGTGTGTGTGTGTGTGTGTGTGTGTGTGTGTGCAAACAATCGCAAGACAAGTCATGGGGGAAAAGGTGGTGGAAATCTTTAGTTCAAGTAGTTTCACACTTATGAGAACCTAGTTTGACTGTGTGAGGCATTAAAAAAAAAAGCAATATATACCTCGCTTTCAAAAACACTGGGACAGTGAAACAAAGGGTAATTAAAAACACACCCTCCAACAAAGTTAGTGATGTTTACAAGGTCTCGTGTACTCAGTGTCCTCTCTCATACATAGGTCAAACAGGTAAAATTCTGGAAACCGGAATAGCCCAACATAAATACTCAGTCAGGACAGGGCAGGAGTCGAACGCTATCTTTAACACGTTAGTTCCTGTAACCACCCACCGAGATGGAATGCTGCCCAAATCATTGTACCAAACAGTTCTGTCATAGAATGAAACATAATTGGATCTTCTCTCTTGAATCTGTATAGCCCTTGTAGCTTAGCACTTCTTTTTGATTATAATAATAATTCTCTCTTGAATTATAACAGGAATACCGTATATAACTCAAATTATGGGTTATACAAGCTCGATAACTATTTAGTACAGTCTGTTGTACACAGAGTGTACTATATACAAAATCACAGGATTGCTCATTATCCCAGATGGTCTCATGATGGATTGGTGACGCCAGACTAGTGTCTATGCACCAAAACATCATGCTACGACAGTTAGTGATGGTTATATAATGCATTTAGCTGTGTTGTCCCAACATTGCGGGTACAAAAATTTTTACCTGATAACATAGTAGTGGGGGTAAAGGATATTAGAAGCAAATTGCCCCATAGAAATATTATAGGAATGGTATAGGGAAATCCCTATAGGCTATTAATTGAACAGAAGAATGGTAACAGTTATAGGAAAATATAAAAAAATCCCTCTCAGTACCCCGGGAAAATATTTGAGTCCCTAAACGGACATTTAAATGGGAAAGAGCAATTATTTCCTTTTTTTTATTTTAAAAGGTTACACAGAATAAAGTAATCCATATATATAATATCCCTGAGAAACGTATTTTCTAAAGCCCTTTAACCTGTTCTAACGGTTAGAAAAGTTTGGGAAGACTATTATATCTTCAATTTCATAATACTTGACTTCTCAAAGCCCTCTTACCCGTAGGGGGGAGGATGGGGATGGTTGTGGTGCGGGGTAGACTCTGACCATTGGCCCGCATTCTGAGGACCCCAACAGCAGGAAAAAAGCCTACACTGCATTTCTGGAAAACTTCCCCTCATTCCTTCGTCGCAGCTTGCAACTTTACATGCTCCTGTGTGCACTGAGAAGTGTGAAAGTATTTAACTAAAATTTCCCCCCCCCATCCTTGTGTTGCATATACATATTATATATATATATATATATATATTTATATATTTTATTAATTATATATAATTATATATATTAAAAATTTAATATATAGGCAAAATTTGTCAGTTTAGCAAAAACTCTTTTTAAAATTAAGTACTTTCTAAAATTTTCTCTTAAAAACCTTTAAAGATTTTTTTTTGTGTAATGCAAATAATAATAATTTTTGTCCATAGAAAAAAGAACCTTATTATAACAAGTGCAATGAATTCCCAAACAAATTAAAATACTTTTTAGATGAGGTTAAAAAAATTTAAAAATAAAAAAAACTTAATAAATATTTTTTTGGAAAATTTCAATGTTTTATTACAATTGATTTGCCCCTTTTTTTAAGCAAAGGGATCAATAATAAGGCTTTGGGGAGGCAACGTGTAATTTTATTTGTTTTTTCTTGGAAAAAGAGGCAGTGGTTTAAGTTGCCCGGGCCCCAGAGGCCTTTTCCCCGGGCCCCAGAGGCCGTCCCGGGCCCCAAAGGGGGCCGTCCCGGGCCCCCAGAGGGCCGTGCCCAGGCCCAGGGGGCCCGTGCCCATGAGAGAGTAAGAGAAAACCTTTGTTGACTGAGTGAAGTGGGGCGCCAGGGTGAGACGGGGAAAGCATGGTAGGGCTGAGCATGGTACACCATCCCCACTAGATGTCCCACCATATTGACATGAAATATGAACCCAACGGGGCATTTCGCTCGCCACCACCCATGGGCGCCCTTACCCGATTGACTGAAAAAAAAACTCGGTCTTTCTCAGGGGCAGCACAGAACACAGAAGAAAAAACACACCCTATTAATATTTATTATATATATAAATTATTTAAAAAAAAAATAAATATATAATTTTTATAAAAAATACACACACACACAACCAGGGGACAGGACAAAAAAAAACGAAACTTTCCCCAGGGAGGGGAAAAAAAAAAGGAAAGGGGGAGGGGTTTAAAAATCATTATCCAAGGCATGGCTCGGAGGGATCACTGCTGCCTTCCTTTATCTGGACAATATTTTAACACAGGAGACTCGCTGCACGGCTAAACAACCGTAAAAGGGCTCGTCTGGGCGGTGAAGCATTTATCACAGTTTTTGCTGAGGTTTACTTAACCCGGGGGCACAACCTGCTGGTGCCCCTTTAGTGAGGGACATCATTATTTGGCAACTGGGCAGGACTCTGGCAACAATCAGGAGGGCATTTTTTCGACTGGGACTGTCATGGTCTATCACTGCCGCGAAAATGGGTGAGTCATAGCAAGATGACTCAGGGTGAGGGGAAAACTACATACACCATAATGGAGGACATCATAGTTATGCAGGTGCCAATAAACTGTGACAGTTCAGCAGTCACCCGCCGACAGGGCACTGCAGCTTGACAAGGCATCCTCTCGACATTTTGGAGTCATAGTTTTATTGCTGTTCTTGCTGTTGAACAGCGGTTTTTTGGGCCCATGAAGGGAGCATAGGTAGCAAAGATACGGCCCCTGGATAGTTTGGCTTTAATTGGGTAGGGGTGAGTACAAACGGCAGTGTGAGGGTGACCAGAGCCGTCCGTGGAGGGGGAAACACTTTTGGGTTTTCCAAGTCGGCGGCCTAGGGTGGAGCGGAGGGGGTGAGCCCCCCACTGCCTAAGTGAGCCTACAGAGGGCAGCACTAAATCCCCCAAATATGAACAGTCGAGCAACGGTAGCGTGTGTTCTGACAGTAAAACTGTCTACATTTGCTCGCCAACCCTCGCATCGTCCCGACGCGACAATACTGGTGGGCCCGTAGGTATAAAGGAATTACACTAGCTACCCCAGGGAGGGAATGGCTTTCGCTCACTTGTAAATCAAAAGGGGCATAAAAAGCAAAAGGCAAAAAAAAAACTCTCCCATCCGGGGAAGAGAAAATGGTTTGCCCCGGCGCTGATTCATCGGGGAAAGTGTTGGAGACGTTTAGCAGGAGCTAAAATCTTCTATATCAGGTTGTCCGCAGGGCTGAACACGTTGCCCACTCCTACTAACGTTTTTGCCCCTCACTTTGCAAACAATGATGACAGTAGCATTTCCTAAGGGTGTAATGTGAAGAGGGCAGCACGCCCGACCGAAACATTTTTTTTTTTTTTGTTATAAAAACACGGGGTGCACATAATAAATAATACTATACCTTGGAAATTCATTACATCTGGGTCCCCTTTTTAAAAGTTTTTTAATAATTACTGATGTTGTCCACCTGACTCCTTATCGAAGTTTCAATGTGTGCACATTTATACCCATTTCTGAAAAGCAAACAATTAGCATAACTGCGTAGGAGTCGAAAAGTCAGTGGTATCAATGTCACGAAATGTACTGTTTCCTGGGTGAGGCCATAAATAGGGGAGCCTTACTGGCCCGTCTTCCGTCCAGAGAGTGGGAGAAGGAATAGATGGGTTGCCCCTAGCTTGGGGTTTTTTGTGGCGTTGCAACGACGCGACCCCAGCTCTGCTTCGGCCGCACATGATCCACATATTCATGTGATAAAGGGGGTGGGTTTCCCTTAAATAGTTCCCGTAGAAATCTCCCTCCCCCGAATTATTGCCAGGGGGAAAGCTGTGGGGACAGGGTAAGGACCACGAATTTTGGGACAAGTTTGTGCTCCCGGGGGTCTGCGCGGGGTTTGAGAAAACATAATTTTTGAAACGGGTTCCCTTGCTTTTCCTTGGCGCGGGCATTGCGCTCAGACGTAAACCCTTTTTAGCTTTCAAAGGTTCTTCGTACCCGCTGGAAGAAACGCGTTGTCCCATCTTTTACTCATGGGGTTATCAGTATTAAAGTAGGTCTAGGTGGAGCAAACAGAATTTCTATGGTAAGCGCTTGTCATCCCATACAAAGCAAAATGAGGTGTCTCACCGACGAGCTGTTGAGGGGGGAATTTAATGACATGAACATCGGGGTACCTCATCCCATGTAGTACAATTGGGTTAAACGGTTACTCTGAGCACCCCCAGGACTTTGCGATTTGTCGTTCACCCAAAACTTTACCGCAGGGTGCGTGGAGTCTGGGCTTGGTGAATTTGATCTGGGCAAGACCTGAAATTATTATTTAAAATCAACCCATTGTCTGACAAAAAGGCATGTGGGCAAGTATGCGAAGAAAACATGCTCAGGGAAAGCCTAGCGCCGTTTGGGCGGTTTTTCAGGAATGGGTACAAATTTTATGTACCGCGTCAAGTTTTCCATTCAGAGGTGTTTTTTCCCCTTTCTCCGAGGTCGAGAATTTCGTAAACAGGTCGACAGAAGTTCTTCCCGGGGCTCCTTTGTAAGGGGATACTTTAAATGGGGTTAGGCCCCTGTTGGCCCCTTGTACGGGGGGAAAACAAAACACTGGAAACATGCTTGGGGGGTCCGCTCCATTTAGGCAAAAAATATTTCTTTTCTGCCTGTTTGATCTGCGCCCTTCCCCGGGGTGCGCTAACCTGGGACATTTGGTCAACCTAAGGTAGCTGGTATCAGGACTCTGGTATCCCCAGTTTTAAAGGTTCTGCCGGGGTCCACAGTGGCAACAGGGCACAGTACCCCCTGGTTGACCCCCAAAACCCTTCAGTGGAACGGGAGACTTGACCTGTAAGTAACGCCTCCTTGGTCGGGAAAACGAAGGATGGAGCCCACACGGGTCCGTGTTGGGCTCTCTCGGATCCTAAAGAGAACTAATTCCCGACCTCCGAATGCAATGCCTCGACGGGGGCATCAGACAAAATTTTGTTACCTGGGACATGCAATTTCAGGGTTGTTTAGCCCGAACGTGAGGCCACCGAGCATGCTTTCCCGAGGGGTTTTCTTATTCGCCCAAAAAGGGCCAATAAGGGAAATGATCTGTGAAAATTCTTGATAGATAATGAAAGATGATATCCCGAAAATGCTCAGGGCCCAAAATGGCTAAATTCTAGCTTGTCAAGAAATAATTGACTTCTGCTTTAGTAGGCACGGCTAGATACCCCAATAGGCTGTTGTTACATTAGTTTCCCCCCTGTGAAAAGACTGCACCGATGCCAATTTTGCTGGCCTCAGTCTCAAAGGGAATGCCCTTGGGGAAATCAGGGAATCTGGTTGGGGTGAGTTAACTTTTTTAAGGGGGGCAAAAGCTCGTTCCCGACCCACTCCACTCAAAACGGCATTTCTTGGTAAGCGTGTCAGGGGGCAGCAATGGTGGGAGAAAACCCGCGTAAAGGTGCGGTAGAAAAAACCCCCCGGCCCTTTAAGGACCGGACTGATCCACTGCATGGGTTGGGGAATTTTTTCACGGCCGAGATTTTTGACTGTCCGTCTTTATGTCATTTTGAGTCACTACGTTACCCAGAAATTTTATTTCCTTCCCGGGGGAAAGGGAAAAATTTGGGGAGCTTTACCTTAAGGTTTGCCTGAGCTAGCCCGTCTAATACCCCATCAAGTTTCTCAAGATGGACGGGGCATCTTGCGACAGACTATGAGATCTCCAGGTAGCATAGGTGCACCTGGGGGGTAGGAAAACTGTCCATCAAACGACAAACGTGATTGGGTTCCGCACAGCCGAAAGGGATCCCCCTGAACGGTAAGACCCGTTGGGATGAGAAGCTGAACCTCTGCTTCTCATGGAGGGGGATTGCCGAAACCCTTGAAGAAAATAAAAAGTTAAAAGACCTTTTTATCGCCCATGTTCTGAACAGGTCGTTTAGAACTGGCAACAGAAAGCGTCGGGATCGTAATGCATTCGTTTCCCGTAATCGATAACAGGGCCCAGGTTCCGTCCTTCTTGGGGGCCCGAAAAAGGGGGGGCATTCTGGGGGGGGGAACCTCAATACTCCATCAGGAGTTTCCCCGTAAAGGTTCTTGGCAAAGACTCTTTTGCGCATGTGGCGGCGATACGCATACTAAAATGGGGGTTGTACCTTTTTCAAGTGGAATACGGGTGAAGATCAGTGGGGGTCAAAACCCTTGACTCCCATCTAGTGCGACTGCAGAACATGCACGATTGAGAACCGGAGGGAAATTTTGGGGCCTTTCAGGATAGTCTGTCAAAGTAGATCATCTTTCCGCACTGGCCGGGGGTTGGGAAGGTCGCAGCAGATCGCCCGGGAAATGCACCACAAAGGGGTCAGGGGGCTTCCCCCTCCAATCTCACCGGGGAGGGGAAATTGCAGGTCGACAAGTGAGGTATTCTTTTGCAGGGGGGAAAATTTTCGACTGGCATGTTACAACAAGGACTTTCAACTTTCCCCGTTGCACTGTGGCAAGGATGGTTCAAGGGAGAGGCCTTGACCGGCAGTTTCGGTTTTCAACCCCACATGGGGCTCCTTCAAAACTTGCCTCACGTTCAGTAACAGGAAATTTAGCGGTTGCTGACAAAGTGACGTCATACTTTGTAAAGCAGTAACTTGCTGCTGTGCCATGAACGGTCGACAGTGCCTGCCGACAGGGTACTGCGGCCTTGACAACTGCTGGTTTTACAAAAGCGTCAAGTTAGAGTGAAGGTTTGACTGGGCTTCCCAGATGGGTTTCACTGGTAATAAGCGCGATGGCCAGGGGGTGCGGGCAAAAGCTCTACTACGAGGTCGATCAGGAAAAGACCCACCCCCGGGGGGAAAGTGCTATGGAAACCACCCCGGGTTTCCCAAAGATTCTAGCACTGTGCTACTCTGAGACGAGTGCATGTAGTGGATCCTAAGCAAAGCCCAGAAGGGGAATCCACTCCCTTGAATTTGCTTTTTCCCTCAGCTGGATCTAAAGCGGATCCCAAGGTTGCCATGGTTTTAACCCTATGAGAGGTCACCTGGAAAACAATACCATCTAGACTAAGAATTTTGTGGACAGCTTGGACCCCGGACGCAAATTCTAAGTTGTACGACCACGAACCTCAGCAGATTTCCTGAACTCCTCCAAGGTTGAGGCAGAGGCTCTGTCAAAAAGGCCGCGTGAAGGCCAATGTTGGAAAAAAGTGGAGCGGAAAAGTTTTAAACCCCGAACCCGTACTAGGAAAAGGGCAGGTTATGGGGACAGTGGATCTGAGCGGGCCCCACGGTTTTTCATACCAAACATGAAAGGGATGACAGGGCCGACGAAATCCCCCGGGGTCACAGCGCTTGAGGTCGATGCTTGTTGACGAGGCTCGACCTGGAAAGGGGGACGGGCGAGTCTCGGTAAAAACGTCAAGACATCTGTTTTTTCACTGTCGGAAGCGTATCACTGCCCCGGGCAGCGAAAAAAATTGCGGACGGGGGCGGGAAAACAGGGGACTCCCACAGGGTTTTATTTCTTTCGTGGTTTCGGGGAAGCCTCTTCCCCGAATAGGTTTCATTGCGCGCCGACTGCTTTCCCACCACTACGCATATTCACAGCTTGTTACATCATGGGAGGTATGACTGGAAGTATTTTGGTACATACAGACTCCCCCCGCGAGGTGAGCATGGGGAAGTGACGGTTCCTTGATACTGAGCGTGGGGGCGGTTAGGGCTACTTGAACTGGCATGGGGACGGTTCGGTTACTGGATACTGAGGTGGGGGACTGTGACGGATACTTTGGGGGGGATTGGTTTTGAACATCCGATCGGTGTGCCCCGTTTGCCACTTTAAAAACAAGTCCTCCCGCTTAGCAGGTGAGGTTGGGGGTGGTGTCTGTGGGACATTTCGCCTGGCCCCAGGAAAGTCGTGCGCTTTTTCGTATGAGATGACTGTTGTTACTGTGGTAAATTTTTTTACTTAGGGGTGTTAGTGGGACTGGGGTTGGGAAAACTTTGTGGGCGGCTTTTGACGCAGCGGCAAAAGTGATTTCCCGGCTGCTCCCCGCGGGGTCACTTGGACGGCGCCAGAGGATGGGTATAGGATCATCCGCAAAGGGGAAAAATTACCTTGTCGGCAGGCGGTTTTGTAGCGTAAATGGCTTTTTGCCCCGGACGTGTGCTGGGGCCCCGAGTCCTAGGCATCATGGCACCTCGGAGGTTAGGGGGGATCCCTCCGCATGTGCCAAAGCCAGATGGGGATGATGTCTTCAGTTTAAATACAGTTGTCCCATTCACTACTTAGTGGAGCTGTGGCATCAAAAAAGTTTTTGGGCGGCTTGCCAAAGGCAATGCAAAGCCGGGGCTTTCGTGCGGTATTGACATTGGGCCCAAAGACGCGGGGGAACGAGTCAATTAATGGTGTTGGCGATACCCCGAAAAAACGCCTAATTTTCCTTAAGTTTTGTCCCAAAACTAAAATTTTCAAACGGATTTAGCTGCAAAAGGCCCTATTCATCCTGGGTGGATCCACTGCTGCAACAGCAGCACGAAAGTCTGTGCGCCGGGGGATATCAAAAAAGGGCCTTAAACAGTGTCTCGCTGACTGCAGCCTGGCTTAACCTATTTGAACGACCGTCAAAAAATAAGGGTTGGGTTGGACGATGAGCCGGCCCCCTGGTGGGCGGGTTGAGCCCAAGTTGCCAACTGTACGGGGGCCCTTTATGCCCTGCCGCGTGTTCTGCTGGGTGAGGCACCCTTGCTAGCACCCGCAGAATTGGACTAAAAGGGATGGCACTGCGTTTCTTAGTCATGACGTCAATTGTTTTAAATACAAATAGGTCACGAAGGGGTAAAAAGGTCAGAGCAAGAAATGGTATGCCCTGGCTCAATTCAACACAGAGCAGAGAGAAATCAGCACCACTTTTAAGGTAAATGCTTAGTGATGGGAAAAAATTTTAGCAAAACAACAACAAAAAAAAAATAGTGGTACACTTGAAACACAAAATGAGATGAGCAAGTGAAAGAATACAGGGAAGTGCACAAAATGAAGAAGGGTGGTCAATAATTTCACCCGGGTTGGCAAAAAAATTTATGAAAAGGAGTTGAAAAAAAAATGTAAAAATGGTAGCAAAAAATTGCACAAAAATTTAAAAAAAATCAGGTACTAACAACACTAAACTGTGTGCAAGCACAGTTTAAAATTTGCAGGTGTAGCAGTTGCAAATTGGAAAGCAAAAAAGTAATTCACTTGACAAAGGGAAAATTGAAACAGCAAAAATATCAGAGAATGGGATTGTTTCCAAAAAACACAGAAAAAAAAAATAACTGTATCAAGAATGCTATATTGCACAAAAAAAAAAATAATTAAAAATGCAAATTATTAAAAATTTAAGAAAAAGGGGAAAGGTTAACTGGGTTTTGCAGGGGTACACTGGTGTTAGCAGGGTGTACATGTGTTTGCGGGTGGACACTGGGGTTGCAGGGTGTTTCATGGTGTTAGCAGGGGGTACATGGTGTTTGCAGGGTGTCACTGGTGTTAGCGGGTGTACACTGGGTTTTGAGGGTGTACCTGGTGTTTGCAGGGTTTTTACACTGGGGTTTTGCAGGGTGTCCTGGTGTTGGGGTGTACATGGTGAGCAGGGTGTACACGGCAAAACAAAAATTTTTACAATCTCAAGGTAAAATTAATGAACTTCACAAGTAATTTTGGTAATTAATGGTAAATAAGCAGGTTCCCAAAATACACTCAATGACTTGGGTATACAAAATAGCAAAATGTAATGCACATGGTGATATTCACAGATAAAACATAGAATATATGTAGAGCAAATAAATGGGGAAACAGGAGAAAAGTGTAATGGGCTAGGCACAGATTGTTTCATGCAGGTAGAATAAACTAATACTTAAGTACTTGAAGATTCACTTATTAAAAAAAAAAAAAACTAACAAACAAAACAGTGCAGGGTTGTCAACAATCTGTGATAACTTGCAGGTGCAACTAACAAAAATTAACAGCACACAGGAATTACTTGCAACTGTATGTGAGAGGTAAATTGTATAAATGGTTAACACTGAAAAAATTTAAATCAATAACTGAGGGGGCAAAGATGCAGAATAAAATACTGGAATTTAAAATGTAGGAGTGCAAAAAAAATTTACAAAATTTAAGAAGCTGTAGGTAAGTGGCAAAATGTGCACTGATGACAAACTGAACAATTTACTGAAGTATGGCTTCAGTAACTGTAACTGTATTGGTGCAGGACAGTTAATAATGTCGCAAAATATTAGGAAATGTTTGGTAAGTCACTGTTTACTTAACTTTGAGTGCAGGAGATGGACGAAGGTACTGGGTGCTGCAGGTCCTGAAACTTTCAGTGATGCTCTAGTAAACACTACACGCCTCGTAGCATTTGTTACTGCTATGGGGCTTCAGTGACGTGGGAAAAAATTTATCAGAATGGACTTGGGAAGAACAGGAAAGAGAGGTTACTCTGTGGAGATATAAGATATGAGGGGAAAAGTGGCTAATCGGCGTGTTTCCACAGCTGTGCGTGGTTTGTTTACACGGGTTTAAGTGTGTCTGGGCGCGCTGACTGACTGCGGCTTCAGCACATGGAGAACAAAACATTTACTGCACTACTCGAACGTGCTAAAAACAAGCTTAAGTGAAACTATGAACTGGGATGAGTAAATTTTACTGTAACAAATCACTGGGGAAAACAGAACTGGTGATGAACTGGGAATGTAACAGCAAGGGAAAGAAAAAAAATTTAACTGGGCAACACAAAAAAAAACTACATGGCTGGAGATACGTAGACGCTGAGTAGTTGTAGACACTATGATAGTCAAAGAGCTGCTGTAGACGGCGTGGGGGGGTGAACTAAGCTGGCTTAGGGGCTAAGCCAACTGGGTTCCCAGTGGTTAAGCCAGGTAGAACTTCTTGGAGGAAACTGGGAAGAACACAACACACATGGACAGCGAGATGGACATCGTTGCGCAGCAGAGGAGGCTTGTAGAGGAGGCTGGTGCTTTACACGCTGCCCAGGGTATCAACCAACCCAGAGCTGCCTCGTGGTCACGCGTGGAGCCACATGAAGCCAAAAACACTAAACGACCTCACCTCTACTTCTTGTAGCTGAGAAGGGCGTAGGGACGCTGTAGGAGGCAGGAGAATGGTGCTGGAGAGTGTTGAAGGGCTGTAGAGAGGGTGATGAGGTGAACACGTGACTGCTAAGGCTGGAGATGACGCCGTGACACCTATGTCCAGATTTTGTGGGGAAAATCTAGGACGAAGATCTATCTCAGGTCCCGTCAAGACGCTGGGAGTAACAGATACTCTTTAGGCCAGCAGGTGCGTTGGATGACGACGGATGATGTTGACTGGCGTCGACCGATGGTGTTGACCCCCTGAAGAGGCTCACAATGCCATTGACTCCGCTGTCACCACTGTTATTGCTGTTCATGCTGTTGAACAGCAGTTTGGTGCCGATGAAGGTAGCATAGGTAGCAATGATACGGCCGTGGACTAGTTTGCCTTTAATTGGATAGGAGTGAGTACACAACGGGCAGTGTGAGGGAGTGACCGCGAGCCAGTCCGTGGAGAGGAAGCACTTGTGTCTCTCAAGTCGGTCGGCCTAGGAGTGAGAGCGGATGGGCTGAGCCTCCCACTGACCTAAGTGAGCCTACGGAGGGCAGCACCTAAATGCCACGAAATATGAACTAGTCAGAGCAGACGGCTAGGCTGTGTGTTCTGACAGTACAGGCTGTCTACAATAGCAGAGGTTAGTCTAAGCGTCCTCAGACTAGTTTTCTACACATAACTGCATTCTGACAGTCTTGAGGTGAATGAAACAAGTCTCAATGGAGAGTCATAACAGGTACAACTCAGGCATGACATCAACGAACGGCGAGCATATGAGCTTTCTGTAAATGGGGGCTCAGACGCTGGTAATCTGATGCCTGAACTGACTACTGTCAGTTGTCAAACAGTCACAGTGCAGTGACATGTAACACAAGGGTGTTACCAATGGTCTGGGCTCAGACTGCGCTATGGTCTATACACATATCTGGGCTCAGACCACACATCAGGACACACGGAAAACTGCACACCCACACTGCACATGTGGTTACAACATGGCTTGCACTAGCAAAGGATGCTTTTCTGCGCAAAAATCGACACTAAGGTATTCACGAACGTATGAGAACACTAGTAAGGAACACTGACTGAGAGGAATTAACACATGACATATATCTTCTCTCACTCCTTGACAATACCATAAACAATATCTATTTCTACAACTACATAGCTGACATCAGTGACATACTACTATATAGAAAGCCGCTTGTTATGCAGAGCATTTGGGCAAATTAGGACAGTTTTGTCCCAGGATGCGACCCACACCAGTCGACTAACACCCAGGTACCCATTTTATACTGATGGGTGAACAAGGACAGCAGGTGTTTCACAGAAACATGTCCTAATGTTTTCCAGCCATACCAGAGATTCGAATTTCGGACCTCAGTTTGTGAGCTGAGTGCGCTAACTATAACACTGTCAATGTGACATCTTGTGGTGATGTCAGGCATGATGTCATGAGGGATGTCGTAGGGTGACATTGCGAGGTGACGTCGTGGTTGACATGAGGTGACGTCGGGCAGTCGTCGCAAGGTGATGTCATTCGGTGACACTGCATGATGTCAGGGCAGAGGTCTAGGGTGATGTCAGGCAGCATGGTGACGTCGCATGGTGGCGTCAGGCAACATGCTGGAGTAACGTCATGCAAGGTGACATCAGGTAGACGTCCAGGGTGACGTTGGGCAGACGTCGTGAGGTGACGTCGGGCAGACGTCCTGGGTGAAGTCGCAAGAGGATATCAGGCAGCAGACAACAGCATGTGGCTTTGAACATCTGGCTTGGTAACTCATGTGGCTTGCTCCACATGGCTTGTAGATCCACGTGGCCTTATCCAAACGTGGCTTCGTGATCTACATGACATCGAGTGACATCAGGCACTCGGATACACATCTCTGGCAAAGAATTCACACTGAATTAATAGAAAAGCAGCAGAAAAAGTGTGAGAGTGAAGTGGTGTATGCTGGTGTGAGATGAGGGTGGGTGGTGTATAGTGAGGGAGGATCCGGCCGTGTCCTCGGCATCCCACATACCCACTTGGAGAATCAACCACACCGGATGAAGAGTACCACACAAACTCTCTCACCTCTCACTTGCTGAAATAGCCGTGCTGAGCTGAACAACAACAATAACACAAATATAGAGGTGACGCTGAACACGTGACTGAAGAACAGCGTGGGATGCTGTGGAGACCCAGGTAATGCCACGAAGTTTTCTCGAGGAAAATTCAGTAAATTTCGGCCTGGATCCTGCTGATCCTGTGTCTGAATGATGAAACTTTCAGACACGACTTCAGGACAACTTGTAGAGAGACGGATGCTCTTGTATGGGGCGATGTAGTGGAGACAACATCTTCAGCTTCCTTCCTTCTTTCCTCTGGGCAATACACTTGCTGCGACCACCGCTTCCACCAATATTACAATTGATTTGTATCCTGTGCCAGCCAGGGATCAATAATAAGGCTTCAGAGGCAACGTTTAGTTTTATTGGGTTCTTGGCACATAGGCAGTGTGTTTAAGTTGCCCAGGCCCAGAGGGTGACAGAGTAGACCTTTTTGACTGAGTGAAGTCATAAACACTGTTTACTAAAGTCGTAAACACTGTTGACTGAGTGAAGTCATAAACACTGTTGACTGAGTGAAGTCATAAACACTGTTGACTGAGTCACGTCGGCTCCCAGAGTGAGACAGGGATAAGCGTGGTGTGGGCTGAGCTTGGTAGGCCTATGCCACTTGGTGTCATCACCATAGTGCCGAGAAATACGAACCCAAATGGGCATACAGATTTTTGCGAAATTATTGCTTGCCTTATTCGGCAAAATTGCAAGTTTTACCTATTCGGCACGACATATATATATATATATATATATATATATATATATATATATATAATATATATATATATATATATATATATATATATATATATATATATATATATATATATATATATAAACGCACTATGCAGAAACAAGCTGGTATATACAAAGCAGGACTTGATACTGCTTCTGGGGACGGTCAAGATTCCCAGGAGCACTCTTATCCACTCAGCCACGAATGCCACATAAACTGGGTAGTTTGGTTCACAAGCCATGTTTCTTTCCCTTCCCGGGCACGTCAGTGAGCCTCAAACATGAATTCAAGCTATTTCAATCTCCTCCAGGAGGTCCGGTGACCTCACTGACCACTTGCAGAGTTCACTATTTGTGACTTCTTTCTTTAGGGGTACGTGAGGAGCACAGTTTACGTACCACCACTACCTGTAACCTTGGAGGAGCTGAAAATTTCGATCACTGAAGCAGTTCGCATGATAACACCAGATATACTGCCTAGCGTCTGGACCGAATTGGACTATCGCATCGATGTTTGCCGAGCAACCAGAGGGGCGCACATTGAGTGCCTTCAAGGCTACCCTATACCACATGAAACTGAATGAAATCCTGCATCTGAAGCTACTGACTTTGAAAGATTATTACAGTAAAGTTACAAGTTATACCTGTTTGAAATCAGGGAGTGATTTTGTGGCCACCCTATATATATATATATATATATATATATATATATATATATATATATATATATATATATATATATATATATATATATATATATATATGCAGGACAACCCACGGGGGGGTGGAAATCTTTAGCTCAAGTACTTCACACTTCTCAGTGCGTCATCAGGAGCTGTGCAATGTTGCAAGAGAGGAACCACAGTAGGGAGAGAGGTCTCTGAGTAGCGTAGGTGTCACTGTCCACGTTTACCCTTAGTCTGGGTTAGTGGACGGTGCCAACCCCACCCTACCATCATCCCCCTACTCTCCATGTGGGGTAGGAGGGTTTCTGAAATGTCAAGTATGAAATTATAAGATATAAAAAGCCAGCCCTAAGCTTTTTCTAATCGTTTAAACAGGTCATGTGGTTCGAGAAAATAAGTTTCTCGTTAGATACTGTACACATTGATTGCTATTATTCTGTGTGATCTTTTCAAATAATGAAAGAAGGGAATACAATGTGCTCTTTGTCCATTTAAATGTCCTGCTCTGAGGTACTCGAATGTTCTACTGATGTATTTAGAAGTATCTCTTCCTAAATATTGTCTACTATTTCCCCCATACATGGGGATCTTCCATGCCTATCCGATAATATTTCTATCTCGTGGACGGTGACACTTACGCTACTCTGAGACTTCTCTCCCTGCCTTGGTTGCTCCCTTGCAACATTGCACAGCTCCTGATGACGCACTGAGAAGTGTGAAAATACTTGAGTTAGATATTCCCCCCTTCCCCCCTTTCCCCCCTTCCTCCTTCCTCCCCGTGGCTTGTCCTGCATAGTTAAGATCACCCGTCTGCGATTGTTTGCATGTATATATATATATATATATATAATATATATATATATATATATATATATATATATATATATATATATATATATATATATATATATATATATATAGTTGTCTGTTTACGTTCAATCCGTTTTTGGAAACAGGAGTCTATCCTTTCATAGTTGGTCAGTACAGTTGTTGAGCCCTTCTCAATATCTTGGAATAGGTGATTGTACTCTCTTGATTACTGGGAGCAGGTGCTTAGCCTTTCTCAGTTGCTAAGAACAGGTGCGTCCTCTCTCAGTAGCTGGGAGTAGGTGTGTTCTCTCTCAGTTGCTGGGAACAGGTGCGTCCTTCCTCAGTTGCTGGGAACAGGTGTGTCCTCCATAAGTTGCTGGCAACAGGGGTGTCTTCCCTCAGTTTCTGGGAACAGGTGTGTCCTCCCTAAGTTGTTGGCAACAGGTGTGTCCTCCCTCAGTTGCTGGGAACAGGTGTGTTTTCCCACAGTTGCTGGAAACAGGTATGTCCTTCAGTTTCTGGAAACAGGTGTGTCCTCCCTCAGTTGCTGGGAACAGGTGTATCCTCCAGTTGCCGGGAACAGGTGTGTCCTTCAGTTGCTGGAACAGGTGTGTCCTCTCTCAATTGCTGGGAACAGGTGTGTCTCTTAGTTGGTTGGGAATAAGTGTGTCCTTCCTCAGTTGCTGGGAACAGGTATGTCCTCCCTCAGTTGCTGGGAAAAGGTGTGTCCTCCCTCAGTTGCTGGGAACAGGTGTGTCCTCCCTCAATTGCTGGGAACAGGTATGTCCTCCCTCAGTTGCTGGGAAAAGGTGTGTCCTCCCTCAGTTGCTGGGAACAGGCGTGTTCTCCCACAATTGCTGGGAACAAGTGTGCCCTATCTCTCTCAGTTGCTAGGAACAGGTGCATCCTCTCTCTCAGTTGTTGGGAACAGGTGTGCCCTCTCTCTCAGTTGCTGGGAACAGGTATGTACTCACTCTCTCAGTTGCAGGGAGAAGGTGTGTTCTCTCTCAGTTGCTGAGAACAGGTGTATACTCTCAACTGCTAGTAATAGGTGTTTCCTTCAGTTACTGGGAACAGGTGTGTCCTCCCTCACTTCCTTGGAACAGGTGTGTCCTCTCTCTCAGTTGCTAGGAATAGGTGTATCCTCTCTCTCAGTTGCTAGGAACAGGTGTATCCGCTCTCTCAATTGCTGGGAACAGGTGTGTTCTCTCTCTCTCTCTCTTAGTTGCTGGGAACAGGTGTGTCCTCTCTCTCTCAGTAGCTGGGAACAGGTGCCTCCTCTCTCTCAATTGCTGAGGACAGGTGTGCACTCTCAGCTGCTGTGAATAGGTGTGTCCTTCAGTTGCTGGGAACAGGTGTATCCTTCAGTTGCTGGGGACAGGTGTATCCTCTCTCTCTCTCACTTGCTGGGAACAGGTGTATCCTCTCTCAGTTGCAGGTAACAGGTGTGTCCTCTCTCAGTTGCTGGAACACGTGTGTCTCTCAGTTGGTGGGAATAGGTGTGCTCTCCTTCAGTAGCTAGGAATAGGTGTGTCCTCTCTCAGTTGCTAGGAACGGATGTGTCCTCCCTTAGTTGCTCTGAACAGGTGTATCCTCCATCAGTTTCTGGGAACAGCTGTATCCTTCCTCATTTGCTGGGAACAGTTGTGTCCTTCAGTTCCTGTGAACAGGTGTGTTCTCCCACAGTAGCTGGGAACAGGTGTTTCCTTCAGTTGCTGGGAACAAATGTGTCCTCTCTCAGTTGCTGGGAACAGGTGTGTCCTCCCTCAGTTGCTGGGAGCAGGTGTGTCCTTTCAATTGCTGGGAACAGGTGTGTTCTCCCACAGTTGCTGGGAACAGGTGTGTCCTATCTCTCTCAGTTGCTAGAAACAGATGTATCCTTTCTCTCAGCTGTTAAGAACAGATGTGCCCTCTCTCTCAGTTGCTGGGAACAGGTATGTCCTCTTTCTTTCAGTTGCTGGGAACAGGTGTGTCCTCTCAGTTGCTAGGAACAGATGTATCCTCTCTCTCAATTGCTGGGAACAGGTGTGTCCTCTCTCTCAGCTACTGGGAACAGGTGTGTTCTCTCTCTCTCTGTTGCTGGGAACAGGTGCATCCTCTCTCTCGATTGCTGGGAACAGGTGTGTATTCTCAGTTGCTGGAAACAGGTGTGTCGTCTCTCTCTCAGTTATTGGAAACAGGTGTCTCCTCTCTCAGTTGCTGGGAACAGGTGTATCTGTCTCTCAGTTGCTGGGAACAGGTGTGTCCTCGATCAGTTGCTGGGAACAGGTGTGCCCTCTCTCTCAGTTGCTGGGAACAGGTGTGTACTCTCAGTTCCTAGTAATAGGTGTTTCCTTCAGTTGCTGGGAACAGGTGTGTCCTCTCTCACTTCCTTGGAACAGGTGTGTCCTCTTTCACTTCCTTGGAACAGGTGTGTCTTCTCTCTCAGCTGCTAAGAACAGGTATGCCCTCTCTCTCTCAGTTGCTGGGAACAGGTGTATCCTCTCTCTCAATTGCTGGAAACAGGTGTGTCCTCTCTCTAAGCTGCTGGGAACAGGTGTGTCCTCTCTCTCAGCTGCTGGAAACAGGTGTGTTCTCTCTCTCTCTGTTGCTGAGAACAGGTGCATCCTCTCTCTCGATTGCTGGGAACAGGTGTGTATTCTCAGTTGCTGGGAACAGGTGTGTCGTCTCTCTCTCAGTTGCTGGAAACAGGTGTGTCCTCTCTCATTTGCTAGGAACGGGTGTGTCCTCTCTCAGCTGCTGGGAACAGGTGTGTCTGTCTCTCAGTTGCTGGGAACAGGTGTGTCCTCCCTCAGTTGCTGGGAACAGGTGTGCCCTCTCTCTCAGTTCCTTGGAACAGGTGTGTCCTCCTTAAGTTGCTGGGAACAGGTGTGCCCTCTCTCTCAGTTCCTTAGAACAGGTGTGTCCTCTCTCTCAGTTTCTGGGAACAGGTGTGTCCTCTCTCAGTTGCTAGGAACGGGTGTGTCCTCTTTCAGTTGCTGGGAGCAGATGTGTCCTCTCAATTCCTTCCAACAGGTGTGCCCTCTCTCTCAGTTGCTGGAAACAGGTGTGTCTTCTTTCTCAATTTCTGGGAACAGGTGTGTTCTCTCTCAGTTGCCGGGAACAGGTGTGTCGTCTCTCAATTGCTAGGAACAGGTGTGTCCTCTCTCAGTTGCTTGGAACAGGTCTGTCCTCTGTCAGTTGCTAGGAACAGGTGTGTACTCTCTCATTTGCTTGGAACAGGTATACTCACCTAGTTGTGGTTGCAGGGGTCGAGTCACAGCTCCTGGCCCCGCCTCTTCATTGGCCGCTACTGGGTCACTCTTCCTGCTCCATGAGCTTAATCATATCTCTTGTTAAATCTATGTATGGATCCTGCCTCTACTACATCGCTTCCCAAACTATTCCACTTCCTGACTACTCTGTGAAAGAGGAAATACATCCTAACATCCCTGTGATTCATCTGAGTCTTCAACTTCCAACTGTGACCCTTTGTTGCTATGTCCCATCTCTGGAACATTCCGTCTCTGCCCACCTTGTCGATTCCTCTCAGTATTTTATATGTTGTTATCATGTCCCCCCTATCTCTCCTGTCCTCCAGTGTCGCCAGGTCGATTTCCCTTAACCTCTCCTCGTAGGACATACCCCTTAGCTCCGGGACTAGTCTTGTTGCAAACCTTTACACTTTCTCTAGTTTTCTTACATGCTTGGCTAGGTGTGGATTCCAAATTGGTGCTGCATACTCCAATATGGGCCTAACGTACACGGTGTATAGGGTCCTGAACGATTCCTTATTAAGATGGTGGAATGCTGTTCTGAGGTTTGCTAGGCGCCCATATGCTGCAGCAGTTATTAAGTTGATGTGCGCTTCAGGAGATGTGCCTGGTGTTATACTCACCCCGAGATCTTTTTCCTTGAGTGAGGTTTGTAGTCTATGGCCCCCTAGACTGTACTCCGTCTGTGGTCTTCTTTGTCCTTCCCCAATCTTCATGACTTTGCGCTTGGTGGGGTTAACTCCAGGAGCCAGTTGGTGGAACAGGCCTGCAGCCTGGTCCACCAACCTCCTTGCCTGGTCCTCGTCCGATTGGATTCTTCTCATAAACTTCACATCATCTGTAAACAGGGAAACTTCGGAGTCTATTCCTTCCGTCATGTCATTCACAAATACCAGAAACAGCACCGGTCCTAGGACTGACCCCTGTGGAACCCCACTTGTCACAGGCGCCCACTCTGACACCTCGCCATTACCATGACTCGCTGTTGTCTTCCTGACAGGTATTCCCTGATCCATTGCAGTGCCTTCCCTGTTATCCCTGCTTGGTCCTCCAGCTTTTGCACTAATCTCTTGTGTGGAACTTTGTCAAACACCTTCTTACAGTCCAAGAAAATGCAATTTACCCACCCCTCTCTCTCTTGTCTTACTACCGTCATCCTGTCATTGAACTCCAGTATGTTTGTGACACAGGATTTCCCGCTCTCCCTCTCTTGCTAGGAACAAGTGTATCCTCCTTCAGTCGCTAGGAACAGGTGTCTTCACTCCACTCTCTAGTTTCTAGTAAGAAGACAATGCTTGAGAGAAATGTTGCTGTTGTTCTTTTGTTTTTGTTGCTGATGCTGTAATTAATATTATTATATTCACGGGAAAGCGCTAAACCTGTAGGAGTCATACATCGAGGGGCTAATGGTAGGTATTCAGGATTGATCCGAGGAATGAATGGGAAACTCCTGTTACTTGGATCAAGAGCCCTTCGCCAGCATCAGTGTTCGACATGTGAAGGCTGCCACAGATACCAGGTACACATATGCGTGACGAGAGTCAGGTACACTGGTGGGTGACCAGTGTCAGGTACACTGGTGTGTGATCAGTGTCAGGTACACTGGTGGGTGACCAGTGTCAGGTACACTGGTGTGTGATCAGTGTCAGGTACACTGGTGGGTGACCAGTGTCAGGTACACTGGTGGGTGACCAGTGTCAGGTACACTGGTGGGTGACCAGTGTCAGGTACACTGGTGTGTGATCAGTGTCAGGTACACTGGTGTGTGACCAGTGTCAGGTACACTGGTGTGTGACCAGAGTCAGGTACACTGGTGGGTGACCAGTGTCAGGTACACTGGTGTGTGACCAGTGTCAGGTACACTGGTGTGTGACCAGAGTCAGGTACACTGGTGTGTGATCAGTGTCAGGTACACTGGTGTGTGACCAGAGTCAGGTACACTGGTGTGTGACCAGAGTCAGGTACACTGGTGTGTGATCAGTGTCAGGTACACTGTGGGTGATCAGTGTCAGGTACACTGGTGTGTGACCAGATGTCAGGTACACTGGTGTGTGATCAGTGTCAGGTACACTGGTGTGTGACCAGAGTCAGGTACACTGGTGTGTGATCAGTGTCAGGTACACTGGTGGGTGATCAGTGTCAGGTACACTGGTGTGTGACCAGAGTCAGGTACACTGGTGTGTGATCAGTGTCAGGTACACTGGTGGGTGATCAGTGTCAGGTACACTGGTGGGTGATCAGTGTCAGGTACACTGGTGTGTGATCAGTGTCAGGTACACTGGTGGGTGATCAGTGTCAGGTACACTGGTGTGTGATCAGTGTCAGGTACACTGGTGTGTGACCAGTGTCAGGTACACTGGTGTGTGACCAGTGTCAGGTACACTGGTGTGTGATCAGTGTCAGGTACACTGGTGAGTGACCAGTGTCAGGTACACTGGGTGTGTGACCAGTGTCAGGTACACTGGTGTGTGACCAGTGTCAGGTACACTGGTGTGTGATCAGTGTCAGGTACACTGGTGTGTGACCAGTGTCAGGTACACTGGTGAGTGACCAGTGTCAGGTACACTGGTGTGTGATCAGTGTCAGGTACACTGGTGAGTGACCAGTGTCAGGTACACTGGTGTGTGACCAGTGTCAGGTACACTGGTGAGTGATCAGTGTCAAGTACACTGGTGAGTGACCAGTGTCAGGTACACTGGTGTGTGACCAGTGTCAGGTACACTGGTGAGTGATCAGTGTCAGGTACACTGGTGTGTGACCAGTGTCAGGTACACTGGTGAGTGATCAGTGTCCAGGTACACTGGTGTGGTGACCAGTGTCAGGTACACTGGTGTGTGACCAGTGTCAGGTACACTGGTGTGTGACCAGTGTCAGGTACACTGGTGTATGACCAGTGTCAGGTACACTGGTGTGTGACCAGTGTCAGGTACACTGGTGAGTGATCAGTGTCAGGTACACTGGTGAGTGACCAGTGTCAGGTACACTGGTGTGCGACCAGTGTCAGGTAACTGGTGAGTGACCAGTGTCAGTACACTGGTGTGTGATCAGTGTCAGGTACACTGGTGAGTGACCAGTGTCAGGTACACTGGTGGGTGACCTGTGTCAGGTACACGGTGTGTGACCAGTGTCAGGTACAACGGTGAGTGACCATGTCAGGTACCTGGTGTGTGTATCAGTGTCAGGTACACTGGTGAGTGACCAGTGTCAGGTACACTGGTGTGTGACCAGTGTCAGGTACACTGGTGGGTGACCTGTGTCAGGTACACTGGTGTGTGACCAGTGTCAGGTACACTGGTGTGTGACCAGTGTCAGGTACACTGGTGTGTGACCAGTGTCAGGTACACTGGTGAGTGACCAGTGTCAGGTACACTGGTTGTGACCAGTGTCAGAACACTGGTGGGTGACCAGTGTCAGGTAAACTGGGTGGGTGACCAGTGTCAGGTACACTGGTGGGTGACCAGTGTCAGGTACACTGGTGGGTGATCAGTATCAGGTACACTGGTGGGTGACCAGTGTCAGGTACACTGATGGGTGACCAGTGTCAGGTACACTGGTGGGTGATCAGTGTCAGGTACACTGGTGTGTGACCAGTGTCAGGTACACTGGTGTGTGACCAGTGTCAGGTACACTGGTGGGTGACCAGTGTCAGGTACACTGGTGAGTGACCAGTGTCAGGTACACTGGTGTGTGACCAGTGTCAGGTACACTGGTGTGTGACCATTGTCAGGTACACTGGTGTGGCCAGTTTCAGGTACACTGGTGAGTGATCAGTGTCAGGTACACTGGTGTGTGACCAGTGTCAGGTACACTGGTGGATGACCAGTGTCAGGTACACTGGTGAGTGATCAGTGTCAGGTACACTGGTGTGACCAGTGTCAGGTACACTGGTGTGTGACCAGTGTCAGGTACACAGGTATGTGACCAGTTTTAGATACACTGGTTCCCTACACTGGTGTCATGGCATAACTCTGGACCAGTGTCGTGGCATCATTCTGGACCAGTGTAATGACATTACTTTGGATCAGTGTCATGGCACTACTTTGGACCAGTGTCATGGCATTATTCTGGACCAGTGTCATGGCACCACACTGGACGAGAGTCATGGTACCGCCCTGGACCAGTGTCATGGCACCACTCTGGACCAGTATCATGGCACTGCTCTCTACCAGTTTCATGATACCACCCTGGACCAGTGTCATGGCGCTACTCTGGACCAATATCATGGCACTGCTCTCTACCAGTGTCATGGTACCCCACTGGACCAGTACCACCCTGGGCTTGTGTCATTCTACCACCCTGGGCTTGTGTCATGCTACCACCCTGGACCAGTGTCATGGTACCACCCTGGCTCAGTGTCATGGTACCACCTTGGACCAGTGTCATGGTACCACCCTGGATCAGTGTCATGGCACTACTCTTGACCAGCGTCATTGCACTACTGTGGACCCGTGTCATGGTACCACCCTGGACCAGTGTCATGGCACTACTCTGGACCAGTGTCATGGCACCACCCTTGACCAGTGTCATGACACTGTTCTGGACCAGTGCAATGGGAATGAAGCAGTTTGTGAGGAGGAGCTAGGAATTAAGACTTATCCCCTGCAAAGAAATTTAGGTGATTTATAGGCGAGTACACACACACACACACACACACACACACACAGAGAGAGAGAGAGAGAGAGAGAGAGAGAGAGAGAGAGAGAGAGGAGTAAGAGAGAGGATGAGAGAGAGAGAGAGAGAGAGAGAGAGAGAGAGAGATTTCTGAGAAATTAGAAAAGAGGTTGGAGAAGGAGAAGAAGAATTGGGAGGCACAATTCGAAACTGCAGTAGCCAGGATAAGGGAAGGAGATATAAATTATGCTAAGGTCATATCAGCCTGCCAAGAAGGGCCAACGAGTGAAAGGGAAGAGCAGCTGGGTGCAGATGGAGAAGGTGATAGGTCAAATGCAGAGGCACAACCATGCTACCAAGAGTCACTGGAAAAAACAAGGGAGAAAATGACCACGTGCAGAGAGGAACCAGAGTCACAGAGGGAGAGGCAATGGGAGGAGGAAAGGGCAAAATCAGTGTTTATCCATGGGCTTCAGGGGAGAGAGGAAAGGACACACACTGAAAGAAGGCAGGCAGAAAGAAAGGAGATTGAGAATATCATCACAGAAATAGGTGAAGAAGACATGGACGAAATTGTAAATTTTCAGAGAATAGGGGGGTACTTGATGGGGAGAAAACGACCGATCAAGCTGATTCTCAGGACAGAAACAGTGCAGAACAGGATCCTTCAAGAGAAACCACGGTTGAAGTACTCGGAAGAGTACAAGAGGGTGTTCCAAGACTGAGACAGAACACAAACAGAACGACAACAGCTGAAGGAGAAGACAAAAAAGCGAAAGAAGCTAGGAAAGGAGACAAGGACGGAACCAGCAGAGGTCAATCAGAGCAGGACAGAGCAGCAAGGGCAAGCACACACAGAACCATCCTCAGAATCCCACAACATATCACACCATCCCAACACTACAATCTACAATCAATACTCACAGCTTCCAACCAACACCGAGCTATAGAATACCACAGTATGCTACCAGGTCCCCCACCCTCACAAGCCCCCCAAACCACAGTGTTGGAGAGGAAACTGAAGGTATGGTACACAAACGCTGATGGAATAAAAAACAAGTGGGAGGAGTGGCATGAGAGTCAAAGAGGCATCGCCGGACATCATAGCTCTCACAGAAACCAAGCTTACAGGTATGATAACAGATGCCATCTTTCCAACGGGATACCAGATCCTGAGGAAAGACTGAGGGAACAGGGGGGGTGGAGGAGTGGCACTGCTGATCAAAAACCGATGGAATTTTGATGAGCTGGAGAGAGGAGACAGCGGAGAAGCAAGCGATTACATAGCAGGAGCGCTTCACTCCGGAGGTCCCAAAGTGGTAATTGCAGAACAGCAGGAGGCCAAGGCAAGAATATGATGAGAGCAATAGAGCGATGGTTGACACACTGGCTGCAGTGGCCAGAAGAGCTCATGCATGCAGGGCAAAGGTTCTGATCATGGGTGACTTTAACCACAAGGAAATCGATTGGAGCCACATGGGGGCCAAGACACATGGAGGGCTAAGATGATGGAGGTGGTACTGGAAAACTTCATGTACCAACACGTAAGGGACACTACAAGAGAGAGGAGAGGATGAACCAGCAAGACTGGACTTAGTATTCACCTTGAGTAGTGCAGATATTGAGGACATCACATACGAAAGACCCCTTGGGGCCAGCGATCATGTAGTTTTACGCTTCGAATACACATTAGAGCTACAAGTGGAGGGGAAAGCAGGAAGGCCAGGGCAAATGAAGCCAAACTACAAGAAACGGGACTACACAGGAATGAGGAACTTCCTGAACGGGGCTCAGTGGGACAGAGAACTGGCAGGGAAGCCAGTTAATGAGATGATGGAATATATAACAACCACGTGCAAGGAGGCTGAGGAGAGGTTTGTACCCAAGGGTAACAGGAATAATGAAAAAGCCAGGATGAGCCCATGGTTCATCCAAAGGTGCAGGGAGGCAAAAAACCAAGTGTGCTAGGGAATGAGAGAAATATAGAAGGCAAAGGACCCAGGAGAATAAGTAGAGCAGTCGTAGAGCCAGTAATGAATATGCACAGATAAGAAGGGAGGCCCAACGACAATATGAAAATGACATAGCAACGAAAGCCAAATCTGACTCGAAGCTGTTATACAGCCATATCAGGAGGAAAACAACAGTCAAGGACCAGGTAATCAGGCTAAGGAAGGAAGGAGGAGAGACAACAAGAAATGACCATGAAGTATGTGAGGAACTCAACAAGAGATTCAAAGAAGTATTCACAGAGGAAACAGAAGGGGCTCAAGAAAGACGGAGAGGTGGGGTACACCACTAAGTGCTGGACACAGTACACACAACCGAGGAAGAACTGAAAAGGCTTATGAGTGAGCTAGATACCTCAAAGGCAATGGGGCCAGATAACATCTCTCCATGGGTCCTGAGAGAGGGAGCAGAGGCGCTATGTGTACCTCTAACAACAATATTCAATGCATCTATCGAAACAGAGAGATTGCCTGAGGCATGGAAGACAGAAAATGTAGTTCCAATCTTTAGAAAAGGAGACAGACATGAAGCACTAAACTACAGACCAGTGTCACTGACATGTATAGTATGCAAAATCATGGAGAAGATTATCAGGAGAAGAGTGGTGGAACACCTAGAAAGGAATGATCTCATCAACAGCAGCCAACATGGTTTCAGGGACAGGAAATCCTGTGACACAAACCTACTGGAGTTCTATGACATGGTGACAGCAGTAAGACAAGAGAGAGAGGGGTGGGTGGATTGCATATTCTTGGACTGTAAGAAGGCGTTTGACACAGTTCCACACAAGAGAATAGTGCAAAAACTGGAGGACCAAGCAGGGATAACAGGGAAGGCACTACAGTGAATCAGTGAATACTTGTCAGGAAGACAGCAGCGAGTCATGGTACGTGGTGAGGTGTCAGAGTGGGTACCTGTGACCAGCGGGGTCCCACAGGGGTCAGTCCTAGGACCAGTGCTGTTTCTGGTATTTGTGAACGACATGACGGAAGGAATAAACTCCGAGGTGTCCCTGTTTGCAGATGACGTGAAGTTGATGAGAAGAATTCATTCGATCGAAGACCAGGCAGAGCTACAAAGGGATCTGGACAGGCTCCAGACCTGGTCCAGCAATTGGCTCCTGGAGTTCAACCACACCAAGTGCAAAGTCATGAAGATTGGGGAAGGGCAAAGAAGACCGCAGACGGAATACAGTCTAGGGGGCCAAAGACTACAAACCTCACTCAAGGAAAAAGATCTTGGGGTGAGTATAACACCAGGCATATCTCCTGAAGTGCCCATCAACCAAATAATTGCTGCAGGATATGGGCGCCTAGCAAACCTAAGAACAGCATTCCGAATCGTTCAGGACCCTGTTCACCGTGTACGTTAGGCCCAAATTGGAGTATGCGCCACCAGTTTGGAACCCACACCTAGCCAAGCACGTAAAGAAATTAGACTTATTAGAGGAAGAGCAAAGGTTTGCAACAAGACTAGTCCCAGAGCTAAGAGGTATGTCCTACGATGAGAGGTTAAGGGAAATCAACCTGACGACACTGGAGGACAGGAGAGATAGGGGGGACATAATAACGACATACAAAATACAGAGAGGAATTGACAAGGTGGACAACGACAGGATGTTCCAGAGATTGGACACAGTAACAAGGGGACACAGGTGAAGTTGAAGACGCAGATGAATCACAGGAATGTTAGGAAGTATTTCTTCAGCCACAGAGTAGTCAGGAAGTGGAATAGTTTGGGAAGCCATGTAGTGGAGGCAGGATCCATACATAGCTTTAAGCAGAGGTATGATAAAGCTCATGGTTCAGGGAGAGTGATCTAGTAGCGACCAGTGAAGAGGCGGGGCCAGGAGCTCGGACTCGACCCCCGCAACCTCAACTAGGTAAGTACAACTAGGTGAGTACACACACACACACACACACACACACACACACACACACACGTGAGCAGGTTTATAAATAAACAAAGTTATCAATATCTTTTAATCCTTCCAGCACAGTATTAACATATAACAGTGAAGAGATAACAGCGAGTCTCCTAGGTGTACCTAGAACAACTCTACCACGAGCCTCCTAGGTGTACCTAGAACAACTCTACCACGAGCCTCCTAGGTGTACCTAGAACAACTCTACCACGAGCCTCCTAGGTGTACCTAGAACAACTCTACCACGAGCCTCCTAGGTGTACCTAGAACAACTCTACCACGAGCCTCCTAGGTGTACCTAGAACAACTCTACCACGAGCCTCCTAGGTGTACCTAGAACAACTCTACCACGAGCCTTCTAGGTGTACCTAGAACAACTCTACCACGAGCCTCCTAGGTGTACCTAGAACAACTCTACCACGAGCCTCCTAGGTGTACCTAGAACAACTCTACCACGAGCCTCCTAGGTGTACCTAGAACAACTCTACCACGAGCCTCCTAGGTGTACCTAGAACAACTCTACCACGACCCTGTTAGGTGTACCTTGAACCACTCTACCACGAGTCTCCTAGGTGCACCTAGAACCACACTACCAAGAGACTCCTAGGAGTACCTAGAACCACTCTTCCACGAGCCTGCTAGGTGCACCTAGAACCACTCTACCACGAGCCTCCTAGGTGTACCTAGAGCCACTCTACCACGAGACTCCTAGGTATACCAAGAAGCACTCTACCACGACTACACATGAGCCGCTACACCCTACTCAAGCTGTCTCACTCTCACGTCTACACCCACTCATGGGCACACGTCCATGCACGCTCCCATTCATGCGCACACACACACCGAGGCTAGGAGCTGTGACTCGACACCTGCAACCACAACTAGGTGAGTATACACACACACACACATACACGTGCCTAAACACACACACACACACATACACGTGCCTAAACACACACACACACACATACACGTGCCTAAACACACACACCACACACACACACACACACACACACACACACATACACACACATACACACACACACACATACACACACACACACACACAACACACACACACACACACACACATACACACACACATACACACACACACACACACACACACACACACACACACACACACACACACACACACACACACACACACACATACACACACATACACACACACACACACACACACACACACACATACACACACACACATACACACACACATACACACACACACACACACACACATACACACACACACACACACACACACACACACACACACACACACACACACACATACACACACACATACACACACACACACACACGCTTGCCGGCGCAAACTGAACACAATGAACAAAACTGCTCATGAAGCAACTTCACAGACAGGTTATCACAAGTGGATAATTATACACTATACGTTAGTGGCTTCCCTGACCGGTTCCTGGCTTGTGCTGGGACACTCCTCCTGGATTACGCACATGCGCCCCCTCCTAGCTCGTGTATTCAGAGACTTTCCGGAGCTCTATACTGGGCGAAACGTTGCGCAAATGAAGGATGGTTCACACATTGGTTGACTTTACGCCTTACAAGTTCGTGACACTCATGACGGGTGAAGCACTTCCCATGTGTCATGTGAAGCACTTCTCATGTGTCATATGAAGAACTTCTCATGTGTCATGTGAAGCACTTCTCATGTGTCATATGAAGAACTTCTCATGTGTCATGTGAAGCACTTCTCATGTGTCAGATGAAGCACTTCTCATGTGTCATGTGAAGCACTTCTCATGTGTCATGTGAAGCACTTCCCATATCATGTGAAGCACTTCCCATGTGTCATGTGAAGCACTTCCCATGTGTCGTGTAAAGCACTTCCCATGTGCCGTGTGAAGTACTTCCCATATCTCATGTGAATCACTTCCCATGTGTCACGTGAAGCACTTCGCATGTGTCGTGTAAAGCACTTCCTATGTGTCATGGGAAGCACTTCCCATGTGTCGTGTGAAGCATTTTCAATGTGTAGTTTGAAGTACTTCCCATGTGTCATGTGAAACACTTCCCATGTGTCGTGTGAAGCACTTCCTATGCGTCATGTGAAGTACTTCCCATGTGTCGAGTAAAGCACTTCCCATGTGTCACGTGAAGCACTTCCCGTGTGTCATGTGAACCACTTCCCATGTGTCCTGTGAAGCACTTCCCATGTGTCGTGTGAACCACTTCCCATGTGTCATGTGAAGCACTTCCCATGTGTCGTGTGAACCACTTCCCATGTGTCATGTGCAGCACTTCTGATGTGTCATGTGAAGCACTTCCCATGTGTCACATGAAATGCTTCCCATGCGTCACGTGAAGCATTTCTCATGTCATGTGAAGCACTTCCCATGTGTCATGAAAAGCACTTCCTGTGTCATGTGAAGCACTTTCCAGTGTGTCATATTAAATACTTCTCATGTGTTTTGTGAAGCAGTTAAAAGTGTGTTATGTGAAGCACTTCCCAAGTGCCATGTGAAGCACTTCCAATGTATTATGTGAAGCACTTCGCATGTGTTTTGTGAACCACTTCCCATGTACCACATGAAGCACTTCCCATGTGTCACGTGAAGCACTTTCCATGTGTCACATGAAGCACTTCCCATGTGTCACATGAAGCACATATGTGTCACGTGACGCAATTCTCCAAGTGTCATATGAAACATTTCCCATGTGTCACGTAAAGCACTTCACATGAGGCACTTTCAATGTGTCACGTGAAGCACTTCCCATATGTCACACGAAGCACTTCCCATGTGTCACGTGAAGCACTTCCCATATGTCACACGAAGCACTTCCCATGTGTCACGTGAAGCACTTCCCATGTGTCACGTGAAGCACTTCCCATGTGTCACGTGAAGCACTTCCCATGTGTCACGTGAAGTACTTCCCATGTGTCACGTGAAGCACCTCCCATGTGTCACGTGAAGCACCTCCCATGTGTCACGTGAAGCACTTCCATGTGTCACGTGAAGCACCTCCATGTGTCACGTGAAGCACCTCCCATGTGTCACGTGAAGCACTTCCATGTGTCACGTGAAGCACCTCCCATGTGTCACGTGAAGCACCTCCCATGTGTCACGTGAAGCACTTCCCATGTGTCACGTGAAGCACCTCCCATGTGTCACGTGAAGCACCTCCCATGTGTCACGTGAAGCACTTCCCATGTGTCACGTGAAGCACCTCCCATGTGTCACGTGAAGCACTTCCCATGTGTCACGTGAAGCACCTCCCATGTGTCACGTGAAGCACTTCCATGTGCCCACGTGAAGCACTTCCCATGTGTCACGTGAAGCACTCTCCCATGTGTCACGTGAAGCACCTCCCATGTGTCACGTGAAGCACCTCCCATGTGTCACGTGAAGCACCTCCCATGTGTCACGTGAAGCACCTCCCATGTGTCACGTGAAGCACCTCCCATGTGTCACGTGAAGCACCTCCCATGTGTCACGTTGAAGCACCTCCCATGTGTCACGTGAAGCACTTCCCATGTGTCACGTGAAGCACCTCCCATGTGTCACGTGAAGCACCTCCCATGTGTCACGTGAAGCACCTCCCATGTGTCACGTGAAGCACCTCCCATGTGTCACGCACATCATGTTTGACGTATTGATCCAAGAAATTGTAACCAGCCTTTGTTTTTTTATGAATTAGTCCTAAATGCCTCCCATTTCCCTGACCCATGAAGGTTTATCTTAACAACAGCAACAACAATAATAATAATAATAACAACAATAATAATAACAATAATAATAATAATAATAATTTTATTATTATTATTATTATTTTTTTATTTTTTTATTATTATTATTAATAACAATGAGCTTTGGTGTCTTATATGTTTTTATGAATTTGGTCTTAAATATTATTATTATTATTATTATTATTATTATTATTATTATTATTATTATTATTATTATTATTATTTTTTATTATTATTATTATTATTATTGTTATCATATATGAAGTAGTAAATCAAAGCGGGTCATTTAACACAAGGTAACTCAATCTCTGGGCAGAACGTATGTTTTGACACGCGTTGCAATACAATGATTAAAGCATCGTGCAAAGTTACAAAAATTATACATAAGCTTTCGCAGATTCTTTAAGTCAAGCTTAGATTCGGTCAGGTATGTAGACTGGACCCCGGGGAAAATGAGGATAACTCTGTTTCCTCTGATCAAGAAGGTCTTTCTTTGAGGAGTCGGCGTTGTTTGAGTGGATCCAGAATGTAGACACAAGATTCAATCTTACAAGTGTCACTAAACGAAGCAGTTCACTCTGAAAGGTTATTCAGAAAGTTTACTCTGAAGGGTTGGAATGTTACTTAATTCTGAAGGGTTGATGAGGTAGTCAGCTCTGAAGGGCTGATGAGTTAGCTAACTCGGACGAGTTGGCGAGTTAGTTAACTCGGAAGGGTTGGTGAGTTAGCTAACTCGGACGAGTTGGCGAGTTAGTTAACTCGGAAGGGTTGGTGAGTTAGTTAACTCTGAAGGGTTGGTGAGTTAACTCTGAAGAGTTGGTGAGTTAGTTGACTCTGATGGGTTAATAAGTTAGCTAAGTCTGAGGGTTGATGAGTTAGTTAACTCTGAAGGATTGATGAGTAAACTCTGAAGGGATGACGAGTTAGTTACCCCGAAGGGTTGGTGAGTTACATAACTCTGAAGGGTTGATAAGTTAACTCTGAGCGGTTGAGTTAACTCTGAACGGTTGATGAGTTAACTCTGAACGGTTGATGAGTTAACTTTATGACCTTGATGAGTTAACTTTGTAACCTTGATGAGTTAACTCTGAAAGGTTGATGAATTAACACTGAAGGGTTGATGAGTTAACTTTGAAATGTTGATGAGTTAACATTGAAGGGTTGATGAGTTAACTTTGAAGGGTTGATGAGTTAGCTTTGAAGGGTTGATGAGTTAACTTTGAAGGGTTGATGAGTTAACTTTGAAGGGTTGATGACTTAGTTAACTCTGAAGTGTTGATGAATTAGTTGACTCTGAAGGGTTGGTAACTTAGTGAACTTTGAAAGCTTGATGAGTTAACATTGAAGGGATGATGAATTTGTTAACTTTGAAAGGTTTATGAGTTAGTTCACTTTGAAGGATTGCTGAGTTAGTTAACTTTAAACGGTTTATGAGTCAGTTAACTTTGAAGGGTTGATGAGTTAACTTTGAAGGGTTGATGAGTTAGTTAACACTGAAGGGTTGATGAGTTAGTTAACACTGATGGGTTGATGAGTTAGTTAACACTGACGGGTTGATGAGTTAGTTAACACTGAAGGGTTGATGAGTTAGTTAACACTGAAGGGTTGATGAGTTAGTTAACACTGAAGGGTTGATGAGTTAGTTAACACTGAAGGGTTGATGAGTTAGTTAACACTGAAGGGTTGATGAGTTAGTTAACACTGAAGGGTTGATGAGTTAGTTAACACTGAAGGGTTGATGAGTTAGTTCACGTTCTACCGGAGGATTGTTGTGACCTTTTGTTGAACTTCTCTCGACACACACATAAACATACACATACACACACACATACACACATACACACATACACACACACACACACACACACACACACACACACACACACACACACACACACACACACACACACAACACACACACACACACAAACACACAGGAACACCGCAGCATAACACCATCAACGGAACGACAAACATCAATATACAAAAAGATCATAAAGACAGTATGGAAGCCCTGAGGCTTCCACCAGAGCATGGAAACCCTTAGGCATCTACCAGAGTATAGAAGCCCTAAGGTTTCCACCAGAGTATCAGACGCTAGAACCGTTGAGCGTCTCTAATATAACGTATATCTTCAACACCCTCTAGGGGAGTGTGAATTACAAATTTACAATATACATTTCTTTTGTCTGTTCAGTAACATTGAAACTAGTAAAGCTCTCACAGACTTTCCTATAAAAGTGAAGGTCACAAGAGTGTGGGCAAAGTCTTACACCACTGCTGCTGCTGCTGCTGGCTGCTGCTGCTGCTGCTGCTGCTGCTGCTGCTGCTGCTGCTGCTTCTGCTGCTGCAGTTTGTTTTTGTTTCAATTTATTTTAAGAAACGCCGGAGGTAATTAGAGTCCAACTAGGCTCCGGTTGCAATACAATCGAAACTTAGCAAAGTTTTTGATGAAACTGTAACTCTATAGATTAATATGAAATATGAATGAGGTCTTTTTTGTATAAAATAAACCCACCAGGCTCCGGCTCTAGTGTAAATCTAATATTATCCCAACAAAGGTTTAAATCAAGAGCAAAAATTTATAGTTGCAGATCATAGAAGAAATGAAGACTGTGCCCAGACCCGCTGCACTGACACAAGTTTACCAGCATAAAATGGACAATATTCATCAAAACTCTAAGCTCTCAAATCGCGTTACTGTCATGTACACTACCAAAACTTTGTCCACCCAAAAGAAAGAGCAATTCATCAACATGCCATGTAATATATATATATATATATATATATATATATATATATATATATATATATATATATATATATATATATATATATATATATATATATATATATATATATTATTCCTACACAATTCTGAACGTCTAATTGCGAAGATTTGGGTATGATCACAGAATTCTAGGGGGGGGGGGAACTTTTACAAGTCACTAGAGTACAAGAGTTTACACTTAAAATGCAGCTACCAAATGGCTTATTCAACACCGGTATCATTATTGCTGTCATAATTTCAATGACCAACCGTCTTCATGTTCCTTCGGGCGCCGTGAGATAAGAATATAGCCTCAAACTACGCTCCCGATGAGGTCCTCTTTTATTTTTTTTAGGATAATGTGGCTCTTGCTTCTCTTAATGCTGAGGGTGATGTATATAGACCTTGCAGTTCTGTTGAAGCCATTATACACACACAGACATGAAATCTAGGCAACACAAACTCCTGAAAGACACAATTTGAATACACATGTGAGTGGGGAAAGAAAGGACCCAAATAGGAGATCAAGTTGTATATATATTTATATATATATATATATATATATATATATTATATATATATATATATATATTATAATATATATATATATATATATATATATATATATATATATATATATATATATATATATATATATTATATATATATATATATATATATGTAATCGTGCCGAATAGGTAAAATTGATCAGTTAGCAATAACTCATTTAAAATTAAATCCTTTCTAAAATTTTCTCTTATACGTTTAAACACATATTTTTTCATTTATATTAATGTAAAAATTAATAATCTTGTACCAAAAGAACCTTAGAAAACTTACCTAACCTTATTATAAAAGGTGCAATTAATTTAGCCTAATCCAACTGAATATATTTTAGATAAGCTTACAATAATTTAATCATAAACCCCGTGAAATATAGTTTTTTCGTTAGGTTTAGAATGATTTTTGCGAAATTATTGCATACAGAAACTTGCGCTTGCCTTATTCGGCAAGAAAAGCGTTGTTATTTAAGAGAAAATAGCAAGTTTTACCTATTCGCTATTCAGCACGTTATTTTTATATATATATTTATATATATATATATATATTATATATATATATATATATATAATATATATATATATATATATATTATATATATATATATATATATATATATTTATTGTACCTATACATATGCATATATGAATAAGCTCATCGGTAGTTGTCGCAGTTATGACAACATTAGTTCTCCCTTGTGACACTCGTGGCACCTTGTGGCACCTTGCAGTACTTGTGACACTTGGTGGCACTTTGTGGTATTTTGTGACATCTTGTGGAACCTTGTAATGAGGGAGCATCACCCTTCGCGCACCCAGAACCTCATTTGAGCGAAGTTTTGGGCTTCAGGCACTCAAAGTAAACACCAAGGGGTTAAGACTGGATTGTCTAAATGTTCACGCACTCCGTCACGCTACACTCAGCTCCGCAGCACCCGGCTGGCACTGCAATCCATCCCACGCTAGGGATGGCACGGTCAGTCACTCTGCAATCCATTCCATGTCAGGGATGGAATTGCAGTCACAGTATCATTATCAGTCCTTCTTCGGGAGCCAGTGACGAGTTATCATTTAAATAACACTTGTTCATGAAATGATCACCCGCTAACAAGGCTCCTGATCAAATATAAGAAAACTTCCATGGAGGTGCACTTGTGTCTAATTCTCAGCTAGGCATTTTTTCTTTGGTAGCGTTGAGTGATAGACTCGAATGCTGGTTGTCTGGGTTCGACTCCCGCAGTGCTATTTTACATATCGTTACAATCATTCTTGACTTATAATAATGAAGCAACACAGAAATGACCTTTAACTAACTAGTTTCTCTTTTTTTTATTCTGTGATTATTTACCTATAATTGTTTCTTTTCAATAGATAAACAGTGATCTTGAAAATTAAATTATTAATCTTCTATATTTTATACACAAATTTTGCGTGGTCATCAGCTAGACAAAGAAAGTTCTGTTCCTGTTTTATTGAGTTCGTCGGTGAGAATGTTGGTGCGCGAGGGAAGGAGGACCACCGGGACCATTGGCTGGAATGGTTACGGTGAGAGGGGGTGAAGGGTAAGAGGAGGACCACTGTAGGGGTTGGTAGGAAAAGTCGGAGGAGATGAGGGGATAAAGGGGAGGAGGAGGATCATCGTGGAGATTGGTAGGAAAAATATGGGTGGGGAAATCAAGGAGGGAGGATGGAAGTAGGCAGGTCAATACAAAGAGTAATCTTGGTGAAAAAAAAGTGAATTAGTAAGATCAAAGGAAGGTGTCTGGAGCAGCCGTGCCACAGCCGTGCCACAGCCGTGCCACAGCCCTAGCCACCAACCATCCACTCCTTCACCCGTTTCTCTTATTCATTTTTTTCCATAATGGAAATCATGGGTAACTGAAGCAATATTTCATTTACACAAATACATGAGAATGCAAGTCTTCAGACTTAGAGCTTTTTCATTGTCATGACAAACTCAGCTTACTTGCGTTTGTCTACATACCTAAGCAATATTTTTGTTTACAAGATTTCTTTCACGAAATTAAGTATTCTTTTTTACCCAAAGCTGATGTACAAGTATTGGTTTCAAACCTCCAATAAATATTCTTGATGGATAGTAATGGTATAAAATACGGACACGATGGAAAAACGGATACCAATGCACTATAACGAGATTCTTTACTGATGATGTTTCGCCCAGGCACTGAGCTTAATCAATTGCAAATTCATATATGTTCATCTGTTTTCTCCAGGTTTATCTGTTTGTGACCTGATGAAACTCACTGCTTAGACCAAAAGTCCTCAATAATGAATCGCACCATACTGTGTCTGTGTATCATTTACCAAGTGTACTTGATTCTGTACTGGACAATGGCAGCCATAATGACCCATGTGTCGTTGGCAGGCTGCCTGTGTCCACCGTTGAAACCGAAACTACGCTAAAACACTCCACATTTAGTTGATTTAAACAAGGAAATTTGGAACAAATTTAGAAAGCCCTATACTCATATTAGTGTGATTGTTACCACAGGAACCTTATTAATGGAACTACAAAGCTGTCTTTACTGATAAGTCCTGCACAAAAATGTTACTTGATTATCAGAATATCAGCTGATTTAAAGAGAGACTGATTATTTTGCATCAACACTGTTGTGGTAGTTATCTGTAAGAGAAGGCTGCTGCTATGTTGACGTTAAACGACTCCTACAAAATAGGCTGGTAATCTCATAATCAAGTTACATTATAGTGCGGCTCAAACATAACTCAGCCGCCTAGCACCTAGCATATTTCCTGCTATATACACTGCCACAGCCTGGCTAAAATTCATCTGCATTTCGCCACTTTTTACATATTTTGCACGTATTGTAAGATGGTCATCCAGAGCACTGTATACCCTGTAAAACTAATTTAGGCACTGTTAGGGATGCGCAGCACAGTCTGGGAACCACTACCTTAGTCTCTCCACGAGATGTTATACACTCCAGTATGCATATGTCATGAGTATATGTCATGCTCTCCCGACCCTAACAGCGACAACCAGGACTGACACCCGCCTGCAGTCATACCAAACTGTAATAATGTTAGTAGAATTACCGACAATATGTTAAGCAAAAGGACACATGTGCAATTAATGCAATATCTTATTGTGGCAACGTTTCCACAATAAATTGTCGCATTAGTTGCACGTGCATCCTTATATCTAATATACCAAACCAGGCGAGAGGAAAACCACATATAAGGAAACATATGAGGGAAGCCTACTAACCCATGCCCAGCAAGCTCCTGAACCCAATCCGTCTCGAAATTTATCCATAATATTTTTTAAGACCACCCAAACATGAAGCTTCGCTGGCTGTAGAACTGACGAACACTCTTCAAATATTTCCTATACAATTAAATTAATCAAAAGTGTAACTGACAGGTGATCTAAATTTGAAGGGTTGTTCAAATTTAACTCTGTATTCAACAGAAGCTCGACATTTTCGTTAATATTAAAATTGGGAACTGTTATGACTGATTCCTTAATCTTCCTCTGCTGTGTTGTTGTTACTTCCAATCAGAAAACTGATACCGACAAATTGGTTTAAAATGACACATGAGCAAACACTGAGACCTATTTATTAGAAAACGTTTTGACCCTGTGACCTTAATAACAGAAGTGATCAAGGTCTCAGGACAGAAACGTTTTCTAATAAATGTGTCCTAGTGTTTGCTCACGTGTTATTTTAAGTCAGTCATTTAAATAATATCATCATTCACTCTGCTTATGTATTGAAATATTGCATTATAATATTGCTAGTTTCAACATATAAGTACGGACTAAAGTCCTGGCGGTAGGAAGGGGAGTGTCCGCACCCTATATAGTAAGTGAGGATGTTGAATAGGCTGATAATCTCATAATCAAGTTACATTATAGTGCAGCTCAAACATAGCTCAGCTGCCTGACACCTAGCATATTTCTTGATATATATATATATATATATATATATATATATATATATATATATATATATATATATATATATATATTATATATATATATATATATATTATATATATATATACAGGTCTCCCTCAACATTCGCGAGGGTTAAGGAATCAAGATCCTCGCGAATGTCGGAAAATCGATCGCGAATGTTTGCTGCCCCAATACTATATTGTAGGGAAATATAATATAATACTGCTTCCTTAACTTGTTGAACCATGAACAATCATAAAATACATGAAAATGTCGTAAAATATTGTTCTAAATACATACATGTTATGGTTTAATAACATGTTTGTTATTAAATACCACTGCCTCCACCACTGCCTCTACCACTGCCTCAACCACTGCCTCAACCGCTGCCTCTTCCACTCCAGTTGCACTCAATCTACAAGAACCAAACACAATGAATTATTGTGAAATGTTTGGTTAGAGTGTGGAAACTAATGCTCACTCCAGCATAAACAAAGGCACACTGACTGACGATGCATCAACCACTTCTTCCACCACAGTTTCAACCCTCGTGTTTTTGTACAATTTCCTTCAAGTCTATCGTATTATTATTATTATTATTATTATTATTATTATTATTATTATTATTATTATTATTACTATTATTATTAGCAGTAGCAGAAATGTTTGATTCTTTGCTGTGTTTAAGAGTAAATATATGATGTCACCGTCCAATACCTGTCCGAATAGCCATTCCAATATTCAGTCATGAATGGGTTTACATTTTTTATACTATAGTTTAATAGCAAATAATGAACAAACAAAACCCTCACCACACTGAGTGGTGGGAGGGCTGGCTGCCAGTTGTGGGGTCGGAGGGAGGGTAGTAGGGACTTGCCGGTGGCAGGAAACTTAAATATGATTTGGCGGTTGGGAATTTGGCAGCTGGGAATTTGGCGATTGGGAATTCGTGAATGTGTGAAGCCTGCAAAAGTTGAAAACGCGAATGACGAGGGAAACCTGTATATATACATACATATATATATATATATATATATATATATATATATATATATATATATATATATATATATATATATATATATATATATAATATAATATGTGTGTGTGTGTGTGTGTACTCACCTAATTGTGGTTGCAGGGGCCGAGACTCAGCTCCAGTGTGTGTGTGTGTGTGTGTGTGTGTGTGTGTGTGTGTGTGAAGTTAGGACCTAGGCTGTGGCAAACACTATCTTAGTGGACATCCAATATTTTTTATTAGCATCATATCGAATGTAACATCATCCATCATCGAAATCTAAAATTACAATCAAACAACTTTTAAAATCATAATTAAAATTTAAATGCAAAACATTGTACGTAGTAATAATAAAAGTATATTCACATAGCTTAGACTTGTGGTTAACACATTTAAGATGATGATGGACTAGTGTTTCTTGATCTGGGTCTTAGTCTTGTGATGACTTGCAACTGGAGCTTTTGGTCATCTGACCGAGGCCTTCCACTGGCTTACCCTTTTAAAAGTTATGATTATAAGCATTAGAAATTTCTGTTGTACTAACCAAAAGGTAGGTAGGTAGGTGGGTACAATGTTTGTCAAGAAACAGGGCAATCGTTTCTTGAGGTGTGTCATAAGTCATATGATGACCAGCAGCCGGAGTGTTTGGTCATCTGACCGAGGCCTTCTGCTTGGCTTACATTTCACCCCTTTAAAAATTAAGGTTGTGACTATAACCATATCGTTTTTAACCAAAAGTAGTAGTAGCAGGTTCGCCGGTGTAGTCCCAGCCCGGGTCTTTTCCAGATGGTGATCCGACTAACCAAGAACAGAACCGACCGGACTCACAGGTAAGACCCAAAAGTGGGTGAGCGGGAAAGTGGGAACTGACGAAGAATAGCTGTAGAGAGAAATGTCTTGAGTCGTAGAAAAAGAGCCAGGGCTAAACCCAGCAGCAAAGTATTGTAGAAGGCGATAGAACACAAGCTGTGCTGGCTGAATCTTGAGTGTTGGTTATATCTTGATCTTGATTGTTTGATGATGTTTCTTCATAGCAGTGTCCATATTAGTACCATTTTTAAGTCTTCTGCATGATGATTTTGATAATTGGGTAATTTTCACCATGTGAGTAGTGTCGGCTGCTAAGTCTTCAAGTTGGGTAGTTTCGATATGATGTTCACATCCAAGAGCAACTGTATACTTGATAGTTCCATATTGAATTCGATGGACTGCATCAGTTGCATACAACAACTGGCTGAGTGGATTATTTGAGTAGAAAATGATTGGTTCAGATTTTGTAACATTTTAATTCTTCTTCCAATTCTTCAGTTATTTGTGATGCTTGAGGTGAAGGTGAAGGTGGTTGTGTTTTGGCTTTCTTCGCTCTTGGTTGGTGCAGTTGAGGTGATGTAGCTGATTGGTCAGTAGCAGTGGTGGTGGTGGTGGAAGTCGCTGGTTGGTTGACATTGGTCAGATAATTTGGAGTCTCCTCATTAGTTGATTCTGGGCTGGAACAGTTGTCATCTTCAGGAATCATGTCTTGTAAGTTTTCAGGTGCCAGGAAGCTGACGATTTTCGGGGTGAACTTCAGTATCTCCGCTGAATGAGGACAATCTGGGAAGTTAAAGTTGGGCAAGTTGTTAATTGTAAAGAGTTCATTGATGGTCTTGTTGAAGGATCCAGGTTCAGCTACGTTTTGCATGTGAGCAAACTTCATGCAGTAGTAAATATGTGTAGAAACACCATCGAATAGTGGAGAGAACGAGGTAGTGGTTGGTGGCTTTTGTGGAGTGGCTTGGTAGTGTCCGTCTGTAGCTTCGTTATAGCAGCATAAGTTGGGGTTTGGAGAAAATTTCTCCAGGACGGGGGGGTATCAGCCCCTTTCAGTCTCTTCATCCCTGAGGGTCCCGACCCCTCTTAGAAAGGGCAATGGCATTTTGCTTCTGCATCAACACTTTAATTGATTCCAGATGCAGCACCAGCGTGTGTCATAGATATGCCATGTCTTTGCAAGAGACCAGTGTTGCAAATAGTGTAGTTTAATAAGAGAAAATCGATCTTACCTTAACAGGACAATTAAGGAAAATCCTGCTCCCACTTTGTTGCTATGTTAAAGATGTACATTGACGTCTGTGCCCAGATAGCGGGAATCGAGCATTCTGCATTGCTTCATGGTGGAAGTTTGGCAAACAGGGGAAATATGTGTGTCGGGTGGCTAGGGGCAGCAGGGCGTAAGGCGCTGTGGCGTCCTCAGATTACTTTAAACCCAGTCAGGGTACATCAACGTCGGGATAACAAACAAAGAACACTGATCGACACGTTTTTGTTCATGAAAGAGTCTCATCGAACGCAGCAGGACAATTACAGAGAAGTGTGATCACCTTTTTGTAATTATATCACTGTGAAAAGACAAATCTTGTGGAGCATAGTGTACCAGCGTGAGTATTCCTAGACTGTGGAAGATGAGGACATCCAAGGACACTTCAGCTTCTATCAAGTCACCTATACCTGTCGAAAATGGTGCATACAACACCATAGCTCACGCTACAAGAGCAAGGTAGGTTATGAAGTTGCTTGTTATGCATGGAACTGCACAGTTCTTGTGTCACAAAGGGTTCAAATCATCCCATAGTCGGCAGTAAGGTGTGGGCTTTCTAGCCCAACTCAAGTGAGTATAAGGCTCTCGTCAGTATTCAGTTATTCAATGAAATACTGACACAACACCCCTAAGGGTAATTATACTTATAACCACTTGTTCCCGACAGCCACGTGTCTGTAGAACAGCAATCTCACATCGAAGGTGCTACAACTAGAGCAGTACATCTAGAAGTAGCCACTGATATGTCTACTGAAACCTTTATCAAATTATTCAGAAGGTTTACAGCCAGAAGGGCATGTCCCAGACATTTCAGACAATGCAATGAACTTTGTTGCTGGTGCTGCTTATATAAGCAAGATCTTTGATCAACCAGAGGTACAATAGATGCTGAATCAACGCAGATGGCGTTGGAGATACATTCCTCCTAAATCTCCATGGCACGGCGGATTTTATGAATGATCAGCATCGTAAAACGTTGTTTAAGGAAGACTCTTCATCGTCAGAGAATCGACTTAGAAGAATTTTGCGCATTCGTAACTGAAATGGAAAACAGAGTTAACAACAGACCTCTAACTTATATTACCGGTGATCTGGACAATTTAGAAGCGTTAGTCCATCTAATTTACATGGTCCATGGCAGAAGGCTCGAACCTGTTCCTCCCATGAATGATCAAGAAATCATAGAGGATCCTACATTTCGAATCTGAGCAACTCAGATGTAAATTCAAACACCTTAATAACGTGATTGAACGTTGGGAGAAAGTTTTTCCCATCTCATTGAGAGAACACTTCTATGGAGCTGGTGTTCCTGAAAATCATAAGTCCTTAAGAACTAGTGACATAGTGATTGCTGACAATGATGGTCCGAGGTCCCAATGGCCTCTTTGAAAAATTGTGACCATATATCCTGATGTAAATGGAATCATCAGGACAGTTGATGTTTTAAGCAAAGGTGTGGTACATAAATGGGCAATAGATAAACTAGTGCCGTTAGGATTACACAGTGTTGAAAACAAAATTAGCGATTCTCCAGAAACCTCACAGACTAAAGCTGTTCAAAAAAGACAAGCAGCAGTGTTGGCGAGTGAGAAAAATAAAATTAATGTTAAATGATGAATAGTTCACCTGCAGCGAACAACCGCCGCCACCCAGTGTGGATAGTAATTTTTTGTGTTAGTATCTTTTTTCATAAAACTCTTGTATGTTTGTATAACAGATAGATTCGGTCCATTTTGCATTTATTAGAAATTTTACATAAGGAATTTTACATAATATTCTTTCCAGGGTCCTTTGTCTTCTGTACTTTTTCCATTCTCTAGCATTCTTAGTTTTTGTCTCCCTACACTTTTGGATAAACCAAGGGCTTGTTCTTGTCTTCTCATTATTTCTGTTTCCCTTGAAAACAAACCACTTCTCTGCCTCCTTGCACTTTGTCGTCACATTGTCCATCTTACTTTATCCATTAAGTTAATTAGGTTTTATAATTATTACTTTTGGTTAGATGGGAATTTATTAGAATTCATTCAGAACATACATTCATTCTGTAGATCTCTCCCTGTACAGTCGCAAAAGCTCTAACTCATGTTTCCAGTATCCCTATGATCCCTGTTGGGGAAGGGAATCTCAATCCCTCAGTCATCGCCTTTACTCTTTCGCGATGCTTGTTCATCGTATGAAGATTAAGCCATCCAGTGAAGTTATCAATGACTCTACCAAACTTGCCCTTGCTGCCACTGTAAAGACCTGCTCGCAGGTTAAATTTACAGCTATCCACTCTTTAAAAGACTCCTTCATTGTCGTCTGTACTGACGATAATGAAGTTTCAAAACTCATGAACGACACGGCAATGAAGACCCAGTGACCGACAATTCAACGTCTCTCCTTCATTTTTCTGCTGGCAAAATGTTCTGTTTTTTTTCAAAAGGTTGGATAAGATCATCAAATCCCTATCAGCTGCTGACCTGAAGACCTATGTCGAGGAACAAAACACTTGAGCCTCGATTGACAACATTACCAAAATTCAAAAGGCTTCTTCAATAGTCAAATTCACCTTTTCCAACATCGATATGGCTACCAAAGTGCCATCTCCTACTACCATATTCATCCACGACACATCGAACCAGAACATTTTATTCATGTCTCATCCAACTGGAACTGTTATTCTTACCACCTGAATGCCCCCTTAGACTGACTGCCCCCTTAGAGGCAAGAAATTCTGGTCCAACTGTGGAAAGGACGGCCATGATTCTAAAGCATGTCCCACCACCAATGTCACTCCATCCTGCCTTAACTGCAAGGGTACTCATCATACCCATGTAGCCAAATGCCCACTATGGAAGGAAGCGCTCTCTCAGAAGATCAAAGAAGATGCTAAGAAGAGCAGCTCCAAATCTCCGACATACACCGCCATAACAAAAATACAGTCGGATACAAAGAAAATTCTTCAAGCTACACAACAGCCATCTTTACCCAGCACCTCCCTATCTCCACTTCCTGACGTGACTCCTTCAAAGGCGTTGTATTGCATGATGTATGCGCACATAGCTAATGCAGCCAACCCTAGCACCTTCAGCATCTCCATTAATGAACTATTACATCTCAACAACATGCCTGCCTTCGTTTTTCCTGACTCTCCACCTTCAGCTGACTTCATCTAGATTCTTCCTAACATCATTAACTTCACTACAACTGCCGACCTATCTCCTTCTCAAGCCCAAGCATCAGTTCCTGAAACTTCCAAAATCACCGACAACATCGTTCCTGCTGACTCAACCACTGCCTCCCAACCTGCTGTTACACCATCAGTACACATCTCCACTAACATCGACCAGTCAGCAAGCACATTTGAACTACCAGAGACTTCCACCGCCACTACTCGAGACCAATCAGAAGTCACACCCCAACCACTCCAACAAGAAGAACAAACAAGGAATGGATGGCGACAAAACAGTTGAACCTCCTCCATACCTACGATGGACTGACATAACATTCTATTCCTCCCTACCAAACAAAGACTACATGTACTCTGATGAACTATATGCACGACTTCGTGATGTAACCATCAAGTTCACAAGCATCGCCGCTAACAAATGTACCATCACCGAATTACTGGCTGTTGTCAGCATAGCAAAATTCTTCACATCTCAAAATCTACAATCAAAAATCTTAAGAACGTCTCATCTACCACCGAACAGAAATAAACTCTCCTCGATCAATCACCATGAAGCTGATACCTATGAACCCATCGACCAATAACCTTGAAGCTGCTGCCTTGCTCCACTTCCAACTGATCCTCCCCCTGCCTACCTGCTGCACTCTCGTCTCCAAGATCTCCAAACTCAAGAACTAAGCGTGCATCCAGCACTCAGCAAAAATGCTTCTTCTGCCTTTCCTCACTTTTATAAGTGCTTTACAGTGCCTAGCTGCTGGGTCTAGCCCCGGCTCTTTTTCTGTGACTTTGGACATTCCTCTCATCGGCTATTCTCTGTCGTCCCCACTTCCCAGCTCACCCACTTGTGGGTCTTACCTGAGAGTCTCTTCCTTCATTTGGTTAGGGGGTGCAACGGACAGGTGAAGAAGAATCAGTAGTCAACACACACAGAAAGAGGCATCCCTGAGCTTCCCCAGCGCTTGGGCTGCGGCCCAAAGCTGGGGTTTGGCTCAAAAAGGATAATGTAGTGCTTGCTACTTTAAACTTCCTGACATCGTCTGCTGATACATAGCTGACACACCCTTCGAGCCCAGTGGGGCTGGGTTAGTGGCAGTCCAAGGTGCCTAGCTTCTCCCTACGAGCCCCATGAGGGCAGGGAATAGGGCAAGGCCTGGGGACAGTTGATCCGAGACGATGACGAGGTTGTTATACCTCTTCTCATGGAAGACATTAGTCAAGACACTCCAATGATAGGGAGCGAAGGCCAAGTCACCAACTGGAAAAGACCCGGGAAGGGATATTACCGGCAAAGCTCAAACAAGAACAACTTTTGGTTAATATCATATTAAATGTATTACTACAAGTCTAACCTAACCTAACCTAACTTTTATTATTACATTGTAAAATGATTCAGATTAAACTTTAATTAGAATTTTGAAAGTTGCTTTAATTTTATTGTAATTTTAAATTCTGATGATGGATGATGTTACATCCGAAACGTTAATGATAAAGAAACTGGATGTCCACTAAGATGGTGTTTACCACAGTCTTGGTCCTACTTTTTTACACTGAAGATTCGTTTCCCACGGTACAATACCTAGCTTTCCTGGGTGCATTTGTAGGACTGGATGGTCCAGTGGGTTAGAACGTCGTGAATTTTCGCCCATCATGAGGCGGGCTAAAGCAACATGGTTTTGATCCCCCGGCTAGTCTCCTGAACGGCTTGACAAAGCTCCTGGAGAACGAAACGCTGCCACAATAAAATGTCACATTAGTTGCACTTGTGTCCTTTTACTTTACAACTAACACTGTTACCCAGAACACTGGGAGCTTAATGTCAGAAGTTTATGGCAAATAAATTCATCATCAACAGGACACTACGATCACCTCGAAGTTGAAGTTTAGGAGCGCTGCAGCGGGTCTGCTGGCCAGTGCCAGCCCTGCCCCTCAGCCTCCTGCCTGTACTGATCTCGCCTCTTTGTACTAACCTCTGCCACTATATAAACTCCACCTATGATTATCTCAGTAGGACAAAGGAAGCCATTTCTAGCAAAACGTTTCCCAATAAAATATCACGATACTGCACTTGTGTCTCATTTTACAAGGAAGGATGTTGTGGATGACAGGACGTGGTGAAGTGATGGGTGGGAACATGCAGGTTATCTCTGCATGGCAACACGTGATGAAGTGATGGGTGGGAACATGCAGGTTATCTCTGCATGGCAACACGTGATGAAGTGATGGATGGGAACATGCAGGTTATCTCTGCATGACAACACGTGATGAAGTGATGGGTGGGAACATGCAGGTTATCTCTGCATGACAACACGTGATGAAGTGATGGGTGGGAACATGCAGGTTATCTCTGCATGGCAACACGTGATGAAGTGATGGGTGGGAACATGCAGGTTATCTCTGCATGACAACACGTGATGAAGTGATGGGTGGGAACATGCAGGTTATCTCTGCATGGCAACACGTAATGAAGTGATGGGTGGGAACATGCAGGTTATCTCTGCATGACAACACGTAATGAAGTGATGGGTGGGAACATGCAGGTTATCTCTGCATGACAACACGTAATGAAGTGATGGGTGGGAACATGCAGGTTATCTCTGCATGACAACACGTAACACAATGAGAATCTCTTCACATCCTGAAAACAATAAATAGTATGACTATTACTGAAGACTGAAGAGATGTCCTTACAACTGAAGGTCCACAACTATACTCACTTACCCACATAGCTAATGTACGAAAGTTCTGTACGTGGGTAGTATCGCCTGTGGCTGAGAAGCAGTAGCTGTGGGTCTGTAATTCAAAGGACGCCGATTCTGTTCCCAACAATATTTACACAGTTTTATAACCATTTCAATATACGGCATTAATAAAAATAGTCAATTACCAAATCTTTAAAATATTATAATTTATACTACAAATTAGACTGAAATCAGTATATACGGACAACGTTTCGGTTTGAAAAAAAAAGAATTCAGGTCTCAAATTTCTTTGTACACCATCCTGTCGACGTCTTGCCCTTGTACCCAGGTATACCCCATCCTGTCGACGTCTCGCCCTTGCACCTAGGTATACCCCATCCTATCGAAGTCTCGCCCTTGTACCCAAGTATACCCCATCCTATCGAAGTCTCGCCCTTGCACCCAGGTATACCCCATCCTATCGAAGTCTCGCCCTTGTACCCAGGTATACCCCATCCTATCGAAGTCTCGCCCTTGTACCCAGGTATACCCCATCCTTTCGACGTCTCGCCCTTGATAAAGGTTTCAAATTACAATATGTGACTTGTTATGCAGCATTAGTCTTCGGTTTCAAGGAAAAAAATGATCTTGCTTAACAATAAGTGATGTAATTTGTACGCAAACACAGGGTAATTTTCTTATGAAATTTGATATCGTTTCCTCTTGTTGTTGTTGTTTTGCTGTAATATAAACAGTACATTGTTGACACAACATTGCAGGAGTATAGCGGCCATTACTTGGTCTTTCAGATACCATTTGTCTCGTCACACAGTACGAACTGACAGACGGGGACGTGTGTACGAAAGATCAGCTGCAAATTCTTTAACTATGAAGGAGAAGCTCAGCTCTGTATGACTCTTTAGGGTTTAGCTCTTAACTTGATTATAATAACAATAACGTAGAGCAAGAAAGAGAACCTGATAACTCACCGTAAAATCACAACCAACCCGTCTTCTGGAGACGTAATCATAGATGGTGTTTCGGTATGTCTTGGACAATCATCAGATCACCTGGACCACTATTAACTCATGGCTCGAAAATGGTCCAAGACAGGTCGAAACGTCGTCTAAGTGTCCTTTCTAAATTGTGGATGAGTTGTAAATTGTTCCAGTTACTCTACTGTGTCTTTTATTCTTCTTTATAACAAAGAAGAAATAACATATAATTCTTCTTGAGATAAATTACTTTAAGTATTATCATTACATTATGGATTCATTAATTCGCAAGAAATATTTTACTTTTAAAATTTACTTTAAGCTAGGTAAGGCTTGGTTAGATTAAGTTACGGTATGTAAATTAAATTTGGTTAGGTTAACTTAATTTAGAATAGGTTAAGTTAAATTCACTTAGACTAGGATAAGTTAGGTTAGGTTAGGTTGGGTTAGGTTACGTTAGGTTAGGTTAGGTTAGGTTAGGTTAGATTAGGTTAGGTTAGGTTAGGTTAGGTTAGGTTAGGTTAGGTTAGGTTAGGTTAGGTTGGGTTAGGTTACGTTAGGTTAGGTTAGGTTAGGTTAGGTTAGGTTAGGTTAGGTTAGGTTAGGTTAGGTTAGGTTAGATTAGGCTAGGCTTGGAAGTCCATCTGCCCTCACTAATTTTAGTAATATTGCATACGAGAATGAAGACATTTTGTAAGTGAAGCTGGTAAAGGAAGGCTTAGTGAATGCAGAGACCAGGAGATGATGTCGTCGGTACCCAAAAATTCCGCCTCAAAAAATTAAAATTTTATTCACAGTTCAACAGACCGACGAATTTGTCCCAGGAGTCATCACTACTCTCTGACACTTCCGTTGGAGTCATCACTACTCTCTGACACTTCCGTCAGTCATCACTACTCTCTGACACTTCCGTCGGAGTCATCACTACTCTCTGACACTTCCGTTGGAGTCATCACTACTCTCTGACACTTCCGTTGGAGTCATCACTACTCTCTGACACTTCCGTTGGAGTCATCACTACTCTCTGACACTTCCGTTGGAGTCATCACTCCTCTCTGACACTTCCGTTGGAGTCATCACTCCTCTCTGACACTTCCGTTGGAGTCATCACTCCTCTCTGACACTTCCGTTGGAGTCATCACTCCTCTCTGACACTTCCGTTGGAGTCATCACTCCTCTCTGACACTTCCGTTGGAGTCATCACTACTCTCTGACACTTCCGTTGGAGTCATCACTCCTCTCTGACACTTCCGTTGGAGTCATCACTACTCTCTGACACTTCCGTTGGAGTCATCACTCCTCTTCCTGACCACTTCCGTTGGAGTCATCACTCCTCTCTGACACTTCCGTTGGAGTCAATCACTACTCTCTGACACTTCCGTTGGAGTCATCACTACTCTCTGACACTTCCGTTGGAGTCATCACTACTCTCTGACACTTCCGTTGGAGTCATCACTCCTCTCTGACACTTCCGTTGGAGTCATCGCTACTCTACTGACACTTCCGTTGGAGTCATCACTCCTCTCTGACACTTCCGTTGGAGTCATCACTCCCTCTGACACTTCCGTTGGAGTCATCACTACTCTCTGACACTTCCGTTGGAGTCATCACTACTCTCTGACACTTCCGTTGGAGTCATCACAACTCTCTGACACTTCCGTTGGAGTCATCACTACTCTCTGACACTTCCGTTGGAGTCATCACTCCTCTCTGACACTTCCGTTGGAGTCATCACTACTCTCTGACACTTCCGTTGGAGTCATCACTACTCTCTGACACTTCCGTTGGAGTCATCACTACTCTCTGACACTTCCGTTGGAGTCATTACTACTCTCTGACACTTCCGTTGGAGTCATCACTACTCTCTGACACTCCGTTGGAGTCATCACTACTCTCTGACACTTCCGTTGGAGTCATCACTACTCTCTGACACTTCCGTTGGAGTCATCACTCCCTCTGACACTTCCGTCGGAGTCATCACTACTCTCTGACACTTCCGTTGGAGTCATCACTACTCTCTGACACTTCCGTTGGAGTCATCATTACTCTCTGACACTTCGTTGGAGTCATCACTACTCTCTGACACTTCCGTTGGAGTCATCACCTCTCTGACACTTCCGTTGGAGTCATCACTACTTCTGACACTTCCGTTGGAGTCATCACTACTCTCTGACACTTCCGTTGGGAGTCATCACTACTCTCTGACACTTCCGTTGGAGTCATCACTACCTCTGACACTTCCGGGTTGGAGTCATCACTACTCCTTGACACTTCCGTTGGAGTCATCACTACTCTCTGACACTTCCGTTGGAGTCATCACTATCTCTGACACTTCCGTTGGAGTCATCACTACTCTCTGACACTTCCGTCGGAGTCATCACTACTCTCTGACACTTCCGTTGGAGTCATCACTACTCTCTGACACTTCCGTTGGAGTCATCACTACTCTCTGACACTTCCGTCGGAGTCATCACTACTCTCTGACACTTCCGTTGGAGTCATCACTACTCTCTGACACTTCCGTTGGAGTCATCACTAACTCTCTGACACTTCCGTTGGAGTCATCACTACTCTCTGACACTTCCGTTGGAGTCATCACTACTCTCTGACACTTCCGTTGGAGTCATCACTACTCTCTGACACTTCCGTTGGAGTCATCACTACTCTCTGACACTTCCGTTGGAGTCATCACTACTCTCTGACACTTCCGTTGGAGTCATCACTCCTCTCTGACACTTCCGTTGGAGTCATCACTACTCTCTGACACTTCCGTTGGAGTCATCACTACTCTCTGACACTTCCGTTGGAGTCATCACTACTCTCTGACACTTCCGTCGGAGTCATCACTACTCTCTGACACTTCCGTTGGAGTCATCACTACTCTCTGACACTTCCGTTGGAGTCATCACTACTCTCTGACACTTCCGTTGGAGTCATCACTACTCTCTGACACTTCCGTTGGAGTCATCACTACTCTCTGACACTTCCGTCGGAGTCATCACTACTCTCTGACACTTCCGTTGGAGTCATCACTACTCTCTGACACTTCCGTTGGAGTCATCACTACTCTCTGACACTTCCGTCGGAGTCATCACTACTCTCTGACACTTCGTTGGAGTCATCACTACTCTCTGACACTTCCGTCGGAGTCATCACTACTCTCTGACACTTCCGTTGGAGTCATCACTACTCTCTGACACTTCCGTTGGAGTCATTACTACTCTCTGACACTTCCGTTGGAGTCATCACTACTCTCTGACACTTCCGTTGGAGTCATCACTACTCTCTGACACTTCCGTTGGAGTCATCACTCCTCTCTGACACTTCCGTCGGAGTCATCACTACTCTCTGACACTTCCGTTGGAGTCATCACTACTCTCTGACACTTCCGTTGGAGTCATCACTACTCTTGACACTTCCGTTGGAGTCATCACTACTCTCTGACACTTCCGTTGGGAGTCATCACTACTCTCTGACACTTCCGTTGGAGTCCATCACTACTCTCTGACACTTCCGTCGGAGTCATCACTACTCTCTGACACTTCTGTTGGAGTCATCACTACTCTCTGACACTTCCGTTGGAGTCATCACTACTCTCTGACACTTCCGTTGGAGTCATCATTTACTCTCTGACACTTCCGTTGGAGTCATCACTACTCTCTGACACTTCCGTTTGGAGTCATCACTACTCTCTGACACTTCCGTCGGAGTCATCACTCCTCTCTGACACTTCCGTTGGAGTCATCACTACTCTCTGACACTTCCGTTGGAGTCATCACTACTCTCTGACACTTCCGTTGGAGTCATCACTACTCTCTGACACTTCCGTTGGAGTCATCACTACTCTCTGACACTTCCGTTGGAGTCATCACTACTCTCTGACACTTCCTTTTGGAGTCATCACTACTCTCTGACACTTCCGTTGGAGTCATCACTACTCTCTGACACTTCCGTCGGAGTCATCACTACTCTCTGACACTTCCGTTGGAGTCATCACTACTCTCTGACACTTCCGTTGGAGTCATCACTACTCTCTGACACTTCCGTTGGAGTCATCACTACTCTCTGACACTTCCGTTGGAGTCATCACTACTCTCTGACACTTCCGTTGGAGTCATCACTACTCTCTGACACTTCCGTTGGAGTCATCACTACTCTCTGACACTTCCGTTGGAGTCATCACTACTCTCTGACACTTCCGTTGGAGTCATCACTACTCTCTGACACTTCCGTTGGAGTCATCACTACTCTCTGACACTTCCGTTGGAGTCATCACTACTCTCTGACACTTCCGTTGGAGTCATCACTACTCTCTGACACTTCCGTTGGAGTCATCACTACTCTCTGACACTTCCGTTGGAGTCATCACTACTCTCTGACACTTCCGTTGGAGTCATCACTACTCTCTGACACTTCCGTTGGAGTCATCACTACTCTCTGACACTTCCGTTGGAGTCATCACTACTCTCTGACACTTCCGTTGGAGTCATCACTACTCTCTGACACTTCCGTTGGAGTCATCACTACTCTCTGACACTTCCGTTGGAGTCATCACTACTCTCTGACACATTCGTTAAAGTAATCATTTCTAATTTCGTTATTTTTTTATCAATATGAAGTTTAGATTTTTTTTACTAGTAACACCTCGGTCGTCCACTGATTCCATGATACAAAATATTTTTTTTTAAAGTTGAAAGTTAATTAGTATCAAGCTCAGCGTCAGTTATTTTAACGAGAAAATTAAATTACCGTTTAAGAAGACAGAAGTTTACATGGAAGCGTGAGAGGAGACGATCACTGTCTTGAGAGACCACATACCTACAACTGATGTTAAACAATATTATTGTCCTATATTATTATTATTATTATTATTATTATTATATTTTTATTTCTACAAGTACATGTACAGGGTATAGGGATCATAGCTGACATCAATGACATACTACTATATAGAAAGCCCCTTGTTTTGCTGAGCATTTCGGGCAAATTAGGTCAGTTTTGTCTCAGGATGCGACCCACACCAGTCCACTAACACCCAGGTACCCATTTTATACCGATGGGTGAATAAGGGCAGCAGGTTTCTTATGGAAACACGTCCCTAATGTTTTCCAGCCGTACCGGAGATTCGAACTCCGGAGCTCAGTGTGTGAGGTGAATGCACTAGTGATCGAGCTACGGGACACAACAACTTCATCATAAGACGTGTCAGAGGTTATCAAGGTGACATCTCTCTGTGTATATATCAGCTGTATACAGTACCGCTGATTATATACTATTATTTTATCTAGGTGATGCAAATGTGTCTAATTCTTCACCTCTTTGTCTATTCTTAGTGTTCATAACACAGGGTGATTCCTCTTAACTACGTGGCACCAGACACCTACCACAACCTATTTAAGAAGGCCAGTTAATATTCGTTTCTACATATAAAGTTCAAATGTCAGATCAAACATCTCGTAGCTGTTCACTCCTGAGCTATTCGAAGCTAAACACCAACCTCGTGTTCCTCATTTTTATTTTTACGAAATGCAAAGTAGCAGAACACGAGCCTCTGTTGTCACAGTAGTAGTGGGTTGTGCAAAGTCCCAGAGTGTTGGAACCACTGGTATTGAATAACTAACTAACCCATCCTTTCCTCAGCCCCCAACCCACCACCACCAGCCCCGGGAAGACATATGTGATAACCTTATTAAACATTACACACCAAAACATAAACATTGAGTATTTTTTATCTGAGTAGAAACAGATGAGAGTGAAAATGGTATCTGAGCTGGGAAAAAGCGAGAGAGAGAGAGAGAGAGAGAGAGAGAGAGAGAGAGAGAGAAGAGAGAAAAGAGTGAGAATAAAATTATTATGAAACACTTCCCTAAACATACATTAGCGCTAGTATAGAAACGAGTTCTCTTAATTAACATTGATTCTAGAATGCTAGTATAGAGAGGAGTCCTAATATAAGTGTTATTATAGGAAGGAATCCTCTAACGCTAGTGCTAGTTGTGTAACGAGTCCTCTGATAATCGCCACAGATTGTAGTTTACAATAATCAGCAGTGTAGTTAGTAATTAAAGTTGTTTATATAAGCATATAAGCACGTGGATTATTAGACTGCTGGCGATTCTTAAAGGTCAGGTCGGTGATACATGTTACATGAAGTATCTTATCTTAGTTAATATATTGAGCACTGCGTTTCCATAGCCTGGAGGTTTGGTCCTGATCTATTGCATGCATGTACAGTATGGTCCAGGACCATGGCTTCGGGGCATTGTCATAGATTAATGCTCGGGAGTATGGTCTTGGATCATAACCCAGAGGCGTGATTCTGGCTCATGTCCTATCATTATGGTCTTGGATCATGGCCTTGGAGCATGACCCAGGACCACTTCCGAGAAAGAATAGTTCAGCATCACAGTCTAGAAGAAGAGAAAAGCCTAGAGCAGGGTTTCTCAGAAGGATTTGGGCGACTCCCCTAGCATCAAAACCTCTGGTCGCAGTGACGTGTAATTGTCCTTATAGAAGTAAACAAAACCTGGAATCCATCATATTATTTTTCCATTATTTTCTTTTTTTGCAATACGGCACGTAAATTCTGGATCATTGCAGCTCTGGAAACTAACCAGCATGTTCCTGGTATTGGTTTAAGCGCCATTAAACTTGACAATGCCAGTCATAGAGTTTATTTTCTGGGCATTCCATAGTACAGGCTGCCAAAGGTAATATCACTGAAATTATGTACATTAATACACGTCACAGGAATCCCAAATCCCTGTAAAATCCGGTCGTGATTCTTTGGAAAACCTGTCACAATTGAAAACCCGCTTGCAGCCTCCTGTAAAAACCTCTAGCAACCATTTTTGAAGCCTCTTGCGACCTTGGAGCCTCTTTTAAACTGCGACCCTTTGTTAAACTACGTGTGGTGTCCTGGAAAATATCTTGCATCCCTTTGGAAAACCTCTTGTGGGCCTCTGAAATACCACTTGTGACTCTAGTGGAAAATCTCTTGCCATCCCTGAAAAACCTCTTGAGACTCTTTGTAAAACCTTTTACCATCTCACAAAAAACCTCTTGCTACCTGGAAACCCTTTTGCCACCTCCGGGAAAAATCTCTTGCAAACTCACTGTAAAAAACCTCTTGTGACTCACTGGAAAAATTTCATAACTCTCTGAATAATCACATGAAACCTCTCGCAATCCCCGGAGCAAAATCTTTTAACCCTTGGAAAACCTTTCGTAATCCATTGGAAAAGCCCTTGCAGTCCCCTGTAATACCTGGACCTCTGAACAACCTCTTGCTGCTTTCTAGTTATATGAAACAACCATTGTATAGTAATATTCCTGGAAAACCTATCGTAACCCGCTGGAAAAACAGCTTGCAGGCCCTTTGATCTGGAAAAAAACTATTGCAACCTGTAGAAAACTATTGAGGTCTCTGGAAAACCGATTCTTACCTATGGAAACCTTCTTCGATTCATTATTTGAGAAGCTCTGCTCTAGGGGTCTTGTTCTGGGCGTCACCCAGTGATGTGACCTTAAGAACACGACCACTGGGCCTAACCATGGGGACATGACTCAGAGGCACATGATCCAGGGACAGTGGCCAGCTACATGACCCTGGGGCATGACTCAAGGCCTTGGGAAACGCAGTGTCGTTGTAAACCTTTTCAAATGTTAGAGCCTAAGAGGATATGTCAGAGCCTATAACGAAACAATTTATATATGCCTGACTGAGGGTACGTGCCTAACATTGACACTCATGTAGGACACTTACATAAATATACTTTGAGAATATGTTTTTATCCTATAAAAAAATATGAATCCAGACATTTTAAGCTTTCAAACGCTCTTACATATTTACAACTTTATATAAATAACAACTTTAATATAATAATCTGTGAATGACACCTAAGGCAGTCGAACCAGGGTCTCCCATACGGAAGTCTGTCATGCTATGAATCACACCTTGAACTAAGGTAAGTATCTCAGTCACATTTTCAAGTATACCACATGCAGGTATCCATGTATGAAGAACAATGACACGACAACATGACTGACTGAGGCATCGTGTCAGTTTTATCCTAAAAACTGGGGTGGTAGAAGATAAATCTTATCGAGGAAACCTGGAATAACAAATGAAGGACATTTTTTGATCTGACATTACAGGATAACATTGAAATTAAATACAGTGACCGATACACTACTCTAGATTCTAATATAAACACAGGATTTCAAAGTTAAATGTTAAGTAATGTGACATTTTATTGTGGCAACGTTTCGCTCTCCAGGAGAGCGAAACGTTGCCACAATAAAATGTCACATTAGTTGCACTTGTGTCCTTTTACTTTACATATTGTCGGTAATTCTACCAACATTATTACAAAGTTGAATGTTGAAGGTGGAGGTGACAGCGTGAAGGACTTTCTAGTGGCTGACCGTGGCTAAAGTCTATGGTGATCACTAGTTTAAGAGTGTGAGTGCCCGTTTCCTAAATCTAAGCTAAATTCACTAGTATTTAAGGTACTGTGATGCAACTTGGAGAATACAACAGACAAACTGAAGTATATTTCGAGATAAGTCAACAGGTGAACATGCGTGCTCTAGTTAAATAAGAACCAACATATGGGCGCAGGTGACGCCTCTATTAGGGCATCTTACCAGTTAGGTGAAGTTGAAGACGTTAGTGACATCAAAATAACTAGCAAAGAAATAATTTTAAATACACGAGGATAAAGCTTTAATGTCTTCTGCACCGTCTACAATATTTTGTCTTCGCTGGGTTTCATCAGGAAAATAGCAGGAAAACTTAGTTATGAGGATCTGTATCCTGTACGTCACCGTGACCCGTTGACCTGGTGTTGCTAGCTAGTACTGTCACCATGGTAGTGTCTTCACTCACAGGATGAGTACTGTTGCTAGTACTGTCACCATGGTAGTGTCTTCACTCACAGGATGAGTATTGCTAACTAGTACTGTCGCCATGGTAGTGCCTTCACTCACAGGATGAGTACTCGTAGTTAGTACTGTCACCATGGTAGTGTCTGCACTCACGGCAAGAGTACTGTTAGCTAGTACTGTCACTATGATATTGTCTTCACTCACAGGATGAGTGCTACTACCTAGTACTTTCACCATGGTAGTGTCTTCACTCACAGGATGAGTATTGCTAGCTAGTACTGTCACCATGTAGTATCTTCACTCATAGGATGAGTACTGCTAGCTAGTACTGTCACCATGATAGTGTCTTCACTCACAGGATGAGTGCTGCTAGCTAGTACTGTCACCATGGTGGTGTCTACTCACAGGATAAGTACTGTCAAATGGTAGTGTCTTCACTCACAGGATGAGTACTGCTAACTAGTACTGTCACCATGGTAGTGCCTTCACTCACAGGATGAGTGCTGCTACCTAGTACAGTCACAATGGTAATGTCTTCACTCACAGGATGAGTGCTGCTCTCACAGGATGAATACTGCTAGCTAGTACTGCCACCATGGTAGTGTCTTCACTTACAGCATGAGTGCTGCTAGCTAGTACTGTCACCATGGTAGTGTCTATACTCACAGGATAAATACTGTCACCATGGGAGTGTCTTCACTCCCAGGAAGAGTACTGCTAGCTAGTACTGTCACGAAGGTAGTGTCTTCACTCACGGGATGAGTGCTGCTAGCTAGTACTGTCACCAGGGTGGTGTCTTCACTCACAGGATGAGTACTGCTAGCTAGTACTGTCACCATGGTAGTGCCTTCACTCACAGGATGAGTGCTGCTAGCTAGTACTGTCACCATGGTAGTATCTTCACTCATAGGATGAGTACTGCTAGCTAGTACTGTCACCATGATAGTGTCTTCACTCACAGGATGAGTGCTGCTAGCTAGTACTGTCACCATGGTGGCGTCTTCACTCACAAGATTAGTACTGTCACCATGGTACTGTCTTCACTCACAGGATGAGTACTGCTAGCTAGTACTGTCACCATGGTAGTGTCTTCACACACAGGATGAGTGCTGCTAGCTTGTACTGTCACAATGGTAGTGTCTTCACTCGCAAGATGAGTGCTGCTAGCTAATACTGTCACCATGGAAGTGTCTTAACTCACAGGATGAGTGCTGCTAGCTAGTACTGTCACCATGGTGGTTTCTTCACTCACGGGATGAGTGCTGCTAGCTAGTACTGTCACCATGGTAATGTATTCACTCACAGGATGAGCGCTGCTCTCACAGGATGAGTACTGTTAGCTAGTACTGTCACCATGATAGTGTCTTCACTCACAGGATGAGTGCTGCTAGCTAATACTGTCACCATGGGAGTGTCTTAACTCACAGGATGAGTGCTGCTAGCTAGTACTGCCACAATCGTAGTGTCTTCACTCACAGGATGAGTGCTGCTCTCACAGGATGAGTACTGCTAGCTAGTACTGTCACCATGATAGTGTCTTCACTCACAGGATGAGTGCTGCTAGCTAGTACTGTCACCATGGTGGTGTCTACTCACAGGATAAGTACTGTCAAATGGTAGTGTCTTCACTCACAGGATGAGTACTGCTAACTAGTACTGTCACCATGGTAGTGCCTTCACTCACAGGATGAGTGCTGCTACCTAGTACAGTCACAATGGTAATGTCTTCAATCACTGGATGAGTGCTGCTCTCACAGGATGAATACTGCTAGCTAGTACTGCCACCATGATAGTGTCTTCACTCACAGGATGAGTGCTGCTAGCTAGTACTGTCACCATGGTGGTGTCAACTCACAGGATAAGTACTGTCAAATGGTAGTGTCTTCACTTACAGCATGAGTGCTGCTAGCTAGTACTGTCACCATGGATAGTGTCTTCACTCACAGGATGAGTTCTGCTAGCTAGTACTTTCACGAAGGTAGTGTCTTCACTCACGGGATAAGTGCTGCTAGCTAGTACTGTCACCAGGGTGGTGTCTTCACTCACAGGATGAGTGCTGCTAGCTAGTACTGTCAACATGGCGGTGTCTTCACTCACAGGATGAGTACTGCTAGTTAGTGTTGTCACCATGGTAGGCTCTTCACTAACAGAATGAGTACTGCTAGCTAGTACTGTCACAATAATAGTATCTTCACTCACAGATGAGTGCTGCTAGCTAGTACTGTCACCATGGTAGTGTCTTTACTTACATGATGAGTGCTGCTAGCTAGTACTGTCACCATGGTGGTGTCTTCACTCACGGGATGAGTGCTGCTAGCTAGTACTGTCACCATGGTAGCGTCTTCACTCACAGGATGAGTGCTGCTAGCTAGTACTGTCACCATGTCACCGTGTTAGTGTCTTCACTTACAGGATGAGTACTGCTAGCTAGTACTGTCGCCATGGGAGTGTCTTCACTCACAAGATTAGTACTTCTAGCTAGTACTGTCACCATGGTAGTGTGTTCATTCACACGTGGTAGTGTCTTCACTCACAGGATGAGTACTGCTAGCTTGTACTGTCGCCATGGTAGTGTCTTCAGTCACAAGTTTAGTACTGCTAGCTAGTACTGTCACCATGGTAGTGTGTTCATTCACACCATGAGTGCTGCTAGCTAGTACTGTCACCATGGTAGTGTCTTCATTCACAGGATGAGTACTGCTAGCTAGTACTGTCGCCATGGTAGTGTCTTCACTCACAGGATGAGTGCTGCTAGCTAGTACTATCACCAGGGTGGTGTCTTCACTCACAGGATGAGTGCTGCTAGCTAGTACTGTCACCATGGTAGTCTCTTCACTCACAGAATGAGTACTGTTAGCTAGTACTGTCACCATGATAGTGTCTTTACCCACAGGATGAGTGCTGCTAGCTAGTACTGTCATCATGGTTTTGTCTTCCCTTACAGGATGAGTGCTGCTATTACTGTCACCATGGTGGTGTCTTCACCCATGGGATAAGTGCTGCTAGCTAATACAGTCACCATGGTAGTGTCTTCACTCACAGGATGAGTGCTGCTAGCTAGTACTGTCACCATGGTAGTTTCTTCACTCACAGAATGAGTACTGTTAGCTAGTACTCTCACCCTGATAGTGTCTTCACCCACAGGATGAGTGCTGCTAGCTAGTACTGTCATCATGGTAGTGTCTTCACTTACAGGATGAGTGCTGCTAGTACTGTCACCATGGTGGTGTCTTCACCCATGGGATAAGTGCTGCTAGCTAGTACTGTCACCATGGTAGTGTTTTCACTCACAGGATGAGTGATGCTAGCTAGTACTGTCACCATGGTAGCGTGTTCCCTCACAGGATGAGTTCTGGTAGCTAGTACTGTCGCCATGGTAGTGTCTTCACTCACAAGATGAGTACTACTAGCTAGTACTCTCACCATGATAGTGTGTTCATTCACAGGATGAGTGCTGCTAGCTAGTACTGTCACCATGGTACTGTCTTCACTCACAGGATGAGTACTGCTAGCTAGTACTGTCGTCATGGTAGTGTCTTCACTCACAGGTGAGTGCTGCTAGCTAGTACTGTCACCAGGGTGGTGTCTTCACTCCCAGGATGAGTGATGCTAGCTAGTACTGTCAACATGGCAGTGTCTTCACTCACAGAATGAGTACTGATAGCTAGTACTGTCACCATGGTAGTGTCTTCACTCACAGGATGAGTGCTGCTAGCTAGTACTGTCGCCATGGTAGTGTCTTCACTCACAGGATGAGTGCTGCTAGCTAGTACTCTCACCATGTTAGTGTCTTCACTCACAGGATGAGTGCTGCTAGCTAGTACTGTCACCATGGTGGTGTCTTCACTCACGGGATGAGTGCTGCTAGCTAGTACTGTCATCATGGTAGTGTCTTCACTCATAGGGTGAGTGCTGCTAGCTAGTACTGTCACCACGGTAGCGTGTTCACTCACAGGATGAGTACTGCTAGCTAGTACTGTCACCATGTCACCGTGGTAGTGTCTTCACTCTCAGGATGAGTACTGCTAGCTAGTGCTGTCACCATGGTAGTGTCTTCACTCACAAGGTGAGTACTGCTAGCTAGTACTGTCACCATGGTAGTGTGTTCATTCACAGGATGAGTGGTGCTGGCTAGTACTGTCACCGTGGTAGTGTCTTCACTCACAGGATTGGTACTGCTAGCTAGTACTGTGGCCATGGTAGTGTCTTCACTCACAAGATTAGTACTGCTAGCTAGTACTGTCAACATGGAAGTGTGTTCATTCACAGGATGAGTGCTGCTAGCTAGTACTGTCACCATGGTAGTGTCTTCACTCACAGTACGAGTGCTGCTAGGTAGTTCTGTCACCATGGTAGTGTCTTCACTCACAGGATGAGTGCTGCTAGCTAGTACTGTCACCATGATAGTGTCTTCACTCACAGGATGAGTGCTGTTAATCAGTAAACTTGTACCTCGGTGAAAAATCTATGATGGAAGGAAATGTGCACTACTGAGCAAAGAAATATCACTGGTGGGAATAGAGAAACAGTGACTTGTCTCAAACAACAATTTCACTGACCTGTCTCAGTCAACAACTTCCACACACGCTTGAAGTTTCACCGGAATTTTAAAAGGTAAAAGGTCCCCAGCTTGCAAATGAGTTGCATTCCTGATGTTTGAACTTACAAACGCTTCACATTCGTGTTGTTTCAGCTCACAAACGAGTCGTGATTCTGCTGTTTCATCTTACAAATCAGTTGAGTTCTTAGTGTTTCAGCTTACTTGGATTGGCTACTCAGTTTCGCGTTTATAAGTTGAGAGGTCAGGGTATCTTGATGGGTCGTTTGTAAGTGGAGGACCTGCTGCTGTTTAGGGATTCCTATCAGCAAGCTGTGAGGAAAGGCCGTTCAATATCTCTGGTCAACATTGAAGTCGCTGGATTTCCTACACGTACAACTCTACAACAAGATTCACACATACATAAATACAGGCTTCACTGGAGGATTGACAGGCCTCCTGTAGGTCGACGGAGGATAGCGTTGAGCCGCAAGATAAACAAAAGAAACGGTTCAGTCCCTGAATCTAGCAGCTTCCTATCAAGCTCCCTCGACGAACATGTGTTGTGTCCCATGATCTGTAGTCATCAAGACAGCCTTAAAGCTATGGAAAACACTGGATTTTCTGGATATATCCCTCTGGGGAGGCAGACGTGTGGCTCCATCAGCAATAATGACCCTTAGAGTGAGCAGCATATAAGCTCTAGGTTGCTGCAGACCTCAACTCCAGAGCACAGACACAGACACACACACACAGACACACACAGACACACACAGACACAGACACACACACACACACACACACACACACACACACACACACACACACACACACACACACACAACACATACACACACACACACATACACACAACACACATACACATACACACACACACACACACACACACACACACACACACACACACACACACACACACACACACACACACACACGCGGGGCCAGGAGCTGTGACTCGACCCCTGCAACCACAAATAGGTGAGTACAAATAGGTGAGTACACACACACACACACTCGCACACATACACGCATAGTAGGCGTTGGTATGTAACCGTTGGTCAGGCAGAAGCCGTTAAGCTGGACATATCACTCCTCGCCGGGTCACCATCTGGAAAACACCCGGGCCAGGACACCGGCGAACTTACCAATCATTCTCGCCCCTGTAAGCGCTCCCTCTCTCTCTCCCTTTCTCTCTCTCTCTCTCTCTCTCTCTCTCTCTCTCTCTCTCTCTCTCTCTCTCTCTCTCTCTCTCTCTCTCTCTCTCTCTCTCTCTCTCTCTCTCTCTCTCTCTCTCAATTGGACTTTGCGTCTGACACCATCCGGGTTCGTTATTGCTGCTGCTGGTGTCACAAGCGTCCAGTTCCCGGGGTATAGAGTGTAACTTACCTAAGTGAGTGAGCCGAAATGCGGGTTCGTTTAGCCTTTACCTGAGACACCACAGGAGGCTCATGCTGACCTCTTTAACGAGCGAAGGGAAGACCAGAAGGGGGTATGATGGGGGAGGGACACTACCCATCTAAGGCAAAACATGAAGGGGGTTATGAAGGGGGCAAAACTATCCATCAGAGGCTAAACGAACCCACGGTGGATGGTCACTCATACGGAACAAAGTCGAGGTTTCTTCAAGCGATTGGAATGACTGTACAGCTTCGTTGGTTGGTTGGTTGGGTTGATGATTTTTTTTTCGGTGGGTTATTGTGTGGGTTGGTTGATGGATTTGGGTTTTAGGTATGCTTTGGTTTTTGTGAGTGAATAGGTGGGTTCTTGGTCTTTAGCTGGGTCGGTTAGGTGTTGGGCTGGTTGAGGGGTGGGTTGGTTGACTGATGCGTGGGTACATGGGAGAGTTCGTTAGTTAGTTTGCTTTCTTGATAGGTTGATGTGCAGGGTTAGTAGGTGGGCTTGGGTGAGTTTGTGGGAAAGTGGTGGATGGGTGGATAAGTTTGTCGATTGGTTGGTTTTTGACTGGGTGGGATGGTGGGCTGATTGATTGGGTTTTGCTTGGATGGGTGGGTTTGTAGGTTGGTGGGTGGGATGATGGATAGATGAGTGCAATAATTGGTAATGAGTTGGTGGGTCAGTAGGGTAACTGGTGAGTTGGTGGGCAAGTGGGTGGGTGGGTGAGAGGGTGTGTAGCTGAGAGGGGTGGGTGGCTGAGTGGGGTGGGTAGTTGAGAGCGTGGGTTACTGAGAGGGTGGGTAGCTGAGAGGGGTGGGTAGCTGAGAGGGGTGGGTGGCTGAGAAGGGTGGGTTACTGAGAGGGTGGGTGGCTGAGAGGGTGGGTTACTGAGAGGGTGGGTGGCTGAGAGGGGTGGGTGGCTGAGTGGGGTGGGTGGCGACAAACAAGGCACTATATACAACTGGAGAGCAAATGCCTAGATTGCACAAGAAACACAAACCATCATGTCAGAATCTGGAAAAAACTCTGTAATCATTGACAGACTAACTCCTAACACACGTTACCTAGAACGCCGCACTCTTGTCCGAGTGAATCATCATTATAAGTTACAAATACCACATAGCATAGATCAAATACAAAGAGGAACACCAACACGTCACCCAACACTGTACACTAGTACATAACACCTTTGTTTTTCGTATTTCAAAGTTCCACCGCTGTTTTATTTATTTTTTAACATATATCGCCGCGTGCTTTTTTTTTTTTTTTACAAAGATATATGAAATTTTAAGTACAAAAAAACATGCAACAATACGATAAGGTACGAATTATAGAGACTATTTACGTCTCTGTACAACATTGCTCACTAAGTGAACACAACACACTACCTATGTCGCTCCGTGAGAGACTTCATGACGAGTCTTCAGCAATGAACTAATTATATCCTGCCCACGGTCTCGTTATCTCTAATCCCTCTCCCTTTATCCCAGATTCTCTATTCCCTTACCACTATCCACGTAACCTCTTACCCAGGAGCATGGGTAAAGTCTGTCCTCTCATCCCGTATCTTCAAACATCGGCAGGACTTACCTGCGTGTCATGACTCTCTAATTCCTGTCTGAGGACAGACCTCTTAAGACTTAAGTTAACTGAGTAAGAGGACACCCTGGCTTCACTTAAAGAGGAATCGCTGTCTTCACTTAAAGAGGAGTCACTGCATTCACTTCAATAGGAATCCCTGCCTTCACTGGCTGAGAAATCCCTGCCTTCACTTGAGGACTCCCTGAATTCATTTAAAGAAGAATCCCTGAATCCCTGCATTCACTTAACGAGGACTCCCTGCCTTCACGTAAAGAGGAATCATTACCTTCACTTAAAGATGAATCTCTGCCATCACTTAAAGAGGAATCCGTGCCTTCACTTAAAGAGGAATCCCTGCCTTCACTGAAAGAGGAACCCCTGCTTTCACTTAAAGAGGAATCCCTGCCTTTAATCAAAGAGGAATTCCTGTCTTCACTTAACGAGGAATCCCTGCCTTCAATTGACTGCGTAGAAAACGCATGTCTGCTAACGGGTGAGTGCGTTTGGCCAATGCTGGCGTTGTATACAATGGCGCAAGCCGTGCGTAGGAGGTGAGAGTGCGAGCATTTCTGGAGTGAGTGTGTGCTATAGGGAGTGAATGCGTGCTTAGAGAGCGAGTACGTGCATTTAGGGAGTGTATGCGTGCTTAGGGAGAGAATGCGTGCATTTAGGGAGAGAGTGTGTGTATTTATTAAAAGGGTGCGTGCATTTATTAAGAAAGTCTGTGCATTTAGGGAGAAATAGCGCCAACATTTAGGAAGAAAGAGTGCGCACATTTATTAAGAGAGTGTATGCATTTAGGGAGAGAATGTGTGCATTTAGGGAGAGTGTGTGTGTATTTAGGAAGAGAGTGTGTGTGTATTGAGGGAGTGAGTGTGTACATTTAGGGAGAGAGTGTGTGGATTTAGGGAGAGAAAGAGAGCGTGTACTTAGGGAGAGAGTGTTTGCATTTAGGGAGAGAGTGTGTGTATTTCGGGAGAGAGTGTGTGCATATAGGGAGAGAGAGGGAGAGTTTGTATCTATTTACAAGGCAGCGTCGAACTATAGACCAATAAGCCTTGCCGCCGTAGTGGGAATATTTTTGGAATCAATAATTGCCGAGGCAATTCGTAGCCATTTAGAAATACATAAATTGATTAATGAATCTAAGCAGAGCTTTACAAAGGGGCGTTCCTGTCTTGTGAATTTACTAACTTTTTTCACTAAGGTAGTTGAGGAGGTAGATCATGGTACTGAATATGATATTGTGTATATGGACCTGAGTAAGGCTTTTGATAAAGTTCCACATCAGAGGCTATTGAGGAATCGGAACAGGAGAAGTTTTTTCCTGGGTAGAGGGATGGTTGACAAATAGATAGCAGAGAGTTTGCATAAATGTTGAGAAATCAGAATGGGGGGCATGTCACGACAGATGTTTCTCAGGGGTCAGTGTTGGGCCCGTTGTTGCTCATAATTTACATAAACGACATAGATGAGGGAATAAATAGCGACATAAGCAAATTTGCTGTTGACACCAAAATAGGCCATCAAATTCATTCTAATGAGGACATTAGAGCACTCCAGGATGATTTGAATAGACTGATGCAGTGGTCGGAGAAGTGGCAGATGCAGTTTAATATAGACAAATGCAAAATTCTAAACATTGGACAGGAAAATAACCATGCCACATGTAAACTAAATAATGTAGATCTTAATATTTCTGATTGCGAAAAGGATTTAGGAGTTCTGGTTAGCAGTAATCTGAAACCAAGACAACAGTGCATTAGTGTTCACAATGAAGCTAACAGAATCCTTGGCTTCATAGAAAGAAGTATAAATAATAGAAGTCCTCAGGTTGTTCTTCAACTCTATATATCTTTGGTTAGGCCTCATTTAGATTATGCTGCACAGTTCTGGTCACCGTATTACAGAATTGATATAAATGCTCTGGAAAACGTACAAAAGAGGATGACAAAGCTGATCCCATGTATCAGAAATCTTCCCCATGAGGATAGACTGAGGACCCTGAATCTGCACTCTCTAGAAAGGCGTAGAATTAGGGGGGATATGATTGAAGTATATAGATGGAAAGCAGGATTATATAAAGGGGATGTAAATAGAGTGCTAAAAATATTTAGCCAAGACAGGACTCGCAGCAATGGCTTAAAGTTGGAAAAATTCAGATTCAGGAAGGATATAGGAAAGCACTGGTTTGGTAATAGAGTTGTGGAGGAGTGGAACAAACTCCCGAGTACCGTCACAGAAGCTAAGACGTTGTGTAGTTTTAAAAATAGGTTGGATAAATACATGAGTGGGTGTGAGTGAGTGTGAGTTGGACCTGACTAGCTTGTGCTACTAGATCAGATGCCGTGCTCCTTCCTTAAGTGAATGTGACCTGACCTGACTAGGTTAGGGCATTGGCTTAAGCCGGTAGGAGAATTGGACCTGCCCCACATGGGCCAGTAGGCCTGCTGCAGTGTTCCTTCTTTCTTATGTTCTTATGTTCTTATTTAGGTAGAGAGATATGCATTTAGGGGATAGAGAGAGAGAGAGAAAAGAGAGAGAGGGGAGAGAGAGAGGAGAGAGAGAGAGAGGGGAGAGAAGAGAGAGAGAGAGGAGAGAGAGAGAGGAGAGAGAGAGAGAGAGAGGAGAATGTGTGCGTACTTAGGGAGAGAGTGTTTCCATTTAGGGAGAGAGTGTGTGTGTACTTAGGGAGAGAGTGCGTGCATTTAGGGAGAGAATGTGTGTATCTAAGGAAAGAGTGCGTGCATTTATGGAGAGATTGTGTGTATTTAGGGAGAGAGTGCGTGTATTTATCTAAAGACTATTTGCATTTAGGGAAAGAGTGCATTCAGGGAGTGCGTGCATGGATTTAGAGTGAGAGTGAATGTATTGAGTGAGTTATTTAAAGAATGAGTGCGTGCATTTAAGGAGTGACTACTTGCCGTTAGGAAGTTCGTTCGTATATGTCTGGAGTGCGTTCGTATATGTATGGAGTTCTTCCGTATGTTTTGGGAGTGCGTCTGTATACTAAGGGAGTGCGTCTGTATACTAAGGGAGTGCGTCTGTATACTAAGGGAGTGCGTCTGTATACCGAGGGAGTGCGTCTGTATACTGAGGGAGTGCGTCTGTATACCGAGGGAGTGCGTCTGTATACTGAGGGAGTGCGTCTGTATACCGAGGGAGTGCGTCTGTATACCGAGGGAGTGCGTCTGTATACTAAGGGAGTGCGTCTGTATACTAAGGGAGTGCGTCTGTATACTGAGGGAGTGCGTCTGTATACTAAGGGAGTGCGTCTGTATACTGAGGGAGTGCGTCTGTATACTAAGGGAGTGCGTCTGTATACTGAGGGAGTGCGTCTGTATACTGAGGGAGTGCGTTTGTATACTGAGGGAGTGCGTCTGTATACTGAGGGAGTGCGTCTGTATACTAAGGGAGTGCGTCTGTATACTGAGGGAGTGCGTCTGTATACTGAGGGAGTGCGTCTGTATACTAAGGGAGTGCGTCTGTATACTGAGGGAGTGCGTCTGTATACTGAGGGAGTGCGTTTGTATACCGAGGGAGTGCGTCTGTATACCGAGGGAGTGCGTCTGTATACCGAGGGAGTGCGTCTGTATACTGAGGGAGTGCGTCTGTATACTGAGGGGGGTGCGTCTGTATACTGAGGGAGTGCGTCTGTATAACTGAGGGAGTGCGTCTGTATACTAAGGGAGTGCGTCTGTATACTGAGGGAGTGCGTCTGTATACTGAGGGAGTGCGTCTGTATACTGAGGGAGTGCGTCTGTATACTGAGGGAGTGCGTCTGTATACTGAGGGAGTGCGTCTGTATACTGAGGGAGTGCGTCTGTATACTGAGGGAGTGCGTCTGTATACTGAGGGAGTGCGTCTGTATACTAAGGGAGTGCGTCTGTATACTAAGGGAGTGCGTCTGTATACTAAGGGAGTGCGTCTGTATACTAAGGGAGTGCGTCTGTATACTAAGGGAGTGCGTCTGTATACTAAGGGAGTGCGTTTGTATACTAAGGGAGTGCGTCTGTATACTAAGGGGAGTGCGTCTGTATACTAAGGGAGTGCGTCTGTATACTAAGGGAGTGCGTCTGTTATACTAAGGAGTGCGTCTGTATACTAAGGGAGTGCGTCTGTATACTAAGGGAGTGCGTCTGTATACTAAGGGAGTGCGTCTGTATACTAAGGGAGTGCGTCTGTATACTAAGGGAGTGCGTCTGTATACTAAGGGAGTGCGTCTGTATACTAAGGGAGTGCGTCTGTATACTAAGGGAGTGCGTCTGTATACTAAGGGAGTGCGTCTGTATACTAAGGGAGTGCGTGTACCTGGACATAAAAGGCATTTTGCAAAATGAGTGTATTTAGTGAGTGCATGTGGACAGTAAGGGTATGTGAACCATGAGTGTATGTAGGCAGTGAGTGCATGTTGATAGAGAGTGCATTTAAAGTACATTTCATAAGTATACCTCTAAATACGTTTGGAAAATGATGAGTGCATCCTGTGAATGAGTGCATCTTGTGGGTAGTGAGTACATCTTGTGGGTTGTGAGTGCATCTTGTGGGTGGTGAGTGCATCTTACCTGGAGGTTACCTGGAGGTTACCTGGAGGTTACCTGGAGGTTATTCCGGGGATCAACGCCCCCGCGGCCCGGTCCATGACCAGGCCTCCCGATGGATCAGGGCCTGATCAACTAGGCTGTTACTGCTGGCCGCACACAGTCCAACGTACGAGCCACAGCCCGGCTGATCCGGCACTGACTTTAGGTATCTGTCCAGCTCTCTCTTGAAGGCAGCCAGGGGTTTATTGGCAATTCCCCTAATGCTTGATGGGAGGCTGTTGAACAGTTTTGGGCCCCGGACACTTATGGTGTTTTCCCTTAGTGTACCAATGGCTCCCCTGCTTTTTATTGGGGGCATTTGCATCGCCTGCCCAGTCTTTTACTTTCGTAGGGAGTGATTTCTGTGTGCAGATTTGGGACAATTCCTTCCAAGATTTTCCAAGTGTAGATTATGATATATCTCTCCCTCCTGCGTTCCAACGAGTACAAGTCAAGTGCTTCCAAGCGTTCCCAGTAGTTAAGGTGCTTGACAGAACTTATACGTGCAGTAAAGGATCTCTGTACACTCTCTAGATCTGCGATTTCACCTGCTTTGAATGGAGATGTTAATGTACAGCAGTATTCCAGCCTAGAGAGAACAAGTGATTTGAAAAGGATCATCATGGGCTTGGCATCTCTCGTTTTGAAAGTTCTCATTATCCATCCTATCATTTTCTTTGCACGTGCGATCGTGGCACTGTTGTGATCCTTGAAAGTGAGATCCTCAGACATTACTACTCCCAGGTCCCTTACATTATTTTTCCGCTCTATTGTATGGCCGGAGTCAGTAGTATACTCTGTTCTAGTTATTATCTCCTCCAGTTTTCCATAACGGAGTAGTTGGAATTTGTCCTCATTGAACATCATATTGTTTACCGTTGCCCACTGGAAAACTTTGTTTATATCTTCTTGGAGGTTAACCGCGTCCTCAGCAGATGACACCCTCATGCAGATCCTAGTATCATCCGCAAAGGATGATACGGTGCTATGGGTGGTGAGTGCATCTTGTGGGTGGTGAGTGCATCTTGTGGGTGGTGAGTGCATCTTGTGGGTGGTGAGTGCATCTTGTGGGTGGTGAGTGCATCTTGTGGGTGGTGAGTGCATCTTGTGGGTGGTGAGTGCATCTTGTGGGTGGTGAGTGCATCTTGTGGGTGGTGAGTGCATCTTGTGGGTGGTGAGTGCATTGTGGGTGGTGAGTGCATCTTGTGGGTGGTGAGTGCATCTTGTGGGTGGTGAGTGCATCTTGTGGGTGGCGAGTGCATCTTGTGGGTGGTGAGCGCATCTTGTGGGTGGTGAGTGCATCTTGTGGGTGGTGAGTGCATCTTGTGGGTGGTGAGTGCATCTTGTGGGTGGTGAGTGCATCTTTTGGGTGGTGAGTGTATCTTGTGGGTGGTGAGTGCATCTTTTGGGTGGTGAGTGCATCTTTTGGGCGGTGAGTGCATCTTGTGGGTGGTGAGTGCATCTTGTGGGTGGTGAGTGCATCTTTTGGGCGGTGAGTGCATCTTGTGGGTGGTGAGTGCATCTTGTGGGCGGTGAGTGTATCTTGTGGGTGGTGAGTGCATCTTTTGGGTGGTGAGTGCATCTTGTGGGTGGTGAGTGCATCTTGTGGGTGGCGAGTGCATCTTGTGGGTAGTGAGTGCATATTGTGGGTGGTGAGTGCATCTTGTGGGTGGTGAGTGCATATTGTGGGTGGTGAGTGCATCTTGTGGGTAGTGAGTGCATCTTGTGGGTAGTGAGTGCATATTGTGGGTGTGGTGAGTGCATCTTGTGGGTGGTGAGTGCATCTTGTGGGTGGTGAGTGCATCTTGTGGGTGGTGAGTGCATCTTGTGGGTGGTGAGTGCATCTTGTGGGTGGTGAGTGCATCTTTTGGGTGGTGAGTGTATCTTGTGGGTGGTGAGTGCATCTTTTGGGTGGTGAGTGCATCTTGTGGGCGGTGAGTGTATCTTGTGGGTGGTGAGTGCATCTTTTGGGCGGTGAGTGCATCTTGTGGGTGGTGAGTGCATCTTGTGGGCGGTGAGTGTATCTTGTGGGTGGTGAGTGCATCTTGTGGGTGGTGAGTACATCTTGTGGGTGGTGAGTGCATCTTTTGGGTGGTGAGTGTATCTTGTGGGTGGTGAGTGCATCTTTTGGGTGGTGAGTGCATCTTGTGGGCGGTGAGTGTATCTTGTGGGTGGTAGTGCATCTTTTGGGCGGTGAGTTTCATCTTGTGGGTGGTGAGTGCATCTTGTGGGCGGTGAGTTTATCTTGTGGGTGGGTGAGTGCATCTTTTGGGTGGTGAGTGCATCTTGTGGGTGGTGAGTGCATCTTTGTGGGTGGCGAGTGCATCTTGTGGGTAGTGAGTGCATCTTGTGGGTGGTGAAATGCATTATTGTGGGTGGTGAAGTGCATCTTGTGGGTAGTGAGTGCATCTTGTGGGTAGTGAGTGCATCTTGTGGGTGGTGAGTGCATCTTGTGGGTGGTGAGTGCATCTTGTGGGTGGCGAGTGCATCTTGTGGATGGTGAGTGCATTTTGTGGGTGGTGAGTACATCTTGTGGGCGGTGAGTGCATCTTGTGGGTGGTGAGTGCATCTTGTGAGTGAGTGCGTCTTTTGAGTGAGTGCATCTTTTGAGTGAGTGCGTCTTGTGAGTGAGTGCATCTTGTGAGTGAGTGCATCTTGTGGGTGGTGAGTGCATCTTCTGGGCTGTGAGTACATCTTGTGAATGAGTGAATCTTGTGAGTGCACATTATGAGTGAGTTCATCTTGTGGGTAGTGAGTGCATCTTGCGCGAGTGCATATTATGAGTGAGTGAATCTTTAGAGATTGTTTACATTTAGAGATTGCGTGCATTTAGAGATTGCGTGCATTTAAGGACTGCGTGCATTTAAGGACTGCGTGCATTTGCTGAGTACATGGAGTACATACTTATATTGGAGCTATAAGACTGAAATTGGCAAATGAGAGCATTAGTGCATTTCACGACTGAGTGCATTTGGCGAGCATGTGCATTTGGTGAGTGCATTTGGCGAGTGAGTGCATTTGGCGAGCATGTGCATTTGGCGAGCATGTGCATTTGGTGAGTGCATTTGGCGAGCATGTGCATTTGGTGAGTGCATTTGGCGAGCATGTGCATTTGGCGAGTGAGAGCATTTGGTGAGTGCATTTGGCGAGTGAGTGCATTTGGCGAATGAGTGCATTTAGCGAGGATGTGCATTTGACTAATGGAGGCATTTAGTGAGTGAGTGCATTTATTTAGTGAATTTAACGAGTGAATTCAGTTCTCTAGTGTGTGCATCTGGGAGATGGTCTCAAAGTAATGGTGCTTATGGGTGGTGCTCTCAAAGTAGTGGTGCATATGAGGGGGTGCTTTCAAAGCAATTGGTGTATGTAGGGGTGCTCTCAAAGCAATGGTACTTATGGAGGTGCTCCCAAAGTAATAGTGCTTATGGGGTGTGCTCTCAAAGCAATAGTGCTTGCTCATAGGGATGTGTGCTCTCAAAGCAATAGTGCTTGCTCATAGGGATGTGTGCTCTCAAAGCAATGGTGCTCAAAGGGATGTGTGCTCTCAAAGCAATGGTGCTCATAGGGATGTGTGCTCTTAAAGCAATAGTGCTTGCTCATAGGGATGTGTGCTCTCAAAGCAATGGTGCTCAAAGGGATGTGTGCTCTCAAAGCAATGGTGCTCATAGGGATGTGTGCTCTCAAAGCAATGGTGCTCAAAGGGATTGTGGTGCTCTCAAAGCAATGGTGCTCAAAGGGATGTGTGCTCTCAAAGCAATGGTGCTCAAAGGGATGTGTGCTCTCAAAGCAATGGTGCTCAAAGGGATGTGTGCTCTCAAAGCAATGGTGCTCAAAGGGATGTGTGCTCTCAAAGCAATGGTGCTCATAGGGATGTGTGCTCTTAAAGCAATAGTGCTTGCTCATAGGGATGTGTGCTCTCAAAGCAATGGTGCTCAAAGGGATGTGTGCTCTCAAAGCAATGGTGCTCAAAGGGATGTGTGCTCTCAAAGCAATGGTGCTCAAAGGGATGTGTGCTCTCAAAGCAATGGTGCTCAAAGGGATGTGTGCTCTCAAAGCAATGGTGCTCAAGGGATGTGTGCTCTCAAAGCAATGGTGCTCAAAGGGATGTGTGCTCTCAAAGCAATGGTGCTCAAAGGGATGTGTGCTCTCAAAGCAATGGTGCTCAAAGGGATGTGTGCTCTCAAAGCAATGGTGCTCATAGAGATGTGTGCTCTAAAATAATAGTGATGATGATAATGTGTGCTCTCAAAACAGAGGTTACAAAAGGTGTGTGCTCTAAAAGTAACAATTCTCTTAGGGGTTACCTGTTGTTTCCCTGTAGCATGTTAGCAGAGATCGTGGCTCTCGCGGCCTGGTCTCGGTCTAGGCCCGCTGGTTCATGTTTTGATCCCTTAGACTGTTGGTGTTTGTTGCATTTCATACTGACACCAAATTCAAACTGAACAACAACTGTCGTGAAGAACTTGTCACGTCACCTCTTGAACACAGTAATGAGTTTCTGGGTATATTTTTTTCTAAATAAGGAGTATTGTTAGGGGGATGCTGCATAGCCTCGGACCTTGGTGTATCGCCTAATATAGGAAGGAGCGAGTTTAAGGGGGTGTTGTAAAGCCTTTTATATTGGTAAGTCTCCTTATGCTTGAAGGGGGTATTGTCAGGGGTGCTATAAGGCTTTGGATCTTTGTACATCTTCTTATATTTGATGGGAATGTTTAAAAGGCTTTGATCTTTTATGCTTGATAAATTACCCCTTAGTATATCCATTGCACCACCTCCTTTCAATGGGAATATTTTACACAGTCTTTCGTGCCTGTAATTATCCCAGCGGCAACTTCAGCGTGTAGACTTGAAACCAGAAACTCTAGCGATTTTTTCATGTATGAATTACAATACATCTTTCTCGCTTGGAGTTCCAGGAAGGATAATATAAGTAACTTACTTAACTTGCGATGAATCAGGCGATCGACTAATGCAGTCGGTAAAAATTCTCTGCTACACATTCTCCTGGTCTAGAATTTGTCCTACCTTACATGATGATGTTATTGTCTAGCGAGGTTCCAGAGAGTACGAGTGTCTTAAGCAGTATCCAGCGAGGTTCCAGAGAGTACGAGTGTCTTAAGCAGTCTAGCGAGGTTCCAGAAAGTACGAGTGTCTTAAGCAGTATCCAGCGAGGTTCCAGAGAGTACAAGTGTCTTAAGCAGTGTCCAGTGAGGTTCTAGAGAGTACGAGTGTCTTAAGCAGTCTAGCGAGGTTCCAGAAAGTACGAGTGTCTTAAGCAGTATCCAGCGAGGTTCCAGAGAGTACAAGTGTCTTAAGCAGTGTCCAGTGAGGTTCTAGAGAGTACGAGTGTCTTAAGCAGTGTCCAGCGAGGTTCCAGAGAGTACGAGTGTCTTAAGGAGTGTCCAGCGGGGTTCCAGAGAGTATGAGTGTCTTAAGAAGTGTCCAGCGAGGTTACAGAGAGTATGAGTATCTTAAGCAGTGTCCAGCGAGATTCCAGAGAGTACGAGTTTCTTAAGAAGTGTCCAGCGAGGTTCCAGAGAGTACGAGTGTCTTAAGCAGTGTCATCATGGGCTTAGCATCTCTAGTACTGAAGGATCTTGTTATCTTGCGTCTGTTATTCCTTGCAGCTGTGAGTTGCGACCTCTAATCAATCAGTGTACTTTCAAAGAAACAGTGTTCATTACTTTGTGTACTCGTAAAACAAGAGTAGCCATTAGAACGCGCTTTCTAGTTACGTAGATGTCTTCTTTCTAAAAGAAGATGTCTTCTTTCTTAGGAAAGGTATCTTCTTTCTTAATGAAGTTGTCTTCCTTCTTAAGGAAGATCTATTCTTTGCTATTGAAAGTTCTTGTTATTCACTCTATACTCTTCCTTGCGGATGTGACTTGTGTTCTCAAAGTAAGTGATCAAATAGATGTGTTTCTTCTCAAGTAACAGTGCTGACAGGGATCTGTGTTTTGTAAACAACAGTGGAAATTGGGTCAGTGTGCTGTAAAAATAAAAGTGAGATGTGCTCTCAGAGCAACAGGATTCATGGGGATGTGTGTGTGTGCTGTCAATGCAATAGGGATCTTAGGGATGTGGGTACTCAAAAAGAATTAGG
>NC_069399.1:91940392-92015392 GCF_026875155.1 Cherax quadricarinatus | reverse complement strand
ATAACCATGATGCACATTATGTGTCCTGTCAATAGAGTGACACATAACCATGATGCACATTATATGTCCTGTTACGAGTGACACATAGCCATGATACACATGCGTCCTGTCAAGAGTGACATATAACCATGACGCACATTATGTGTCCTGTCAAGAGTGACACATAACCATGATACACATTATGTGTCCTGCCAAGAGTGACACATAACCATGATGCACATTATGTGTCCTATCAAGAGTGACACATAAGCATGATACACATTATGTGTCCTGTCAAGAGTGACACATAACCATGATGCACATTATGTGTCCTGTCAAGAGTGACACATAACCATGATACACATTATGTGTCCTGTCAAGAGTGACACATAACCATGATGCACATTATGTGTCCTGTCAAAAGTGACACATAACCATGATACACATTATGTGTCCTGTCAAGAGTAACACATAACCATGATGCACATTATGTGTCCTGTCAAAAGTGACACATAACCATGATACACATTATGTGTCCTGTCAAGAGTGACACATAACCATGATGCACATTATGTGTCCTGTCAAGAGTAATACATAACCAGAATTTAAAAATGACTATTGCATAAAGAGAAAAAAATTTTGTGTTACAACTTAACTGCATCAACTTCAAACTGCAACAGAAATTCAATAGAACATTTTGTACCCCAGTCAAACGAAATCTGGTTAAACGTAGGTACCTGAATGTTAGTCAAGTATCGTGGATCGCACCCTGGGAAAGACCCGAATAAATTAATGTGGTTATAAAGATAGCCTTAATTTTTAAAGGGGTGGTGGGGTAAGCCAGCGGGAGGCCTCGATCATATGACCAGAAGCTCCAGCGGCAGGTCATCGTATGACTAAGACCCGCGTCAGGAAACATTTGACCTGACCTACTTCACCCTTACATGGAGCTGGATAGAAGTTGAGTGACACTTGCTAGAAGTTGAGTGACACTTGCTAGAAGCTGAGTGACACTTGCTAGAAGCTGAGTGACACTTGCTAGAAGCTGAGTGACACTTGCTAAAAGTTGAGTGACACTTGCTAGAAGCTGAGTGACACTTGCTAGAAGCTGAGTGACACTTGCTAAAAGTTGAGTGACACTTGCTAGAAGTTGAGTAACACTGCTAGAAGCTGAGTGACACTTGCTAGAAGTTGAGTGACACTTGCTAGAAGCTGAGTGACACTTGCTAGAAGCTGAGTGACACTTGCTAGAAGCTGAGTGACACTTGCTAGAAGTTGAGTGACACTTGCTAGAAGCTGAGTGACACTTGCTAGAAGTTGAGTGACACTTGCTAGAAGCTGAGTGACACTTGCTAGAAGTTGAGTAACACTTGCTAGAAGCTGAGTGACACTTGCTAGAAGTTGAGTGACACTTGCTAGAAGCTGAGTGACACTTGCTAGAAGATGAGTGACACTTGCTAGAAGATGAGTGACACTTGCTAGAAGTGAGTGACACTTGCTAGAAGTGAGTGACACTTGCTAGAAGTTGAGTAACACTTGCTAGAAGCTGAGTGACACTTGCTAGAAGTTGAGTAACACTTGCTAGAAGATGAGTGACACTTGCTAGAAGTTGAGTGACACTTGCTAGAAGCTGAGTGACACTTGCTAGAAGATGAGTGACACTTGCTAGAAGATGAGTGACACTTGCTAGAAGTTGAGTAACACTTGCTAGAAGCTGAGTGACACTTGCTAGAAGTTGAGTAACACTTGCTAGAAGATGAGTGACACTTGCTAGAAGATGAGTGACACTTGCTAGAAGATGAGTAACACTTGCTAGAAGTTGAGTAACACTTGCTAGAAGCTGAGTGACACTTGCTAGAAGATGAGTAACACTTGCTAGAAGTTGAGTAACACTTGCTAGAAGATGAGTGACACTTGCTAGAAGATGAGTGACACTTGCTAGAAGATGAGTAACACTTGCTAGAAGTTGAGTGACACTTGCTAGAAGTTGAGTGACACTTGCTGTTCTCTACAGTCGAGTATTTATAGAAAAAAATTAGGGCACTCTTGGAAATCAAGTAACTCCTGGACGTCAGATGAAGGAGTGTTGGATGTCAGGTTACGGACAGTTGGATGTCAGGTATCCACGAACTGCTGGATCGCGGGTTCTAACCCCACCCGTGGTATGCTTTGTTTGCAATCGTGTCTACGATTTCGTGAGTCACGGACTGTTTGGTGTCAGGTCACCGATTGATGGATGTCAGGTCACAGACTGTTGGATGTCAGGTCACAGACTGTGGGATGTTAAGTCATGGACTGTTGGATGTCAGGTCATGGACTCCTGGATGTCATGTCACTGACTGCTGGATGTTAGGTTACGGACTGCTGGATGTCCAGTTACGGACTGCTGGATGTCAGGTTATGGACTGCAGGGCGTCATGTCACGGACTGTTGGATGTTAGATTACGGACTGCAGGATGTCAGGTCACGGATTGTTGGATGTCAAGTCACAAACTGTTGTATGTTAGGTCATGGATTGTTGGATGTCAGGTTACGGATTCTTTGATGTCAGGTCACTGACTACTGGATGTCAGGTCACGGATTGTTGGATGTCAGGTCACAGACTGTTGTATGTTAGGTCACGGATTGTTGGATGTCAGTGCACGGTTCTTGGATGTCAGGTTACGGACTTCTGGATGTCATGTCACAGACTGCTGGATGTTAGGTCACGGACTCCTGGATGTCAGGTCACGGACTTCTGGATGTCATGTCACGGATTATTCGATATCATGTCACGGACTTCGGGGTATAACAAGGAGGAACAGGCAGGTATAACAGGGATATACAAGCAGGTATAACAGGGAGGAACAAGCAGGTATAACAGGGAGGAACAAGCAGGTGCAACAGGTACTGCACTACGCTGGATCAACGAACACTCAACGTAAAGGAGACAATCTGTTATTGTCTGAGATGAAGTGTTAGAATGGGCAAATGTAAGAAGCGGGGTAGCACAAGGATCAGCACTCAGGCCGCTACTGTTTCTGGTCCATGTGAGTGACGTAACGGAAGAACAACAGTCAGACGTGTCCTCGTTTATTGACGATATTAATTAAATTTAACGAAGTTAAATTTAATTAATATCGCATGCTTTAATTAATTAATATCGTCATGTTCTCCATGTTAAATTTAACGATGTTAAATTTAACATGGAGAACGAAAACAGGTGAGAACAGGGGAAGGGGAGGGAGGGGGGAAGACGAGGACGGGCAGGGGGAAGGTGAGGGAAGGGGGAGGTTAGGGGGAGGGGAGGGGGTATTTCCTCAGACGACTATTAGATTTACCTGCAGGATCGGAGGCCCTTGATCCAGGAAACTGAAGCTACCCTGTTGTTCCTCGGAGAGGCCGAAGGCTGTATGACCCTTGTGGGTTTGGGACTCTCTCCCCCTTGCATTTAATTTTTTTTACTTGTAGTTGTCGGTCAGACAAGGATTGAACAGGCTGTGGGTGTCCCTGAACAGGCTGTGGGTGTCCCTGAACAGGCTGTGGGTGTCCCTGAACAGGCTGTGGGTGTCCATGAACAGGCTGTGAGTGTCCCTGAACAGGTTGTGGGTGCCCCTGAACAGGCTGTGGGTGTCCCTGAACAAAATGTGGGTGTCCTTCAACTATCTGTGGGTGTCCTTGAACAGGCTGTGGGTGTCCTTGAACAAAGTGTGGGTGTCCTTCAACTATCTGTGGGTGTCCTTGAACAGGCTGTGGGTGTCCTTGAACAGGCTGTGGGTGTTCTTGAAAAGGCTGTGATTGTTCAAGACTGGGGCTTAAATACTGTAGAACAATATCAAGTTCTTCAAGAACAGGCTGAACATGTTATCAAGCAGGCTTGCGTGTTCTGTTGGAGAGTTCTAAATCAACTTGTATATTCTTTTTGAACATTGTGTGTGTGTTCTATAAGTGTTCAGTAACATGTTATAAGGGTTGCAGAACAAGTTTCGTGTTCTAGAAGAACGCTACAGCTCGCAGAATTCCAGAAGAGATGTAGAATGAGAACAATATCTAGAACAGATCTAGAGAAAGATCTCTAGATCTTGTTCTCCTCTAGAACAAGATCTAGAGAAGAACTAGAACAAGATGTAGAGGAGAACTAGAACAAGATCTAAAGGAGAACTAGAACAAGATCTAGAACAAAACCTAGAGCAGATCTATAACAAGATCTGGAATAGATGTAGAACAGAATTTGAAAAAAGATTTAGAAGCGAGCCAGAACAAAATCTAGAACAGAACTAGAGTGAGACCTAAACAACATTAAGAACAAGATGAATAACAACCAAGAACAAGCTCTAAAACAGATCAATAACAAGATCTAGCACAGAACTAGAACAACCTGCGATGTTCTAGAAACAGTTCTTTCGAGGTTATATATGTCGCTGCATAAATTCAGAGCAAAACCTGAAGAACAATCTCTCTCTCTACACAAATATCCCGCACATGGAAGAGAGGAGCTTACGACGACGCTTCGGTCAGATTTCGATCCTTTACAAAATCAGTGTAACTTTGTAAATGGTTCAAGTCGGACCGAAACGTCGTCGTAAGCTCCTCTCTTCTATGTGCGGGATATTTGTGTATTGTTATAGTCACGATATTGTGCCTTTTTTGTTAATCTCTCTCTCTCTCTCTCTCTCTCTCTCTCTCTCTCTCTCTCTCTCTCTCTCTCTCTCTCTCTCTCTCTCTCTCTCTTTCTTGATCCTCTAGAGCAAACTGCTGCTGTTTTTGGTAACAAACTGCAGGTAGGTGTTTCTGAAGCTTCTTTTTACGCTTCAGCTTACGACAATTTCGTGTTGTCCAACACTGTCTCTTGCGTCTTTAAAATTATTCCCTCGCCTTTTTGTACACACTCTCAGCTTGTAGCGCAATTGGAACGGTCTACCTAAAACTGGCTTCTAGAAATGGTTTCTAGATTCAGGAGCGAACCCAAAGATCAGAACTCAAGATTGTTGACCTTACGTCTGGCTGGCGAAGGTCAGAAGTCACGTGTGGCCTGACCTCACATCTGGCTCTGGGTAGGTCAGGAACCACTTGTGGCCTGACCTGGCACCTGCCTCGCGCATCTCCCGAGCCACACGTGACCTCAATGAACCAAAAACGATGTAGATTATGTTCTATCAGCGTCTCTAACAAACCCAATCTAATCCTCAACGTTCTACTTAGGTTGGGGGGTAAAGAGCTCGTCTAGAGGCAATGAACACACTAGATCAAGAGATTGGATTCCTAGCAGTGCCTCAGCACAGATTTACATCAATCTAATGACCCATCTCGGTCTAACACAGGCAATGGGAGGCTTAGAACTCCTTTGATATGCTAATGCTCCTGTCTTTTCAGCCAGCGCCTAGGTAGTGTTGACCCATGGCCCTGGTGCTGAGTGCTAACAGCCTGGAGGTGGTTGTGGGGCCTCCAGCCAGTACACAGGAAGTGTTGACCTAGAGCCGGTCCTGGTTGTAGTAGCCTGCAGGAGGCTGCACTGCCTCCTGCGTGAAGGCTCCGCTGAAGGGGTTGGACGGAGGCGCTGCCCCAGCGAAGGGATTGTGAGGGTTCTGCGTCGCGTAGTCAGTGCTGCCCACCTGCAAGAGAACCAGAGTTATAGTCGTACAGCAGCTACTTTAGAAACAAAAGTTAGTGTTGATATACGAGCTGCATTTGAGGCAGGCGCTGCTGTCTAACCAGCAACAACTGCCTTACCAGCAACTACTGTCTAACCTGCAACTACTGTCTAACCAGCAACTACTGTCTAACCAGCAACTGCTGTCTAGTTAAGATACTATCTAGCCAGTAGTTACTGTCTAGCCAGCAGCTACTGTCTAATCTACAGCTACTCATCGCAAGTAAGTACTGTTTCACTGCCACCGCCAGCTACTGGCCTAGCAACAGCAGCTACTGTTCCACCACACAGAATAAACATAAATATTACAAACAATAATAATTATTATTTACGATAAGTGAAAAGTATGTTCTCTTATGAGTTCAGTGTTCAGTGGTCAGTCGTCACGTGAGGTCACAGACCCTGAGCTGCTTTGGGGATTAGCGTGGACGGTTACAAAGCATGGCTTGCTTCTGCAGTGTTTTAAAAACTGAGGTTGGAGAGTTGAAGGAGGAGGTCTTGCTTCTCCAGAAGGAGATTAGGAGGCTGAAGGTCCACCTCAATGGGCCTGGGAGAGAGTGTGAGGTGGTTGGAGATGTGGGGAATGAGGCTTCTAGCAGTGAGGTGCAGTCTGTCTCTCACTGTGAGGAGGCTGTAGGTGGGGAGGTAGCAACGGCTACCAGCAGTGAGGTGCAGCCCAGCACCTGCTACAAGTGGCGAGTTGTTCACAGTAATGGGAGGCGCATCAGAGTAAGGAAAGTTAAGAGTGAAGATCTGAAGGTAGGAAATCGCTTCTCTGTTCTCCAGGATGAATGTACTTCAGTGGCCAGTGAAGGTAAGGGTACTACTCCCCCTGCTAATGAAGGTAAGCGCATTCTTGTGGTTGGTGACTCTCAGGTAAGATATGTTGACCGTGCTTTTTGTAATAGGAATAAGAAGATGAGAGATAGAGTGTGCTTCCCTGGAGCTGGTGTTGGGGACATTGTCAACAGGCTGGATAATATCATGTCAGGTAATGGGAACAAGCCCATTATCTGTCTCAGTGCTGGTGGAAATGATATTGGGAAGGGTAGGAGAGAAGAGCTGCTAGATAAGTACAGGTCAGCTATAGATTTCATTAAGTCTAAGGGAGGGATCCCAATCATATGTAGCATCTTGCCTAGAAGGGGAGTAGGAAATGAATGGTTGTCTAGGGCAATTGGTAAATTGCTGGCTAGACAGATACTGCAAGGAACTTGCAATCCCATTCATTGACAACTGGAACAACTTTTATGGCAAACATGATATGTATGCAAGGGATGGGGTACATCTCTCTGGGGCAGGGTGGTAGCACTTGCAGACTCGATTGAGAAGGCCATTGGTGAAATGCCTATGATTTTAAACTGATGGAAGATAGAGGTATGGGTGTGTGTGGGAAACAAGCAGGTTGCAACACTAGGGTTGGAAACAGTAAATGTATAAAAGGCATTCAGCATGAAGTTATAAATAAAGACAATAGAACAGGTCAGCAACAAAGGGGACAGCAGAGGGCAGCAAGGGACTAGCTCCCTTAAGGTTTACTATACTAATAGCAGGAGTGTTAGAAATAAGATAGATGAGCTAAGATTAATTGCAAGTGCAGGAAACATAGATATTATTGCTATAACAGAGACCTGGCTCAATCTGAAAGATAGAGAGATGCCCTCTGAATGTCACATACAAGGCTATAAATTATTCCACACTGACAGGGTCAACAGGAAAGGTGGTGGAGTAGCGATGTATGTCAGAGACAATTTAAATTGTTGTGTTAGACAAGATATTAAATTAGAAGCGTCAGCCACTGAATCTGTTTGGTTACAGCTTCTCGAGGGCCGAGAAAAACTAATTTTGGTGTGATTTACAGGGCCCCAAATCTTGATAGGAGTGCAGTAAACTTCTATGGGACGAAATTCGTAAGGCATCTACATACGAAAATGTTGTGCTAATGGGAGATTTCAACTATAGACAGATTGACTGGAGCAATTTGACAGGAAATTTAGAGTCGGGTGACTTCTTGATTCGATCCAGGATTGTTTTTTAAAACAGTTTGTGACAGAGCCAACTAGGGGAAATAACCTCCTTGACTTGGTTCTTGCCAGTAGGGAAACACTAATTAATAATCTTGAGGTTAATGATGAGCTTGGGGAAGTGATCACAAATCACTCAGTTTTAACATATTATGGAATTCCCCTAATAATGGCAATCAAGTCTCCGTCCCTGACTTTCGCTTGGCTGATTTCATAGGACTGAAAAATTACTTAGGTGGGCTGAACTGGAATGACCTGACTAAGGGGCAGGTAGGTGGTGATGGTTGCCGATATGATGCTTTCCAGGGCATAGTTCTAGCTGCTCAGTCAAATTATGTTCCAAATAGGGAAATCAGATCAAACAAAAATGATCCTAAATGGATGAACAATAGATTAAAATATCTGATTGGTCAAAAGAGAGGCATATATAGGCAAATCAAAAGAGGAGAGGGGCAATTAAGAAATCGATATATTCAGTTAAAGAGAGAAATAAAAAAGGGGAAATTTGAAAAGCAAAAAGAGATTATGAGGTTAAAGTTGCAAGAGAATCGAAGACTAACCCAAAAGGATTCTTTCAGGTATACAGAAGTAAGATCAGGACAAGATAGGCCCACTCAAAAGTTCCTCGGGTCAGCTCACTGACAGTGATAAGGAAATGTGTAGAATTTTTAACACATACTTCCTCTCAGTTTTTACACAGGAGGATACCAGTGATATTCCAGTAATGATAAATTATGTAGAACAGGACGATAATAAACTGTGCACTATTAGGGTCACAAGTGACATGGTCCTTAGGCAAATAGATAAATTAAAACCTAACAAATCCCCAGGCCCTGATGAACTGTATGCAAGGGTTCTAAAGGAATGTAAAGAGGAGCTTAGCCCCACCTTTGGCTAATCTTTTCAACATATCACTACAAACTGGCATGGTGCCAGATAAGTGGAAAATGGCAAATGTGATACCTATTTTCAAACAGGTGACAGGTCCTTAGCTTCGAACTATAGACCAATAAGCCTAACCTCCATAGTGGGAAAATTTATTTGAATCATTATTGCCAGGCATTCCTACCGCACCCTGAAAAAGCAAAAACTTTCAACATATTCACTCAGCACTGTTTGCCAAAGGGGCGTTCCCCTTACAGTTTTTAACTAAATTTCACAACTATTTCAGAGTGCATGGCACTGTATGTATTGTATATGGACTCAGTCGGGCTTTTGAATCCCTCATAAATGACTTTGGACATTAAAGCACGTCAAGTATTAAAATTTGTTCCATTCATGCTACAAATCAGCGCAGAGATTTGCCTTGTGGAATCAAGCGCTCGCACACAAAACCTGTTACCCCCCATCAACCCTTTAGGCCACCCTACGCTTCCTTCACATAAAAAGACTGATACATTGAAGAGTTCGCATCCAAATTTTCTACATTGAACCACCCAACAACTAGCCTCGGGAAACAGTTTGGTAATCCCGCACTCTCAACTAAAAGATTTGCATTAATCAACCACAATTGCCCGTCAGAATGACATCATGCCTCCAGCCTTATCTAGCTGCAAATTCTACACGTTACAAACCCCAATAAAGACTGTAAACTAAATACTTCATACATCTCTTTTCCAAGGAAAAAAGTTGATTTGTCTCCACAGTACTCCAAGTGCAACACTCACTAGTTTCCCCATAACTACTATGATCACCTCATCTTTCATAGACCATCGCGACACGTCCATCCAAAATTAATACGTACTCCTCAACTCTCTCCCTCCAATCTATACATCCATTCCTAGCCCTCTTTGTTATCCTCAACAGTTTTTGTCACCTTTTTCCTATTCACATACCTAATCATACAATCTCTGCACTTCTTAAATCTCCCAAAGCACAGGCATCACAAAGATGCATGCTGTGACAACTTCCCACTTGGAGTGATTTTTTCTTAACTCAGGCTCTGCAAAACCCTGCATTTACTCTCTACAAACCCCACTATAAATATATTAAAACAACCACGGTGACAATACACAGCCTTGTCTAAGCCTACTTTTACTGGGAAAAAATTTCCCTCTTTCTACATACTCAACTTGAGCTCACTATCCTCGTAAAAACTCTTCACTGCTTTCAGTAACCTAAACTCTACACCATACACTTGCAACATCTGCTAATTGCCCCCCTATCCACCCTGTCATACGCCTTTTCCAAATCCATAAATGCCACAAAGACCTCTTTAGCCTTATCTAAATACTGTTCACTTATATGTTTCACTGTAAACACCTGGTCCACACACACCCCCTACCTTTCCTAAAGCCTCCTTGTTCATCTGCTATCCTATCCCGTCTTACTCTTAATTCTTTCATTATAAATCTACCATACACTTTACCAGGTACACTCAACAGACTTATCCCCCTATAATTTTTTTCACTCTCTTTTAATCCCCTTTGCCTTTATACAAGGAACTATGCATGCTTCTCTGCCTAATCCTAGGTATCCTTACCCTCTCCATACATTTATTAAATAATTGCACCAAACCTCCAAAACTATATCCCCACCTGCTTTTAACATTTCTATCTTTATCCATCAATCCCGGCTGCCTTACCCCTTTCATTTTACCTATGCCTCACGAACTTCCCCCACACTCACAACTGGCTCTTCCTCACTCCTACAAGATGTTATTCCCCTTGCCCTATACACGAATCACAGCTTCCCTATCTTCATCAACATTTAACAATTCCTCAAAATATTCCTTCCATCTTCCCAATAAACCCCTAACTCTCCATTTTTAAAAACTCTCCTCTCCTATTTTTAACTGACAAATCAATTTGTTCTCTAGGCTTTCTTAACTTGTTAATCTCACTCCAAAACTTTTTCTTATTTTCAACAAAATTTGTTGATAACATCTCACCCACTCTCTCATTTGCTCTCTTTTTACATTGCTTCACCACTCTCTTAACCTCTCTCTTTTTCTCCATATACTCTTCCCTCCTTGCATCACTTCTACTTTGTAAAAAAATCAATAATTGCCGAGGCAGTTCGTAGCCACCTTGAAAAGCATAAATTAATCAACGAATTCTCAGCATGGTTTTACAAAGGGGCGTTCCTGCCCTTACGAATTTATTAACTTTTTTCACTAAGGTATTTGAAGGTAGATCATGGTAATGAATATGATATTGTGTATATGGACTTCAGTAAGGCTTTTGACAGGGTCCCACATCAGAGACTATTGAGGAAAATTAAAGCACATGGAATAGGAGGGGAAATTTTTTTCCTGGATAGAGTCATGGTTGAAAATAGGCAGCAGAGAGTTTGCATAAATGGGGAGAAAATCAGAGTGGGGAAGCGTCACGAGCGTTTCCACAGGGGTCAGTGTTGGGCCCCCTGCTGTTCACAATCTACAAAAACGACATAGATGAGGGCATAAAGAGCGACATCGGCAAGTTTGCCGATGACACCAAAATAGGCCGTCGAATTCATTCTGACGAGGACATTCGAGCACTCCAGGAAGATTTTGAATAGACTGATGCAGTGGTCGGAGAAGTGGCAGATGCAGTTTAATATAGACAAATGCAAAGTTCTAAATGTTGGACAGGACAATAACCATGCCACATATAAACTAAATAATTTTAGATCTTAATATTACGGATTGCGAAAAAGATTTAAAGGAGTTCTGGTTAGCAGTAATCTGAAACCAAGACAACAGTGCATAAGTGTTCGCAATAAAGCTAATAGAATCCTTGGCTTCCCTATCAAGAAGCATAAATAATAGGAGTCCTCAGGTTTCTTCAATCTATACATCCTTGGTTAGGCCTCATTTAGATTATGCTGCACAGTTTTGGTCACCGTATTACAGAATGGATATAAATTCTCTGGAAAATGTACAAAGGAGGATGACAAAGATGATCCCATGTATCAGAAACCTTCCCTATGAGGATAGACTAAGGGCCCTGAATCTGCACTCTCTAGAAAGACGTAGAATTAGGGGGGATATGATTGAGGTGTATAAGTGGAAGACAGAATAAATAAAGGGGATGTAAATAGTGTGCTGAAAATATCTAGCCTAGACAGGACTCGCAGCAATGGTTTTAAGTTGGAAAAATTCAGATTCAGGAAGGATATAGGAAAGTACTGGTTTGGTAATAGAGTTGTGGATGAGTGGAACAAACTCCCAAGTACCGTTATAGAGGCCAGAACGTTGTGTAGCTTTAAAAATAGGTTGGATAAATACATGAGTAGATGTGGGTGGGTGTGAGTTAGACCTGATAGCTTGTGCTAACAGGTCGGTTGCCGTGTTCCTCCCTTAAGTCAATGTGACCTGACCTGACTAGGTTGGGTGCATTGGCTTAAGCCGGTAGGAGACTTGGACCTGCCTCGCATGGGCCAGTAGGCCTTCTGCAGTGTTCCTTCGTTCTTATGTTCTTATGTTCTTATGTTCAGATTATTCACACTTCAGATATAATGCTGCTGCTGTACATTGTGACTAATGGAAAAATTTAGTAGTTCGTGGAAAGAATTGCAAGTGTCACTGAAAATATTCAAAATATATTATTAATCAGTTCCTTGTGTAACAGTCTTCACGATACACCGAGATGTGTATATCCTTCACTGCATATACACAGAGAGGTATTTATCTCTCAGTCTGTGTACACCGAGAGGTGTAAATCTCTCTATGTGCGTACACTGAGAGGTGTTTATCTTTCAGTGCTCATATGCTCAGAGTTTCCTTTAATCTCTGATTTAAGGACTATAGTACTTTTGACCAGCGGTGTACAGTTCTAGAGTCATTCAACCTTACAAGTGTACCTGCTGTCGATAGGCTTTTAACCAGTTAACCAGGTTCTTGTTACACCAACTAGTGGGGAACTGTACACAACATATGCTTAACACAGGAGTACTCACAGGTGTTGTTGCGAGTATTCTACCTGGGACGGCGGGTGTTGGGTGAATGAGGGCTGTTGCTGATGCTGTTGTAGCGTGTAGGCCTCCTGCTGTGTGTAGGTCTCCTGGGGGTAGGTTTGGCCTTCCCCTACAGTACCATCGCCCACCATCGTGCCGTATGAGGCCAGTTTGCCGTTGGGCTGACCAGGGTCTCCTAGGGCTGGTGTTGTCTCCTGCCAAGTAAGTAATGTGTTTCTTTCTTAAAGGATTAACGCACACACACACACACGCACACACAAGGAGATTAGTAGAAGAGCCAGAAACGAGTATGCATAGATAAGGAGGGAGGCCCAGCGACAGTATGAAAACGACATAGCATCGAAAGTCAAATCTGACCCGAAACTACTGTATAGCCACATTAGGAGGAAGACAACAGTCAAGGACCAGGTGATAAGGCTGAGGAAAGAAGGTGGAGAACTCACAAGAAACGATCAAGAGGTATGTGAGGAGCTCAACACGAGATTTAAGGAAGTATTTACAGTAGAGACAGGAAGGACTCTGGGGGGACAGATCAGATGGGGACACCAGCAAGGAATACACCAACAAGTGTTGGACGACATACATACAGATGAGGAGGAGGTGAAGAAACTGCTAAGGGACATCGATACCTCAAAGGTAATGGGACCGGAAAACATCTCCCCGTGGGTCCTTAGAGAGGGAGCAGATATGTTGTGCGTGCCACTTACCACAATCTTCAACACGTCCCTGGAAACTAGGCAACTACCTGAGGTATGGAAGACGGCAAATGTAGTTCCCATTTTTAAAAAAGGAGACAGAAAAGAGGCACTAAACTATAGACCTGTGTCATTGACGTGTATAGTATGCAAAGTTATGGAGAAGATTATCAGGAGGAGAGTGGTGGAGCACCTGGAAAGGAACAAGAGTATAAATGCCAACCAGCACGGCTTCATGAAAGGCAAATCCTGTGTCACAAACCTTCTGGAGTTTTATGATAAAATAACAGAAGTAAGACACGAGAGAGAGGGGTGGGTTGATTGCATCTTCTTGGACTGCAAGAAGGCCTTTGACACAGTTCCTCACAAGAGATTAGTGCAGAAGCTAGAGCATCAGGCGCATATAACAGGAAGGGCACTGCAATGGATCAGAGAATACCTGACAGGGAGGCAACAACGAGTCATGGTACGTAATGATGTATCACAGTGGGTACCTGTGACGAGCGGGGTCCCACAGGGGTCGGTCCTAGGACCAGTGCTATTTTTGGTATATGTGAACGACATGATGGAAGGGTTAGACTCAGAAGTGTCCCTGTTTGCAGATGATGTGAAGTTAATGAGGAGAATTAAATCTGATGAGGACCAGCCAGGACTTCAAAGAGACCTGGACAGACTGGACACCTGGTCCAGCAAATGGCTTCTCGAATTTAATCCTGCCAAATGCAAAGTCATGAAGATAGGGGAAGGGCACAGAAGACCACAGACAGAGTATAGGCTAGGTGGCCAAAGACTGCAAACCTCACTCAAGGAGAAAGATCTTGGGGTGAGTATAACACCGAGCATGTCTCCGGAAGCACACATCAATCAGATAACTGCTGCAGCATATGGGCGCCTGGCAAACCTGAGAACAGCATTCCGATACCTTAGTAAGGAATCGTTCAAGACACTGTACACCGTGTATGTCAGGCCCATACTGGAGTATGCAGCACCTGTTTGGAACCCGCACTTGATAAAGCACGTCAAGAAACTAGAGAAAGTACAAAGGTTTGCGACAAGGTTAGTTCCAGAGCTAAGGGGAATGTCCTATGAAGAAAGATTAAGGGAAATCGGCCTGACGACACTGGAGGACAGGAGGGTCAGGGAGACATGATAACGACATATAAAATACTGCGTGGAATAGACAAGGTAGACAAAGACAGGATGTTCCAGGGAGGGACACAGAAACAAGAGGCCACAATTGGAAGTTGAAGACACAAATGAGTCAGAGAGATATTAGGAAGTATTTCTTCAGTCATAGAGTTGTAAGGCAGTGGAATAGCCTAGAAAATGACGTAGTGGAGGCAGGAACCATACACAGTTTTAAGACGAGGTTTGATAAAGCTCATGGAGCGGGGAGAGAGAGGGCCCAGTAGCAACCGGTGAAGAGGCGGGGCCAGGAGTTAAGACTCGACCCCTGCAACCACAAATAGGTGAGTACAAATAGGTGAGTACACACACACACACACACACACACACACCACACACACACACACACACACACACATATATAATATATATATATATATATATATATATATATATATATATATATATATATATATATATATATATACATATATATATATATATATATATATATATATATATATATATATATATATATATATATATATATATATATATATATATATATATATATATGCAGAACAACCACAGGAGAGGGGGAGTAGAATAATAGCCCTTGGCCTTTCGTGTTTCAATCAACACATTATCAGGAGCTTGCAAAATTGCAGAAAAGAGGAGGATGTCCAAACAAGTACGTTCCCAGAGGACCGTCTACACTGAAATGAGTGAGTGAGGGAGAGACAGAGGAGGATGCAGGAAGTTCCACCAGGCACAACAGTGCCCACAGCTAGAGGGATGAATATTATAGCATTAGAAAAATCCCACAAGCACTGACATTGTAATAGCCTAGACGAAATTAATGTGACAATAATAAAAAAATCAGTCATATTCCGCTATGACATCAATAACTTTGCACACATAAATATATTGTCAGTGATAGAGACGTCTCTGGCAATTATAGGGCAGCCTCCCGAGACACAACGTGTCCATTTAAAGTGGCGGGAAAATGATAACATATAGAGGGGAAACTTTTTAAAGTTATGTAAAAGAAATGGGGCTCATTAATATAAACTCATTTAAAGGGGAGGCATCTGCAGTAACAAGAAAGATGGCTACAGATATTCAACCCGCATAATTCTAAGGTAAACTCTGGTTCAACCTTCAGAAACTGCTGGAAAAATATGCCCTAATTCCTCTGTGTGGCACTACATTGAAGACAGTCTAATGCATTCATATAAGAGCCCAATTTTAGACTATGTGCTATTGCCTCAACTAAAAATTCATCTAATTTGAACTGCCCATAGTTGATATTGTATAATGACTGCCTATCAAGCTTAACAACTGCCGATTCTACAATATTCCTTTCAAGCCAGGAAGAACAAGGAAAGATGACTCTTGCTTCCAGCCAATTTGCCGGGTTATTACAAGCTCTAATGTGGTTGAAAATCACGTTGGCTCCTGTGCTATACGTATCGAATAATGGTGCTGGGACATTCTCGCTTCCAATGATTTTCCCGTTTGTCCCAAATAGGAGAGACTGTAACCGAACCAACTCTGTAGACACCACCAACACATTGTCGTGGTGCATTCTTTATCAGGATGCTTCTAACAGTCCATGAATTTTTAAATACTACTTGTATATTAAATCCTCTAAGAGCATTCCAAGGTTCTGATCTACAGTAAGTTTTAGATCAAATATATGTAATATATATATATATATATTATATATATATATATATATATATATATATATAATATATATAATATATATAAACAATAACAACACTGCATTAGCCAAGGACTCGAACCCATGCTGCTTTGGCCTGCCTCATGGTGGGCAAAAACACATGACGCCATTATCCACTGGACCATACGATCCTCAAGAGCAGTGCATCCAGCAGAACTGAATGTTGTACTTGCTTCCCAAGGACACACGATGGTGTGGATGACGCTAGGCTAATTTCATTCTAGTCCCTGTTTTGTGTACTAGTTCAACGAGCAGTATTTTATATTATTGTGACCAAGAACGAGTGGTATTGATCAATAACAACACTGCATTGGTCAAGGACTGGAACCCATGCTGCTTTGGCCTGCCTCATGGTGGGCAAAAACACTTGACACTCTTATCCACTGGACCATACGATCCTTAAGAGTAGGGCATCCAGCAGAACTATAATGAAATTAGGCTAGAGTCATCCACACCATCGTATGTCCTTGGGTAGGGAGTACAACATTCAGTTCTGCTGGATGCACTACTCTTGAGGATCGTATGGTCCAGTGGATAATGGCGTCATGTGTTTTCGCCCACCTTGAGGCAGGCCAAAGCAGCATGGGTTCGAGTCCTTGGCTAATGCAGTGTTGTTATTGATCAATACCACTCGTTTATGATCACAAAATATATATATATATATATATATATTATATATATATATATATATATATATATATATATATAATATATATATATATATATATTATTGTTATCACGGACGAGTGGTATTGATCAATAGCAACACTGCGCTAGCCAAGTATTCGAACCCATGTTGTACTGGCATGCCTCATGGCAAGTGAGAACCTAATGACGCTTTAAACCACAGGACCACCCAGCCCTACAAGAATGGCGCAACCAATAGAGCTAGCTGTTGGACCGCCATCCGAGGACATACGGAGGTCTGGGAGCTTCTAAGCTAATTTCCTTCTCATCCCTGTTTGGTGTACTAGCCTCACAAACAGGCAGTACAACATGGGTTCGAATCCTTGGCTAGCACAGTGTTGTTATTGATCAATACCACTCGTCCGTGGTTACAATAATATATAAATGCTGCTCGTGAGGCTGGTACACCAAACAGGGATGAGAATAAAATTAGCTTAGAAGCTCCCACACCTCCGTATGATCTCGGATGGCAGCCCAACAGCTAGCTCTGCTGGCTGCGCCATTCTTGTAGGGTTGGGTGGTCCTGTGGTTTAAAGCGTCATGTGGTTCTCACTTACCACGAGGCAGGCCAGTACAACATGGGTTCGAATCCTTGGCTAGCGCAGTGTTGTTACTGATATATTTAAAAATATATATATATATATATATATATATATATATATATATATATATATATAATTATATATATATATATATACAGTGGACCCTCGGTTCGCGATACTAATCTGTTCCTGAGAGCTCATCGTAAACCAAAAATATCGGAAAGTGAATCAATTTTCCCCATAAGAAATAATGGAAATCAAATTAATCCGTGCAAGACACCCAAAAGTATGAAAAAAAAAACTTTTACCACATGAAATATTAAGTTTAATGCAATAGAATAGTAATTACAATAACAACAATAACAATAAATAACAATAAATAACGAAAGAATAATTGACACTTACCTCTAATGAAGATCTGGTGATGACTGATGGGATGGGAGGAGGGGAGAGTGTGGATGGTGTTAGCATTTAGAAGGGAAATCCCCCTCCATTAGGACTTGAGGTAGCAAGTCCTTTTCTGGGGTTACTTCCCTTCTTCTTTTAATGCCACTAGGACCAGCTTGAGAGTCACTGGACCTCTGTCGCACAACATATCTGTCCATAGAGGCCTGTACCTCTCGTTCCTTTATGACTTTCCTAAAGTGGTTCACAACATTGTCAGTGTAATAGTCACCAGCATGGCTTGCAATAGCTGTCTGAGGGTGATTTTCATCCATAAAGGTTTGCACTTCAAGCCACTTTGCACATATTTCCCTAATCTTTGAAGTAGGCAACTTCTTCAATTTCTCTATCCCCTCCTCCGAAGCAGTTTCCGCAGGTGTGGCCTCTTGCTGTTGAAGATGATCTAGCAGCTCATCAGTGGTTAGTTCTTCATTGTCCTCCTCCACCAACTCTTCTACATCCTCCCCACTAACCTCCAACCCCAAGGACTTCCCCAATGCCACAAAGGATTCCTCAACTGGCATAGGCTTCTCAGGGTTAGCCTCAAACTCTTCGAAATCCCTTTTGTCTACACATTCTGGCCACAGTCTTTTCCAGGCAGAGTTCAAGATCCTCTTAGTCACTCCCTCCCAAGCCTTACCTATAAGTTTTACACAATTGAGGATAGTAAAGTGATCCTTCCAAAACTCCTTTAGCGTCAATTGAGTTTCTGTGGTCACTTCAAAGCACCTTTCAAACATAGCTTTTGTGTACAGTTTCTTGAAGTTGGAAATGACCTGCTGGTCCATGGGCTGCAGGAGAGGAGTGGTATTAGGAGGCAAAAACTTGACCTTAATGAAACTCATGTCCTCAAAAAGTCGCTCTGCCACGTCTGTATGATGACCAGGGGCATTGTCTAATACCAGGAGGCACTTAAGGTCTAATTCCTTTTCAATTAGGTAATTTTTCACATTGGGGGCAAATGCATGGTGTAACCAGTCATAGAAAAAGTCCCTAGTGACCCATGCCTTACTGTTTGTCCTCCACAGCACACACAAATTAGCCTTGAGGATATTCTTTTGCCTGAACTCTCTGGGAGTTTCTGAGTGATACACCAATAAAGGCTTCACTTTGCAATCACCACTAGCATTGGAACACATCAACAGAGTAAGCCTGTCTTTCATAGGCTTATGTTCTGGGAGTGCCTTTTCCTCCTGAGTAATGTAGATCCTGCTTGGTAATTTCTTCCAAAACAGGCCTGTTTCATCACAATTAAACACTTGTTCAGGTTTCAATCCTTCAGCCTCTATGTACTCCTTGAATTCATGCACATATTTTTCAGCCACTTTGTGGTCTGAACTGGCAGCCTCACCATGCCTAATCACACTATGTATACCACTAAGATTCTTAAATCTTTCAAACCAACCTTTGCTGGCCTTAAATTCACTCACATCACCACTAGCTGCAGGCAATTTTTTTTACCAAATCGTCATGCATCTGCCTAGCCTTTTCACAAATGATTGCTTGTGAGATGCTATCTCCTGCTATCTGTTTTTCATTTATCCACACCAATAACAGTCTCTCAACATTTTCTAACACTTGCGGTCGCTGTTTCGTAATCATAGTTGCACCTTTTGCAAGAACAGCTTCCTTGATTGCCGTTTTCTTGCTCACTATAGTAGAGATGGTTGATTGGGGTTTACTATACAACCTGGCCAGCTCCGACACACGCACTCCACTTTCGTACTTTGCAATTATCTCTTTCTTCATTTCAACAGTCATTAGCACCCTTGGTCTCGAAGGGTTGGCACTGGGAGCTTTCTTGGGGCCCATGGTGACTTATTTTGCAAAAAACAGGCACCAAAAACATAATATGGATAATATGGAATGTACCAAATGTATCCTTAGATGCGCGCACGCTGGCTGGCTTGTAAACACTGGCACACACAGGGCAGTTCAGGCCACACATGGACACATCTCGTATGAACCACATCGCATACCGGGTTTTGTATCGGGAAGCGAGGCAAATTTTCTGCGATATAATGCATCGGTTACCGGATTTATCGGATACCGATAGCATCGCGAACCGGGGGTCCACTGTATATATATATATATGTGTATGTGTGCGTGTGTGTGTGTGTGTGTGTTTGTGTTAACCATATACATATTGTGTAGAAACTTGATGGAAACATTGCCTGCTGATAAAGTTCTATATAAAGCGAGACGTGGTGCCAACAACACCTTGTTTCCGTATCGTGTGTTGTCTTCACTCTTGACGGGGAAACAACATGTGAATCCTACTCTAGATGTGCCCGGGAAACTTCACCAACTTTATACCGTGTTAACAGATGGCTTCCTGATCTCGCCCCGATGATGCCAGGTGTTGGTAATCATTACTGGCCCTTGACAAAATCAACTGTCCATTAATGGTTATTACCAGTCTTTGCAATTGTCTCCTCTTTTTTCAATCTCTCTTCACCTTAAGAACCTGGTAAAGACACTCATCACTGCTTTATTCGTGCATCCAATGCCTACAAGCAACCACTCATCACCCATCCTATCCATCCAACCACTTCCTTCCACCCCATCCTTCGTTGGGTCGCACCATCCACCCAATCACTCCCTTTCACAACCATCCTTTCACTTCCTCCTTCTTTTCCCTGGTGACTGACCTTCACATACTGCTGCTGTTGCTGTTCTGGCTCGGGTTGCTGGAGTTCAGGTGGCGGTTCAGCCCAGGACTGCAGTTCCCCAGAGGCGAAGATACCGTAGAAGATGATACCCAGGAAGTGGATGATCGAGGCCACCAGGAACACTATCTGCCACTCTTCCGCTGACTGTTAAATTTGACTGTATAAATATACATGTACGTGCGTCTGTTTGCATACACCAAGCCCATATCATTTCATAATCTGAGCTAAACACAGTAATAGTCTGGATTTGAGAATATTAGAACTCTTACATATTAAACAACTTAAACCCGGATTCAATGACAATCACGTTGCAACTAAGTAATATTGAAATCATTGTAGAGTACTATCACCTGGTGAGTTGTGGTTAAGGCTCGTACTGGCTGCTCACCAGCTTAAGGCTCGTACTGGCTGCTCACCAGCTTAAGGCTCGTACTGGCTGCTCACCAGCTTAAGGCTCGTACTGGCTGCTCACCAGCTTAAGGCTCGTACTGGCTGCTCACCAGCTTAAGGCTCGTACTGGCTGCTCACCAGCTTAAGCTCGTACTGGCTGCTCACCAGCTTAAGGCTCGTACTGGCTGCTCACCAGCTTAAGGCTCGTACTGGCTGCTCACCAGCTTAAGGCTCGTACTGGCTGCTCACCAGCTTAAGGCTCGTACTGGCTGCTCACCAGCTTAAGGCTCGTACTGGCTGCTCACCAGCTTAAGGCTCGTACTGGCTGCTCACCAGCTTAAGGCTCGTACTGGCTGCTCACCAGCTTAAGGCTCGTACTGGCTGCTCACCAGCTTAAGGCTCGTACTGGCTGCTCACCAGCTTAAGGCTCGTACTGGCTGCTCACCAGCTTAAGACTCGTACTGGCTGCTCACCAGCTTAAGGCTCGTACTGGCTGCTCACCAGCTTAAGACTCGTACTGGCTGCTCACCAGCTTAAGGCTCGTACTGGCTGCTCACCAGCTTAAGACTCGACTGGCTGCTCACCAGCTTAAGGCTCGTACTGGCTGCTCACCAGCTTAAGAGCTCGTACTGGCTGCTCACCAGCTTAAGCTCGTACTGGCTGCTCACCAGCTTAAGGCTCGTACTGGCTGCTCACCAGCTTAAGACTCGTACTGGCTGCTCACCAGCTTAAGGCTGTACTGGCTGCTCACCAGCTTAAGGCTCGCACTGGCTGCTCACCAGCTTAAGACTCGTACTGGCTGCTCACCAGCTTAAGGCTCGTACTGGCTGCTCACCAGCTTAAGACTCGTACTGGCTGCTCACCAGCTTAAGGCTCGCACTGGCTGCTCACCAGCTTAAGGCTCGCACTGGCTGCTCACCAGCTTAAGGCTTGTACTGGCTGCTCACCAGCTTAAGGCTCGTACTGGCTGCTCACCAGCTTAAGGCTCGTACTGGCTGCTCACCAGCTTAAGACTCGTACTGGCTGCTCACCAGCTTAAGGCTCGTACTGGCTGCTCACCAGCTTAAGACTCGTACTGGCTGCTCACCAGCTTAAGGCTCGCACTGGCTGCTCACCAGCTTAAGGCTCGTACTGGCTGCTCACCAGCTTAAGGCTCGTACTGGCTGCTCACCAGCTTAAGGCTCGTACTGGCTGCTCACCAGCTTAAGGCTCGTACTGGCTGCTCACCAGCTTAAGACTCGTACTGGCTGCTCACCAGCTTAAGGCTCGTACTGGCTGCTCACCAGCTTAAGGCTCGTACTGGCTGCTCACCAGCTTAAGACTCGTACTGGCTGCTCACCAGCTTAAGGCTCGTACTGGCTGCTCACCAGCTTAAGACTCGTACTGGCTGCTCACCAGCTTAAGGCTCGTACTGGCTGCTCACCAGCTTAAGCTCGTACTGGCTGCTCACCAGCTTAAGACTCGTACTGGCTGCTCACCAGCTTAAGGCTCGTACTGGCTGCTCACCAGCTTAAGACTCGTACTGGCTGCTCACCAGCTTAAGGCTCGTACTGGCTGCTCACCAGCTTAAGGCTCGTACTGGCTGCTCACCAGCTTAAGGACTCGTACTGGCTGCTCACCAGCTTAAGGCTCGTACTGGCTGCTCACCAGCTTAAGACTCGTACTGGCTGCTCACCAGCTTAAGGCTCGTACTGGCTGCTCACCAGCTTAAGACTCGTACTGGCTGCTCACCAGCTTAAGGCTCGACTGGCTTGCTCACCAGCTTAAGGCTCGTACTGGCTGCTCACCAGCTTAAGGCTCGTACTGGCTGCTCACCAGCTTAAGGCTCGTACTGGCTGCTCACCAGCTTAAGGCTCGTACTGGCTGCTCACCAGCTTAAGGCTCGTACTGGCTGCTCACCAGCTTAAGGCTCGTACTGGCTGCTCACCAGCTCATGAGCAACATCTAAACATCATCTTCTTACTTGTTGGTTTTCTAATTTTATAGTTTTCCACTTGTTTTAATTATATTTTTATGTAATTTCAGTGACGTGTTATGGTTTATATCTGGTTGTATTATCTTCCATAAATGAATTCTAATGATTGTAATTATTAAGCTGTCACCGAAACGTTGAACTAATATATATAATATATATATATATAATAAAATATATTATTATATATTTTATATATAATATATTTAAATAATTTAATGATTATAATTATAATGCACACATCGTAGATGGCTAATATTTAACTATGCAAGACAAGCCACGGGTGTGGAAATCTTAGTCAATATACTCACTTCCTTCTAGGGCATCATGAGTCTGCAACGTTGCAAAGCATACTTAAAGGGGAGAGTTTCTCAGATATTTAAATTTCGATATATCATAGTTCCTTAGTATGTGTCAGTGGTCTTTAACCCCACCTACTGCCAAACCTGTCCCCGTTGGGGTAAAGGGTTTTCTTGAAATGTCAAGTAGGAAATTATGGAATAATACTGTAGCTTTTTCTAGTACGTTATCAGCATGTACTTAGAAGGCTCACTTGGATGCTATCTGGATTGCTATATCTGTGTGACCTTATAACAAATAAAGAAAGATGGAATTTTGATCTTTGTCCGATTAAATTCTTCCTCTGAGGTACTCGAATGTTCTAAGCGGTACTCAGAATACCTTCCTACATATGTCTACTATCTTCTCGTGCTATGCCTGACTTGGTAGCCTATGGCGTTTCCGATAAATGTAGTATGAAATTTTAAGACATAATACCTTTACTCTCCTTATGTTATCTTGTAATTGTGCTGTGTACGTTGGTACACTAACTAGGTAAACGCATTAACTATACTATTCACAACTGACGTGGTATAGTTTGGTGAGAGACACTTAGTGCATACCAGTTCAAAATCAGAACCACTGGAATAATGAGCATCTGATTTGTATAGCATTGTTGTTTGATTGTGTCACTAATAGCTGTCAGCTTGTATAACCCATAATTGAGTTTTATACTATTTCTTTCATATTTATAGAAGATCACTTATCTTCAACATTGCACAATCTGATATGCACTGAGAGTGAAAGTAATTGACTACAGTTATTCCTTGTGTCATATGTATGTATGTATATATATATATATAATATATATTATAATATATTAAATCACTCTTATTTAAATAATAATATATATTATTATTATCATTATGTAATATATATAAAATTATTATTATTAACACATCAGCCACCTTGCCTTGGTGGGAGGGTGCCCTGTAAAAGAAAAAACTTTCAGCATCATTTACTCCATCACTGTCTTGCCAGAGGTGCTCTCACAATACAGTTATAAAACTGCAACATTAACACCCCTCCTTCAGAGTGCAGGACTCAGGTCCGGCCTGCCGGTATCCCTGAATCCCTCCATAAATGTTACCTTGCTCACACTCCAACAACACGTTAAAAGATAAAGAATCTAGCACACTCAGGTGTTAGATTCTTTATCTTTATCCCCACACCACTTACCAACACCTGAGCATTCACTTCTTTTACAACTCTATCTATAAATTTATTGAACAACCATGGTGACATCACATCCCTGCCTAAGGCCTACTTTTACTCTGAAATAATCTCCCTCTCCCATACTATCCTTGTAAAATTCTTCACTGGTTTCAATAACCTACCTCCTATTCCATATATTTGCAACATCTGCCACATTGCCCCTCTATCCATCCAATCATAAGCCTTTTCCAAACCCATAAATGCCACAAAAACTTCTTTACCCTTATGTAAGTATTGTTCACCTATATATTTCACTGTAAACACTTGGTATACACACCGCCTACCCTTCCTAAAGCTTACTAGTCGTTTGCTATCTTGCATCCGTCTTACTCTTAATTCTTTCAGTAATAACTCTACCATACACTTTACCAGGAATACTCAACAGACTTAGTCTCCTATAATTTTTACACTCACTTTTGTCCCATTTGCCTTTATACAAAGGAACTATAATAACTCTACCATACACTTTACCAGGAATACTCAACAGACTTAGTCTCCTATAATTTTTACACTCACTTTTGTCCCATTTGCCTTTATACAAAGGAACTATGTACGCTCTCTGCCAATCCCTAGGTACCTTACCCTCTTCTATACATTTATTAAATAAAAGCACCAACCACTCCAAAACTATATCCCCACCCACTTTTAAGATTTCCATCTTTATCTCATCAATCGCAGCTGCTTTACCTTCTTTCATTCTTCCCACTGCCTCATTAACTTTCCCCACACTCACAACTGGCTCTTTCTCACTCCTACAAGACATTATTCCTCCTTGCCCTATACATGAAATCGCAGCTTCCCTATCTTCATCAACATTTAACAATTCCTCAAATATTCCCTCCATCTTCCTAATACCTCTAACTCCATTTAATAACTCTCCTCTCCCATTTTTAACTACCAAATACATTCGTTCCCTAGATTTTCTCAAATTATTAATCTCACTCCAAAACTTTTTCTTATTTTCAACAAAATTTGGTGATAACATCTCACCCACTCTCTCATTTGCTCTCTTTTTACATTGCTTCACCACTGTTTTAACCTCTCTTTTTCTCTCCATACACTCCTCCCTCCTTGCATCACTTCTATTTTGTAAAAACCTCTCATATGCTAACTTTTTCTCTCTTACTATTCTCTTTACATCATCTTTCTACCAATCGCTCTTCTTCCCTCCCGCACCCACTTTCATGTAACCACAAACTTCTCCTGAACACTCTAACATTACATTCTTAAACATACCCCATACATCTTCTACCCCATTGCCTCTACTCTCACCAGCCCATATGTCTACCAACAGTTCTTTATATCTTACCCTAACTGCCTCCTCCTACAGCTTATAAACCTTCACTATGGTATAAGAGGCCATGCACTTGCATATTTTAAATCCTACCTTTCTAATAGGCATCAGTATGTCACCATTAAAGACACAGCCTCATCAATACGGCCACTTGATACTGGAGTTCCTCAGGGAAGTGTCCTTGGACCCCTGCTCTTCCTCATTTACATCAATGATCTTCCAAACATATCCCAACACCTGAAACCCATTCTCTTTGCTGACGACACGACTTATGTCATCTCCCACCCTAATCTTGCCACCCTCAACACCATTGTTAACGAGGAGCTGATCAAAATATCGACTTGGATGACAGCCAATAAACTTACACTTAACACTGGCAAAACCTACTATATTATGTTTGGTAGCAGAGCAGGTGTTGCGCAACTTAACATTAAGATCGACAACACTAATTGCCAGACATAATGAGGGCAAATTCCTTGGCCTATACCTCGACAACAACCTAAATTTCAGCACCCATATCCAACACATAACAAAAAAAGTATCCAAAACGGTGGGGATCCTCTCCAAGATACGATACTAAGTACTGCAAACTGCCCTTCTCACACTATACCATTCACTTACATATCCATACCTCACCTATGCTATCTGTGCTTGGGGTTCAACTGCAGCAACACACCTAAAGCCAATAATAACCCAACAAAAAGCCGCAGTAAGAATAATCACTAAATCCCTGTTCAGAACATCCACACTTACTACTGTGCAATCTATATCTACAGGACTTTAAATTCCAATATTAACCTTGACCTAAAACGCTTTCTTGATAGTTGTGACAGGATCCACAGGCATTACACCAGACACAAACATCTCTATTACATTCCCCGTGTTCGACTAAACCTTTACAAAAATTCAATGTATTTCAAAGGACCTAAAATCTGGAACACCCTACCTGAAAACTCTAGAACTGCAGACACATTCATCACTTTCAAAACTATAATTAGAAAACATCTTATCTCCCTGATCCACCCCGACAACTAACTACATGATAACCACCTGGTGGTTCACAATTACACTCACTCACCCACTGACTATAAACCCAGAAATACTAATCTTAAAATAATAAATCCTAACTAGTCATAAGTTTGCCTATGATACTCCAATATAGACACCTTGTATTGTGCCAAAACAAAAGCATTCACATTGCTAAACTCACAAATTATGATGTAGTCACTTAGCCTTAATACCATAATCTGTAAGGATTTAATGTTAAGATTTAATCTAAGTCTGTTCGAAATGCCTAGCCATGCTAGGTGTCCTAGTGGCCCCCTCTGTAATTAGTATTTTATAACATGTAAACCACACAATACCCAAAACCTGTAAACCCCACATTGTAACCCTTATAGAGAATAAACTTGAATTGAATTGAATTGAATTGAATTCATCTCTCTCTTACTTGCTGCTTCCATTTTCCTTGTATCCCATTGTTATGCAGGGTTCTGCATGACATTGTAATGTGTATATAGTGGAGAAGTGTGCCATAATAGTATGAATGTTATAATTGTAAAGCTCAATTTTATAGTTCAAAATGTGCATTTTGGGGTACTGTAAAGTACTTTAAACTGTAAATGCATGGAAATCCTGTCAGGGATTTACTTTCCAACTGTGTTTGGTTAGCGGGTAAACGTGGCTTGAGGCAGTCACGTGGAGTCAGCATGGAGTGAAGGCTGGCGTCTGGGGTGCCGTGTATTTAAGCTAAGTTTTGTAGTTGTGTACTCCTTTTGTTTAGCTAACTCAAGCCATAGGCTCATCTACGGTTCACCTGTATGCTGACCTAGGTTCTGATATGGCCAGGGTCCTGTGCGATGAGTGAGTAGGTAAGAAATGGGGTCGATATCGGAGTAGTGAAGGCCAGGCGTTCGCTGGGCTGTGTTTATGTTTTGCTGGACTCTCCAGCCGCCGGCTCCATGTGTACCGTCCGTTGGGCGTGTAGGTTAGGAGATATATGAAGGTGTTTTTCTAGAGAGTGTATATAGTGTTAGTCTTAATAAATGTTTATTTCCTAACTAGGTATTTGCCTAACCCTCTGTGAGCCAACCCATCGAAGAATAAATGCTGGTTTAGCGATTTCTGTTTTGACTGGGAGAGCCCTGGGTGGCTTGTTTCTGCCTGATATGTGTGTAACTTTTACCTTTGCCCTTAGACAAGGCCTTAGCCCCCAGGTAACCCCACTTTTCTGCGTAACATCCATTTACCTTTTACTCTTACTTTAGCTACAACTAGAAAGTGATCTGATATGTCTGTGGCCCCTCTTTAAACATGTACATCCTGAAGTCTACCCAACACACACAAACACACACACACACACATAGACTCTGAAGTGTCCCCCTGATCGGAGATGATGTGAAGTTAATGAGAAGAATTAAATCAGATGAGGATGAGGCAGAACTACAAAAAGACCTAGAGAGGCTTGACACGTGGTCCAGCAACTGGCTTATCGAATTCAACCCTGCCAAATGCAAAGTCATGAAGATTGGGGAAGGGCAAAGAAGACCGCAGACAGAGTATAGGCTTGGTGGACAAAGACTGTAAACCTCACTCAAGGAGGAAGATCTTGGGGTGACCATAACACCGAGCACGTCTCCAGAGGTACACATCAACCAGATAACTGCTGCAGCATATGGGCGCCTGGCAAAACTGAGAATAGCTTTTCGATACCTTAGTAAGGAATCGTTCAAGACACTGTACACTGTGTACTTCAAGCCCATACTGGAGTATGCAACACCAGTTTGGAACCCACACCCAAGCATGTCAAGTGCTTGACCAGAGAAAGTACAAAGGTTTGCAACAAGGCTAGTTCCAAAGCTAAGGGGAATGTCCTACGAAGAAAGGTAAGAGAAATCGGACTGACGACACTGGAGGACAGGAGGGTCAGGGGAGACATGATAACGGCATACAAAACACTGAGTGGAATAGGGAAGGTGGACAGAAACAGGATGTTTCAGAGAGGGGACACAAAAACAAGGGGTCACAGTTGGAAGCTGAAGACTCAGACGAGTCACAGGGATGTTAGGACTGACGAATCAGAGTCGTCAGGAAGTGGGATAGCCTAGCAAGTGATGTAGTGGAGGCAGGAACCATAGTGGAGGCAGGAACCATACATAGCTTTAAGACGAGGTATGACAAAGCTCAGGAAGCAGAGAGAAAGAGGACCTAGTAGTGATCAGTGAAGAGGCGGGGCCAGGAGCTGAGTCTCGACCCTGCAACCATGATTAGGTGAGTACAATTAGGTGAGCACACACACACACACATACATACACACACACACACACACACATACACACACACCAACACACACACACACACACCACACCCCACACCCCACACACACACACATACACACACACACACACATACACATACACACACACACACAACAATCCTAGAAGTGTTTTTTTTTAATTGCCTGAGCCACACAAGTGTGGGGAGAGCCACAATTTTGAAAGTGATCTGGAAAATAAAAGCGTTGTGGCGCAGGCTAGTGTGAAGGCGGCGTTGCCAAGTGTCACCCAAGATTTTAATAAAGTGAAACAATAGTGTGACCAGTGAAAGAAATACAGTGAATAGGGTACATTATTAACGAGAAGAAATTGAGGTGGATCTACGCCAGGACGTACATCGAGCTGGATCTACTCCAGGACGTCACATCGACCTGGACAATCTACACTGCACAGCTGCACTACAAGTACTGTATCACCTATGAGTGGTTGTTTGGGTGTGGGTCCAGGTTCCAATTTAACCGCCAAGCTGAATGTGAATGGTCTAACTCTCATAGCACGATAAAGAATGGCACTCAATATTCAATAGGTTTAGCAAACGGTAATCCCTTGAACAAGGGGGATTAACTCACTATAAGCAGGTGATATAGGCAACACTGCAAGGGAGTCAGGTCACAAGAGGTTGTGGACACAAGCGAACAACTGAGAATCTACATTACACTCCCAAACACAAAGCCACCTACTTTTCAGACAATAATAAACCCACACATAATTCGACACATAATTACCCCCACACACACACACACACACACACACACACACACACACACACACCACACACACACACACACACACACACACACACACACACAACACCACACACCCACATACACACACACACACACCCACACCACACACACACCACACACACACACACACACACACACAAAACACACACACACACATACACACACCCACATACACACACACACACACACACACACACACACACACACACACACACACACACACACACACACACACACACACACACACACACACACTGTAAGTGCGGTAAGTCCCAGGAGGTTGGTCAGGTCACAAGAAGGTGTGGGCAGCCAAGGACCACTGAGACTTACCTTAAACGCACAAGCCACCTACCTTTCAGTACATAATAAACCCACACATAATTCCACACACAATTACACACAAAATTACACACTCACACACACACACACACACACACACACACACACACACACACACACACACACACACACATATCCAGACACACACACACTCCCCCTCTCACCACCGACATCTCACTACTTCCCCTGATCCATCCCTCCCTCCCATCACCCTCCCCTCCCCCGTTCACCCCCAAACCCTCCCCACCCCTCCCCACTCAGCTCCCCCAAAAAGCCACAGGTTCCCCACTACTTCCCCCCCCCCACACTCTGACACACACACTACTAACCTAACATAAAAGAACTACATAGGTTCCCACTCTGAGGCAATCAGGATAAAACAAAAATGGGTTGCCCAGAGAGCAACAAGAAAAACAAAGGGAAAAGGAGGAGGAAAATACAAAGGAAGATTGGGCAGAGAGCTAAAAAAAAAGGGAAAATGAATGGGAAAAGAAACTAGAAAAAAACTTAGCATGAAAAGGGAAAAGAGGGTTTGATAGGGGAAAGCAGGAAGTGGGAGGTGCATGTAAAAAGCAGAAAGAAGTTTAGGATAAGATTTTTAGAAGGGGAATTGAAAAATTAAAACCCGCCTAAAGAACTAAAGAAAAATTTTGGGGAAATTGACAACAGGGGAGTACCTCAGCCACAAAAAAGGGGGGACTGTGGGGAAAAAAGGGGCACAAATGCGTGGAGATGCTCTATCAGAGGAGACTTTTGCCAAATGAAAGAGCTAACCCTTTATGTGGGGGCCCCCCAAACAGACAAAAAACAGACCCCAAAGGGAAAAGCCGAAAAGGGAAAAATGACGGGGCCATGACCCCCAAGTACATTCCCAGTGAAACTGTTAAAAAGGAAAGTGCAGTGGGGGAAAACCCAAAAATTAAATGGGGGGAAATCACAGGGATATCCCAGTGGGAGAAGGGAAAGGGGTTTGAGGTCAGTCTTTTTTTGTATGGGCTCCGGGAAAGGGGCGAAGGGGAAACATATGAAGAAAGAAAAAAAGGGGGGGAAAAAAAAAAAGAAAATTAAAAGCTTTCATGAAAGCAATAGGGGGAAGCGAATGACCCAGCGGGAAAAATTTTTGGAGAATAGGGGGGTTTGTAAAAAAAAAAAAACCCCGGCCAGTGAGAGTGACCTTCAGGGCAGAGAAAGCGACTCGACCAGGATACGGCGGAGGAAACCCACGATTAAGGGAATGACGGCATACAGGGGGGGTTTTATCTGGGACCGCGACAAAAACACAAAAAGGGAAAGGAAGAAACTGAGAGGAGGGGTACAAAGGCAAAAAGGGGGAAAAAGGAGGGGAGGGAAAAAGGAACGGGGACAGGAGACCCCGGGACCAGGAAAAAGATCAAATACAGCCTCCCTCACAACTTTCTAAAAGAAAGCCTCCCAACCAGGTAAAAACCCCATTTGAAACCCAAAACCCCTCAAAAATCAAAACACCATGCCACACCAATGCCCCCCCCACTACATTACAAAATCACCCCCACAGAACTACCCATATTTCCTTACCAGGTCCCCATTTCCCCCAAACCCCCCAAATTTTTCTTCCCAGACCCCCGTTTTAGAAAAAAAGTTGGGGGTTGGGGGTTTATACAAGGGCAGAGGGAAAATTAACAAACAAGTATGAGGAGTGGAACAAAAAGAATAAAAGGGGAAATCCCAAAGACAAAATTTGCACTCACAGAAACAAAATCACCAAAATTAAAAAACAGTTTTAAATCTTTCCATCCGGATTCAAATCTTCAGGAAAAGCAGAGGGAGGGGGGTGGGGAGGGTTGAAATGTCATTAAAACCGGGGGGTTTTGGGGGAAAAAGGGAAGGAATGGTTTGGCATGGGCGAAAGGGACTATTTAGTAGGAACTTCAGTCTGGGGGGACATAAGGTGATAATTGCAGAAATTTTACCCCCCACCACAGAATTGCGGGGGCCCAAGAGAAAAATTACGTTTTGGAGCAACGGGACCCAATGTTTAACACATTTGCCCGGGTGGCCGGAAAGAGCAAACAGGGGGGGGCCCAAATTTACTATTTAATGGGGGTTTTTCAATCACAAGGAAAATTGACGGGGAAAAAACCGGGAGCCCCAGGGGGGTTTCCCAAAAAACATGGAGAGCCAAAAAGATGGTGTGGTACGGGAAAACCCTCATGCATAAAAAATTTTTTGGGGACACTACCAGAGAGAGAGGAGGGGAATTAAACCCAGCAAGGTTGGCCCTTTGTATTCCCCAAATGGTAGTTCGGACATCGAGGGTACCCATGTTTTTGAAAGGCCCTGGGAGTAGTGATATGTGGTTCTGGGGCCTTTTTCAAATTTACATGGGTTGAGCCCCAAAGGGGGAAGATTTGCAGGAAAGGGCGGGGAAAAACCAAACTAAAAAAAGGGGGAACTATCAGGATGGGGAAACTTCCTTCAAGACATTCAGGGGGAGAGGGAACTGACGGGAAAAACCCAGTACAAGAAAGAGGGCTATTTTAGCAACAAAATGCAAGGAGGCAGGGGAGGGGGTTTGTTCCCAAAGGGGGAAAAGAAAAAAGGGGGAAGAACAGAACGAGCCCTTTGGGTTTTCCCCCAAAAGGGGTTTAGGGAGGCAAAAACTAGGTGTACTAGAGAATGGAAAAAAGGTTTCAGAAGACAGAGAACTCAGGAAAATAAAGAAATCCCGCCGAAGAGCCGGGAAAAGAATATGCACAGATAAGAAGGGGGAGGCTCTAGAGGGCAAATGAAAATGGGCATAGCATCAAAAAATAAAAACTGACCCAAAAGCTGTTGTAAGCCACTTTAGGAGGAAAAAAAACAGTCAAGGACCAGGTTAAACAGGGGGCTGGGGGAAGGGGATGGGGAATTCACAAGAAAAAGACCCGGGAGGTATGCAGGGGGGTTTTAAAAACAAGATTTAAAGAGGTATTTACAGTTTGGGAAAACCCGTGGGGCTCCAAAGAAACAGAACAAGGGGGGGACACCAGGGAAATGTGGATGAGGGTTTCCTTTAACCAAGGAGGAGGTTTAAGAAAACTGCTAAAGCGAACTTGACACCCCAAAAGGCCCGGTTTGGGCCCGACAACATCTTTTCTTTGGGTCCTTTTAAAAAGGGAGCAAAAGATATTGGGGTGAGCCATTAAAAAAAGATCTTTAAAAAAAATCCTTTGAAACTGGGGGGAACCCCCTGAGGTATGGGGGGAAAAGGGGAAAGTAGTCCCAAAATTTTTAAAAAAAAGGGGGGCAGACAAGGCACTAAACTACAGACCTGTATCTCTTAAAGTGTTTTAGGGATGCAAGGTCATGGAGAAAATTTAAACGGGGGAATGGTTTGGGGGACCTTTGGGAAAAAAACAAGTTTTATAAATTTAAACCAGACGGTTTCAGGGAAAAAGGGAAAAACCTGTGGGCACAAAAACCCACTAGAGTTTTTTGACCCCCCCGGCGAAAAAGAAGTAAGACAGGGAGAGAGGGGTGGTTTGACTGGTATTTTCGGACTGGGAAGAAGGCTTTCGACAAGTTCCTCACAAGAGGTTTTTGCAAAAGCTTGGGGGTTTAGGCCCCACAAACGGAAAAGGGACTGCAATGGATTTAGAGAAAATCTGAAGGGGGGAAAAAAAGGTATGTTTCCCCGCGGGGGTCAAAGGGGGGCGCCTGTGACAAGCGGGGGGGGTTTCCCCAGGGGTCAGTCCCAGGACCTGTTTCGTTCTTTGGGAAAACGTGATCGCCCAAAGGAAGGGGTAGATTCAGAAGTGTCCTTGTTTGCAGCGATGTGATTTTAAAGAGAAGAATCCCAAACGGACGAGGATTAGGCAAAGGGCTACAAAGAGATTGGACAGGCTACAAACCCGGTCCAGAACTGGGGTCCCCTTTAATTTAAACCCCGCCAAGTGCAAAGTCCTTTAAGTTGGGGGGGGGCAAAGAAGGCCCCAGAACAATATAGTTTAGATGGGCCCCAAAAACTGCAAACCTCACTAAAAGGGAAAAGGGTTGGGGGTGAGTATAACACCCAGATTTCTCCTGAGGCGCACATCAATAGATAAAATGCTTTTAGCATGGGGGGGCCCGGCAAACCTACGGATAGCGTTCCGATACCTCAGAAAGGGTTCGTTTTAAAAACTCTTTTCACCATCTACGTTTAGGCCCATACTGGATTTTGCAGCACCCGTTTGGAAAACCACACCTAGTCCAAACACGTCAAAAAAATTAGAGAAAAGTGCAAAGGTTTGCAAAAGAATAGTCCCAGAGCTACGGGATTGTCCCATGAAGAAAAGGTTTAGGGAAATCGGCCTGAGGGCACTGGGGCCAAGGGAGGGTCAGGGGGGGACTTTGATAAAAGAATAAAAATTCCCGCGCGGAAAAAGATGAGGTGGACAAAAACGGGATGTTTCCCGGGGATGGGACACAGACACAAGGGGGTCACAATTTTGGGAAATTGAAAACTTTAGATGAATCAAAAGGGGTGTTGGGAAAATTTTTTTCAGTCATAGAGTTTGGGCAGGGGCCCTGGAATTGGGCCCAGAAAGTGATGTGGTGGAGGCTGGAAACCCTACATAGTTTTAAGGCGGGTAGGTAGAGCTCATGGGGCAGGGAGAGAGAGGACCCCGTGCAATCAGCGAAAAAGGGGGGGGCCAGGAGCTGTGACTGACCCCTGCAAACCCCAAAAAGGTGAGTTTCAAATAGGTGGGGTACCCCCACACACACACACACACACACACCCTCACCCACATTTCCCCACACACAACATACCACACACACACACACCCACAAAACACAACAACAAAACACACAAAACAACACCACACACACAACCGGGGAGGTTAAGGGAAAAAACGAAATGACGACAATGGAAGAAGGAGAGTTGGGGGGGATATGGTTAAAAGAATAAAAAATACTGAGAAAGGGATAGACCCAAAGGGGGACAGAGAAGGTTTTTCTAGAGGGTGGGGGAAAAGCAACGGGGGTCACAGTTGGAAAGCTTTTAAGATTTAGATGAACCAGGGATTTTTAGGAAAAAATTTTTCAGTCACAGAGTTTTAAAGGAAGTGGAATTTGCCCTGGGTAGTGATGTGTGGAGGAAAGGGTCCATACATAGATTTAAGAAGGGTATGATAAACTCAGGGAGCGGGAAGGAAAATTGAGGCGGGGAGCGGGGCCCGTTTAAGAAGCCCGGGGCCCGGAGCTGTGACTCGGGGCCCCCCTAACCACAACTAGGTGATTTTTTACACACACACACATTTTTATTTTATATATATATATATATATATATTTTATATTTTATATATATTTTATTTTATTTTTATATAAAATTTATTTATATAAAAAAATTGAGAGAGAGAGAGAGAGAAGGGGAAGAAAAAAGAGAGAGAAGTTTGAAATTTACTGTGTAGTTTAAGAATTTTAAAAAAATTTTAGCTTCCCTTTGGCCCCAAATTTCCCCGCCCGAACCCCAACCGGGAAAGTTAACAATGACCCGGGAAAAAAATGAACAATGGCCACAGAACTGAAAAAATGGGGCCCCAGAACTTGAACCCCAAAGGCCCCCATAACTGAAAAAAATGGCCCAGAAATTGAACAATGGCCTCAGAACTTTTAAAAGATAGTCACAGAAAACCCGAACGTGGCCCCTGAACTTGAACAATGGCCCAAAAAAACCTGGACGATGGCCCAAAGGGAAACCCGAACGGTTTTGCCACAGAAAACCCGATCGTTTTGGGCACAGAAAAAAGGATTTTAAAGGCCACACTCTATTTAAAAAATGGTAAAAAATTCGTTAAGCCAAGGGTGGGAATTTGGGGAAAAAAAGAAAAGAAGAATGAAGTAACTATCCATCTATCCCTCTATACATTCCTCAGTCCACCTCTCCCTCAATCTGTTCACTTACCCTTCCATTTATCCCTTCAATTTATCTATCCATCCCACCCTACCTCAAACCACCGTTTCTCAGTTCGTCCTTCTATCCCCACCCCTATCCAATCATCCTTCACGTCTTTCCTCTAGCCATCCGTCCATTCCTTCCTCAATCTATCCCTCCATCCCTCTTAGTCACGTCCTTTTTCTTTATTTTATTCCTCCAGCCATCTATCCATTTTTCCTTTAGTCTATTCTCCATTTTTCCCATCCTTCCATCCATTCACAACTCCATAAACTCCTTCTCCAATCATCCTCCTTTCACCCATCCCTCCTTTCATCCGTTCCTCAATCCAGTCCTATCTCTATTCAATTCTTTGTCCATTCTCCATCCCTCTAGAGGGATGGAGAATGGACTACAGGAGGGAGCCAAATCATTGGTTGTGGTAGACACTTGAGGGAGGGGGAAGGGAGGGTGGGAGATGGGAAAGGAGGGAGGAAAGGAAGGCGGGGGTGGGACGTCCATCCCCGGAGGCCACAGCATCCTTCCATCCTTCCATCTCCTACTCTCAGTACTGGTGGGTGCTGAGAGATGCTGGGGCCCCGACGAGAACAGTGGGGGTGTAAGGGAGGACAGTGGGGATGTGGTGAGGAATATGGGATGTGGGGGAGGACAATGGGATGTGGGGGAGGACAGTGGGAGTGCGGGAAGGACAGTGGAGGTGTGGGAGATCGGTGGGGGTGTGGGGAGGGGAGTAGGGGTGTGAGGAGCAATAGGATGTAGGACGGAGAGTGAGGGTGTGGGGAGGGCAGTGTGGGAGTGAGGAGGAGAGTAGGGGTGTGGGAGTGCAGCGTGGGTGTGGGGAGGACAGTGGGAGTGTGGGAGAACAGTGGGGAGTGGGGGAAGATAATAGGAGTGTGGAGAGGATAGTAGGAGAGTGGGGAGGACAGTAGGAGTGTTTGAGGAACAGTAGGGATTGGGGAAGATAACGGGGGTGAAGGGAGAACAGTAGGGGTGTGTGGAGGACAGTAGGGGTGTGGGGATGACAGTAGGAGAGTGGGGAGGACAGTAGGGGAATGAAGAGGACAGTAAGATTGTGTGGAGGACAGTTTGGTGTAGGGAAGACAGTAGAGGTGTGGGGAGGACAGTAGGAGTGTGGGATGGACAGTAGGAATGAGTGGAGGACAGTAGGTGAAGAGAGTACTAGTGTAAAGAGGACAGTAGAGTGTGGGGAGATCAATGAGGGTGTGGGGAGGTGTGGGGAGGATATTAGGGTGAGGAGAGGGCAGTGGTGTGTAGGTAGGACAGTGGAGTGTGGGGAAGACAGCAGAAGTATGGGAAGGGCAGTGGGCGTGTGGGTACGACAGTGGGAATGTAGTGAGGGCTTTAGGAGTGTGGGAAGGGCAGTGCGGATGTGAGGAGGACAGTGGGGGTGTGGGGAAGACAGTAGGGGTGTGGGGAGGACAGTAAGAGTGTGGGGAAGACAGTGGGGATGTGGGGAGAACAGTGGAAGCGTGGGGAGGACAGTAGGAGTCTACGGAGGTCAGTAGACGTGTGGGAAGGACAGTGGGGATGCTAGAAGGACAGTGGGGTGTGGGGAGGACAGCAGGAGTGTGGGAAGAGCAGTGTGGGCCTGAAGAGGACAGTGGGGTGTGTGGGGAAAATAGTAGGAGTTTGGGGAGGATAGTTGAGGTGTGAGAGGACAGTAGGAGTGTTGGGAGGACAGTGGGGGTGTGGGAAGGACAGGAGTGTGTGGGAGGACAGTGGTAGTGTATGGAGGATAGTAACGTGTGGGGAGGGTATAGGAGGTGTTGGGAGTACAGTGAGGGTGTGGGAAGGACATTAGAAGTGTCTGGAGGACAGTAGGAATGTGGGGAGGACAGTAGGAGTGTATGGAGGACAGTGGGGCAGTAGGGAGGACAGTAGAAGTGTGGGGAGGACAGTGGGATTGTGGGGAGGACAGTGGGAGTGTGGGAGGACAGTGGGATTGTGGGGAGGACAGTGGGAGTGTGGGGAGGACAGTGGGAGTGTGGGGAGGACAGTGGGAGTGTGGGTTACCTGGAGGTTACCTGTAGGTTATTCCGGGGATCAACGCCCCCGCGGCCCGGTCCATGACCAGGCCTCCCGGTGGATCAGGGCCTGATCAACTAGGCTGTTACCGCTGGACGCACGCAGTCCAACGTACGAGCCACAGCCCGGCTGATCCGGCACTGACTTTAGGTATCTGTCCAGCTCTCTCTTGAAGGCAGCCAGGGGTTTATTGGCAATTCCCCTGATGCTTGATGGGAGGCTGTTGAACAGTCTTGGGCCCCGGACACTTATGGTGTTTTCTCTTAGTGTGCCAATGGCGCCCCTACTTTTAATTGGGGGCATTTTACATCATCTGCCCAATCTTTTACTTACGTTGGGAGTGATTTCTGTGTGCAGATTTGGGACCATTCCTTCCAGGATTTTCCAAATGTAGATTATGATATATCTCTCCCTCCTGCGTTCCAACGAGTACAAGTCAAGTGCTTCCAAGCGTTCCCAGTAGTTAAGGTGCTTGACAGAACTTATACGTGCAGTAAAAGATCTCTGTACACTCTCTAGATCTGCAATTTCACCTGCATTGAATGGAGATGTTAATGTACAGCAGCATTCCAGCCTAGAGAGAACAAGTGATTTGAAAAGGATCATCACCGGCTTGGCATCTCTCGTTTTGAACGTTCTCATTATCCATCCTATCATTTTCTTTGCACTTGCGATCGTGGCACTGTTGTGATTCTTGAAAGTGAGATCCTCAGACATTACTACTCCCAGGTCCCTTACATTACTTTTCCACTCTATTGTATGGCCAGAGTCTGTAGTATACTCTGTTCTAGTTATTATCTCCTCCAGTTTTCCATAACGGAGTAGTTGGAATTTGTCCTCATTGAACATCATATTGTTTACCGTTGCCCACTGGAAAACTTTGTTTATATCTTCTTGAAGGTTAACCGCGTCCTCAGCAGATGACAGCCTCATGCAGATCCTAGTATCATCCGCAAAGGATGATACGGTGATGTGATGTATATATCTGTCCATGTCTGATATGAGGATGAGGAATAAGATGGGGGCGAGTACTGTGCCTTGTGGAACAGAGCTCTTCACTATGGCAGCCTCCGATTTAACTCTGCTGACCACTACTCTTTGTGTTCGATTTGCTAGGAAGTTGAAGATCCATCTCCCCACTTTCCCAGGTATTCCTTTGGCACGTATTTTATGGGCTATTACACCATGATCGCATTTGTCAAATGCTTTTGCAAAGTCTGTGTATATTACATCTGCATTTTGATTTTCTTCCAGTGCATCCAAAGCCAACAGTTCATGGAACAGCTACTGAAAATTGATTACTGTTTGGAAAACCTTCCAGCTCCATCCCCAAACATCTTACTGCTTGGTGATTTCAACCTAAGGCATACAAAATGGAAGAATGTAGCAAATAATGTTATAGCTGAAACAATCCCCGGAGGTAGCGCAGATAAAAGGTCACACACACATGAGCTACTAAGTCTCTGCGAAAAACACACCTTAAGCCAGCAGATAGTGGAGCAAACAAGACTAGAAAACACACTTGACCTTATCACAAATAATGAGGACCTGATAAGAGACATAAGAATATCAAAAACAACTAATTCCAATCACAATCTAATCGAAGTCCAGACGTACATGCATAGGGGTCCTGATCAGCAGAATGCATGTACCTGTGAAGGTGTCTTCACAAAATACAACTTCAACAACAAGAACATCAACTGGGACCAGGTAAACCATGTCCTAAACGAAACATGTTGGGAAGATGTCTTAAATAACATGGATCCGAACCAGTGCCTTGAAAGGATCAACTTCCTGGTAGCCGAAGCATGTTCTAGGCATATTCCCCTAAGAAAGAAGAAGAGCAGGAGTAAACTGGAGAGAAAAAGACGCTCCCTCTACAGAAGACGACGAAGAGTCACTGAGCTCCTCAGGAGTGCTAGAATATCTGATACACGAAAGGAGGCGCTGACCAGGGAAGTGGAAACTATCGAACTTAAGCTAAATGACTCTTACAGGAACCAGGAGAGGCAGGAGGAGCTTAAAGCTATTAGTGAAATTGAAAGAAATTCAAAATATTTCTTTTCATATGCCAAAAACAAGGCAAATACCACATCTAGTATCGGGCCCTTACTCAGACAGGATGGGACTTACACAGATGACAATAAGGAAATGAGTGAAATATTGAAATCTCAGTACGACTCTGTGTTTAGTGAACCACTAATCGGTCTGAGGATCGACGACCCAAATGATTTCTTCATGAATGAGCCTCTAAACTCCATAAATGTATGCCAGATTTCCGACATTACCCTAACTCCGATAGATTTCGAAAAAGCCATTGACAACATGCCTATGCACTCAGCCCCGGGCCCAGACTCGTGGAACTCTGTATTCATTAAGAACTGCAAGAAACCCCTCTCGCGTGCCCTAAGTACACTATGGAGGAGGAGCTTGGACATGGGTGAAATTCCACAGTCACTTAAAACAACGGATATAGCCCCACTCCATAAAGGTGGCAGCAAAGCATTAGCTAAGAACTACAGACCAATAGCTCTGACGTCCCACATCATAAAAATCTTTGAAAGAGTGCTAAGAAGCAGGATTGCAAATCACCTGGATTCCCAAAATCTGCACAATCCAGGGCAACATGGGTTCAGGGCAGGTCGCTCCTGCCTCTCACAACTACTGGATCACTATGACATGGCCTTGGATGCACTGGAAGAAAATCAGAATGCAGATGTAATATACACAGACTTTGCAAAAGCATTTGACAAATGCGATCATGGCGTAATAGCCCATAAAATACGTGCTAAAGGAATAACTGGGAAAGTGGGGAGATGGATCTTCAACTTCCTAACAAATCAAACACAAAGAGTAGTGGTCAACAGAGTTAAATCGGAGGCTGCCATAGTGAAGAGCTCTGTTCCACAAGGCACAGTACTCGCCCCCATCTTATTCCTTATCCTCATATCAGACATAGACAGAGATATACACCACAGCACCGTATCATCCTTTGCGGATGATACTAGGATCTGCATGAGGCTGTCATCTGCTGAGGACGCGGTTAACCTCCAAGAAGATATAAACAAAGTTTTCCAGTGGGCAACGGTAAACAACATGATGTTCAATGAGGACAAATTCCAACTACTCCGTTATGGAAAACTGGAGGAGATAATAACTAGAACAGAGTATACTACTGACTCCGGCCATACAATAGAGCGGAAAAATAATGTAAGGGACCTGGGAGTAGTAATGTCTGAGGATCTCACTTTCAAGGATCACAACAGTGCCACGATCGCAAGTGCAAAGAAAATGATAGGATGGATAATGAGAACTTTCAAAACGAGAGATGCCAAGCCCATGATGATCCTTTTCAAATCACTTGTTCTCTCTAGGCTGGAATACTGCTATACATTAACATCTCCATTCAAAGCAGGTGAAATCGCAGATCTAGAGAGTGTACAGAGATCCTTTACTGCACGTATAAGCTCTGTCAAGCACCTTAACTACTGGGAACGCTTGGAAGCACTTGACTTGTACTCGTTGGAACGCAGGAGGGAGAGATATATCATAATCTACATTTGGAAAATCTTGGAAGGAATGGTCCCAAATCTGCACACAGAAATCACTCCCTACGAAAGTAAAAGACTGGGCAGGCGATGCAAAATGCCACCAATAAAAAGTAGGGGCGCCATTATTACACTAAGGGAAAACACCATAAGTGTCCGGGGCCCAACACTGTTCAACAGCCTCCCATCAAGCATTAGGGGAATTGCCAATAAACCCCTGGCTGCCTTCAAGAGAGAGCTGGACAGATACCTAAAGTCAGTGCCGGATCAGCCGGGCTGTGGCTCGTACGTTGGACTGTGTGCGGCCAGCAGTAACAGCCTAGTTGATCAGGCCCTGATCCATCGGGAGGCCTGCTCATGGACCGGGCCGCGGGGGCGTTGATCCCCGGAATAACCTCCAGGTAACCTCCAGGTATATCATAGTGATCCAGTCGTTGTGAGAGGCAGGAGTGACCTGCCCTGAACCCATGTTGCCCTGGATTGTGCAGATTTTGAGAATCCAGGTGATTTGCAATCCTGCTTCTTAGCACTCTTTCGAAGATTTTTATGATGTGGGACGTCAGAGCTATTGGTCTATAGTTCTTAGCTAATGCTTTGCTGCCACCTTTATGGAGTGGGGCTATATCCGTTGTTTTAAGTGACTGTGGAATTTCACCCATGTCCAAGCTCCTCCTCCATAGTGTACTTAGGGCACGCGAGAGGGGTTTCTTGCAGTTCTTAATGAATACAGAGTTCCCCGAGTCTGGGCCCGGGACTGAGTGCATAGGCATGTTGTCAATGGCTTTTTCGAAATCTATCGGAGTTAGGGTAATGTCGGAAATCTGGCATACATTTATGGAGTTTTGAGGCTCATTCATGAAGAAATCATTTGGGTCGTCGATCCTCAGACTGATTAGTGGTTCACTAAACACAGAGTCGTACTGGGATTTCAATATTTCACTCATTTCCTTGTTGTCATCTGTGTAAGTCCCATCCTGTCTGAGTAAGGACCCGATACTAGATGTGGTATTTGCCTTGTTTTTGGCATATGAAAAGAAATATTTTGAATTTCTTTCAATTTCACTAATAGCTTTAAGCTCCTCCTGTCTCTCCTGGTTCCTGTAAGAGTCATTTAGCTTAAGTTCGATAGTTTCCACTTCCCTGGTCAGCGCCTCCTTTCGTATATCAGATATTCTAGCACTCCTGAGGAGCTCAGTGACTCTTCGTCGTCTTCTGTAGAGGGAGTGTCTCTCTCCGGTTTACTCCTGCTCTTCTTCTTTCTTAGGGGAATATGCCTAGAACATTCTTCAGCTGCCAGGAAGTTGATCCTTTCAAGGCACTGGTTTGGATCCATGTTATTTAAGATATCTTCCCAACGTGTTTCGTTTAGGACATGGTTTACCTGGTCCCAGTTGATGTTCTTGTGGGACAGTGGGACAGTGGGAGTGTGGAGAGGACAATGGGAATGTTGGGAGGACACTGGGAGTGTGGGGGGACAGTAGGAGTGTGGGGAGGACAGTGGGAGTGTGGGGGGGGACAGTAGGAGTGTGGGGGGACAGTAGGAGTGTGGGGAGGACAGTGGGTGTGTGGGGAGGACAGTGGGAGTGTGGGGAGGACAGTTGGAGTGTAGGAGGACAGTGGGAGTGTGGAGAGGACAGTGGGAGTGTGGGGAGGACAGTGGGAGTGTGGGGAGGACAGTGGGAGTGGGAGAGGACAGTGGGAGTGGGGGAGGACAGTGGGAGTGTGGGGAGGACTGTGGGAGTGTGGGGAGGACAGTGGGAGTGTGGGGAGGACAGTGGGAGTGAGGGGAAGACAGTGGGAGTGTGGGGAGGACAGTGGGAGTGTGGGGAGGACAGTGGGAGTGGGGGAGGACAGTGGGAGTGGGGGAGGACAGTGGGAGTGGGGGAGGACAGTGGGAGTGGGGGAAGACAGTGGGAGTGGGGGAGGACAGTGGGAGTGTGGGGGGAGAAAGAGGAGGGGGCGGATCTCCCGCTCCTCGTCCTCCTTCCTCTCCAATTTTTATTTACTTCTCTCAAACTTTAATGTCATCGATTCGAACCGTGTTTTTCGTCTCAACATTCACAACGTTGCATCACCTCTCGCTGTTACCTCTCCCTCATCCTCTGTGTAAACATTAATACAGCCACCAATAATGACCTTGAATGGGAAAGGGTTGTTCAGATACCAGATCAACCAGGATGTAAGGGTTATTTGGGCGAGCGACGTGCTAGAAGCAACAACTTAGTTGACCTGGCAAGCACCAGACAGGCATGACCCAAGGCGAGCAGGAAAACTTGCAAAATTCTTCAAAGGTATAGTAGATCGTCGAACTGCGGCATATTTCCGTTTTACACTTCTTAAAATTCAATTTAAACTGCTTCTTGGTTGGGAAAAAAATTTCAGCGCCGCAAGCTGGATGAATGACTTACTGACTGACCTAATTTACTGGTTTTCTGAATGACATGACTGACCTGACTTGACTGATTTACTGAATGACTGACCTGATTTACTGAATGACTTGACTGATTGTGTCAGTAGTAGTATTAGTATGTTACCAATAACCGTTATGTGACTCATGCTGACTCAGCATGACGTATAAGCTCTTTGAATGACCTCCAGGAACTCGGCTTCTCGGCTCAGTTCAAGGTATAGAGACGACAGGTCAAGCCCGGCACCCTCCTTTATTTTACCACTAATATGTAAGTTACCAGCCGTCCGATGTGTGTGTTTACACCCCATTCCATCGTTCGAACCCCCACACGACAACTGTCCTGCTGACCTGACTAATTTATTGACTTGGCTGACCAACTTGACTGATTTACTGATTGATTTACTGATTGACTTGCAGAGTTACTGAATGATTTGATTGATATACTTGACTGACTGACTGGACTGATTTACTGACTGATGGCTTACTGACTTGACTGACCGACTTAACTGAATTACTAAATGACTTACTTGACTGACCTACTGACTTGAATGACTGTACTGACTTGACTGATTGACCTACTGACTCAATTTACTGGACTGACTTACTGATTTGACTATCATCCACGTCAGCCCAGATGGGCCTCAGCATGCCTCTCCACTCCCTCCTCCACAGTCATCGACAGACACCAACAACTACAATTTAAGGTAAGGAATATTATTTCTGTTGCATTTTTAGCCTTCAGCAACAAAACATTAGAACATAAGAAAGAAGGAACATTGCACCAGCCCTACTGGCCCATGCGAGGCAGGCCCAATTCTCCCACCGGCCCAAGCTTGCAATGCCTTAACCTAGTCAGGTCAGGTCACATTCACTTAAGGAAGGAGCACGGCATCTGATCTAGTAGCACAAGCTTGTCAGGTCCAACTCACACCCACCCACACCCACCCATGTATTTATCTAACCTATTTTTTAAACTACATAACGTCTTAGCTTCTATAACGGTACTGGGGAGTTTTTTCCACTCATCCACAACTCTATTACCAAACCAGTGCTTTCCTATATCCTTCCTGAATCTGAATTTTTCCAACTTGAAACCATTGCCGCAAGTTCTGTCTTGGCTACATATTTTTAGCACGTTATTTACATCCCCTTTATTTATTCCTGATTTCCATTTATACACCTCAGTCATATCCCCCTTAATTCTATGCCATTCAAGAGAGTGCAGATTCAGGGCCTCAGTCTATCCTCATTGGGAAAATTTGTGATACATGGGATCAACTTTGTCATCCTCCTCTGTACGTTTTCCAGTGCATTTATATCCATTCTCGAATACAGTGACCAGAACTGTGAAGCATAATCTAATCACCGTCTTAATCGACTGTCTACCGTATATCAAAAGGCGTATATCATGCGCATCTCTCCCTCTTCCACACTCTACCTCCTACTTCCTAACACTTCCTCTTCCTTTCTCACTTTTTCTTTTCCATCCACACTCTCCCTCATCCTTCCATTCTGTTCCTCTTCCATCCACATTCTGTCTCCTCAATCAACACGCCCTCTTCCGTCCAGACACACTCTCCTCCATCCTTCTGTTCCTCATCCTTCCACTTATTTGGTCTCCTTCCTTCCTTCCACACATTTCTTCTTTCTGCCGCATTCTCTCTCTTTCCATGCCATCACCTCTCCCACTCTTCCCAACACCATTCCTTCCATTCCACTGCCCATGTTGAACATTCCTACACCCACTTCATCCATTCCAACTCTCTCTTTTAATCTTCTACAAAACACCGTATTTAAGAGCTGATTCTGGGGCTGACACCAGCAACAGGTCCTCCTTCCCTCCTCTCCTCCCTCCCTCCCTATCTACTTCTCTCCCTACCTCCGATCTCTCTTTCCTCCCTCCCTCCCTCTCTTCCTCCCTCCCTCCCTATCTACCTCCCTTCTTACCTCCCTCCCTCTCTACCTCTCTCCTTATCTCCCATCCTCCCTCTCTCCCTTCTGCTCCTTCCTCATCCTTCCACCCCCTCTCTCGTTGTGTACGAATGGTATATAATACCGACAAGATGAGATTAAGACACATGTGCAACATCTGGGTATCTTTATTGTAGACGTTTCACCATCCAGTGGCTTTATCAATACAAATTCTAGGACATAACTTGAAGACAGTAAAACTATGTACAGAAGATGAGGTAATCAGTCCCTCAACCTAGGAGTAGGTGCGAACAGCACCATAGTCGTGGAGATTCTCCACGACTATGGTGCTGTTCGCACCTACTCCTAGGTTGAGGGACTGATTACCTCATCTTCTGTACATAGTTTTACTGTCTTCAAGTTATGTCCTAGAATTTGTATTGATAAAGCCACTGGATGGCGAAACGTCTACAATAAAGATACCCAGATGTTGCACATGTGTCTTAATCTCACCCCCTCTCTCCTTCCCTTCTACCTTTCTCCTTCCTTCTCCCCCCCCTCCCTCCCCCCTTTATCCCTTCAATAATTGACGAGGCAATTCGTTGTCATCTTGAAAGGCATAAACTGATTAATGAATCTCAACACGGTTTTACAAAGTGGCGTTCCTGTCTTACGAACTTACATTTTTCACTAAGGTATTTGAGGAGGTAAATCATGGTACTGAATATGATATTGTTTATTTGGACTTCAGTAAAGCTTTCGATAGAGTTCCACATCAGAGGCTATCGAGGAAACGTAAGGCCCATGGAATAGGAGAAATTTTTTTCCTGGGTAGAGGCATGGTTGACAAATAGGCAGCAGAGAGTTCGCGTAAATGGGGAAAATCAGAGTGGGGGCACGTCACAAGTGGTGTTCCGCAGGGGTCAGTGTTGGGCCCCTTGTTGTTCACAATTTACATAAACGACGTATGTAGATGAGGGAATAAATAGCGACATAAGCAAATTTGCTGATGACACCAAAATAGGCCTACCTACCTACCTGGAGTCTACCTGGAGGGCATTCCGGGGATCAACGTCCCCGCGGCCCGGTCCACGACCAGGCCTCCCTGTGGATCAGGACCTGATCAACGAGGCTGTTACTGCTGGCCGCACGTAATTCAACGTACGAACCACAGCCCGGCTGATCCGGCATTAGAGCACTCCATAATGATATGAATAGACTGATGCAGTGTTCGGAGAAGTGGCAGATGCAGTTTAATATAGACAAATGCAAAGTTCTAAATGATGGACGGAAAAATAATCATCCCACATATAAACTAAATAATGTAGATCTTAATACTACTGATTGCGAAAAGGATTTAGGAGTTCTGGTTAGCAGTAATCTAAAATCAAGACAACAGTGCATTAGTGTTCGCAATAATGCTAACAGAATTCTTGGCTTCATATCTAGAAGTATAAATAAGAGAAGTCCTCAGGTTGTTCAGTGGTCAGTCGTCACGTGAGGTCACAGACCCTGAGCTGCTTTGGGGATTAGCGTGGACGGTTACAAAGCATGGCTTGCTTCTGCAGTGTTTTAAAAACTGAGTTTGGAGAGTTGAAGGAGGAGGTCTTGCTTCTCCAGGAGGAGATTAGGAGGCTGAAGGTCCACCTCAATGGGCCTGGGAGAGAGTGTGAGGTGGTTGGAGATGTGGGGAATGAGGCTTCTAGCAGTGAGGTGCAGTCTGTCTCTCACTGTGAGGAGGCTGTAGGTGGGGAGGTAGCAACGGGTACCAGCAGTGAGGTGCAGCCCAGCACCTGCTACAAGTGGCGAGTTGTTCACAGTAATGGGAGGCGCATCAGAGTAAGGAAAGTTAAGAGTGAAGATCTGAAGGTAGGAAATCGCTTCTCTGTTCTCCAGGATGAATGTACTTCAGTGGCCAGTGAAGGTAAGGGTACTACTGCCCCTGCTTATGAAGGTAAGCGCATTCTTGTGGTTGGTGACTCTCAGGTAAGATATGTTGACCGTGCTTTTTGTAATAGGAATAAGAAGATGAGAGATAGAGTGTGCTTCCCTGGAGCTGGTGTTTGGGACATTGTCAACAGACTGGATAATATCATGTCAGGTAATGGGAACAAGCCCATTATCTGTCTCAGTGCTGGTGGAAATGATATTGGGAAGGGTAGGAGAGAAGAGCTGCTAGATAAGTACAGGTCAGCTATAGATTTCATTAAGTCTAAGGGAGGGATCCCAATCATATGTAGCATCTTGCCTAGAAGGGGAGTAGGAAATGAATGGTTGTCTAGGGCAATTGGTGTAAATTGCTGGCTAGACAGATACTGCAAGGAACTTGCAATCCCATTCATTGACAACTGGAACAACTTTTATGGCAAACATGATATGTATGCAAGGGATGGGGTTCATCTCTCTGGGGCAGGGGTGGTAGCACTTGCAGACTCGATTGAGAAGGCCATTGGTGAAATGCCTATGATTTTAAACTGATGGAAGATAGAGGTATGGGTGTGTGTGGGAAACAAGCAGGTTGCAACACTAGGGTTGGAAACAGTAAATGTATAAAAGGCATTCAGCATGAAGTTATAAATAAAGACAATAGAACAGGTCAGAAAACAAAGGGGACAGCAGAGGGCAGCAAGGGACTAGCTCCCTTAAGGTTTACTATACTAATAGCAGGAGTGTTAGAAATAAGATAGATGAGCTAAGATTAATTGCAAGTGCAGGAAACATAGATATTATTGCTATAACAGAGACCTGGCTCAATCTGAAAGATAGAGAGATGCCATCTGAATGTCACATACAAGGCTATAAATTATTCCACACTGACAGGGTCAACAGGAAAGGTGGTGGAGTAGCGATGTATGTCAGAGACAATTTAAATTGTTGTGTTAGACAAGATATTAAATTAGAAGCGTCAGCCACTGAATCTGTTTGGTTACAGCTTCTCGAGGGCCGAGAAAAACTAATTTTGGGTGTGATTTACAGGGCCCCAAATCTTGATAGGGAGTGCAGTAAACTTCTATGGGACGAAATTCGTAAGGCATCTACATACGAAAATGTTGTGCTAATGGGAGATTTCAACTATAGACAGATTGACTGGAGCAATTTGACAGGAAATTTAGAGTCGGGTGACTTTCTTGATACGATCCAGGATTGTTTTTTAAAACAGTTTGTGACAGAGCCAACTAGGGAAATAACCTCCTTGACTTGGTTCTTGCCAGTAGGGAAACACTAATTAATAATCTTGAGGTTAATGATGAGCTTGGGGAGAGTGATCACAAATCACTCAGTTTTAACATATCATGGAATTCCCCTAATAATGGCAATCAAGTCTCCGTCCCTGACTTTCGCTTGGCTGATTTCATAGGACTGAAAAATTACTTAGGTGGGCTGAACTGGAATGACCTGACTAGGGGTCAGGTAGGTGGTGATGGTTGCCGATATGATGCTTTCCAGGGCATAGTTCTAGCTGCTCAGTCAAATTATGTTCCAAATAGGGAAATCAGATCAAACAAAAATGATCCTAAATGGATGAACAATAGATTAAAATATCTGATTGGTCAAAAGAGAGGCATATATAGGCAAATCAAAAGAGGAGAGGGGCAATTAAGAAATCGATATATTCAGTTAAAGAGAGAAATAAAAAAGGGAATTAAAAAAGCAAAAAGAGATTATGAGGTTAAAGTTGCAAGAGAATCGAAGACTAACCCAAAAGGATTCTTTCAGGTATACAGAAGTAAGATCAGGGACAAGATAGGCCCACTCAAAAGTTCCTCGGGTCAGCTCACTGACAGTGATAAGGAAATGTGTAGAATTTTTAACACATACTTCCTCTCAGTTTTTACACAGGAGGATACCAGTGATATTCCAGTAATGATAAATTATGTAGACCAGGACGATAATAAACTGTGCACTATTAGGGTCACAAGTGACATGGTCCTTAGGCAAATAGATAAATTAAAACCTAACAAATCCCCAGGCCCTGATGAACTGTATGCAAGGGTTCTAAAGGAATGTAAAGAGGAGCTTAGCACACCTTTGGCTAATCTTTTCAACATATCACTACAAACTGGCATGGTGCCAGATAAGTGGAAAATGGCAAATGTGATACCTATTTTCAAAACAGGTGACAGGTCCTTAGCTTCGAACTATAGACCAATAAGCCTAACCTCCATAGTGGGAAAATTTATGGAATCAATAATTGCCGAGGCAGTTCGTAGCCACCTTGAAAAGCATAAATTAATCAACGAATCTCAGCATGGTTTTACAAAGGGACGTTCCTGCCTTACGAATTTATTAACTTTTTTCACTAAGGTATTTGAGGAGGTAGATCATGGTAACGAATATGATATTGTGTATATGGACTTCAGTAAGGCTTTTGACAGGGTCCCACATCAGAGACTATTGAGGAAAATTAAAGCACATGGAATAGGAGGAGAAATTTTTTCCTGGATAGAGGCATGGTTGACAAATAGGCAGCAGAGAGTTTGCATAAATGGGGAGAAATCAGAGTGGGGAAGCGTCACGAGCGGTGTTCCACAGGGGTCAGTGTTGGGCCCCCTGCTGTTCACAATCTACATAAACGACATAGATGAGGGCATAAAGAGCGACATCGGCAAGTTTGCCGATGACACCAAAATAGGCCGTCGAATTCATTCTGACGAGGACATTCGAGCACTCCAGGAAGATTTGAATAGACTGATGCAGTGGTCGGAGAAGTGGCAGATGCAGTTTAATATAGACAAATGCAAAGTTCTAAATGTTGGACAGGACAATAACCATGCCACATATAAACTAAATAATGTAGATCTTAATATTACGGATTGCGAAAAAGATTTAGGAGTTCTGGTTAGCAGTAATCTGAAACCAAGACAACAGTGCATAAGTGTTCGCAATAAAGCTAATAGAATCCTTGGCTTCATATCAAGAAGCATAAATAATAGGAGTCCTCAGGTTGTTCTTCAACTCTATACATCCTTGGTTAGGCCTCATTTAGATTATGCTGCACAGTTTTGGTCACCGTATTACAGAATGGATATAAATTCTCTGGAAAATGTACAAAGGAGGATGACAAAGATGATCCCATGTATCAGAAACCTTCCCTATGAGGATAGACTAAGGGCCCTGAAACTGCACTCTCTAGAAAGACGTAGAATTAGGGGGATGTGATTGAGGGTTTATAAGTGGAAGACAGGAATAAATAAAGGGGATGTAAATAGTGTGCTGAAAATATCTAGCCTAGACAGGACTCGCAGCAATGGTTTTAAGTTGGAAAAATTCAGATTCAGGAGGGATATAGGAAAGTACTGGTTTGGTAATAGAGTTGTGGATGAGTGGAACAAACTCCCAAGTACCGTTATAGAGGCCAGAACGTTGTGTAGCTTTAAAAATAGGTTGGATAAATACATGAGTAGATGTGGGTGGGTGTGAGTTAGACCTGATAGCTTGTGCTAACAGGTCGGTTGCCGTGTTCCTCCCTTAAGTCAATGTGACCTGACCTGACTAGGTTGGGTGCATTGGCTTAAGCCGGTAGGGACTTGGACCTGCCTCGCATGGGCCAGTAGGCCTTCTGCAGTGTTCCTTCGTTCTTATGTTCTTATGTTCTTATGTTCTTCAACTCTATATATCCTTGGTTAGGCCTCATTTAGATTATGCTGCATAGTTCTGGTCACCTTATTACAGAATGGATATAAATGCGCTGGAAAACGTACAAAGGATGATAAAATTGATCCCACATATCACAAATCTTCCCTTTGAGGATAGTTTGAGGGCCCTGAATCTGCGCTCTCTAGAAAGGTGTAGAATTAGGGAAGATATGATTGAGGTGTATAAATGGAAATCAGGAATAAATAAAGGGGATGTAAATAGCGTGCTAAAAATATCCAGCCAAGACAGGACTCGCAGCAATGGTTTTAAGTTGGAAAAATTCAGATTCAGGAAGGGCATAGGAAAGCACTGGTTTGGTAATAGAGTTGTGGATGAGTGTTACAAACTCCTAAGTATCATCACAGAAGCTAAGACGTTGTGTAGTTTTAAAAATAGGTTAGATAAATATGTGAGTGGGTGTGGGTGAGTGTGAGTTAGACCTGACAAGCTTGTGCTAGTAGGTCAGATGCCGTGCTCCTTCCTTAAGTGGATGTGTCCTGGAAGTGACTTGGCTGGATCAGTGTCACAAGCCGGCAGGTGACTTGGACCTGACTCGAATGGGCCAGTAGGCCTGGTGCAGTGTTCATTCTTTTTTATGTTCTCATTGCCTCTCTATCTCTCCCTCCCTCCTCTATGCCTCTCTTTCCCTTTCTCTGTCTCTCCTTACTCTTTTCTTCCTTCTTTCTCCTCCCTATCATTTTTACCATTTCCTCCTTCCATCTTTATTCTGCATCCATCTCCATCCTACCTCTTCCTCCATGTTCATTCCAGTACTAAACTCCCTCACTCCCGCCTCGCTAGTGGGAGGGAGGTAATTTGGAACATCACCTCCCTACCACCACTCTCCTACCTGGAGGGTGTTCCGGGGGTCAACACCCCCATGGCCCAGTCCTTGACCAGACCTGCTGGTGGATCAGGGTCTGATCAACCAGGCTGTTACTGCTGTCTGCATGTAGTCCAACGTACAAACTACAGCTTGGCTGATCAGGTACTGATTTTAGGGTATCTGTCCCGCTCCTTCTAGAAGGAAGCCAAGGATTTATTGGTAATTCCCCTTATGCCTGTTGAACAGTCTTGGGCTACGCGCAGATTATGGACCAGTCCCTCCAGGATTTTCCAGGTGTGGTTTATGATGTATCTCTCTCGCCTGCGTTCCAGTGAGTACAGGTCAAGTACTTTCAAGCGTTCCCAGTAATTCTCTAGATCTGCGATTTCACCTACCTTTAATGGAGCTGTTAGTACACAGCAGTATTCCAGCCCAGAGAGAACAAGTGATTTAAAAAGGCTCATCATTGGCTTGGCATCCCTTGTTTTAAAGGTTCTCATTAGCCATCCTGCCATCTTCCTAGCAGATGTGATAGTGACACTGTTGTGATCCTCGAAGGCGAAATCCTCTGACATTAACACTCCCAGGTCCTTTGCACTACTTTTCCGCTCTAATGTGTAATTAGAGTTTGTAGTATACTCAGTTCTAGTTATTATTTCCTCCACTTTTCCATAACGGAGTAGTTGAAATTGAACGTCGCATTGTTTTCCGTTGCCCACTGGAAAACTTGGTTTATATCTTCTTGGAAATTTACCGTGTCCTTAGTAGATGACAGTCTCATGCAGATTCCAATATCGTCTGCAAAGGAAGACACGGTCCTATGGTTTACATCTGTGTTTGTTAGGTAAGACATATGCAACAGTTAGGTATCTTTATTTCGAAACGTTTCGCCTACACAGTAGGCTTCTTCAGTCGAGTACAGAAAAGTTTTGAGGCTCTTTCATGAAAAAATAATTTGGATTGTTGATCTTTAGACTGATAAATGGCTCATTAAACACAAAGTCGTACTGAGACTTCAGTATCTCACTCACTTCTTTGTTGTCATCTGTGTAAGTTCCATCTTGTATGAAGAAGGACCCGATACTAAATGTTGCTTTTCCCTTACTTTTTTGACATACTAAATAAATGTTTTGAGTTTCTAATCACCCTTTAGTTCCTCCTGTCTCTCCTGGATTCTGTATAAATCATTGAACTTAAGCTCAGTATTTTCCACTTTCCTGGTCAGTGCTTGCTTCCGTATTTCAAATAATCTACACCCCTTCCCCCATCAGTTGAGGAGCTCAGTGATTCTTCACTTTTTTCTGTGGAGGGAGCGTTTCTCTCTCTCTCCACTTTACTTCTCTTCTTTTTTCTTAGGGGAAATATGCCTTTAGTATACTTCAGGTACCAGAAAGTTTATCCTTTCAAGGCACTGCTTAAGATCCATGTTATTTAAGATATCTTGTTGAAGTTGAATTTGATGAAGGCACCCTCGTAGCTGTATGTATTTTGCTGCATGTAAGTTTGCATGTAAGTCAGTTAAATTGTTATCTGAATTTTGTTTTTGATACTGTTATATTTCTTGACAGGTCCTCATTATATGTGAAAATAAGGTCAAGTGTGTTTTCCAGCCTTGTTGGCTCCACTATCTGCAGGCTTAGATGTTTATTGCAGAGATTCAGCAGCTCATGTGTGTGTGATTTTTATCATATGAGCTGCCTCCAGGGATAGTCTCTGCAATAACATTATATGCTACATTCTTCCATTATGTATGTCTTAGATTTAAATCAGCAAACAGCACGATGTTTGGGGATGGGGCTGGAAGGCTTTCCAGACAGTAATCAATTTTCAATAACTGTTCCTCGAACTGTTGGAAAGTTGCATCTGGTGGTTTATATACAACCACAATGACTAAGTACTGGTTCTCGATCTTTGTCAGAACATCAACTATATCAATTGTGGTGTTCAGCAACTCGCTGAAAATGAGCGACTCTTTCTGTCGCATGTAAAAAAGTTGTACCTTGTCATCTTACCCATCACCCCATCCTCCCCATCACCCCATCCTCCCCATCACCCCATCCTCCCCACAAAACCATCTCCCCACCACTCCATCCTCTCACTATTCTATCCTTCCCACTAGCACTACCACTCCTTCATTGCCATACCCCCCCCCCCCCCCATTCGGACAGGAAAACAGCTAGCAGCACACTGCGGATGTATTTAATCCTATTAACAAAGAAGGTAGATGTTATGTCTCATAATGAACGATACGGACATAAATAAACGAGAAGCAGAGAAACACATTGAAAACAATTTAAAGGAATGAACGCGACTCCCAGCAGCCTCCCTCCCTCTCCTCATCTATTATCCCCATCTTCTACTGATTTTTCTTATTCCTTCTCTTCCTCCTCCCTCCTTCTCCTCCTCCTCCTACTCTTCCTCCTTCTCTTCCACCTGTTCCTTCTATTCCTCCTCCTTCTCCTCCTCCTGTACCTACCACTGTACTACACTGCTGATGACAAGTGAGGTACACTGTACCACACTGCTGATGACAGGTGAGGTACACTGTACTACACTGCTGATGACAAGTGAGGTACACTGTACCACACTGCTGATGACAAGTGAGGTACACTGTACTACACTGCTGATGACAAGTGAGGTACACTGTACTACACTGCTGATGACAAGTGAGGTACACTGTACTACACTGCTGATGACAAGTGAGGTACACTGTACCACACTGCTGATGACAGGCTGAGGTACACTGTACCACACTGCTGATGACAGGTGAGGTACACGTACCACACTGCTGATGACAAGTGAGGTACACTGTACCACACTGCTGATGACAAGTGAGGTACACTGTACCACACTGCTGATGACAGGTGAGGTACACTGTACTACACTGCTGATGACAAGTGAGGTACACTGTACCACACTGCTGATGACAGGTGAGGTACACTGTACCACACTGCTGATGACAGGTGAGGTACACTGCACCACACTGCTGATGACAGGTGAGGTACAATGTGCAACACTGTTGATGACAGGTGAGGTACACTGTACACACTATTGATGGCAGGTGAGGTACACTGCACCACACTGTTGATGGCAGGTGAGGTACACTGCACCACACTGTTGATGACAGGTGAGATACACTGTACCACACTGTTAAGAACATAAGAACATAAGAAAGAAGGAACACGGCAACAGGCCTACTGACCCATGCGGAGCAGGTCCATGTCTTAACCCCCGGATTAGATCATTGATCCCCCCCCCCGGATTAGCCCAATGACCCACCCAGTCTGGTCACCTCCACTCAAGGATGGAGCATGGCACCAGACCCAGCACAACAAGCTAGTCAGGTCCAACTCACACCCACTCACACCCACTCATGTATTTATCTAACCTATTTTTAAAACTACACAACGTCTCAATAACTGTACTCGGGGGTTTGTTCCATTCATCCACAACTCTATTACCAAACCAGTGCTTTCCTATATCCTTCCTGAATCTGAATTTTTCCAACTTGAAACCATTGCTGCGAGTCCTGTCTTGGCTGGAAATTTTCAGCGAGATATTTACATTCTCTTTATTTATTCCTGTTTTCCATTTATACACCTCGATCACATCCCCCTTAATTCTACGCCTTTCGAGAGAGTGCAGATTCAGGGCCCTCAGTCTATCCTCATAGGGAAGATTTGTGATACATGGGATCAACTTTGTCATCCTCCTTTGTACGTTTTCCAGAGCATTTATATCCATTCTGTAATACGGTGACCAGAACTGAGCAGCATAGTCTAAATGAGGCCTAACCAAGGATATATAGAGCTGAAGAACAACCTGAGGACTTCTGTTATTTATACTTCTAGATATGAAGCCAAGAATTCTGTTAGCTTTATTGCGAACACTTATGCACTGTTGTCTTGGTTTCAGATTACTGCTAACCAGAACTCCTAAATCCTTTTCGCAATGACATGTGAGGTTCACTGCACCACACTGTTGATGACAGGCGAGGTACACTGTACCATACTGTTGATGACAGGTGAGGTACACTACACCATACTGTTGATGACAGGTGAGGTACACTACACCATACTGTTAATGACAGGTGAGGTACACTGCACCATACTGTTGATGACAGGTGAGGTACACTACACCATACTGTTGATGACAGGTGAGGTACACTACACCATACTGTTAATGACAGGTGAGGTACACTGCACCATACTGTTGATGACAGGCGAGGTACACTGCACCATACTGTTGATGACAGGTGAGGTACACTACACCATACTGTTGATGACAGGTGAGGTACACTACACCATACTGTTGATGACAGGTGAGGTACACTGCACCATACTGTTGATGACAGGTGAGGTACACTACACCATACTGTTGATGACAGGTGAGGTACACTACACCATACTGTTAATGACAGGTGAGGTACACTGCACCATACTGTTGATGACAGGTGAGGTACACTACACCATACTGTTGATGACAGGTGAGGTACACTACACCATACTGTTGATGACAGGTGAGAGGTACACTACACCATACTGTTAATGACAGGTGAGGTACACTGCACCATACTGTTGATGACAGGTGAGGTACACTGCACCATACTGTTGATGACAGGCGAGGTACACTACACCATACTGTTGATGACAGGTGAGGTACACTACACAGTACTGTTAATGACAGGTGAGGTACACTGCACCATACTGTTGATGACAGGTGAGGTACACTACACCATACTGTTGATGACAGGTGAGGTACACTACACCATACTGTTAATGACAGGTGAGGTACACTGCACCATACTGTTGATGACAGGTGAGGTACACTACACCATACTGTTGATGACAGGTGAGGTACACTACACCATACTGTTAATGACAGGTGAGGTACACTGCACCATACTGTTGATGACAGGTGAGGTACACTACACCATACTGTTGATGACAGGTGAGGTACACTACACCATACTGTTAATGACAGGTGATGTACACTGCACCATACTGTTGATGACATGTGAGGTACACTACACCATACTGTTAATGACAGGTGAGGTACACTACACCATACTGTTAATGACAGGTGAGGTACACTGCACCATACTGTTAATGACAGGTGAGGTACACTGCACCATACTGTTAATGACAGGTGAGGTACACTGCACCATACTGTTAATGACAGGTGAGGTACATTGCACCATACTGTTAATGACAGGTGAGGTACACTGCACCATACTGTTAATGACAGGTGAGGTACACTACACCATACTGTTAATGACAGGTGAGGTACACTGCACCATACTGTTAATGACAGGTGAGGTACACTACACCATACTGTTAATGACAGGTGAGGTACACTGCACCATACTGTTAATGACAGGTGAGGTACACTGTACCATACTGCTGATGTCAGGTGAGGTACACTGTACCATACTGCTGATGTCAGGTGAGGTACACTGTACCATACTGCTGATGTCAGGTGAGGTACACTGTACCTCGCTGCTGATGACAATGTCTACACGATGAGCTGAGACGGTCTACACTGTGTGCTGATAGGGTCTACACTGAGCGTTGAGAGGGTCTACACTGTGGTGCTGAGAGGGTCTACACTGGGCGCTGAGAGGGTCTACACTGGGCGCTGAGAGGGTCTACACTGGGCGCTGAGAGGGTCTACACTGGGTGCTGAGAGGGTCCACACTGGGCGCTGAGAGGGTCTACAATGGGTGATGAGACGGTCTACACTGGGTGTCTACATTGGTTGCTGAGAAGGTCTACACTGGGTGCTGAGAGGGTCTACACTAGGGATGTATCGGATATCCGCATCCGTATCCGCATCCGCGGAACTTCCGCACAATTTCTTACATCCGCGGATATCTAAATTTTCACATCAGATACATCCCTAGTCTACACCGTACGCTGAGAGGGTCACTGAGTGCAGAGAGGGTCTACGCTGGGCGCTGGGAGGGTCTACACTGGGTGCTGAGATGGTCTACATTGGATTCACTGGGCTCTAAGGTCGACACTGGGTGTCTACATTGGGTGCTGAGAAAATCTACATCTAGGGGTGCTGAGAGGGTCTAGAATGGACGCTTAGAGGGTCTACACTAGGTGCTGAGTGGGTCTACACAGGTCGCAGAGAGGATCTACACCAGGCGATAAGAGGGGTTTACACTAAACGCTGAGAGAGGTCTACATTAGGCGATGAAAGGGTCTACACTGGGCGCTAAGAGAGGTCTACATTGGGCGCTGATAGGGTCTACACTGGGCTCTGAGAGGGTCTACATTGGGCTCTGAGAGGGTCTACATTGGGCGCTGAGAGGGTCTACACTGGGCTCTGAGAGGGTTTACACTGGACGCTGAGAGGGTCTACACTAGGTGCTGAGAGGGGTCTACACTGTGCTCTAAGAGGGTCTACACTGGGCGCTGAGAGGGTCTACACTGGGCTCTGAGAGGGTCTACACTGGGGTCTAAGAGTGTCTACACTGGGCGCTGAGAGGGTCTACGCTGGGCGCTGAGAGGGTCTACACTGGGCGCTGAGAGAGTACACTGGGCACTGAGAGGGTCTACACCGGGCGCTGAGAGAGTCTACACTGGGCGCTGAGAGGGTCTACACTGGGCGCTGAGAGGGTCTACACTGGGCGCTGAGAGGGTCTACACTGGGCGCTGAGAGAGTACACTGGGCACTGAGAGGGTCTACACCGGGCGCTGAGAGAGTCTACACTGGGCGCTGAGAGGGTCTACACTGGGCGCTGAGAGGGTCTACACTGGGCGCTGAGAGGGTCTACACTGGGCGCTGAGAGGGTCTACACTGGGCGCTGAGAGGGTCTACACTGGGCGCTGAGAGGGTCTACACTGGGCGCTGAGAGAGGGAGACGATTTCCTTTGAAATCCTCTCCATTTAATCCGAATCAAAAAGAAAGCAGAGGCGCAGAAAAGGGGTAGTAGAGAGGGGTGGGAAGATGAGGAACGGGAAGAGGATGAAAGGGGAAGGGGGGAAGAGAGACCGGAGGGGAGGGAGGGAGATGGTTTATGGGTAGAGGGGGAATCACACCAGACCGTCTTCCCGGGGGAACTGTGTCATTTTCTGCTTTAACAAATTCCGAGCGCGACTATCTGCGAATCTGTGGAATTAGATATATCCCCGAGGGGCTTATAGTCGCTAGCACCTCCCCCTCCTTCCCCGCCCCTTCCCCCTGCCCCTTTTCCCTAGGCTTCTCCTCTTGAGGATTGGAGGAGCCTCCTTCGACGCCTTCCCACTACTGCAACTTCACCAGCAACACCAGCAACACCAGCAGCGGTAATAGAAGTACCAGCAGCAGCATCAGGAGCAGTTGCATCAGCAACAACAACAACAGAAGCAGCAACATCAGTAACAAGACTGTGGTATTCTGTATATTTCTTAGGAGTGTTGATTTTATTTTGGTGTATTCCTCTATCTCCATATTTTCGTATTTTTAAAATTCCCACTGTATGCAATTCAGACTACAAATCCCGCTACAAATTCCACTACGATACCCACTACAGTTCTAAGCTATTTGATGGCCACGAGTTTATAAACCACGGTACTGGTGAGGATTGAACTCGCGGCAAGTGAGTCGTGAAACCCTAGGCCAGTGTGTAAGCCAATGGGCCAGCTGGCTACAAGGGAGGCCCATGTTGTGGTCCGCAGGGCCACTTGCTGTATACGTGTATATATAGCAAGGCAGCTGTTGTACGAGTAGTGGTGGATGTGTTTCCTTCTTCTAGTCGTTCGGGAGTGGTAGGAAATGTTGGTGAGGTTAAAGACTAAGCTTATTTCGGTGAATGCGCGATACGATGAAGGTATTCCTGCTTTGTACAACCCCAGCCCAGCTGTACCTCAAGGCACGAGACAGGAACATTGCAGAGTGTGGCGCAAGTTTGGAGATTTGAAGATCTGATCTGAATCAGAAGAGGTACTCAGCGTCCTCACCTGGACACTAATATCACAGTTTCTTCAGTATAATTGTCAAAACTTATTAAACACCTGTATTGAAGGTTTAAAGCCAACCTGGAAAGGCATTCTATAATTATCTCACAGAGAACAATATCCCGAAATGCACACGCAACTGAAATTTGAATCCATTCAGATGCTGCATTATTAGGTTATCAGCGTTCAAGTTTTGAAGGTAATTAGATGAGGAACTCATTAGCTGGACTACATCAGTTCTTTGTCTAATATTTGTTGCATATTTTTTTTATCAGTTTCAATGCGCTGACTTCATAAATGATGCTCAGATTTATGTATGACGTACTGTTTTTGTCCGGTCGCCTACGAAGTAGTGTTGTTAGTACCACTTGTCAAATGAAAGGTCTTGCGCCACACTCTGCACTGTTCCTGTCTCGTGCCTTGAGGTACAGCTGGGCTGGGGTTGTACAAAGTAGGAATACCTTCGTCGTATCGCGCATTCACCGAAATAAGCTTAGTCTTTAACCTCACCAACATTGAAAGAATGAAAGAGGTTGTGATGGAGAGAGGGTGAAGGAGGTTATGAGGGAGAGAGGGTGAAGGAGGTTATGAGGGAGAGAGGGTGAAGGAGGTTATGAGGGAGAGAGGGTGAAGGAGGTTATGAGGGACAGAGGGTGAAGGGGTTACAGGTCAGTTGAGGAGGTTGAAGGCTGACAATTGACATTACGTCTCTACACTGCACGGACGTGTATTGTATTTGTGTGTTGCTTGAGAGTAGAGCTGTGGTTGCTGTGACGATGGCTACGCGTGATTAATCCAGAAAATGTCTTCGTACCTCCTCTACACATAAAGCTTGACTCAATGAAGCAACCTATTAAAGGTTTACCACGAGATGGAGACAATTTTAAGATTTCGTGCAAGAAGTTACCAGGAATGTAGACTGGCAAGCTAAGACATGAGGAAACTTCTTAAGGTTGAGAATTTTGGTAACCCTCTGCTTGATGTTGAAAAAGAAGCTTATATTACCTTCAAAGATGTTATAAAAAAGTTCTTACGTAATTACCAAGACTCAAACTACGAAGAAATCGTGAACTGGATCCCAGAAAAGTTCCAGGCCTGAAGATGTAATAAGAGTCTCAAAGTAAAAATTTCCTGGATACTCATTTGGACTTTTTGAAAAATCTGGGAGCAATGAGTGACGAGGAAAGTGAAAGGTTTCACCAGATATAAAGAAGACGGAGAGAAAGTGCCAAGGTAACTGAAGTGTCAACATGATGACTGACTACTGCTGGATATTACACAGAAACCGAAGATTAACCAGCTCAGTTTTGAAGGAAAAAGACAGATTTAACATTAAGAAGTTATGAACTTATTAGAGGTTAGTTTTACATTTTAAATAGTACTCGGTGCAAATACAGAAAATATAGCTTTTATTCTACACAATTTATGTGACAGCATATTATTTTATGCATCCATTTTAAGTGAGGGTCAAGATCATGTTGTGAAGAAATATTATTTAACAGAGAACAACTGATATTTGGCATCAGAAACCCAAATATCAGTAAAATTAAGTCACAGCAATTGAAACCACTCGTAACATGGAACATTTTCTAGGTCAGTTTTCACATGCAGACTAATACTTCCATTTTCTCAGTTTCTTCATGAAAAATGGCCAAGTGGCTGCCACGCAAGATAAACAAGCCAGACTTTTCTCTAAATAAGATTCAGGATCACTCAAAGACATTCTCATCTCGGGGGGTAACCATGACAACCAAACTTTCCTCTTTGGGGTAACCATGGCAACTAAACTCACCTTTTTGGGGTGTCCCTGACAACCTAACTCTCCTATCTGAGATAAGCATGACAACCAACCTACCCTCTCTTGGGTAGCCATGGAGACGAAACTACCCTCTTTTGGGTAGCCATGGTAACCAAACTACCCTTTCTTGCAAAGTCATGACAACCAAACTGCTTGTAAATCCACATGGTCGTGAAGGAATTAATATGTATACTGCTCATGAAGACTGGTATTCCAAACGGGAGAATGAAATTAGACCTGTATATATATATATATATATATATATATATATATATATATATATATATATATATATATATATATATATATATATATATATATATATATATATATTATATATATATATATATATATATATATATATATATATATATATATATATATATATATATATATATATATATATAATAATAATAATAATAATAACACGGCAACTAGCCGAGGACTCGAACCCAAGTCGTTTTGGCCCGCCTCATGGTAAGCGAAAATCACATGACTCTCTAACCCACAGAACCACCAAATCCTACAAGAATCACGCATCCAGCAGAGCTAGGTGTTTTACCGTGATCCGAGGATATTGGGTGGTGTGGGTGCCTTTGAGCTAATTTCATTCTATTCCTCGTTTGGTGTACTAGCCTCCACGAGCAGTATATATATTATTGTAACCATGAAAGAGTGGTTAAAATAATATATATCCAATAACTGCTGATCTTCTTGAATTTTCACACACAACAGTCTTCAGAGTTTGCAGAGAATGGTGTGGAAAAAACAAAAACATCCAGTGAGCAGCATTTCAGTGGGTGAACACGCCTTGTTAATGAGAGACGTGACAGGAAGGTGACAGTAACACAAATAACCATGTGTTACACCAGTGGTATGAAGAAGTGCATCTTGGAATGCATAACATGTTGAACCTTGAAATGGACGGGATACAGCAGCCATTCAGCTAAGACGAGGGAAATGAAGCTATAGTGGACAGAGGCTCATCATACTGGGCACTTACAAATGGAAATATGTCGCCTGGTCTGACGAATCGTAATTCTTTCTGCGACATGCAAATGAAAGTGTGGGGTGTGGTGGAGTGGGGGAGATTCTTATCATGAATGTGCAGCCGACAAATCTGTAGCAACTGCGTGACGATATCATGTCAACATGAACCAGGATCTCTAAGAAATGTTTCCAGAACCTCACTGAATCCATGACACGAGGAATCCAGGCTGTTTTGGGTGAAAAGGAAAGACCCTACCCAGTACTAGAGGAGTGTACCTAACAGTAATAATAATAATAATAATAATAATAATAATAATAATAATAATAATAATAATAATAATAATAATAATAATAATAATAATACTTTTCTTATTATTGTTTTACTCAGGACAGGTAGGTTAGGTAAGGTTCGTCAGGAAACAGAATAAGTGTTTCCAGACGCGGGTCTTAAGGCATATGACCCACCACTGGTGGTTTTGGCCATCTGACCGAGTCCTACCGCTGGCTTACCCTTGCACCCCTTTATAAATTATGGTTATAATTATAACTATTTCGTTTATACTCAGGACAGGAGTCTTGTCTTACACACTGGAAGTGACGTTCCTGTAGGTACTGGAGATTCTTACAGGATGCAACCCACAACAGTCGGGTGAGCGGGGGTTGCAAGGGTGATAGTAAATTGGCTCATTTTCATCCTGGACAGGATATCGAACCAGGGATCCTGCGAGTGTGAGCCGCATGCTCTCTCAACTCAGCTGTTAATGTGAGGTAAGGGAGAGAAAGATAAATATATTTTTTAATTTATCTGAGGAGATAAATCAATATAGCGATCATCACGTCGTGGTTGTCATGGCGACGGAGGATGCTAGATCACAGCAGCAGCAGAAGCTGCAGCAACAACAGCAGTAACAGCATAACAGCAGAAGCAACAGTAACAGTGGTAACAGCAACAGCAGAAGCAACGGCAACAAGAGCAGCAGGAACAGCAACAGAAGAACAACAACAGGAGCAGAAAGAACAGCAGCAGCAACATAGACGCAACAGAATCAACAGCAGCAGCAGCACTAGCAGTACCAGCAGTAGTAGCAGCAGCAGCAGCACCAGCAGTACCAGCAGTAGTAGCAGCAGCAGCAACAGCAGTAGTATCAGCAACAGTAGTAGCAACAACAGCAGCAGCAATAGTAGCAGCAGCAGCAGTAGTAGCAGCAGCAGAAGTAGCAGCAGGAGTAGCATCAGCAACAGCAGTATCAACAACAGCAGCAACAGCAGCAGCAGCGATAGTAGCAGCAGCAGCAGCCAAAGTAGCAGCAGCAGTAGCATCAGCAACAGCAGTAGCAACAACAGCCGCAGGAACAGCAGCAGCAGCAGCAACAGCAGCAACACTAGCGGTAACAGTAGCAGCAACAATAGCAGCAACAGCAGAAACAGCAACAACAGCGTCAGCAGAAGCAGTAGCATCAGCAGCAACAGCAGCAGGAACAACAACAGCAGCAGCAACAACAGCAGCAGCAACAACAGCAGCAGCAACAACAATAATAGCAGCAACAGTAATAGCAGCAGCAACAACAGCAGCAACAGTAGCAGCAGCAGCAGCAAGAACAACAGCAGCAACAACAGCAGCAACAGTAGCAGCAGCAGCAACAACAACAACAACAGCAGCAGCAACAACAGCAGCAACAGTAGCAGCAGCAGCAGCAACAACAACAACAACAGCAGCACACAGCAGCAGCAGCAGCAGACAAGCAACAACAACAACAACAACAACAGCAGCAACAACACACAGCAGCAGCACCAGCAGCAGTCAGCAGACAGCAGCAGCAGCACAAGCAGCAGCACCAGCAGCAGCACAACAACAACAACAACAGCAACAGCAACAACAACAACACCAGCAGCAACAGTAGTAGCAGCAGCAGCAGCAGCAACAGCAGCAGCAACAACAACAATACCAGCAACAGTAGCAGCAGCAGCACCAACAGCAGCAACAGTAGCAGCAACAACAGCAGCAACAGTATCATCATCATCAGCAGCAGCAACAACAACAACAGCAGCAGCAGCAACAGCAGCAGCAACAGCAGCAGCAACAACAATAGCAGCAACAGCAGCAACAGTAGCTGCAACAGCAGCAGCAACAGCAGCAACAACAGCAGCAGCAACAGCAGCAGCAACAACAATAGCAGCAACAGCAGCAACAGTAGCTGCAACAGCAGCAGCAACAGCAGCAGCAACAGCAACGGTAGCAGCACAGCAGCAGCAACAACAGCAGCAACAGTAGCAGCAACAACAGCAGCAACAACAGCAGCAACAACAGCGGCAACAACAGCAGCAACAGCATAACATATATTTTGAACAATATGTGGTTACCATGGCAAGAGGCAGAGGAGCGACAGACCGTCGCCCAGAACAACACAACCATGAGGCTTCTGCAGCGTTTTGTGGATATAATAATAATAATAATAATAATAATAATAATAATAATAATAATAATAATAATAATAATAATAATAATAATAATAATAATAATAATAATAAATTAATAATAATGATAATAGTACACAACAAGAACCCAGGGAGGTACTATCGTCCTGCCAGGTGACTGTGAAACAGAAACCTGTGACTCTTATACGTGATGTTAGGATTGCTGGTGTCTTTTTTCTTTGCTGGTGTCTTTTTTCTATCTCATAAACACGCTGGATAACAGGTATATGTTGCTACTTCTACTTACACTTAGGTCACATTACATTGGCATGTACATGCAAATATATACATACTCACATCAAGGTTTTTTCTTCTTTTTCTTAATAGCTCTTGTTCTTCTTCATTACCTCTATTATCCATGGGGAAGTGGAAAAGAATCTCTCCTCCGTAAGCCATGCATGTCGTATAAGGTGACTAAACTGCCGGGAGCAATGGGCTAGTAACCCTTTCTCGTATATACATTTACTAAAAAAGAGAAGAAGAAAAACTTCTTAATTATAAAACTGGGATGCTTGAATGTGTGTGGATGTAGTGTGGATGATAAGAAAGAGATGATTGCTAATGTTATGAATGAAAAGAAGTTGAATGTCCTGGCCCTAAGTGAAACAAAGCTGAAGGGGGTAGGGGAGTTTCAGCGAGGAGAAATAAATGGATTAAGTCAGAGGTATCTGAGAGAGTTGGAACTAAGGAAGGGGTAGCAATAATGTTGAAGGATCAGTTATCGAAGGAGAAGAGGGAATATAAATGTGTAAATTTAAAGATTATGTGGATTAAAATAAGGATCGGATGCGAAAAGTGGGTCGTAATAAGAGTGTATGCACTTAGTGAAGAGAGGAGTGTAGGGGAGACAGAGAGATTTTGGGAGATGTTAAGCGAATGTATAAGAACCTTTGAACCAAGTGAGAGAGTAATTGTGGTAGGGAACCTAAATGCTAAAGTAGGAGAAACATTCAGAGAGGGTGTGGTAAGTAAGTTTGGGGTACCAGGTGTGAGTCATAATGGAAGCCCTATGATTGACAGTAATTTGTTGGACTATGTATTGGTAGATAAAAGACTGTTGAATAGACTTCAGGATGTACATGTTTATGGAGGGGACACAGATATATCAGATCACTTTCTAGTTGTAGCTACAATGAGAGTAAAAGGTAGATGGGATACAAGGAATATAAAAGCAGCAAGTAAGAGAGAGGCGAGGGAGGTTTATAAACTAAAAGAGAAAGCAATTAGGGTAAGATATAAACAGCTACTGGAGGATAGATGGGTTAGTGAGAGTTTAGGTAATGGGGTCGAAGATGTAAGTGGTAGGTTTAAGTATGTAGTGTTAGAGTGTTCAGCAGAAGTTTGTGGTTACAGGAAAGTGGGTGCGGGAGGGAAGAAGAGCGATTGGAGGAATGAGAGTAGTAAGAGAGTTGTGAGGGAGAAAAAGTCAGCATATGGGAGATTTTTACAATGTAGAATTAATGCAAGGAGGGAGGAGTAAATGGTGAGAAAAAGAGAGGTTAAGTGAGTGGTGAAGCAATGTAAAAAGAGAACAAATGAGAGAGTGGGTGAGATGTTATCACCAAATTTTGTTGGAAATAAGAAAAAGTTTTGGAGTGAGATTAATAAGTTGAGGAAGCCTAAGGAACAAATGGATTTGACAGTTAAAAATAGAAGAGTTATTAAATGGAGAGTTAGATGTATTGGGAAGATGGCGGGAATATTTTGAGGAATTGTTAAAGTTGATGAAGATAGAGAAACTGTGATTTCGTGTATAGGACAAGGAGGAATAACATCATGTAGGAGTGAGGAAGAACCAGTTGTGAGTGTGGGGGAAGTTCGTGAGGCAGTGGGTAGAATGTAAGGGGGTAAAGAAGCTGGGATTGATATGGTAAAGACAGAAATGTTAAAAGCAGGTGGGGGTATAGTTTTGGAGTGGTTGGTGCTTTTATTTAATAAATGTATGGAAGAGGGTAAGGTACCTAGGGATTGACAGAGAGCATGCATAGTTCCTTTTTATAAAGGCAAAGGGGACAAAAGAGAGTGAAAAATTATAGGGAAATCAGTCTGTTGAGTATACCTGGTAAAGTGTATGGCAGAGTCATTATTGGAAGAATTAAGAGTAAGACGGAGAGTAGGATAGCAGATGAACAAGGAGGCTTTAGGAAAGGTAGGGGGTGTGTAGACCAAGTGTTTACAGTGAAGCATGTAGGTGAACAGTATTTAGATCAGGGTAAAGAGGTTTTTGTGACATTTATGGATTTGGAAAAGGCGTATGACAGGGTGGATAGAAAGGCAATGTGGCAGATGTTGCAGGTATATAGAATAGGAGGGAGAGGTTACTGAAAGCAGTGAAAAGTTTTTACGAGGATAATGAGCCTCAGGTTAGAGTATGTAGGAGAGAGGGAGATTATTTCTCAGTAAAAGTAGGCCTTAGACAAGCTTGTGTGATGTCACCGTGGTTTTTCAATATATTTATAGATGGGATTGTAAGAGAAGTGAAAGCTCGGGTGTTGGCAAGAGGTGTGGGGTTAAAAGATAAAGAATCTAGCACAAAGTGGGAGTTGTCACAGTTGCTCTTTGCTGATGACACTGTGCTTCTGGGAGATTCTGAAGAGAAGCTGCAGAGGTTGGTGGATGAATTTGGTAGAGTATGTAAAAGAAGGTTATGAGGATAACAAAAAGATTAGGTGACAAAAGATTGGATATCAGATTGGAGGGAGAGAGTATGGAGGAGGTGAATGTATTCAGATATTTAGGAGTGGACGTGTCAGCAGATGGGTCTATGAAGGACGAGGTGAATCACAGAATTGATGAGGGGTAAAAGGTTGAGTAATGCACTGAGGAGTCTGTGGAGACAAAAAACTATGTACGTGGAAGCAACGAAGGGAATATATGAGAGTATAGTTATACCTCCACTCCTATATGGGTGTGAAGCATGGGTGGTGAATGTTGCAACGAGAAGGTTGGAGGCAGTGGAGATATCATGTCTGAGGGCAATGTGTGGTGTGAATATAATGCAGAGAATTCGTAGTTTCGAAATTAGGAGGAGATGAAGAATTAGCAAAACTGTTATCCAGAGGGCTGAGGAGAGGTTGCTGAGGTGGTTCGGACATGCTGAGAGAATGGAACGAAACAGAATGAGTTCGAGAGTGTATAGATCTGTAGTGGAGGGCAGTCGGGGTAGGGGTCGGTCGAGAAAAGGTTGGAGAGAGAGGGTAAAGGAGGTTCTGTGTGTGAGGGGCTTGGACTTTCATGAAGCATGCATGAGCGTATTTGATAGCAGTGAATGGAGACAAATGGTTTTTAATACTTGATGTGCTGTTGGAGTAACATTTATGAAGGGATTCAGGGAAACCTGCAGGCCGGACTTGAGTCCTGGAGGTGGGAAGTACAGTGTCTGCACTCTGAAGGAGGGGTGTTAATGTTGCAGTTTTATAACTGTAGTGTAAAGCACCCTTCTGGCAAGACAGTGATGGAGTGAATGATGCAAGTTTTTCTTTTTCGGGATACCTTGCCTTGGTGGGAATCGGCCGATGTGTTAATAATAATAATAATAATAATAATAATAATAATAATAATAATAATAATAATAATAATAATAATAGTAATGATAATAATAATAACAATAATAATAATAATAATAATAATAATAATAATAATAATAATAATAATAATAATAATTACAACAGTAATAATAATGATGATAAGAATATTAATAACAATAATAATAATAATGACAATCATGTGAGTGAATTTGTTACAGGAGTAACTATAACACAGAGATGTAGTTATGGAAGTAACTATAACATTGACGTGATTGTTATAGAAGTAACTATAACAGTGATGCATTTCTCATAGAACTATAACAGTGGCGTCGTTATAGAACTATAACAGTGACGTGGTTGTTATGGAAGTAACTATAACAATGACGTGGTTGTTATGGAAGTAACTATAACAATGACGTGGTTGTTATGGAAGTAACTATAACAATGACGTGGTTGTTATGGAAGTAACTATAACATTGACGTGGTTGTTATAGAACTATAACAGTGATGTGGTTGTTATGGAAGTAACTATAACAGTGACATGGGTGTTATGGAAGTAACTATAACAGTGACGTGGTTGTAAGCATAAACTAAGAAGTGTGTGTGTGTGTGTGTACATCTAATTTTGAGGAATATCTCTCAGCGTTTAAGTCAGTTGTTTCAATGTGTTTGTGTCAGTGTGTGTGTGTACTTATCTATTTGTACTCACCTATTTGTGGTTGCAGGGGTTAAGTCATAGCTCCTGGCCCTGCCTCTTCACTGACTACTACTAGGTCCTCTCTCTCCCTGCTCCATGAGCATATTCAAACCTTGTCTTATTAAAAAAAGAACGACAATTATCGTTCCTGAAAGCATGTTTCTTGGAGCATTCCTCCTACACCCACTGCACATCTAGGTTCCCGTTCTCTATTTCTGACCAATCACAAGCCTTCCCTGAGTTGCTCTAGCTAAGTGGTGATGGCGTCTGCTAGCTTCCCATGGGTCAAGAGACCAAAATGTAAACACTTCTAGCTTGGCGTAGGCGAGAGACTTTTTACATCGAGTGACACTCATATACTCTTGGATTTTATCCTCTACAATGTCGGGTAAGTACTCATTTGTGTTTCTAGTGCATAAATGAATAGTTTAGGCATACTTTGATATATATATAAAGTCTGTGTGAAGCATAATATGAGTGCACTATGCAAATGAAAAATGTACAACAAAAAAAGACCGAAAAATATCATTCTTGCCCCTTTATGCCCCATCTTAAATTTCAGTAAATAAATATTTATACCAAAAATTGTAATGCATATATGAATGCTGCAGTGGTCTGGGTGTGTACAGAAGGTTTTTATTGTCCTTCCAGATCATTGAGAAATTGTTTTATGGTGAGTCCTCTAAAGAGAAGTCCAAATATCTCTGCATTTTGGAGGAAAGTGACTCAGATCCAGAGCCAGATGATCTGGAATTCCTTGACAGTAGTGATGAGTACTTGCCACCAGATGCAGAGGTGTCAAGTGATGATGAGAAGGAAGAGAGACCATCCAAAAAACTAAAATTGGACAAGAGAAAGAAAGGTATTGTGACTGAGGAGTACCCTGATGAAGATCTTCATGATGAGTTTGCTTCTCAAGCTCAGACCTACTGGCACAAGGCTGACATCCACAATGACTCTTTGCCTGTATATGAACATGAAAAGCCTCTTGCAATTAGGTGTGCATATGATTATTTTCTGAGTTTTTTACTAAAGACATGATAGACCAAAATCTCATTTCAAACTAATTTGTATGCCAGGCAAAAAAACATATATAGTACTTTTCGAACAGATTCTGAAGAAATCATGAGGTTCATAGGTGTTCTGTTGTATATTGGTTACTAGGTCACTGGCCAATGTCAGGCAAGCTACTTACATGCAAGTTTTGCAGCACACACGAACATCATGTCACACCCTCATTTTCCTGTACCATATGCAAAGTAAATCTATGCATCAAGCAGGATAGAAATTGCTTCTTAAAGATTCATTGTACAAATTAGCGAGCTAGAATGATTGTTCTTTCTCAAGAAACTCAGGAATACGGGAATTAAAAGTTTAATCTCTTTGCAGTGTGTCCATGTTGCTACTTGGTTCATTTTTGTATTTTTTTATTTCTTACAAAATGTATGAAAACAAGTTCAATTTATGTTTTTGATATTATCTTTTTGTATAATAAATTTAAAAATTAGTTATTTGACGTTTTATTAAAAATTGCAACTATGAACATTTAAAATTGTTCACGCTTTGGTGGGCACGACCAAGTTTTGTCAGTCTTCTCATATTGGCAATTGATCGAAAACAAGCTTTCACGTATTCATTCATATGGGCTCATTTACCTTACATTGAGGCACTCTATCCACTCATAGGAAATACATTTCTTAAAACTGTGTATGGTTCCTGCCTCCACTGTATCACTTTCTAGGCTGTTCCAGTTCCTGACAACTCTGTGACTGAAGAAATACTTCCTAACATCCTTTTGACTCATCTGAGTCTTCAGCTTCCAATTGTGACCCCTTGTTTTTGTGTCCCATCTCTGGAACATCCTGCCTTTGTCTGCCCTGTCAATTCCTCGCAGTATTTTAAATGTAGTTATCATGTCTCCCCTGACCCTCCTGTCCTCCAGTGTTGTCATGCTGATTTCCCTTAACGTCTCTTCATATGACAATCCCGTTACCTCTGGAACTAGTCTTGTTGCAAACCTTTGCACTTTCTCTAATTTCGTGACGCGCGTGATCAGGTGTGGATTCCAAACTGGTGCTGCATATTCCAAAATGGGCCTGATGTTTATGGTGAACAGAGCCTTGAACGATTTCTTACTGAGGTATCGGAACGCTATTCTTATTTTTGCCAGACGCCCGTATGCTGCAGCAGTTTTCTGATTGATGTGTGCCTCAAATGTGTTCGGTATTATACTCACCCCAACATCTTTTTCCTTGAGTGAGGTTTGCAGTCTTTGGCCACCTAGATTATATTCTGTCTGCGGTCTTCTTTGCCCTTCCACGATCTTCATGACTGCATTTGGCGGGGTTAAATTCAAGGAGCCATTTGCTATACCATTCTTCCAGCCTGTCCAGGTCTGTTTGTAGTCCTGCCTGATCCTCATCTGATTTAATTCTCCTCATTAACTTCACATCATCTACAAACATGGACACTTCTGAGTCTATCCCTTCCGTCATGTCATTCACATATACCGAAAATAGCACTGGTCCTCGGACTGACGCCTGTGGAACCCCGCTCGTCACAGGTGCCCACTCTGACACCTCGTCACGTACCATGACTCGCTGTTGCCTCCTTGTCAGGTATTCTCTTATCCATTGCAGTGCCTTTCCTGTTATGTGTGCCTGATACTCTAGCTTTTGCTAGTGTGTATGTGTGTGTGTTTCTCACCCTTCCTCTCCTCCCCACCATCCTTCAATCTTTTCTCCCCCCCTCCCACCCACCCCTACCCCATCCCGCTCCCACATCCTCCCTCCCCTCTGACCCATCCCTACCCAATTCCCTGCCACATCCCATCTCCCCTCCGACCCCTCCAGTTTCCCCTCACCCCCACACAACCCAACAACCCACATTTACTGCAGCCACAATACAACTCGTAAAAAAAGCGTTCTTACAAGGGGGTTACATTATGGTTTGGGTATTGTGGGCGTGTGTGATCGGCCAGTGAGTGGATCATTGTGTGGGCGTGATGGTGGCCAGTGGGTGGATCATTGTGTGGGCGTGTGTGATCAGCCAGTGGGTGGATCATTGTGTGGGCGTGTGAGGATGGCCAATGGGTGGATCATTGCGTTGGCGTGTGAGGGCGGCTAGTGGGTGGATCATTGTTTGGGCGTGTGAGGGCGGCCATTGGGCGGATCAGTGAGGATTTAGCCTTGTTTGAGGGCGTGAGCGAGCGTGTTTATGCACCTCTGAGGTGCACTCAAGCACGTGCACGCGCATACAAGCGCACAAACGCACGAACGCAGACAAACCCTCACTATCTCTATCTCTCCCTCTCTCACTATATCTCTCCCCTCTCCCTCACTATCTCTATCTCTCCCCCTCTCCCTCACTATATCTCTCCCCTCTCCCACACTATCTCTACCTCTCCCCCTCTCCCTCACTATATCTCTCCCCTCTCAATCACTATATCTCTCCCCCTCTCCCTCACTACATCTCTCCCCTCTCCCTCACTATCTCCGTGCCTCCCCTTTCCGTCACTATCATTCTCTTCTCCCTCACTGTCTCTATCCTTCCCTTCTCCCTCACTATTTTTATCCATCTCTTCTCCCTCACTATCTCTATCCATCTCTTCTCCCTCACTATCTCTATCCTTCTCTTCTCCCTCACTATCTCTATCCATCTATTCTCCCTCACTATCTCTATTTTCCCCTCTCCCTAACTTTTTCCACCCTTTCCTCTCCCTCACTATCTCCATTCTCCCCTCTCCCTAACTTTCTCCACCCTTCCGTCTCCCTCACTATCTCTGTCCCTCCCTTACCTTCACTATCTTCATCCTCAATAAAGATTCCCAGATGTTGAACAAGTGTCTCGTTCTTCACACTGGTGCTCCGTGGCCTGGTGGCACAAACTCTCGCTTCATACGGTGAGGGGTCCGGGTTCGATTCCCGGGGAAGGAGTGGACACATTGGGCGTGTTTCCTTACGCTGGTTGTCCATGTTCACCCATCAGTAATAATGGGTACCTGGGTGTTAGTCGACTGGTGTGGGTCGCATCCTGGGACAAAACTTTCTCTAATTTGCCCGAAATGCTCAGCATAACAAGCAGCTTTCTATATAGTAGTATGTCGTTGATGTCAGCTTGACCCATATACCTTGTACATGTACATTAATATTATTATTATTATTATTTCAGACACATCAACATCTTGAGATCTTGATAGAGAGAACTCTTGCCTCACCTTCAGTTATGACCTACTTTCACTAGTGGATTTGTCCACTGGTGACACCGCCTCCTGCTGCTTCTAATCACCTGACTCCAGTATACCTGGAGTTTACCTGGAGAGAGTTCCGGGGGTCAACGCCCCCGCGGCCCGGTCTGTGACCAGGCCTCCTTAGGTCAGTGTCCCAGGATACGACCCACACCAGTCGACTAACACCCAGGTACCCATTATACTGATGGGGAACATAGACAACAGGTGGAAAGAAACACGTCCAATGTTTCTACTCTGGCTGGGAATCGAACCCAGGCCCTCACCGTGTGAAGCGAGAGCGTTAACCACCAGGCCACCAGTCACATGCTGTACATTTCTAAAGATTGATGGACTGAGCACATCTCCAGGCTGAGAGACTGATTACCTCAAACTCCTCCTTATCTTCCACCGTTCTTCTCAGTGTTAGACTGAAGAAACCACTACGGGCGAAACGTTTCCCCTTAATAAATGTCCTGAGAAATACACAAGTGTCGTTTTCCACACGATCAGAAGAACCATTTTCAAGTTATCGCGAACTAAACTGAAATGAGATTAAAATAACAACTATGTCAACCACTACCTGACACATCCAATTATTTTTATAGTTTACCTTGTAAATTATATTTTTTTCCTTTCAGAGTGACGTACTCAGAGTGCACAGCTGGTTCCTACACTGAGAGTGCACAGCTGGTTCCTACACTGAGAGTGCACAGCTGGTTCCTACACTGAGAGTGCACAGCTGGTTCCTACACTGAGAGTGCACAGCTGGTTCCTACACTGAGAGTGCACAGCTGGTTCCTACAATGAGAGTGCACAGCTGGTTCCTACACTGAGAGTGCTCAGCTGGTTCCTACACTGAGAGTGCACAGCTGGTTCCTACACTGAGAGTGCACAGCTGGTTCCTACACTGAGAGTGCTCAGCTGGTTCCTACACTGAGAGTGAACAGCTGGTTCCTACACTGAGAGTGCACAGCTGGTTCCTACACTGAGA
>NC_069399.1:91840807-91939892 GCF_026875155.1 Cherax quadricarinatus | reverse complement strand
ATTCTGGAGAGGTGTCGGAGAGGTGCTGGAGTGGTGTTGGAGAGGTGTTGGAGTGGTTTTGGACGGTGTTGGAGTGGTGTTGGAAAGGTGTTGGAGTGGTGTTGGAGAGGTTTTGGAGTGGTTTTGGAGAGGTGTTGGAGTGGTGTTGGAGAGGTGTCGGAGTGGTGTTCCGGAAGTGTTGAAACATGTAAGTGGAGAATACTGAGATAAAGGTAAGAAATGCTTTCTTGGATTTAAGGATTTAGAAAAGGCTTTGAAAAGATGACTAGGGGAGCAATGTGGCAGATGTTGCAAATGTACGGAATAGGTTTCTAAGAGCGATAAAGAGTTCTTATGGGGATAGTGAGGCTCAGGTTAGGGTTTGTAGAAGGGAGAGGGGGGATTATTTTCTGGTAAAAGTAGGTCTTAGACAAGGATGTCAGATGTCGCCAAGGTTGTTTAACAGATTTATGGATGAAGTGAACGACAGGATGTGCGAGGAAAGGCGTAGTATTGAAAGACAACGAATCTGTTACAAAGTGGGAGTTGTCACAGTTGCTCTTTGCTGATGGCACGGTTCTTTTGGGAACTTCTGAAGAGAAGTTGGTGGAGGAATTTGGGAAGGTGAGTAAGAAAAGTGATATTGAAATTGATCATTGAAAAGAGTAAGGTGACGAGCAGAGGCAATGAAACATTCCATATCAGACTTTAGGGAGGAAGTATGAAGGAGGTAAATGTTTTTACTTATTTCGGAGTGGGTCTGTCGGCAGACGGGTCTGTGAGAAACGAGGCGACCCATAACACAGACGGAGGGGAAAAGGTAGATGGGGTGTTGAGGCGTCTGTGGATAGAAAGTTGGTTATGTATGGAGGCAAAAAGAATATTCCAGATTATAGTAGCACCATGACTTTTAGGTTTAAAAATGTGTTTTTAATGTCGCAGCGAGGAGGCTAGAGGCTGTGTGGATGCCGTTCTTGAGGGGCAATGTGTGGAATGAATATTATGAATAATATAGGATTACCAAAAATATTGTTCAGTGGGCTGAGGAGGTATTATTGAGATCATTTTGATGTATAGAGAGGTTTAGAACAGCCTAGAATGACTAAGAGGTATCCTCTTAGTCATTGTGTGGAAGCAAGGAGTGAGAGTGGTCGTCTCAAGAAGGACTGAAGATAGGGAAGTGTTGGAATAATCTGAGCATGCTAGAAAGAAGTAAGAGAAGACAAATGGTTTTTATGGCATGTAGAGCTTTTGAATTTTAACAAGGTAGCATTTATGAGGGCTTCAGGGATACCGGTTAAGTGAACTTTAGTCGTGAAAGTGGGAAGTACAGAGCCTGCACTTTGAACAAGGGGTGGGGATGTTGAAATTCAGAGGGTCGTTTCAGTTGAGATGTCTATGCACTTCTGACAAGACAAAACTGAATGAGTAATGATGAATGTTTCCCTTTTCTTGGCTCATACTGCCTCTGTGGGAAACAGACGACCGGCGTCTTAAAAAGGAACAAAAATAATATCTCCACAGCTCACTGACAAGCTTACATACTAGAGCTCGTCCAGCACATCTCATAACAGTCAGGACTTACATAACCCTCGCCTTAATGTTAAATACGCACCCCAGGCTGTGATTACTTCCTACCCTCTGTAGTAGAGCCCAAACCTGTGATAACTCCTTGCCACCACAACAGAGCCCCGACCTTCGATAACTCCCTGCCACCACAACAGAGCCCCGACCTTTGATAAGTCCCTGCCACCACAACAGAGCCCCGACCTTTGATAAGTCCCTGCCACCACAACAGAGCCCAGACCTTTGATAAGTCCCTGCCGCCACAACAGAGCCCCGACCTTTGATAAGTCCCTGCCACCACAACAGAGCCTCGACCTTTGATAAGTCCCTGCCACCACAACAGAGCCCAGACCTTTGATAAGTCCCTGCCACCACAACAGAGCCCCGACCTTTGATAAGTCCCTGCCACCACAACAGAGCCCCGACCTTTGATAACTCCCTGCCACCACAACAGAGCCCCGACCTTTGATAACTCCCTGCCACCACAACAGAGCCCCGACCTTTGATAAGTCCCTGCCACCACAACAGAGCCCCGACCTTTGATAACTCCCTGCCACCACAACAGAGTTCAGACCTCTGATAACTCCCTGCCACTACAACAGAGCCCCGACCTGTGATAGCTCCCTGCCACCACAACAGAGCCCCGCCGCCCCGTGTTAAAGGCGACATCAAGCAGCAATAAATGGTGCGGAACACCACACAGTCTTGTACAAAAGAATCTTAATCAAGCGAGAGTACAAGTCAATCGATGGTGGAATGTCAGGGGTTGAATGATGTTGTGGTGGTGGTGGTGGTGGTGGTGGTGGTGGTGGTGGTGGTGGTGGTGGTGGTGGTGGTGGTGGTGGTGATGGTGGTGGTGGTGGTGGTGGTGGTGGGGGTGGTGGTGGTGGTGGTGGTGGTGGTGTGGTGGTGGTGGTGGTGGTGGTGGTGTGTGGTGGTGGTGGTGGTGGTGGTGGTGGTGATGGTGGTGGTGGTGGTGGTGGTATTGGTGGTGGTATTGGTGGTGGTGATGTTGGTGGTGGTGGTGGTATTGGTGTTGGTGATGGTGGTGATGGTGGTGGTGGTAGTGGTGGTGGTGATGGTGGGGTGTGTGGTGGTGGTGGTGGTGGTATTGGTGGTGGTGATGGTGGAGGTGGGTGGTGGTGGTGGTGGTGTGGTGGTGGTGGTGGTGGTGGTGGTGGTGGTGGTGGTGGTGGTATTGGTGGTGGTGGTGGTGGTGGTGGTGGTATTGGTGGTGGGGATGGTGGTGATGGTGGTGGTGGTGGTAGTGGTGGTGGTGATGGTGGGGGTGGCGGTGGTGGTGGTGGTTGTGGTATTGGTGGTGGTGGTGGTGGTGGTGGTGGTGGTGGTGGTATTGGTGGTGGTGATGGTGGGGGTGGCGGTGGTGGTGGTGGTGGTGGTATTGGTGGTGGTGATGGTGGGGGTGGTGGTGGTAGTGATGGTGGTGTGGTGGTGGTATTGGTGGTGTTGGTGGTGGTGGTGGTGGTGGTGGTGGTGGTATTGGTGGTGGTGGTGGTATTGGTGGTGGTGGTATTGGTGGTGGTGGTGGTGGATTGGTGGTGGTGTGTGGTGGTGTTGGTGGTGGTGGTGGTGGTATTGGTGATGGTGGTAGTGGTACTGGTGGTGATGGTGGTGGTACCAGTGATGGTGGTGGTATTGGTTGTGTGGTGGTGGTATTGATGGTGTGGTGGTGGTATTGGTGATGGTGTAGTGGTAGTGTGGTGTAGCGATAGTGGTGATGGTGATGGAGTGGTAGTGGTAGCGGTGATAGTGGTGGTATTGGTGGTGGTGGTGTGGTGGTGATTATGGTACTGATGGTGGTGATGCTGGTGGTAGTACTGGTGGATGGTGGTGGTAGTACTGGTGGTGATGGTGGTGGTGATGGTGATATTGGTGGTGGTGGTGATACTGGTGGTGGTGATGGTGGTGAGGTGGTGGTGCTAATGGTATTGGTGGTGGTGATAGTGGTGGTGGTGGTGGTAGTAGTTGTGGTAATGGAGTGATGGTGCTGGTGCTGGTGAAGTAGTGGTACTGGTGGTGGCGGTGACGGTGGTGGCGGTGGTAGTGGTGATGGTAAGTAGTAGTAGTGGTATTGATGGGTGGTGGGTGGTGATGATGGTGGTGGTGATGGTAATACGAGTGGTTGTGGTAATAACAGTAGTGGTGATGGTGATGGTGACAGACACTGCTATACTTGTAAGGAAAGGATAACGTTCCCTCTCTCATGACTGTAAAGTTCTTGCTGCAGGGGGGGGGGGGAGAACGCTGTGTGAGAGGAGACGGAAATCTTCATCATGGTGGGCGGGGAGAAAGTTCCCCGTGGAAGGGAGGGGAAAGTTCCCTGACAAACTCAGGTAAAAGTTCCCTGGAACCTCCCTTCCTCCCCACCGAGGAGAGAAAGTTCCCTGGAACCTCCCTTCCTCCCCACCGAAGAGAGAAAGTTTCCTAGACTCTCCCGTCGTTCCTCACCGAGAGAGAGAAAGTTCCCTGGAACCTCCCTTCCTCCCCACCGAAGAGAGAAAGTTTCCTAGACTCTCCCGTCCTTCCTCACCGAGAGAGAGAAAGCTCCCTGGAACCTCCCTTCCTCCCCACCGAAGAGAGAAAGTTCCCTAGACTCTCCCGTCCTTCCTCACCGAGAGAGAGAAAGTTCCCTGGAACCTCCCTTCCTCCCTACCGAGGGAGTGAAAATTCCCTGATCGGATACATCAGGGTCCCGAAGACTTTACCTCACCCTTCGGATGATCCAAGTGTAGACCAAAGAGTTGTTGGGACGATCTCAGACCAGCTAGCAGCCAGCACAGCCTCAGACCAGTGAGCAGCCAGCATGGCCTCAGACCAGTGAGCAGCCAGCATGCCCTCAGACCAATAAGCAGTCAGCATGGCCTCAGACCAGTGAGCAGCCAGCACGGCCTCAGATCAGTGAGCAGCCAGCACGACCTCAGATCAGTGAGCAGCCAGCACGGTCTCAGACCATTGAGCAGCCAGCACGATCCGATACCAGCAAGCAGACAGCACGGTCTCAGACCAGCTAGCACGGCCTCAGACCAGCAAGCAGCCAGCACGATCTCAGACCTGCTAACAGCCAGCACGACCTCTGACCAGCTAGCAGCTAGCACAGCCTCAGACCAGCTAGCAGCCAGCACGGCCTCAGACTAGCTAGCAGCCAGCATGGTCTCAGACCAGCTAGCAGCAAGCACGGTCCCAGACCAACAAGCAGCCAGCACGGCCTAAGACCAGTTAGCAGCCAGTACGGTTTCAGGCCAGCCAGCACGGCCTCAGACCAGTGAGCAGCCAGCACGGCCTAAGACCAGTGAGAAGACAGCACGGCCTAAGACCAGTGAGAAGCCAGCACGGCCTCAGACCAGTGAGCAACTAGAAATATATACCACTCAGTTTATATACACAAAGAAAAATATACCACTCAATGCATATACACAGAGAAATATATACCACTGAGTGTATATACACAGAAATATATACCTCTCAGTGAATATACACCGAGAAATATATACCACTCAGTGTATATACACCGAGAAATATACTACTCAGTGTAAATACACAGAAATATATACCCCTAAGTGAATATACACCGAGAAATATATACCACTCAGTGTATATACACAGAAATACATACCTCTCACTGTATATACACCAAGAAATATATACCACTCAGTGTATATACACAGAAATATATACCTCTCAATGTATATACACCGAGAAATATATACCACTCATTGTATATACACCGAGAAATATATACCTCTCAATGTATGTACACAGAGAAATATATACCACCCAGTGTATATACACAGAAAAATATATAACTCAATGTATATACATCGAGAAATATATACCACTCAGTGTATATACACTATAAATATAATATTTTTTAAGTGCAACGGAAAGTTCAATGGTCCAAGTCGGACCGAAACGTCGTCGTAAGCTTCTCTCTTTTATGTGCGGGTTATTTGTGTATCGTTCCAGTCACGGTATTGTGCCTTTTTGTTATTTAAATAGTGAATTTGCGTATTTTTTTTTTCAGTCAGAGGAAGTTGTTGTACTGTGTTAGGTTGTTGTTTCTAAGTGACCGTCTTACTCAGTGGTAGGTTGATTCTGGATGGTAACCCCTCACAGCGTCATTCTTGCAGTAGCTGTTTTGACAGAAGTGCACAGGAGGTCAGAGTCGAAATAACCCTCTATCTGAACCTTCAGAGTACAGGCGCTGTACTGTCCACGTGCAGTACAGCAGAGGTCCTGCCCCTCGTTCAGAGTACAGACACAGTACTGTCTGCCTCAAGGACTGCAGCGAGTGCAGACACTGCACTGTATGCCTCCAGGACTGTAACAGAGTGCAGACACTCCACTGTCTGCCTCCAGGACTGCAGCAGAGTGCAGACACTGTACTGCCTGCCTCCAGGACTGCAGAAGAGTGCAGACACTGCACTGTCTGCCTCCAGGACTGTAGCAGAGTGCAGACACTCCACTGTCTGCCTCCAGGACTGCAGCAGAGTGCAGACACTGTACTGTCTGCCTCCAGGACTGCAGCGGAGTGCAGACACTGTACTGTCTGCCTCCAGGACTGCAGCAGAGTGCAGACACTGTACTGTTGCCTCCAGGACTGCAGCATAGTGCAGACACTGTACTGTCTGCCTCCAGGACTGCAGCAGAGTGCAGACACTGTACTGTCTGCCTCAAGGACTGCAGCGAGTGCAGACACTGCACTGTATGCCTCCAGGACTGTAGCAGAGTGCAGACACTCCACTGTCTGCCTCCAGGACTGCAGCAGAGTGCAGACACTGTACTGCCTGCCTCCAGGACTGCAGAAGAGTGCAGACACTGCACTGTCTGCCTCCAGGACTGTAGCAGAGTGCAGACACTCCACTGTCTGCCTCCAGGACTGCAGCAGAGTGCAGACACTGTACTGTCTGCCTCCAGGACTGCAGCGGAGTGCAGACACTGTACTGTCTGCCTCCAGGACTGCAGCAGAGTGCAGACACTGTACTGTTGCCTCCAGGACTGCAGCATAGTGCAGACACTGTACTGTCTGCCTCCAGGACTGCAGCAGAGTGCAGACACTGTACTGTCTGCCTCCAGGACTGCAGCAGAGTGCAGACACTGTACTGTCTGCCTCCAGGACTGCAGCAGAGTGCAGACACTGTACTGTTGCCTCCAGGACTGCAGCATAGTGCAGACACTGTACTGTCTGCCTCCAGACTGCAGCAGAGTGCAGACACTGTAACTGTCTGCCTCCAGGACTGCAGCAGAGTGCAGACACTGTACTGTCTGCCTCCAGGACTGCAGCAGAGTGCAGACACTGTACTGTCTGCCTCCAGGACTGCAGCAGAATGCAGACACTGTACTGTCTGCCTCCAGGACTGCAGCAGAGTGCAGACACTGTACTGTCTGCCTAAAGGACTGCAGCAGAGTGCAGACACTGTACTGTCTGCCTCCAGGACTGCAGCAGAGTGCAGACACTGTACTGTCTGCCTAAAGGACTGCAGCAGAGTGCAGACACTGTACTGTCTGCCTAAAGGACTGCAGCAGAGTGCAGACACTGTACTGTCTGCCTCCAGGACTGCAGCAAAGTGCAGACACTGTACTGTCTGCCTCCAGGACTGCAGCAGAGTGCAGACACTGTACTGTCTGCCTCCAGGACTGCAGTAGAGTGCAGACACTGTACTGTCTGCCTCCAGAACTGCAGCAGAGTGCAGACACTGTACTGTCTGCCTCCAGAACTGCAGCAGAGTGCAGACACTGTACTGTCTGCCTCAAGGACTGCAGCAGAGTGCAGACACTGTACTGTCTGTCTCCAGAACTGCAGCAGAGTGCAGACACTGTACTGTCTCCTCCAGAACTGCAGCACAGTGCAGACGCTGTACTGTCTGCCTCCAGACTGCAGCAGAGTGCAGACACTGTACTGTCTGCCTCCAGGACTGCAGCAGAGTGCAGACACTGTACTGTCTGCCTCCAGGACTGCAGCAGAGTGCAGACACTGTACTGTCTGCCTCCAGGACTGCAGCAAAGTGCAGACACTGTACTGTCTGCCTCCAGGACTGCAGCAGAGTGCAGACACTGTACTGTCTGCCTCCAGAACTGCAGCAGAGTGCATACACTGTACTGTCTGCCTCCAGGACTGCAGCAGAGTGCAGACACTGTACTGTCTGCCTCCAGAACTGCAGCAGAGTGCAGACGCTGTACTTTCTGCCTCCAGGACTGCAGCAGAGTGCAGACACTGTACTGTCTGCCTCCAGAACTGCAGCAGAGTGCAGACACTGTACTGTCTGCCTCCAGAACTGCAGCACTGTGCAGACGCTGTACTGTCTGCCTCCAGGACTGCAGCAGAGAGCAGACACTGTACTGTCTGCCTCCAGACTGGCAGCAAAGTGCAGACACTGTACTGTCTGCCTCCAGGACTGCAGCAGAGTGCAGACACTGTACTGTCTGCCTCCAGAACTGCAGCAGAGTGCATACACTGTACTGTCTGCCTCCAGGACTGCAGCAGAGTGCAGACACTGTACTGTCTGCCTCCAGAACTGCAGCAGAGTGCAGACACTGTACTGTCTGCCTAAAGGACTGCAGCAGAGTGCAGACACTGTACTGTCTGCCTCCAGGACTGCAGCAAAGTGCAGACACTGTACTGTCTGCTTCCAGGACTGCAGCAGAGTGCAGACACTGTTCTGTCTGCCTCCAGAACTGCAGCAGAGTGCACACACTGTACTGTCTGCCTCCAGGACTGCAGCAGAGTGCAGACACTGTACTGTCTGCCTCCAGAACTGCAGCAAAGTGCAGACACTGTACTGTCTGCCTCCAGGACTGCAGCAGAGTGCAGACACTGTACTGTCTGCCACCAGGACTGCAGCAGAGTGCAGACACTGTACTGTCTGCCTCCAGAACTGCAGCAGAGTGCAGACACTGTACTGTCTGCCTCCAGAACTGCAGCAGAGTGCAGACACTGTACTGTCTGCCTCCAGGACTGCAGCAGAGTGCAGACACTGTACTGTCTGCCTCCAGGACTGCAGCAGAGTGCAGACACTGTACTGTCTGCCTCCAGGACTGCAGCAGAGTGCAGACACTGTACTGTCTGCCCTCCAGGACTGAGCAGAGTGCAGACACTGTACTGTCTGCATCCAGGACTGCAGCAGAGTGCAGACACTGTACTGTCTGCCTCCAGGACTGCAGCAGAGTGCAGACACTGTACTGTCTGCCTCCAGGACTGCAGCAAAGTGCAGACACTGTACTGTCTGCCTCCAGGACTGCAGCATAGTGCAGACACTGTACTGTCTGCCTCCAGGACTGCAGCAAAGTGCAGACACTGTACTGTCTGCCTCCAGGACTGCAGCAGGTGCAGACACTGTACTGTCGCCTCCAGGACTGGCAGCAGAGTGCAGACACTGTACTGTCTGCCTCCAGGACTTGCAGCAGAGTGCAGACACTGTACTGTCTGCCTCCAGGACTGCAGCAAAGTGCAGACACTGTACTGTCTGCCTCTAGGACTGCAGCATAGTGCAGACACTGTACGGTCTGCCTCCAGGACTGCAGCAGAGTGCGACACTGTACTGTCTGGCCTCCAGGACTGCAGCAGAGTGCAGACACTGTACTGTCTGCCTCCAGGACTGCAGCAGAGTGCAGACACTGTACTGTCTGCCTCCAGGACTGCAGCAGAGTGCAGACACTGTACTGTCTGCCTCCAGTTTTTTATAACTGCTCAACACATTTAATATGGTAATAAAATTTGTCTATCATAATTCTCAAAAAACCATTTTCTGTTTGAGCGCCTTTACTCGTTTTCTGCGGGGGCGCTCACCCCCTTCCTCCAGGCAGCTATCATGGAGGGTTGTAGTGGGGGCGCTCACCCCCGTCTCCCAGGCAGCTATCATGGAGGGTTGTAGTGGGGGCGCTCACCCCCTTCCTCCAGGCAGCTATCATGGAGGGTTGTAGTGGGGGCGCTCACCCCCGTCTCCCAGGCAGCTATCATGGAGGGTTGTAGTGGGGGCGCTCACCCCCGTCTCCCAGGCAGCTATCATGGAGGGTTGTAGTGGGGGCGCTCACTCCCTTCTCCAGGCAGCTATCATGGAGGGTTGTAGTGGGGGCGCTCACCCCCGTCTCCCAGGCAGCTATCATGGAGGGTTGTAGTGGGGGCGCTCACCCCCTTCCTCCAGGCAGCTATCATGGAGGGTTGTAGTGGGGGCGCTCACCTCCGTCTCCCAGGCAGCTATCATGGAGGGTTGTAGTGGGGGCGCTCACCCCCTTTCCTCCAGGCAGCTATCATGGAGCGTTGTAGTGGGGGCGCTCACACCCTTCCTCCAGGCAGCTATCATGGAGCGTTGTAGTGGGAGAGCTCACCCCCTTCCTCCAGGCAGCTATCATGGAGCGTTGTAGTGGGAGAGCTCACCCCATTTCTCCAGGCAGCTATCATGGAGCGTTGTAGTGAGGGCGCTCACCCCCTTCCTCCAGGCAGCTATCATGGAGCGTTGTAGTGGGGGCGCTCACCCCCCGTCCTTCCAGGCAGCTATCATGGAGTGTTGTAGTGGGGGCGCTCACCCCCTTTCTCCAGGCAGCTATCATGGAGCTTTGTAGTGGGAGAGCTCACTCCCCCTTCCTCCAGGCAGCTATCATGGAGCGTTGTAGTGGGCGTTTCACCCCCTCCTCCAGGCAGCTATCATGGGGGTGTTGTAGTGGAGGGGCTCACCCCCTTCCTCCAGGCAGCTATCATGGAGCTTGTATGGGAGAGCTCACCCCCTTTCCTCCAGGCAGCTATCATGGAGCGTTGTAGTGGGAGAGCTCACCCCCTTTCTCCAGGCAGCTATCATGGAGCGTTGTAGTGAGGGCGCTCACCCCCTTCCTCCAGGCAGCTATCATGGAGCGTTGTAGTGGGAGAGCTCACCCCCTTTCTCCAGGCAGCTATCATGGAGCGTTGTAGTGGGGGCGCTCACCCCTGTCCTCCAGGCAGCTATCATGGAGGGTTGTAGCGGGAGAGCTCACCCCCTTCCTCCAGGCAGCCATCATGGAGGGTTGTAGTGGGAACGCTCACCCCCGTCCTCCAGGCAGCCATCATGGAGGGTTGTAGTGGGAACGCTCACCCCGTCCTCCAGGCAGCCATCATGGAGGGTTGTAGTGGGAACGCCACCCCCCGTCCTCCAGGCAGCCATCATGGAGGGTTTGTGGGGGGCGCTCACCCCTGTCCCTCCAGGCAGCTATCATGGAGGGTTGTAGTGGAACGCTCACCCCCGCCCCTCCAGGCAGCCATCATGGAGGGTTGTAGTGGGAACGCTCACCCCCGTCCTCCAGGCAGCCATCATGGAGGGTTATAGTGGGGGCGCTCACCCCCTCCTCCAGGCAGCTATTATGGAGGGGTGTAGGTGACTTTCACCTCCTCCTCCAGAACTCTACTGTGGAGGATAATATATACAAGAATCAAAGGCGGCCATCAAGAGCGCTGAGAAAATTTCCAATAATGGGATGGAAAGTGATCAAAAGTTTGGTAATCATGGGGTTATCCAACCCCCATTCTTCCCCCTCCCCCGCTTCCCCTTCCCCCGCTTCCCCTCTTCCCTCCCGTTTCTCCTCTTTCCTTCTTCACTTACTCCGCTTGTTGATGCTGAAGGCCACGATACATTAAACCCGACTGGTGTGTATACTATCAGTGTGTGTATACAGTTGTGTATAGCCTCACTATGTGCATACTGTTGTGTTTACCCTCAGTGTGTGTATACTGTTTTTATACCATCAGTGTGTGTATACTGTTGTGTATGTCTCAAAATGTCTCAATGGCTATACACCAGCAGGTGTATATCTCTCAGTGGCCATGCACTGATAGGTGTATAGCTACTGAGAAATACACACCTGCTGGAGTATAACTACTGTAAAATACTCACCTGCTGGTGAATAGCCACCGAGATATACACACCTGCTGGTGTATAACCGTTGAGATATACATACCTGCTAGTGTATAGCCACCGAGATATACACACCTGCTGGTGTATAACCGTTGAGATATACATACCTGCTAGTGTATAGCCACCGAGATATACACACCTGCTGGTGTATAGCCACTGTGATATACACACCTGCTGGTGTATAGCCACTGTGATATACATACCTGCTGGTGTATAGCCACTGAGATATACACACCTGCTGGTGTATAGCCATTGTGATATACACAACTGCTTGTGTATAGCCACTGTGATATACACACCTGCTGGTGTATAGCCACTGTGATATACACACCTGCTGGTGTATAGCCACTGTGATATACACACCTGCTGGTGTATAGCCACCGAGATATACACACCTGCTGGTGTATAACCGTTGAGATATACATACCTGCTGGTGTATAGCCACTGTGATATACATACCTGCTGGTGTATAGCCCCTGTGATATACACACCTGCTGGTGTATAGCCACTGTGATATACACACCTGCTGGTGTATAGCCACCGAGATATACACACCTGCTGGTGTATAACCGTTGAGATATAAAATACCTGCTGGTGTATAGCCACTTGATATACACACCTGCTGGTGATTAGCCACTGTGATATACAAACCTGCTGGTGTATAGCCACTGTGATATACACACCTGCTGGTGTATAGCCACTGTGATATACACACCTGCTGGTGCATAGCCACTGAGATATACACCAGCAGGTGTGTATAGCCACCGAGATATACACACCTGCTGGTGTATAGCCACGTGATATACACACCTGCTGGTGAAAAGCCACTGATATGCACACCTGCTGGTGTATAGCCACTGTGATATACACACCTGCTGGTGTATAGCCACTGTGATATACACACCTGCTGGTGTATAGCCACTGTGATATACACACCTGCTGTTGAAAAGCCACTGTGAAATACACACCTGCTGGTGTAAAAGCCACTGTGATAAAACACACCTGCTGGTGTATACCACTGTGATATAACACACCTGCTGGTGATAGCCACTGTGATATGCACACCTGCGGTGTAAAAGCCATTGATATACACACCTGCTGGTGTATAGCCATTGTGATATACACACCTGCTGGTGTAAAAGCCACTGTGAATACCCCACCTGCTGGTGTAAAAGCCCCTGTGATATGCACACCTGCTGGTGTATAGCCACTGTGATATACACACCTCTGGTGTATAGCCACTGTGATATACACACCTGCTGGTGTAATAGCCACTGTGATAACACACCTGCTGGTGTATAGCCACTGTGATATACACACCTGCTGGTGTATAGCCACTGTGATATACACACCTGCTGGTGTATAGCCACTGTGATATACACACCTGCTGGTGTATAGCCACTGTGATATGCACACCTGCTGGTGTATAGCCACTGTGATATACACACCTGACACTAACAGGTGTATCTCTTAGGCTCACGATTTGTCTCGCAGCCTTTTTTCTAGAGTGAGATCTTCAAACTGGTCTCTGGGTCTCCAAACTGGTCTCTAAACTGGTCTATGGTTCTCCAAACTGGTCTCTGGGTCTCCAAACTTGTCTTTAAACTGGTCTATGGTTCTCCAAACTGGTCTCTTGTCACTAAACTGGTCTCTTGTCTTTAAACTGGTCTCTGGTCTCCAAACTAGTCTCTGGTCTCCAAACTGGTCTCTGGGACTCCAAACTGGTCTCTGGTCTCTAAACTGGTATCTGGTCCCTAAACTAATCTCTGAGTCTCCAAACTAGTCTCTGGTCTCCAAACTGGTCTCTAAATTGGTCTCTGGTCTCTAACTGGTCTCTGGTTTCTAAACTAATCTCTGGGTCTCCAAACTGGTCTCTCGTCTCTAAACTGGGCTCTGATCTCTAAACTAGTCTCTGGTCTCCATACTGGTCTCTAAATTGGTCTCTGGTCTCTAAACTAATCTCTGGTCTCTAAACTAATCTCTGGGTTTCCAAACTGGCCTCTTGTCTTTAAGATGTTCTCTGGTCTTTAAACTAGTCTCTGGAGCTCCAAACTAGTCTCTGGTCTCCAAACTGGTTTCTGATCTGTAAACTGGTCTCTGGCCTCTAAGGTAATCTCTGGGACTCCAAACTGACCTCTGGTCTCTAAACAGGTTTCTGGGACTCCAAACTGGTCTCTGTGGCTTCAAACTGGTCTGCGGTCTTCAAACTGGTCTCTGGGTCTCTAAACAGGCCCCTGGTCTCTAAACTAATCACTGGTTTCCCAGATTGGTCTCTTGTCTCTAAACTGATCTCTAGTCTGTAAACTAGTCTCTGGTCTCCAAACTGGTCTCTAAACTGGTCTCTGGTTTCTAAACTGGTCTCTGAGGCTTCAAACTGGTCTCTGGGATTCAAGACTGGTGTCTGGTCTCCATACTGGTCTCTGGGTCTCATATCTGGCCTCTGGTCTCTAAACTGGTCTCTGGTCTCCAAACTGGTCTCTGGGTTTCATTCCATCTCTCTCTTTTCTTCTTGTTCGGCTTCTTATCTTCATTTCCCAACCTTCTTTCCTCCCTTCCCCTCGTTTACTCCCTCTGCCCCTGTGCCTTACTGACCATAATTTTTAAAGGGGTGGACCGGTAAGCCAGCGGAAGGCCTCGGTCAGATGACCAAAAGCTCCAAAGGAGGGTCATCATTTGACTAAGACTCGCGTCAGGAAACACTTGTCCTGTTTCCTGACGAACCTTACCTAACCTAACCTCTAAGTGATTGTCATATCTGATTAGACAGACTGGTAATTATTAGACCGGTTAGTAGATAGACTGATGTTAAGATAGACTGCAGTACATAGACTGGTTAGCTGACAAACTGATGATTAGATTGATGAGGAGATATACTGGCGATATACTGGAGATATGCTAGTGAGGAGATATATTGGTGAGGAGATAGACTAGTGTGGAGGCACGAGTTAGGTAAGTACACTTTCCTGCGTGATGATAAACACATGATAACAAAGAGCGGTACTTATCTTTTAACTACACAATTTCCAGCAGCCTCTTCCTGGAATCGCCTATATAGTTGCTGTAGCTGTGTACACAGTGGCTGTTGGTTAGTGAGCGTATAATTCAGCATATCACATTGGAATAAATATGTGACGCTGATGGATCCTCACTGATGTTTTGGGGTTGACACTCAAACGATGGTCTCTACGGTGGGAAATATTTCTCTAACAATAACCTAAACAAGGAATAAAACTTGCTTGACTCACAGCTGGAGTCCTGTGTTGTTTGTGCGTCGGTGTTTTGAAAGTAAACTAAGGAAGTGTCTTATTGTGATTTATACTGCGGATCACTACACTCATGTGTCTTTGTTTACACTTGTTAAATTTTCTAGTGGAGATACCTGGAGGTTACCTGGAGGTTATTCCGGGGATCAACGCCCCCGCGGCCCGGTCCATGACCAGGCCTCCCGATGGATCAGGGCCTGATCAACTAGGCTGTTACTGCTGGCCGCACGCAGTCCAACGTACGAGCCACAGCCCGGCTGATCCTGCACTGACTTTAGGTATCTGTCCAGCTCTCTCTTGAAGGTAGCCAGGGGTTTATTGGCAATTCCCCTAATGCTTGATGGGAGGCTGTTGAACAGTTTTGGGCCCCGGACACTTATGGTGTTTTCCCTTAGTGTACCAATGGCGCCCCTACTTTTTATTGGGGGCATTTTGCATCGCCTGCCCAGTCTTTTACTTTCGTAGGGAGTGATTTCTGTGTGCAGATTTGGGACCATTCCTTCCAAGATTTTCCAAGTGTAGATTATGATATTCTCTCCCTCCTGCGTTCCAACGAGTACAAGTCAAGTGCTTCCAAGCGTTCCCAGTAGTTAAGGTGCTTGACAGAACTTATACGTGCAGTAAAGGATCTCTGTACACTCTCTAGATCTGCGATTTCACCTGCTTTGAATGGAGATGTTAATGTACAGCAGTATTCCAGCCTAGAGTGAACAAGTGATTTGAAAAGGATCATCATGGGCTTGGCATCTCTCGTTTTGAAAGTTCTCATTATCCATCCTATCATTTTCTTTGCACTTGCGATCGTGGCACTGTTGTGATCCTTGAAAGTGAGATCCTCAGACATTACTACTCCCAGGTCCCTTACATTAGTTTTCCGCTCTATTGTATGGCCGGAGTCAGTAGTATACTCTGTTCTAGTTATTATCTCCTCCAGTTTTCCATAACGGAGTAGTTGGAATTTGATTGACAGTATTTCAGAGTCTATAGCGCAAAGTCATTATTTTCTTTGTTTTCAGAGGACGATTTGTGACGTATTCACGCTCTGATGTCTAAATTCAATCCAGCTACTGCCCAGCGGGCCACCCAACAGTTCCTCCTATGTACAAAGGGAATGCTGAGATCAGCTTTATACACCTTCCTTGCTACACATTGCAATAAGGATTACCACAAGAGGGCTGTTTTCTCGTCGTTTAGCAGTGGGCTAATAGTTATGATGCCCTTGACTTGCAGGCTCAGTAGGGCGCAGGTTTTCCCTTAATTATTCTGCTATGGGGAAAGAATAGTTACTCTAAGTTTAACCCTCATTATGCAGTTGTTCAGAAATTCTAGCAAGGAGACGACGTGCATGATGATGCCTGGTACATACACACAAACTGTTGTGGAAGTGGAAGAATCCACTAGCCCCTTTCCGAGAGGGCTAGGCCCTTCAAAGGGCTGAGAGATACCTCTTCACTGGAGAATTTTCTCCACATCTGGTGAGGAAAGAGATTAGTGAAGAAATAGACTGGTGAGGAGATAGACTGGTGTTAAGATAGACTTCCGATTTCCGGCAACGACCCCCAAAAACGACTTTCAGAAACGACTCTCAAACACGACCCTCAGAAACGACTCTGAGAAACGATCATCAAAACGACCTGATGTATTGAAACGACCCTCAGAAAAGACTTTCTGAAATGACTCTCAGACATGACTGAAACAACCCAGGAAATGACCATCAGAAACTACCTTAATATACGACCCTCGGACACGACCATCAGAATATATAAAGTAAAAGGACACAAGTGCAACTAATGTGACATTTATTGTGGCAACGTTTCGCTCTCCAGGAGCTTTATCAAGCCATTACAAACAATACATGGACACAGAGGGTATATAAAGGCTCAGAGTGAGGTGAACCTTCTTCTTCTAATCTTCCTAGAAGATACATCACTGCCCTTAAGGACCTCGCCAACGACCCCAACATTATCGTCACCACCGCCGACAAAGGAGGTGGAGTCGTCATACTCAACACCAGTGACTACAACACTAAAATGATGGACCTTTTGAATGATCAATCTACATACGAACCCATCAGCACTCAACAGTGGGAGACGCTCACCAAAGACTTTCTATACAAAACCAGACAAATACTCAAACGCACTAGAGAAGGGAAGAAACTTCTGTACTTGTTACCAAGCAACCCTAAACCAGCACACATGTAATGGTTTACCCAAGACCCATAAACACAATATTCCTCTCAGACCAATCACGTCAGGAATAGGCAGTGCTCCACACAAACTAGCCGGAGTTCTTGCCAAACATCTTTCCTGCCTTCTGGGGACCATCAGCCCCGCTCATCTTAAACACTCAGGCGACCTTCTCAACCGCATCCGTAACCTCTCCATCCGTAACAAGAAACTAAGCAGTTTGGATGTGACTTCCCTCTTCACAAAAAGTACCTACCAAAAAAGCCATCGAGGTTCTACGACGTAAAGTCAACCAGGACCTTAATCTTCCTTTACCTCCCGGAGATTTTGTTGACTTGATTGAACTCTGTGTTAACTTCAACTGTTTTTCCTTCAATAACAAGCTCTACAAACAAACCTACGGCATGGGAATGGGGTCCCCAATAAGTGCCGTCCTAGCCAACTTATACATGGAACACCTAGAGTCCGAACACTTCGCCAACATCATCCCTTCAAGCGTCACTTGGTTACGTTACGTGGACGATGTCCTCGTAATAACTCCAAAACGTTTTGATGTACGGGATCTTCAGGCAAGGCTCAACGCAGTTGAACCAGCGATTCAGTTTACACTAGAAGAAGAGTCCAATGACAAGCTACCTTTCCTCGACGTCCTCATTCACAAAGTAGACAACAACCTAAGATTTCAAGTTTATCGGAAACCCACCAATAAAAATGATCTCACACACTTCTATTCCAGTCAAGATACCAAGACCAAAAGAGGCATCATCATCGGGTTTTTCCTAAGAGCATACCGAATTTGTAGTCCTGAGTTTCTTGACGAGGAATGTACTTACATTCACCAAACATTCACTGAGTTACAATTTCCTCCTTTTTTTCATCAAAGACTGCAAGAAAAGAGCTCTTCAGATCATCAATTCTCCACGCATCAACACCGCTCCCAACAAAGTTATAATTCTTCCCAACAGCCAGGTTGCACTAAACGTCTCAAAAGTACTTTCACAAGCTAACACCAGAGTCGCCATCGCTTCTACCACTTCAATAAAGGATCTAACCAGGACAAAACCCAAGCACCACGAACCAGTCAATGCAGGAGTTTACACTATAACCCTGTGGAGGCTGTGACAAGATCTACGTAGGTGAAACAGCAAAAAACCTCGACACCCGCCTCAATGAACACATATACGCATGTAGGAACGACAACTTAAACAACGCCTGTGTACAACACCGAAATTCCACCAATCATCTTATGAAATTCAGAGACGCCCAATTAGTGATAAAAGAAACGAATTTCCGCTCACGCAAGTGCCTTGAATCAGCACTGATCGCTGTTTCGAATACAATTAAACAAAACAACGGCAGCTTCACCATCTCCGAAGTCTTAGCAAGAATCCTCCTGAAAACAGTAAACCCTGCCATCACATAGTCTCTCCTGTTATACTACACAAAGCACAGAGAGTGAACACTGAAACAACCTGCCTCATTCCAGTTTATATTTGTCCAACCTATTTTTATGTTACCCAAGTAATAGCTTTTATATCCTTTTACTCATGTACGAATTAATTGCTCTACCATATTGTATTACTTTTGTCACTACCACTACTACTACTACTACTACTACTACCACTAGTGAACATCGAAATGGTACCTCACTAGTATTCACCTCACTCTGAGCCTTTATATACCCTCTGTGTCCATGTATTGTTTGTAATGGCTTGATAAAGCTCCTGGAGAGCGAAACGTTGCCACAATAAATGTCACATTAGTTGCACTTGTGTCCTTTTACTTTACATATTGTCGGTAATTCTACCAACTTTATTACATCAGAATATATATGTATCTTTAGAAACGAATTGTAAAAACTACTCATAAAACTATGCAAAGAAATGACCCTTAGAGACGACCATAAAAAAAGGACCTCTTAGACACGATCCTGGGTAAGCTAGTTAATGAGGGAATGAGCTAGTTGATGAGGGGGTGAGCTAGTTGATGAGGGGGTGAGCTAGTTGATGAGGGGGTGAGCTAGTTGATGAGGGGGTGAGCTAGTTGATGAGGAGGTGAGCTAGTTGATGAGGGGGTGAGCTAGTTGATGAGGGGGTGAGCTAGTTGATGAGGGGTGAGCTAGTTGATGAGGGGTGAGCTAGTTGATGAGGGGTGAGCTAGTAGATGAGGGGCGAGCTAATTGATGAGGGGTGAGCTAGTTGATGAAGGGCGATCTAGTTGATGAGGGGGTGACCTAGTTGATGAGGGGGTGAGCTAGTTGATGAGGGGGTGAGCTAGTAGATGAGGTGAGCTAGTTGATGAGGGGGTGAGCTAGTTGATGAGGGGGTGAGCTAGTTGATGAGGGGGTGAGCTAGTAGATGAGGAGGTGAGCTAGTTGATGAGGGAGTGAGCTAGTTGATGAGGGGGTGAGCTAGTTGATGAGGGGGTGAGCTAGTTGATGAGGTGGTGATCTAGTTGATGAGGGGTGACCTAGTTTATGAGGGAGTGAGCTAGTTGATGAGGGGGTGAGCTAGTTGATGAGGGGTGAGCTAGTTGATGAGGAGGTGAGCTAGTTGATGAGGGGGTGAGCTAGTTGATGAGGGGTGAGCTAGTTGATGAGGGGGTGAGCTAGTTGATGAGGTGGTGATCTAGTTATGAGGGGTGACCTAGTTTATGAGGGAGTGAGCTAGTTGATGAGGGGGTGAGCTAGTTGATGAGAGGGTGAGCCAATTGATGAGGGGTGAGCTAGTTGATGATGGGCTGAGCTAGTTGATGAGGGGGTGAGCTAGTTGATGAGGGTAGCTAGTTGATGAGGGGTGACAGTTGATGAGGGTGAGCTAGTTGATGAGGAGGTGAGCTAGTTGATGAGGGGGTGAGCCAGTTGATGAGGAGGTGAGCTAGTTGATGAGGGGTGAGCTAGTTGATGATAATGGGGGGTGATGATTGTGTAGCGTTATGTTGATGAGGGGTGAGTTGTTGATGAGGGTGATAAGGATGAGCTAGTTGATGACTGGGGTGAAGCAGTTGATGAGGAGGTGAGCTAGTTGAATGAGGTGGTAGTGAACGAGCAGTTGATGATGGTGGTAGAAGCTAGTTGATGAGGGGTGAGCAGTGTGACATGAAATGGTGGTTAGACGAAGCATTGTGAGTATAGACTGTGTGTATAACGAAGCAGTGTACCAGACTGTGTATAAGAGCAGTGTGACCATGACTGGTGGTTATAACGAGCAGTGTGACCCTAACTGTGTATAACGAAGCAGTGTGACCATGACTGGTGGTATAACGAGGCAGTGTGACCATGACTGGTGGTATAACGAAGCAGTGTGACAATGACTGGTGGTATAACGAAGCAGTGTGACCATGACTGGTGGTATAACGAAGCAGTGTGATCATGACTGGTGGTATAACGAAGCAGTGTGACCATGACTGGTGGTATAACGAAGCAGTGTGACCATGACTGGTGGTATAACGAAGCAGTGTGATCATGACTGGTGGTATAACGAAGCAGAGGTGTCACTGGTCCACAAGTATATACGATATACCATAATAAAGCCCAAGTGGGCGTTATTCCTTTTATTATATTATTCGTTATTAACACACTAGCAGTCTCACACCGAGATAGGGTAACCTGAAAACAAGAGGAAACACGTTCACCATCATTCATTCAGTCACTGCTTTGACGCAAGCGTGTTGACATTGCAGTTTAGATGCCCTCACTGAGTCACATTATCTCCACCCCTCCTTCAGAGTACAAGCAGAGTACTTCCCACCTCCAGGATTGCAACATTCCCACCCTCCTTCAGAGTACAGACTCTGTACTTCCCACCTCCAGGACTGCAACATTCCCAACCCCTCCTCCAGAGTCCAGACACTATACTTCCCACCCCCGGGACTGCAACATTCCCACCCCTCCTTCAGAGTCCAGACACTGTACTTCCCACCTCCGGGACTGCAACATTCCCACCCCTCCTTCAGAGTCCAGACACTGTACTTCCCACCTCCGGGATTGCAACATTCCCACCCCTCCTTCAGGGTCCAGACACTGTGCTTCCCACCTCCGGGACTGTAACATTCCCACCCCTCCTTCAGAGTCCAGACACTGTACTTCCCACCCCCGGGACTGCAACATTCCCACCCCTCCTTCAGAGTCCAGACACTGTACTTCCCACCCCCGGGACTGCAACATTCCCACCCCTCCTTCAGAGTCCAGACACTGTACTTCCCACCTCCGGGACTGCAACATTCCCACCCCTCCTTCAGGGTCCAGACACTGTACTTCCCACCTCCGGGACTGTAACATTCCCACCCCTCCTTTAGAGTCCAGACACTGTACTTCCCACCTCCGGGACTGCAACATTCCCACCCCTCCTTCAGAGTCCAGACACTGTACTTCCCACCTCCTGGACTGCAACATTCCCACCCCTCCTTCAGAGTCCAGACACTGTACTTCCCACCTCCGGGACTGCAACATTCCCACCCCTCCTTCAGAGTCCAGACACTGTACTTCCCACCTCCGGGACTGTCTCGGGATACTCCCCAGATAGGGAGCCAAGGCCGGGTCACCACTACTTAGAAAAGACCCGGGCCAGGAGAATACCGGCGAATAAGAAAAAAAATAAAAATTCCCTCCCCTCCTTCAGAGTACTTCCCTCAATCCCGACAAGTTGAAAAATAAGACTATAGTGCATCATTTGGGTATCTTTCTTACCCCCCCCCCCCCCATACCTAAGTGTTGCATATATATCTTATTCGCCCGTTGTGCTTCGTACCTGATATAGCGAAGCCGGAGAAGCCGACGGCGAGGGTGAGGGCGGTGATGGCTACTGTGGTGCTCCTGCTAAAAGCCACCACGAGCAGGAACACTGCCTCTAGGCCGAACCCGCCACAGTTGAAGACCTTCCTGACGTTGGTGGTGGAGAGGATCTTGTTCTTGCGAATGTGGTCGGCCAACTGGCCACCGAAGGGAACAACGATGGTCATGACCAGGTGAGGGAGCGCTGAGATCGTCCCGCTCTGCCGTGGACACACACGTCATGCATGGAAGACGTTAGCGTGGTTGAGATAATTAACAGCTAGGTCACATGCTGTAGTTGAAAAGTAGGCGACTTTTCGGTTAGTTTTGGATCACTGTGGTTCAACCCAGTAGAATGGCTATAGCCTTGCCTCTGGTTACAGGCGCCTGGGGATCACTTGTCAAGCGAATAATATCCCAGTAAAACGATACAAATTTTGGATCATTGTTATGTAGCGAGTGATAATGACCGACGACACACTGAAATAGTCGCTTAGTTTTCAACTGAAACTTCTGTGTAAGTTAATCGTTACATCCTCTCCCTATGTTAGCTTTGAATGGGACTCCGATGATATTAAAACATATAGTAGGAGTTTATGATGATTTTGTTTTCATTATTCACCAAAGTTAACTCATTAAAGCTATGTCATCAAACTGTCTGTTTTATTTCCATTAGGGTCCTTTAATCCTCTAAGGCCATAGGATGCGACTCACAGCAGTCGCCTAACACCCAGGTACCTACATACTACAAGGTGAGCAGGGCAGCGGATGTAAGGAAATTTGCCCAACGCTTCAGTTCGTCCGAGGATCGAATCCGGACCTTCAATGTGTGAGCTGAGGGCTCTACGCCTAGTGATGCCAAGAAGCACTTTGCTAAGTTATCCTACACTAAACCTTCATAGTTTATCACCATTGTATGTTCTCACTATGTCTTAACATAACCATTACCTATACTTGACAAGAAAGGAAAAGGCTAAGGGGGCTGAAGCTCTTCAAATAACGGCTAATATTCAGTTTTAAATTGACCAGTGACCACAAAAGCAAGATCGTTTAAGGAACTTATAAACAGTACTCCGAGGATGAGTACTCGAAACCATATAACGCATGAGACTAAAGGAAGTACCTTGGCCACATCGTAGCGGAAGACCTCGGTGAAGTATGTTGGCTGTGAGATGATTAGGAGATAAAATGTCCACGAACGAGCTATGTTAGCCACGATGATCGCCCACACCGGCATCGACGTGGCGATCGCCCGCCATGGAGTCGAGGTGAATGTGGGCTGCAACGCTGGCTGTGGAGTGGATGAAGAGTTAGGGCCAGTACAGTTAGGTTCAGCAGAGTTAGGTCCAGCAGAGTAGGTCCAACAGAGTAGGTGCAGCAGAGTTGGGTCCAGCAGACTGGTACTGACTTACGAACGCATTTTGTGCTTATACCCTAAGAGCAGCCTGAAGTTTGTCATGTATCAGATATCCCAGACATCATACTGAGGGGAGGTGTAAATACCATACAGAGTGGACGTATACCGCACATTTGACCACTGCCTAGGAGCACCTTGGACATACCCTGCATCGACACTGGTATACCTGGTTATACTCACTGTATCACATCTGATATAACTGAAAGACTCAGTACTGAAAAAAGGGAAAAGATATACAGATTTTTTTTTGTAACTTGTTTGTGAAAAAAACCCGAAAATCTTTCTGATTCCTCAGCGTGTCATCAATGCTTGACATTAACGGTGAGCATCAGTCGTGTGCATTGACGGTACACAACAATGGTGCACATAATCGGTGAACATCAATGATGTATAAATTATGGGCATCAATGGTGCAAATCAATGATGAAAATCAATGGTGCGCATCTGTGGTGCACATCAATGGTTTGCAACAATGATGGGCATCAACGGTATGCATCAATGTTACAAATCAATAGTGTGTTGATGCCCACCATTGGTTCAAATCATTGGTGGGGATCAACGGTACACATCAATGGTGCACATCAATGGTGCACATCAATACTGCACATCAGTGGTGTACATTAATGGTGCAAATAAATGATGCGCATCATTGGTGTACATCAATGGTGCACATCAAGAGTGGTGTGCATCAATAGTACGCATCAATGGTGTGCATCAATGATGCACGTCAATTTTGTAAATCAGTGTTTATCATCAATGGTGTACGATTTACATCAGTAGTGCGTATTAATTTTGCACTATGTGCGTCATTGATGCATTTGAATGGTATACAATGCACTTCAAGAAATCACATAAATGGTGTACAATGCACATCAATGGGAACATCAGTGGAGTACACCAATAGTTCAAATTACTTGTGTAAAGACCAACCATGATATACATCAATGTTGCACATCAGTGGTGCAGCACATTAGTGGGGCAGTACATCAATGGTGCACATCAGCAGTGCAGCACATTAGTGGGGCAGTACATCAGTGGTGCACATCAATAGTGCAATACATCAATGGTGTACATAAATAGTGCAGTAATCAATATTGCACATCAATAGTGCAGTCATCAATTGTGTACATAAACAGGGTAAATCAGTGATGTAAAACAATGGTATAAATCAGTGGTGAACATCAATGGTGAACATCAATGCTAAACATCAATGGTGAACATCAATAGTGAACATCAATAATGAAAATCAATGGTGAACGCCAATGGTGAACATCAGTGGTGAACATCAATGGTAAACGCCAATGGTGAACATCAATGGTGAACGCCATGGTAAACATCAATAGTGAACATGAATGGTGAACATGAATGGTGAACATCAATGGTGAACATCAATGGTGAACATCAATGGTGAACATCAATGGTGAACATCAATGGTGAACATCAATGGTGACCATCAATGGTGAACATCAATGGTGAACATCAATGGTGAACATCAATGGTGAACATCAATGGTGAACATCAATGGTGAACATCAATGGTGAACATCAATGGTGTAGTCACGCTGATTGAAGAACTAGAAAAAGTTTACAAGGTCGAGTAATTAAGGTTCTATTTTGTCTACAGTGAAAGAAAAATGTTGAGGTTGTAAATGAAAGAAGTTGTAAATGAAAGAAGTTGTAAATGAAAGAAGTTGTAAATGAAAGAAGTTGTAAATGAAAGAAGTTGTAAATGAAAGAAGTTGTAAATGAAAGAAGTTGTAAATGAAAGAAGTTGTAAATGAAAGAAGTTGTAAATGAAAGAAGTTGTAAATGAAAGAAGTTGTAAATGAAAGAAGTTGTAAATGAAAGAAGTTGTAAATGAAAGAAGTTGTAATAATGAAAGAAGGTTGTAAATTTGAAAGAAGTTGTAAATGAAAGAAGTTGTAAATGAAGGAAGTTGTAAATGAAAGAAGTTGTAAATGAAGGAAGTTGTAAATGAAGGAAGTTGTGTAAATGAAAGAAGTTGTAAATGAAAGAAGTTGTAAATGAAGGAAGTTGTAAATGAAGGAAGTTGTAAATGAAAGAAGTTGTAAATGAAGGAAGTTGTAAATGAAGGAAGTTGTAAATGAAGGAAGTTGTAAATGAAGGAAGTTGTAAATGAAAGAAGTTGTAAATGAAGGAAGTTGTAAATGAAAGAAGTTGTAAATGAAAGAAGTTGTAAATGAAAGAAGTTGTAAATGAAAGAAGTTGTAAATGAAAGAAGTTGTAAATGAAGGAAGTTGTAAATGAAGGAAGTTGTAAATGAAAGAAGTTGTAAATGAAAGAAGTTGTAAATGAAGGAAGTTGTAAATGAAGGAAGTTGTAAATGAAAGAAGTTGTAAATGAAAGAAGTTGTAAATGAAGGAAGTTGTAAATGAAGGAAGTTGTAAATGAAAGAAGTTGTAAATGAAGGAAGTTGTAAATGAAGGAAGTTGTAAATGAAAGAAGTTGTAAATGAAGGAAGTTGTAAATGAAGGAAGTTGTAAATGAAAGAAGTTGTAAATGAAGGAAGTTGTAAATGAAGGAAGTTGTAAATGAAAGAAGTTGTAAATGAAGGAAGTTGTAAATGAAGGAAGTTGTAAATGAAGGAAGTTGTAAATGAAGGAAGTTGTAAATGAAGGAAGTTGTAAATGAAAGAAGTTGTAAATGAAGGAAGTTGTAAATGAAAGAAGTTGTAAATGAAGGAAGTTGTGATGACAAAAGGCAGTAAATGGAAGTAGACTATATAAAAACTTGTGAACTTCAAGAGTACTTTACCTATTTCATGAGCCACTGCAGACTGAGAGAACCAAGCTCTGACAGCAGACTCGACCCCCAGCTGACACGCATAGGTGAGTACACACACACACACACACACACACACACACACACACACACACACACACAACACACACACACACACACACACACACACACACACACACACACACACACGAGTGACCGGGTAGCGTCCAGTTGAAGAGGCGGAGCCAGGAGCTGTGAATCGACCCCCTCAACCACAATTAGGTGAGTACAACTAGGTGAACACACACACATACACACACCTGCTTGCCCAAGCTCTCCTCGATGTACAGTTGTTCCCTGGCACTGATGGTCGGATGTGTGGATGGCTTCTCAAAGGCCAGCCAGTACCAGAAAAAGCCCCAGGTGATGCCAGCCATACCTGAGGGTGCCAAAGTGGGATAGTTAAATACACCAGCAGAGTGCCAAGGTGGGATAGTTAGGTGCACCTGCAGAGTTCCAAGGTGGGATAGTTAGGTGCACCTGCAGAGTGCCAAGGTGGGATAGTTAGGTGCACCAGCAGAGTGCCAAGGTGGGATAGTTATCTATTCGTTTACCTCTAAAATTACCTTATGATCTGTTTACTTCAGACCATCACACTTTGCAGTTCTTACCATGTCTGAAATATACAGTCCAAATAATGTAAGAAAATAAGCACCCAAAAGCATTATGAGAATTATTTTCCCATATATGCAAATATAAATATATAAAATATATATATATATATATAATATATATATATATATATATATATATATATATATATATATATATATATATATATATATATATATATATATATATATATATATAATATATCCTAGGTAGTAGGTTGATAGACAGCAACCGCCCAGGGAGGTACTACCGTCCTGCCAAGTGAGTGTAAAACGGAAACCTGTAATTGTTTTACATGATGGTAGGGTTGCTGGTGTCTTTTTTGTCTCATAGACATGAAAGATTTCAGGTACGTCTTGCTACTTCCTCTTACACTTAGGTCACACTACACATACATGTACAAGCATATGTATACATGTATATACACACCCCTCTGGGTTTTCTTCTATTTTTTTACTAGTTCTTGTTCTTGTTTATTTCCTGTTATCTCCATGGGGAAGTGGAACAGAATTCTTCCTCCGTAAGCCATACGTGTCGTAAGAGGCGATTAAAATGCCGGGAGCAAGGGGCTAGTAACCCCTTCTCCTGTATATATTACTAAATGTAAAAGGAGAAACTTTCGTTTTTTCTTTTGGGCCACCCCGCCTCGGTGGGATACGGCCGGTGTGTTGAAATAATATATATATATATATATATATATATATATATATATATATATATATATATATATATATATATATATATATATATATATATATATATATATAATAGAAAATAAATTATGAAAGGTTTCGTGAATTTGGTCAGTGAACCGGGTCCCAGAACCCAGTAAGTGAACTTAGTCCGTGAACCAGATCCCCCGACCTGGTCTTCGAACGCGGACTAAGAACAAAAACCGTGAAAGAAGTTGGCGAGGGCAGTAGTAGGTACCGTAGAAGTAGAAGGGTGCAGGCCAGCCGATGCCCTCGGTGAGGTAGGCTGAGAGTGGCATGCCCAGGACGGCGCCAGCGTAACTACCACAGAAGGCCAGGGTGGCCAGGCGTGACCTCTCCAGGGGTGGCGACCAGCTCCTCCAGATGCCGTGACACGCAGGGTAGGTCACACCCTGCGACATACATCCAGGAGGCCACACAAATGAAGTTAGTTTCAAAACATGGATATGTATGTATGTATGTATATATATATATATATATATATATATATATATATATATATATATATATATATATATATATATATATATATATATATATATATATATATATATATATATATAAACTTTATTTATTGACAATACATTTACAAAAAAGCACGAACATGAATAAATACATTGGTGCAATATATCATAGATTATAAATCTCCTCCAGCTCCTCCGAAACCAGACGCGAGCCCAATATACAGCACGCATTTCTCCTCTGGATGGCCACGTTGAGGCGCAGGTCCCTGGTGATCTCGATGAGTCTGAAACCCAGTTCTTTAAGGAAACGTGTGACGTTTTTTTTCCCCATGATCCCAAGGTCTCTGATCCCACTGAGAGAAATTGATACTGTTGGCTTATGTCTCTGTACTTTCCGATCTTGTACTCTTCCCTGCCGCCCGACACTGTGATGGATGTAGGTGTCAGCCAGCGTCTACATGAAGGTATAGTCCCATGCTAAAAATTTGCCATTCTTCCAAGGATAGATGGCGTAATTTAATTTAGCCTAATCCAGCTAAATATATTTTAAATAAATTTACAATAATTTAATAATAAACATACACAATGAAGTATATTTATTTTCGTTAAGTTTAGAATGATTTTTGCAAAATTATTGCATACACAAATTTTGGCATGTCTTACATATATTATATATATATATATAATATAATATATATATATATATATATATTATATATATATATATATATATATATATATATATATATAATATATATATATATTGCATATATACATATATGCAAAACAACCATTGTGAAAGAATAGTGAAATTCTAAGCTCTTTCGTGACTTGCCACAGTATCAAGGGACTATAAAAACAATATATCAAAGGAAGGCATATAAAGGGTCAAGACTACACCCCACCATCACAACAAAGCAACACCTCACACACGCGTCACAACACCCGACTCTGTGAAACTCGCCTAATACTCTACCTAAGAATTAAGATTTATTACTTGTTTAATGTATCGTTAAATTCTTCCCAAATTTTATTAATTATAAATGAATCCAATTTATTTAAACCAAAGGAAATATTCATATTATTGTCAAAACTGCTTTTTATGAAACAAGATTCAATTATATTCCTGTCGACCATGGACTTGCTTGATACAACTTTCTCAGCATTTTGAAAATCAATTGGATGGTTAAAATCTCTCACATGAATAAATAGAACATTGGAATCTTGTCCAGTTCTAATGCTATATTTATGTTGTTTTCAATCTTAGTTCGAGTCTTTTACCAGTTTGACCGTAATAAACTTTATCACAAATTTTACAAGGAATCTTATAGACACATCCATCAGCATTTTGGGGGGAATTCTTTATCAAAAGTTTTTTTTTACTGCATCAAGATTTTTAAATACAACTTTTGATATTAAAAGTCTTAAGAAGAGAAGGCATATCAACCAAGTTTTCATGGTAAGGGAGAACCGACATATTTTTAGTTGAATAAGGTTGGTTGGTCCTTTTTGGATTGTAAAAAGTACTTATAGCAATTTTAAAATATTTATCAGTTACGTTTCTTGGGTATTTCAAATCATTAGCTGCTTCATAATTTTTTATATTTCTTCATCTATAAACTCTGGACTACAAATACGCAAAGGTCTCAAAAACATTGATGAGAAAACCTACAGTTTAACTCTCTCTTGATGTAAAGAATAATAGTGTACATAGGAAGAGTTATTTGTAGGTTTTCTGTAAATTTTAAATTTGAATTCATTATTACCCTTAATAATTAAAACATCTAGAAAAGACAATGAGTCATTTTCTTCGAATTCGACAGTAAAGTTTATAGATTGGGTTAAGCTATTTAATTTAACAAGGAAATTGTTTATACCTACATTCTTAGGCATAAGACACAAAATATCATCAACATATCTGAACCATTTAGTTCTATTAGAGAGGATTGTGTTAAGCAGTCTTGCTTCAATAACTTCCACGTATAGCTTACTAAGAACAGGTGAAAGAGGATTTCCCATTGCCATACCAAACTTCTGAGTATAAAACTTATCATTCAATACAAATTTTGCATCAACAATGCAGAGTTTAATAAGTTTAATGACAGTAGGAACTGACAATGGTAAATCGTGATTAACAAGTTCTTCAGATAAGAAAATTAATAAATCATCAACTGGAATTTTTGTAAACAAGGAAGTAACATCAAAATTAACCATGTTAAAATCACTTAAGTCAATCAAGGAGCTTAATATATCAACTAAATCTATGTTGTTTTTACCATTAAAGTTAGAAATTTTAACCCTCCAATTTATTTTCAAAAGGCTGAAAAGTTATATCAAGCAAGTCCATGGTCGACAGGAATGTAATTGAATCATGTTTCATAAAAAGTAGTTTTGAAAATAATATGAATATTTCCTTTGGTTTATATGAATTGGGTTCATTTATAAGTAATAAAATCTAGGAAGAATTTAATGATACATTAAACAAGTAATAAATCTTAAATCTTGGGTAGAGTGTTAGGTGTGTTTCACAGATTCGGATGTCGTTGCACATGTGTGAGGTGTTGCTTTGTTGTGGGATGTGATGGTGAGGTGTAGTCTTGACCTTTAACATACCTTCCTTTGATGTTTTTATAGTTCCTCGTTAATGTGAAAAGTGAAGAAAGCGCTTGGAATTTCACTATTCTTTCAGAGTGGTTGTTATGCATATTCTGATATCACCTGTTTACTGCGATCTTATTGCATATATATATATATATATATATATATATATATATATATATATATATATATATATATATATATATATATATATATATATATATATATATATTATAGGGATACCACCTCTGGAATTGTCCTGGGGACCCTATGAGAAAAGAATAAATTTGCTTCAGGGAATACTCAAGGTGCTCCCTGAAGCTGTTTGAAAATTGTTTTCTCCTACCCCCTTCCCCATATTTTATCAATACTTTATTTAAAGACAAAAATACATTGACAAAATACATTGACAAAATACAATAGAGAGTAAAACGACACAGATAACAACTCAGAGGTACATCTCGAATACTTCGTCCAGCTCCCCGGCGGTGGGCCGCGTGCCCAGAATGCTGCAGGCATTTTCCCTCTGGATCGCAACGTTGAGTCTTCTATGATGAGTTTTTCACCCAGCTCTTTGAGGAACTTTAAAGCACCTTTGCTCCATGGGTCTCCGACCCTATTGGGATGAAGTTATAACAAGGGGGAAGGTCTTCATATTTGCGGGTATTCTGGGTCTCCCTGTGGCTAGCAGCTCCACCTCCTTCAGCTAAGGAGTATGTCAAGTAGGTGTCTTCCAGTGTGGCAGCACAGGTGTAGTCCCAGGCAATCTGCTTTCCATCCTTCCAGGATAGCATAGTGGCTCAAAAAGAGACCACAGGAAGTGCAAATTGATATTTAGACCTCCTTTCCATTCATGATTGGAATCATGAATGATTAAGCAAAAGGAATCTGGCTGGCGAAATGGGCAACTTTCACAAGCAGCAAGGTCCACTGAGAAGGGGAGGGAGAAACTGGTGAGAGAAGAGGGTGGTGGAAGAGAGAGAGAGAGAGAGAGAGAGAGAGAGAGAGAGACAGAGAGAGAGACGAGAGAGAGAGAGAGACGAGAGAGAGAGGAGAGAGAGAGAGAGAGAGAGAGGAGAGAGAGAGAGAGAGAGAGAGAGAGAGAGAGAGGAAAGAGAGAGACAGAGAGAGACAGAGAGAGACAGAGAGAGACAGAGAGAGAAGAGAGAGAGAGGAGAGAGAGAGAGAGAGAGAGGAGAGAGAGAGAGAGAGAGAGAGAGAGAGAGAGAGAGAGACAGAGACAGACAGACAGAGGGGAGGGAGGAAGGGAAGAGCGAAAGGGCTGAAGAATGAGACTGGAAGGTCATTATCGATATTAAACTCGGAGAAATTAGGAATCATTTAAAGTGTTTGATGATAATGTTAGTGTTGTGGCACCATAATGGAGACCTTTATGTGGCTTCCCATTGCTCGTTTTTTACTCATTAACTGATTGCTCCGCTTCTACTTTATTATATATATATAAAAAATTAGATTTTACTGTTGGGAAAATGCGAGAGCACTGTTATTCCTTCACTGCTGCTGCTGCCTCCTTCACTGCTACTGCTGCCTCCTTCACTGCTACTGCTGACTCCTTCACTGTTATTGTTGCCTCCTTCACTGCTGCTGCTGCCTCCTTCACTGCTACTGTTGCCTCCTTCACTGCTACTGCTGACTCCTTCACTGCTACTGTTGCCTCCTTCACTGCTACTGCTGCCTCCTTCACTGCTATTGTTGCCTCCTTCACTGCTGCTGCTGCCTCCTTCACTGCTACTGTTGCCTCCTTCACTGCTACTGCTGACTCCTTCACTGCTACTGCTGCCTCCTTCACTGCTACTGCTGACTCCTTCACTGCTACTGATGACTCCTTCACTGTTATTGTTGCCTCCTTCACTGCTGCTGCTGCCTCCTTCACTGCTACTGTTGCCTCCTTCACTGCTACTGTTGCCTCCTTCACTGCTACTGCTGACTCCTTCACTGCTACTGTTGCCTCCTTCACTGCTACTGCTGCCTCCTTCACTGCTATTGTTGCGTCCTTCACTGCTGCTGCTGCCTCCTTCACTGCTACTGTTGCCTCCTTCACTGCTACTGCTGACTCCTTCACTGCTACTGCTGCCTCCTTCACTGCTAATGCTGCCTCCTTCACTGCTACTGCTGCCTCCTTCACTGCTACTGCTGACTCCTTCACTGATACTACTGACTCCTTCACTGCTACTGCTGCCTCCTTCACTGCTACTGCTGCCTCCTTCACTGCTATTGTTGCCTCCTTCACTGCTACTGCTGCCTCCTTCACTGCTACTGCTGCCTCCTTCACTGCTACTGCTGCCTCCTTCACTGCTACTGCTGCCTCTTTCACTGCTACTGCTGCCTCCTTCACTGCTACTGCTTCCTCCTTCACTGCTACTGCTGCCTCCTTCACTGCTACTGCTGCCTCCTTCACTGCTACTGCTGACTCCTTCACTGCTACTGCTGCCTACTTCACTGCTACTGCTGCCTCCTTCACTGCTACTGCTGACTCCTTCACTGCTACTGCTGCCTCCTTCACTGCTACTGCTGCCTCCTCCACTGCTACTGCTGCCTCCTTCACTGCTACTGCTGCCTCCTTCACTGCTACTGCTGCCTCCTTCACTGCTACTGCTTCCTCCTTCACTGCTAATGCTGCCTCCTTCACTGTTACTGTTGCCTCCTTCACTGCTACTGCTGCCTCCTTCACTGCTACTGCTGCCTCATTCACTGCTAATGCTTCCTCCTTCACTGCTACTGCTGCCTCCTTCACTGTTATTGTTGCCTCCTTCACTGCTACTGCTTCCTCCTTCACTGCTACTGCTGCCTCCTTCACTGTTATTGTTGCCTCCTTCACTGCTGCTGCTGCCTCCTTCACTGCTACTGCTGCCTCCTTCACTGCTACTGCTGCTCTCTTCACTGCTACTGCTGCCTTCTTCACTGCTACTGCTGCCTCCTTCACTGCTGCTGCTGCCTCCTTCACTGCTACTGCTGCCTCCTTCACTGCTACTGCTGCCTCCTTCACTGCTACTGCTGCCTCCTTCACTGCTACTGTTGCCTCCTTCACTGCTACTGCTGCCTCCTTCACTGCTACTGCTTCCTCCTTCACTGCTACTGCTGCCTCCTTCACTGTTATTGTTGCCTCCTTCACTGTTATTGTTGCCTCCTTCAATGCTACTGCTGCCGCCTTCCCTGCTACTACTGACTCATTCACTGCTACTGCTACCTCCTTCACTGCTACTGCTGCCTCCTTCACTGCTACTGCTGCCTCCTTCATTGCTACTGCTGCTTCCTTCGCTGCTACTGCTGCCTCTTTCACTGCTACTGCTGCCTCCTTCACTGCTACTGCTGCCTCCTTCACTGCTACTGCTGCCTCCTTCACTGCTACTGCTGCCTCCTTCACTGCTACTGCTGCCTCCTTCACTGCTACTGCTGCCTCCTTCACTGCTACTGCTGCCTCCTTCACTGCTACTGCTGCCTCCTTCACTGCTACTGCTGACTCCTTCACTGCTACTGCTGCCTTCTTCACTGCTACTGATGCCTCCTTCACTGCTACTGCTGCCTCCTTCACTGCTACTGCTGCCTTCTTCACTGCTACTGCTGCCTCCTTCACTGCTACTGCTGCCTCCTTCACTGCTACTGTTGCCTCCTTCACTACTACTGCTGCCTCCTTCACTGCTACTGCTGCCTCCTTCACTGCTACTGCTGCCTCCTTCACTGCTGCTGCTGCCTCCTTCATTGCTGCTGCTGCCTCCTTCACTGATACTGCTGACTCCTTCATTGCTACTGCTGCCTCCTTCACTGCTACTGCTGCCTCCTTCACTGCTATTGTTGCCTCCTTCACTGCTACTGCTGACTGCTTCACTGCTACTGCTGCCTCCTTCACTGCTACTGCTGCCTCCTTCACTGCTACTGCTGCCTCCTTCACTGCTATTGTTGCCTCCTTCACTGTTACTGCTGCCTCATTCACTGTTATTGTTGCCTCCTTCACTGCTACTGCTGGCTCCTTCACTGCTATTGTTGCCTCCTTCACTGCTACTGCTGCCTCCTTCACTGCTACTGCTGCCTCCTTCACTGCTACTGCTGCCTCCTTCACTGCTACCGCTGCCTCCTTCACTGCTACTGTTGCCTCCTTCACTGCTACTGATGCCTCCTTCACTGCTACTGCTGCCTCCTTCACTGCTACTGCTGCCTCCTTCACTGCAAATGCTTCCTCCTTCACTGCTACTGCTGCCTCCTTCACTGTTATTGTTGCCTCCTTCACTGCTACTGCTTCCTCCTTCACTGCTACTGCTGCCTCCTTCACTGTTATTGTTGCCTCCTTCACTGCTGCTGCTGCCTCCTTCACTGCTACTGCTGCCTCCTTCACTGCTACTGCTGCCTCCTTCACTGCTACTGCTGCCTTCTTCACTGCTACTGCTGCCTCCTTCACTGCTGCTGCTGCCTCCTTCACTGCTACTGCTGCCTCCTTCACTGCTACTGCTGCCTCCTTCACTGCTACTGCTGCCTCCTTCACTGCTACTGTTGCCTCCTTCACTGCTACTGCTGCCTCCTTCACTGCTACTGCTTCCTCCTTCACTGCTACTGCTGCCTCCTTCACTGTTATTGTTGCCTCCTTCACTGTTATTGTTGCCTCCTTCACTGCTACTGCTGCCGCCTTCACTGCTACTACTGACTCCTTCCCTGCTACTGCTGCCTCCTTCACTGCTACTGCTGCCTCCTTCACTGCTACTGCTGCCTCCTTCATTGCTACTGCTGCTTCCTTCGCTGCTACTGCTGCCTCTTTCACTGCTACTGCTGCCTCCTTCACTGCTACTGCTGCCTCCTTCACTGCTACTGCTGCCTCCTTCACTGCTACTGCTGCCTCCTTCACTGCTACTGCTGCCTCCTTCACTGCTACTGCTGCCTCCTTCACTGCTACTGCTGCCTCCTTCACTGCTACTGCTGCCTCCTTCACTGCTACTTCTGACTCCTTCACTACTACTGCTGCCTTCTTCACTGCTACTGATGCCTCCTTCACTGCTACTGCTGCCTCCTTCACTGCTACTGCTCCCTTCTTCACTGCTACTGCTGCCTCCTTCACTGCTACTGCTGACTCCTTCACTGCTACTGTTGCCTCCTTCACTACTACTGCTGCCTCCTTCACTGCTACTGCTGCCTCCTTCACTGCTACTGCTGCCTCCTTCACTGCTGCTGCTGCCTCCTTCACTGCTGCTGCTACCTCCTTCACTGATACTGCTGACTCCTTAATTGCTACTGCTGCCTCCTTCACTGCTACTGCTGCCTCCTTCACTGCTATTGTTGCCTCCTTCACTGCTACTGCTGACTGCTTCACTGCTACTGCTGCCTCCTTCACTGCTACTGCTGCCTCCTTCACTGCTACTGCTGCCTCCTTCACTGCTATTGTTGCCTCCTTCACTGTTACTGCTGCCTCATTCACTGTTATTGTTGCCTCCTTCACTGCTACTGCTGCCTCCTTCACTGCTATTGTTGCCTCCTTCACTGCTACTGCTGCCTCCTTCACTGCTACTGCTGCCTCCTTCACTGCTACTGCTGCCTCCTTCACTGCTACCGCTGCCTCCTTCACTGCTACTGTTGCCTCCTTCACTGCTATGATGCCTCCTTCACTGCTACTGCTGCCTCCTTCACTGCTACTGCTGCCTCCTTCACTGCTTCTGCTGCCTCCTTCACTGCTATTGTTGCCTCCTTCACTGCTACTGCTGCCTCCTTCACTGCTATTGTTACCTCCTTCACTGCTACTGCTGACTCCTTCACTGCTACTGCTGCTTCCTTAACTGCTACTGCTGCCTCCTTCACTGCTACTGCTGCCTCCTTCACTGCTATTGTTGCCTCCTTTACTGCCATTGTTGCCTCCTTCACTGCTACTGCTGCCTCCTTCACTGCTATTGTTGCCTCCTTTACTGCCATTGTTGCCTCCTTCACTGCTACTGTTGCCTCCTTCACTGCTACTGCTGCCTCCTTCACTGCTACTGCTGCCTCCTTCACTGCTATTGTTGCCTCCTTCACTGTTACTGCTGCTTCCTTCACTGCTATTGTTGCCTCCTTCACTGCTACTGCTGGCTCCTTCACTGCTATTGTTGCCTCCTTCACTGCTACTGCTGACTCCTTCACTGCTACTGCTGCTTCCTTCACTGCTACTGCTGCCTCCTTCACTGCTACTGCTGCCTCCTTCACTGCTATTGTTGCCTTCTTTACTGCCATTGTTGCCTCCTTCACTGCTACTGCTGACTCCTTCACTGCTACTGCTGCTTCCTTCACTGCTACTGCTGCCTCCTTCACTGCTACTGCTGGCTCCTTCACTGCTACTGCTGACTCCTTCACTGCTACTGCTGCTTCCTTCACTGCTACTGCTGCCTCCTTCACTGATACTGCTGCCTCCTTCACTGCTTCCTTCACTTCTTCCTTCACTTATACTGCTGCCTCCTTCACTGATTCCTTCTTTCATGCAGCTGTTTCTTTCAGTGCTTCCTTCACTACTACTACTGCCTCCCTTTCTGCTGCTGCTGCTTTTCTCTGCTAGTGCTGCCTGCTTCGCTGCTTCCTTCATTGCCTCTACTTTCTGCTGTGATCTCTCCAACACTTCCTCTTCAACACCTTTTCCTCCAAAATTACCTCCAACACCGCTTTCTCCTAAAACATTACCCCATCATAGACAGACAAACAGAGAGACAGAGGGAGGTAGAGGGAAACAGTGAAAAAGCACTTTCAGAGCGACAGAGAAAGGGAGACAAAGAGACAGAGAGACAGAGAAAGACAGACAGAGGGAGGGGAAAAAGCGGTGGGAGAGAAAGAGAGGAGGAGAGAGAGAGAGAGGAGGAAGAAGAGAGAGAGGAGGGGGCGAGGAAAGGAAGAAAAAAGGATGAGAAGGGAAAAAGAGAGAGGGAGAGAGAACGACAGGCGACAAACAAAACCCCAAAATCTGGAATTCCTTAATCCCCCATACTATTATTAACACTTTTTCCCACTTTTTATGAAGGATTAGCAGATAAAGGGAAAAGGGGAGGACCCGCAGGATACAAAGGGGGAAGAGGGGAAAAGGTACAGGGAAAAGGGAAACCCAAAGAAAAAAAAAAAATTTAAAGAAAAGAATGAACAGGAAAAAAAAAAAAAAAAAAAAAGAGGAGAGAGAGAGAGGAAGAAGAGAGAGAGAGAGAGAGGGGGAAAAAGGGGGGAAAAGGGGAGAAGAGAGAGAGAGAGAGAGAGAGGGAGAAGAGGAAGAGGAAGAGAGAGAGAGAGAGAAAAGAGAGAGAGGGAGGAGGAGAGGAAAAGGGGAGAGAGAGAAGAGAAAAAGAGAGAGAGGAGGAGAGAGAGGGAGAAGAGAGAGGAAAATGAAGAGGAGAGAGAGAGAAAAAAAGGAAAGGGAGAGAGAAAAGGAGGGGTGGGGTGGAGATAAAGGCAAAGAAAAAAAATTGGACATTGAGGAAGGGAAAAGGGAAAGAAAGAGGGAGAAAGGAAGGCTGAAGAAAACCCCCAGAGAAAAAGGAGAGAGGGGAAAATTTGAAAAATGATTTTAAGAGAAAGTAGGATAAAGAAAAGGGAAGAGGAAAATTTTTGAGAGAAAAATAAAAAATGCCAAAAGGTGAGGGGAAAGACGAAAAAGGGGAAAAAGAAAAGGAAAAAGAGGGATTTAAGAAACCAGGAAAAAAAAAAAAAAAAAAAAAAAAAAAAAAAAGAGAGAGAGAGGAAAAGGGGAGAGAGAAGAAAAAGGAGAGGAAGAAGAGGAGAAGGAAGAGGGGAAGGAAGAGAGGAAAGGAAAGGAAAGGGAGGAGGGGGGAGAGAAAAAAGGAGGGAAGAGAAAGGGGAAGGAGAGGAGAGAGAGAAAAGGGAGGGAGGGGGGAGAGAAAGGGAAAGGAAAAAAAAAGAAGAGGAGGGGAAAAAAGGGGGAAGAAAGAGGAGAAGAGAGGAAGAAAAAAAGGGGAAAAAGAAAAGGGGAGGAAAAAGGAAGAAAGAGAAGAGAAAGGGGAAGGAAAAGAAAAGGGAAGAGGGAAAAAGAGGGAGAAAAAAAAAGAAAGAGAGAGGAAAGGGAAAAAGAGGAAAAGAAAAGGAAAAAGGGGGGGAAGAAAGGAAAAAAAAAAAAAAAAAAGAGGAAGAGAAGGGGAAGGGAAGAGAAGAGAGAGAGAAGAGAAGAAGAGGGGGGGGGGGGGGGGGAGGGGGGGGGGGGGGGGGGGGGAAGGGAGGGGGGGGGGGGGGGGGGGGGGGGGTTTTGGGGGGGGGGGGGGGGGGTTTTTGGGGCCCCCGGGGGGGGGGGGGGGGGAAGGTTTTTTGGGGGGGGGGGGGGGGGGGGGGGGGGGGGGCCCGGGAAAGGGGGGGGGGGGGGGGGGGGGGGGGGGGGGGGGGGGGGGGGGGGGGGGGGGGGGGGGGGGGGGGGGAAAAAGGAAAGAAACCCGGAAAAAAAAAAAAAAAAAAAAAAAGAGGGGAAAGACGAGAAGGAAGAGAGAGAAAAGGAGAAGAGAGAGGGAGGAGGAAAAGGGGGAGGAGGAGAGAGAGAGAGAGAGGGAGGGGAGAGGGGGAGAGAGAGAGAGAGAGAGAGAGGAGGGAGAGAGAAAAGGGAAAAGGGAGAGAAGGGGAGAGAGAGAGAAGGAGAGAAAAAGGAGGAGAGAGGGAGGAGAGAGAAGAGAGAGAAAAGGGGGGAGAGAGGGGGAAGAGACAGGAGAAAAGAAGAGAAAAAGAAAAGAGGGAGAGAGAGAGAGAGAGAGAGGAGGAGAGAGAGAGGGGAGGAGACGGGAGAGAGAGAGAGAGAGAGAGAAGAGAGAGAGGAAAAGAGAGGAGAGGGAGAGGAGAGAGGAAAAGGAAAGGAGAGAGGAGAGAGAGGAAAAAAGGGAAAAGAGAAGAGAGGGGGGAGAGAGAGAAAAGAGGAGGGAGAGGGAGAAGAGAAGAAGAAGAGAAGAGGAGCGTGAGGAAGGAGGAGGTGAAAGAGAGAGGAGAGGAAAAAGGGCGACAAAAACAGAGTACAAGGAGGGATGGGGTGGCCTTCGTTAGAAAGGCCAATATTATCAAAAACCACACTTGGTCCACTTCAGGCATTTGAAAAAAAGTTTTTTCCCAAAGCGGGAGAAACAGCAAACTTCATTGGCTTACCCTTAAATACTTCATCTGGATCTTAACCTGTCAAAACCCTTGTAAAAAAAAAAAAAATAAAAAAAAAAAAAAGGCCCCCCACGAGGAATTAGAGAGAAAAAAAAAGAAAGAGTGAGAGGAAAGAGGAAAAAGGGGAAATTTAAGAAATAGCGCAAAAAGTGGGGAAACCCGCAAAAGGGAAAAAAAAAAAAAAAAAAAAAAAAAAAAAAAAAAAAAAAAAAAAAAGGAAGAAGGGAGGGGAGAAAGGGGGAAAGAAAGAGGGGAGAGCAAAGAAGGAGGGGAGGGGAGAAGGAGAGAGAGGGAGAAAGGAGGAGGGGAGAGGAAAAAGGAGCGGAGGGAGAGGAGAAACGGAGGGGGGAAAAGGGGACAAAGGAGAGGGAGAGAGAAAAGGAGAGGGGGGGGAGAGGGAGAGAAACAACAGGTTTGGGAAGACAAAAAAAAACGTTTTGAGGGAAATTTTTTTTTGTTTTTGAGGGGAAAGGGCTAAACTTGGGTAAAGCATAAGTTTAGGGGAGAAGTACAACGGGTTTTGAGGGGAAGGGGAGTACATCAGGTATGAGGGAGAGGAGTACATACAGCGTTGGGGGAGAGGGTACATCAGGTATGGGGGGAGAGGAGTACATACAGTGTATGAGGGGAGAGGAGTACATCAGGTATGAGGGGAGGAGTACATACAGGTATGAGGGGAGAGGGTCATACGTGTATGAGGGGAGAGGAGTACTCAGGTATGAGGGGAGAGGAGTAATACGGTATGAGGGGAGAGGAGTCATACAGGTATGGGGAAAAGGGAGTACATACCGTTTGAGGGGAGAGGAGTACATTCAGTGTATGGGGGGAAAAGGAGTAATAAGGTATGAGGGGAAGGGGTCAACGGTATGGGGGGAAAGGATACATACGGTATGGGGGAGAGGAGTACTACAGTGTATGAGGGGAGAGGAGTACATCAGGAATGAGGGAGGGGTACATACAGGTATGGGGGAGAGGGGTAATACATGTATGGGGGAGGGGAGTAATACGTGTAGAGGGGGGGGGGGGAATATAAGTTATGAGGGGGAGGAGTACATCAGTTATGAGGAAAGGGAGACTACGGTAGAGGGAGAGGAGTCATACAGTGTATGGGGAAAAGAGGAGTACATACGTGTATGAGGGGAAGGAGTACAACAGTGTTGGGAGGAAGGGTACATACGTTTTTGAGGGGGAGGAGTACATAAGTGTATGAGGGGAGAGGAGTAATCAGGTATGAGGGGGGAGGGAAAACTACGTGTATGAGGGAGAAAGTACATACAGTGTATGAGGGGAGGGGGGGTTTAAAAACAGTGTTGGGGGGAGGGTACATACGTTATGAAAAAGAGGAGTACATACAGTTATGGGGGGGAAGGGAGTAATACAGTGTATGAGGGGGGGGAGACATACAGTGTAGAGGGAGAGGAGTACATCAGTGTTGAGGGGGGAGGAGTACAACGTGTATGAGGGAGGGAGTAAACAGGTTGGGGGAGGAGGGTAATACAGTTTATGGGGGGAGAGGAGTACTACAGTGTATGAGGGGAGAGGGTAAACAGTGTATGGAGGAGGGGAACATACAGTTATGGGGGGAGAGGAGTACATACAGTGTTGAGGGGGGGGAGACATCAGTGTATGAAAAAAGAGGAGTACATACAGTTTGAGGAAAGAGGGTAAACGTGATGAGGGGAGAGGAGTACTCAGGGGATAAAGGAGAGGAGTAATACGGGTTTCTGAGGGGAGAGGATTTCAACAGTTTATGAGGGGAGAGGATAAAACCCCGTGTTGAGGGAGGAGGAATTTCATACAGTTATGAGGGAAAAGGATACATACGTGTATGAGGGGAGAGGGTACAACATTTTTTTTTTTTTTTTTGAGGAGAGAGGATACTACAGTTATGAGGAAAGAGGAGACTACAGTTTTGGGGGAGAGAGGAGTACATACATGTAGAGGGAGAGGAGTAATCAGTGTTGGGGGGAGAGGAGAAATCAGGTATGAGGGGAGAGGATACTTACGTGATAAAGGGGAGAGGGTAATACAGTGTTGAGGGGGGAGGAGTACTCAGTGTATGAGGGGGAGGAGAAAACAGTGTATGAGAGGAAGGATTTCTCAGTGTATAAAAGGAAAAGGAGTACATACATGTAGGGGAAAAAGAAAAGGGGGTACATAAAATGAGAGGGGAGGAGTACTTTTCAGTGTATGGGGGGGAGGGAAACTTCAGGGGTTGAGGGAGAGGAGTAATAAATTATGAGGAAAGGGAGTCATACAGTGTATGAGGGGAAGGAGTAAAACAGGTATGAGGGGAGGGGAAATCCCTACAGTGATGAAGAGGGGGAGTAATAAGTGTATAAAGAGAGGAGTACATCAGGTATGAGGGGGAGAGGGTCAAAGTGTATGAGGGGAAAGGAGTACTACTTTGTAGGGGGAAGGATACATACATTGTATGAGGAAAGAGGATCATACAGTATATGGAAAAAAGGAGTAATAAGTGAATGAGGGGAGGGATCATACAGGTATGAGAAGGGGGTACATAAGTGCTGAGGGGAGAGGAGAATTCATTATGGGGGGAAAGAGGGTCTACGGGTTTTGAGGGGAAAAAGGGTACATACAGTGTATGGGGGAGGGAAATTTTCCAGTGTATGAGGGGAGAGGAGAAATAAGTGTTGGGGGAGGGGTACATAAAGGTATGAGGGGAGAGGAGTAATACAGTGTTGGGGGGAGGGGTACATACAGTGTATGAGGGGAGGGGGAGTACTAAGTGTAGGGGGGGAGAGGGTACATACAGTAATGGGGAAAGAGGAGTACATACTTGTATGGGGGGAGGAGTACATACAGTGTTGAGAAAACAGGGGAGTTCATACAGTGTTGAGGGGGAGGAGTACATACAGTGTTGGGGGGGGAGAAGTAATACGGATGGAGGAGAGGGTACATACAGTGTTGAGGGGGGGGAAAGTATACAGTGTATGAGGGGAGGGGGGGGGGGTCATACGTGTATGAGGGGAGAGGAGTACATACAGTGTATGAGGGAGGGGTACATACATTTTGGGGGGGAAAAGGGGTACATCGTGTATGAGGGGGAGGAGTACATACGTGTATAAAAAGAGGGAGACATACAGTTTGGGAAAGAGGAGTACTTACAGTGTATGAGGGGAGAGGGTACATACAGTGTATGGGGGTTTTGAGGGAGGAGTACTACGGTATGAAGAGAGGTGTAAAAGTTATGGGGAAAAGGGAGTAATACAGTGATGGGGGGAGGGTCATACAGTGTTGAGAGGGAGGAGTAATACGTGTTGGGGGGGGGGTTTCTACAGTGTATGGGGGGGGTAATCAGTTAGAGGGAAAGGGGAATACAGGAAATGGGGGGGGGAAATGGGGTATAGGGGGGAGTTTTTTGTGTCGGGGGGAGGGAAATTTTAATTTGGGGGTATGGGGGAGGGGTAATACGGATGAGGGAGGGGTAACATACGTGTTGAGGGGGGGATAATAAGTGTTGGGCGGGGGAGTCTCGTGTTGGAGGGAGGAGTTCATACAGGTAAAAAAAAGGGGCTTACGTGATAAAAGGGGGGTGACATCAATGTATAAAAATACTTTTCATTTGGGGGGAAAAACTTTACATTTAAAAAAAATACTACATTATAAAAAAATTTCATTTAAAGGGTAAACAATATAAATACTACAGTGCATGATATGGGGGGAGTACATACAGTGTATGAAGAGAGGAGTAATCAGTTTTTATGAGGGGAGAGGGGTACAACGTGTATGAGAGGAAAGGAGACTCGTTTTTGGGGGGAAGGAGAACATACATTGTTGGGAAAGAGGAATGCTACAGTATATGAGAAAAAAGGAGTCATCGTGAAGAGGGGAGTGAGTATTAGAGTATGAGAAAGGGGTACATATTTGTATGAGGGGAGGGAATAATCAGTTTATGGGGGGAGGAGTCATACGTGTATGAGGGAGAGGAGTACTACAGTGTGGAGGAGGAAAGAGTACTACCAGTGTATGAGGGGAGAGGGTACATACAGTGTTGAGGGGAGAGGAGTACTACAGTGTATGAGGGGGAGGAGTAATACAGTGTATGAGGAAAGGGGGTACTACATGTATGAGGGGAAAAGAGTACATACAGTGTATGAGGAAAAGAGGGTACATACAGGTATGAGGGGGAGAGGAGTTTTTACAGTGTATGAGGGGAGAGGAGTACATCGTGTATGAGGGAGAGGGGTACTACAGTGTTGGGGGAGAGGAGTACATACAGTTTATGAGGGGAGAGGATAATCAGGTATGGGAGGTGGAGAAATACAGTGTATGGGAGAGTGGAGTACTACAGTGTATGAGGAGAGGGGAAAATACATCGTGTATGAGGAAAGAGGAGTAAATACAGTGTATGGGGGAGGGGAGACATACGTGTATGAGGGAGGGAGTAATGAGTGTACGGGAAAGAGGGAAAAGTACAACGTATATGAGGAAAGAGGAGTACATCAGTGTAGAGGGGAGAGGAGTACATACAGTGTAGAGAGGAGAGGATACATACGTGTCTGAGGGGGGGGAGTACTACAATAAAAGAGAGGGAGGAGTACATACAGTGTTGAGGAAGAGGAGGATATAGTGCATGAAGGGAGAGGGAGTACATCAGTGTAAGGGGGAGGGGAAAAGTAATCAGTGTATGAGAGGGAGGAGTATTTTCAGTGTTGGGGGAGAGGGACTACAGTTTTTAATGCGGGAGAGGGTACATACAGTTATAGAGGAGGGGTTTCATACAGTGTATGAGAGGAAAGGAGTAAATCAGTGTATGAAGGAGAGGAGTAATACAATGTTGGGGGAGTGGAGTACTACGTGTATGAGGGGATAGGAGAACATACAGTGAAAGAGAGGAGGGAGTACATAAAATGTATGAGGGGAGAGGAGACATACAGTGTATGGGGGGAGGAGTGTACAGTGTATGAGGGGGAGGAGTACATACAGTGATGATAGGAGAGGAGTAATACAGTGTAGGAAGAGAGGGGTACATACCGTGTAGAGGGGAGAGGCGTAATGCGGTGTACGAGGGGAGAGGAGTCACACAGTGTAGGGGGAAAGGGAGTACATACAGTGTATGGGGGAGGGGTACTTTATTGTATGGGAAAGAGGAATGCATACTTTGTAGAAAAAAAAGGAGTACATGCAGTGAATGGGGGGAGATGAGCCTTGAGTGTATGGAGGAGGGATACATAAGTGTATGAGGGGAGAGAGGTACTACAGGTTGATGGGAGAGGAGACATGCTTTTTATAAAGGGGAGAGGAGTACACACAGTGTGTGAGGAGAGGGGAGTAAATACAGTGTGGGGGGGGGGGGGGAGAGGAGTACATACAGTGTATGAGGGGAGAGAGGTCATCCCGTGTATGAGGGGGGGAGGAGTACTAGAGTGTATGTGGGAGAGGGTATTTAGGTTTGTCTCACTGTATTTTAGCAGATTAAAAGGGGGGAAAAAGTTTTCCACAAACCTTGTAACTGTGAAAACCATTTCTGTAACGTTCTGTATTTTTTTGTGAGAGTGAAGCCTGAAGATAGAGTTACGTTATTTTTGTAAGAAAAGAAAATTAACCGAAAAATTCTTTCCTCAGGGAACAGGTTGTGTCATGGTGTGGGGAATGTGGTTCCCCTAAAAAACTGAAACGTTGATAAAAAGTATGTTTCGCGAAGTTTTCACACCTCAGTGCTGTCTACAGGGTGGTGTTCATCTTGGGATGAGAACAGGGGGGGTGTTCACTCTTGGGTGAGGACCAGGGTGGGTGTCCTCTTGGGTGAGTGACACGGGTGGTGTTCACTCTTGGGATGAGTGACAAAGGGTGGTTTTTCACTCTTGGGATAGGGGACACAGGGGGTGTTCACTCTTAGGATGGTGACACAGGTGGTGTTCATCTAGGATGAGTGACACAGGGTGGTGTTCACTTTTTAGGGGGTGGGGGACACAGGTTTGGGGTTCACTTTGGAGAGAGACACAGGATGGTGTTACTCTTAGGATGGTGACACAGGGTGGGGGTTTTACTCTTAGGATGAGTGACACAGGGTGGTGTTCACTCTTGGAGATTAAGCAGGGTGGGTGTTCATCTTAAGTGAGTGCACGGCTGGGTTCACTCTTGGATGAACGGGTGGTGTTCACTCTTGGAGAGTGCACAGGGGGTGTTTTCTCTTAGGTGAGTGACAGGGTCGTGTTCACTCTTAGGATGAGGACACAGGGTGGGGTTCACTCGTAGGTGAGTAAACAGGGTGGCGTTACTCGTAGGTTTTTTGACACAGGGGGTGTTTTACTCCCGGTGGTAAAAAGGGTGGTGTTTACTCTTAGGATGAGTGACACGGGGGGTTCATCGTAGGATGAGTAAACAGGGGGGCGTTCACTGTGGATTTGTGCAAGGGTGGTGTTCACTCCTAGGATGAGTAACACAGGGTGGTGTTCACTCTTAGGATGAGTGACACAGGGTGGTGTTCACTCGTAGGATGAGTAACACACGGTGGTGTTCACTCGTAAGATGAGTGACTCAGGGGGGTGTTCGCTCAAGATTTAGTGAACAGGGTGGTTTCACTCCAGAAATGAGTGACCCAAAGGGGGTGTTCACCCCCGAAAGAGGAACAGGGTGGATTACTCACAGAATGAGTGACACAGGGTGATGTTCACCAAGAATTAGTGACACAGGGTGGTATTCACCCAGTTGAGGAACGGGTGATGTTCACCCCCAGAATGAAAAGACCAGGGTGTGTTCACCCACAGATTGAGTGACACAGGGTGATGTTCCCCAAGATTGAGTGCACAGGGGGTGTGTTTACCACAGATTGAGTGACACAGGGTGATGTTCACCCACAGTTTTAGTGACACAGGGGGAGTTCACCCACGAAAGAGAGACACGGGGGATGTTCACCACAGATTTAGTGAACCGGGTGATGTTCCCCACAGATTGAGTGACAAGGGTGATTTCACCCCAGATTGGTGACACAGGGGGTTTTATACAGAATGAGAGAACAGGGTGTGTTCCCCCCAGATTGAGTGGGAAAAGGGTGATGTTCACCCAAAAATTGAGTGAACAGGGGGGTATTACTACAGAATTTAGGACACGGGGATGTTCACCCCCGATTGAGGTGAACGGGGGGATGTTCACCACAGATTGGTGACACAGGGTGGGATTCATCACAGATTGGTGACACAGGGTGATGTTCACCCAGATTTAGTGACAAGGGGGGTATTCACTCACAGATGAGAGAACAGGGGGGTATTCACCACAGATTGAGGAACAGGGTGGGATTCACTTCCCGATGAGTGACACAGGGGGATGTTCACCCCGATTTAGGGACACAGGGTGATGTTACCCACAGTTTTAGTGACACAGGGGATGTTCACCAAAGAAGTGAACAGGGTGGTTTTTACTCACGATTGAGGACACAGGGTGATGTTCACCCCCAGATTTAGGACACGGGTGATGCACCCACAGTTTTAGTGACACAGGGTGAGTTACCCCCGATTGAGTGACCAGGGTGGTTTTTCACTCCGATTGGTGAACGGGTGATTTTACCCCCGGGTTTTGGGGAAAAGGGTGGTATTCACTCACGATTTAGTGACACAGGGTGATGTTACCCACAGATTGAGTGGGCACGGGTGGTATTCACTCCAGATTAGTGACCAGGGTGTGTTCCCCACAGATTGAGGCCAGGGGGGTATTCACTCACAGATTTTAGGCACAGGGTTGTTCACCACAGATTTGGGGCACAGGGGGGTTTCACTCACAGATTTAGTGAAAAAGGGTGTGTTCACCCCCCGGGGCTGAGTGCACAGGGTGGTTTCACTCACAGACTGGTGCACAGGGTGATGTTCACCCCCGACTGAGTGAACAGGGTGGGATTCACTCACAGATTTAGGCACAGGGTGTTTTCACCCCAGATGAGTGAACAGGGTGGTATTCATCAAGAATGAAGACACAGGGTGATGTTCACCCCCGATTTGGGGACACAGGGTGAGTTTCACCCCCAGATTGGTGACACAGGGTGATGTTCCCCACAGATGAGTGAAAAAGGGTGTGTTCACCCCCAGATGAGTGACACGGGTGATGTTTTACCCACAGCTGAGTGACACAGGGTGGTTTTGGGGGGGCTCAAATTCCCATTAACAATAAATATATTTAAACTTCTCCTCTTCCTTCATAAAAAAGCTCAAATACTCCCCCACTTTTTTTCCCCCCCTTCTTTATCACCTTTTCCCTTTCCCTACTTTCCCCCTCTCCCCTACCCCTTCCCTCTTCCAAACCCCTTCGTGTTTCAAACCAAATTGCCTCACGGGGTATCTTCTTCTTTGCCCCCCAAAAACTTTTTCCCTTTTTTTTGTTTTTTTCCCCTTTTCCCTCCCATGCCCCCCTTTCCACCCCCCTCTCCCCCCCCCCCTCTCCCTGCCCCCTTTCCCCTCCCCCGGACACGCAAAACCCGCCAGGAAATGACACCGATCACCCAAAATTCGATCTCTATTTTTTGAGAAATATCTTATTGCCTTTTCTGCCCGCACTCCCCTCAGCCAGCCCCCCTCAGCCAGCCCTCCCCTCAGCCCGCTCTCCTCCTCAGCCAGCCCTCCCCTCAGCCAGCTCTCCTTTAGCCAGCCCTCCCCCTCAGCCGCTCTCCTCCTCAGCCAGCCCTCCCCTCAGCCAGCCCTTCCTCAGCCAGCCTCCCCTCAGCCAGCTCTCCTCAGCCAGCCCTCCCCTCAGCCAGCTCTCCTCAGCCAGCCCTCCCCTCAGCCAGCTCTCCTCCTCAGCCAGCCCTCCCCTCAGCCAGCTCTCCTCCTCAGCCAGCCCTCCCCTCAGCCAGCCCTCCTCAGCCAGCCCTCCCCTCAGCCAGCTCTCCTCCTCAGCCAGCCCTCCCCTCAGCCAGCCCTCCTCAGCCAGCCCTCCCTCAGCCCGCGTCTCCTCAGCCAGCCCCCCCCTCAGCCCGCCACTCCCCTCAGCCAGCCCTCCTCAGCCAGCCCTACCCTTTAGCCAGCTCTCCTCCTCAGCCAGCCCTCCCCCCCCAGCCAGCCCCTCCTCAGCCAGCCCTCCCTCAGCCAGCTCTCCTCCTCAGCCAGCCCTCCCCTCAGCCAGCCCTCCTCAGCCCAGCCTCCCCTCAGCCAGCTCTCCCCCTCAGCCAGCCCTCCCCTCAGCCGCTCTCCTCCTCAGCCAGCCCTCCCCCCAGCCAGCCCTCCTCAGGCCAGCCCTCCCCTCAGCCAGCTCTCCTCCTCAGCCAGCCCCCCTCAGCTAGCCCTCCCCTTTAAACCAGCTCTTTCCCCCTCAGCCAGCCCTCCCCCCAGCCAGCCCCCTCCCTCAGCCAGCCCTCCCCTCAGCCAGCTCTCCTCCTCAGCCAGCCCTCCCTCAGCCAGCCTCCCCTCAGCCAGCTCTCCTCCTCAGCCAGCCCTCCCCTCAGGGCCAGTCCTTCCCTCAGCCAGCCCTCCCCTCAGACAGCCCCTCCCCTCAGCCAGCCCTCCCTTCAGTCAGCCCTCCCCTCATCCATCCCTCCCTCAGCCAACTCTCCCCTCAGCCAGCCCTCCCTCAGCCAGCCCCCCTCATCCACCCCTCCCCTCCCCCAGCACTCCCCTCAGCCAGCCCTCCCCTCAGCCAGTCCTCCCTTCAGCCAGCCCTCCCCTTTAGTCAGCCTTCCCATAGGCCAGCCCTCCCCTAAGCCAGCCCTCCCCTCAGCCACCCTTTCCCCTTTAGTCAGTCCTCCCTCAGCCAGTTCTCCCCACAGTCAGTCCTTCCCCTTTAGCCAGCCCCCCTCACCCCGCATTCCCTCACCCAGCCCTTCCCTCAGCCAGCCCCTCCCCTCAGCAGCCCTCACCTCAGTAAGTCCTTCCCTCAGCCAAACCCCCCCTCAGCCTACCTCTCCCCTCAGCCAGCCCCTCCCCTCAGCCCAGCCCTACCTCTTCCACCCTCCCTAACCAGCACTCCCCCCCTCAGCCAGCCCTCCCTCAGCCAGTCCTCCCTTCAGCCTGCCCTCCCTTCAACGATCCTCCCCATAAACCAGCCCTCCCCTAAGCCAGCCCTCCCCTCAGCCACCCCTCCCTTCAGTCAGTCCTCCCCTCAGCCTGTTATCCCCACAGTCAGTCCTCCCTTCAGCCAGCCCTCCCTGCGGCCAGCCCTTCCCTCAGCTAGTCCTCCACTCAGCCAGCCGTCCCCTCAGGCAGCCCTCCCTTCAGTCAGCCCTCCCCTCAGCCGGCCCTTCCCTCAGCCAGCCCTTCCCTCAGCCGGCCCTCCCCTGAGCCAGCCCTTCCTTCAGCCAGCCCTCCCCTCAGCCAGCAATCACATCAGTAAGTTCTCCCCTCAGCCATCCCTCCCCTCAGCCAACTCTCCCTCAGCCAAACCCCCCTCAGCCAGCTCTCCCCCTCATTCCACCCCTTTCCCCTCACCAGCACTCCCCTAAGCAAGCCCTCCCCTCCGCCAGTTCCTCCCTTCAGCCAGCCCTTCCCCTCAACCAGGGCCCCCCCATAAGCCAGCCCTCCCCTAAGCCAGCCCCCCCCTCTCAGTCAAGTCCTCCCCTCAGGGCCAGTTCTCCCCACAGTCAGTCCTCCCTTCAGCCGCCCTCCCCAGCCAGCCCTCCCTGCAGCCAGCCCTCCCCTCAGCCAGTCCTCCCTCAGCCAGCCTTCCCCTCAGCCAAACTCTCCCCCTCAGCCAGCACTCCTCCCAGCCAGCCCTTTCCCCCCAGCCAGTCCTTCCCTCAGCCAGCCCTCCCCTCAGCCAGCCTCCCCTCAGCCAGCCCTCCCCTCAGCCGTCCTTTCTTCTGTCAGCCCTCAACTCAGCCAGCCCTTCCCTCAGCCAGCCCTCCTCTCAGCCAGCCCTTCCCTCAGCCAGCCCTCCCCTCAGCCAGCCCTTCCTTCAGCCAGCCCTCCCCTCAGCCAGCCCTTCCCTCAGCCAGCCCTCCCCTCAGCCAGCCCTCCCTTCAGCCAGCCCTCCCCTCAGCCAGCCCTTCCCTCAGCCAGCCCTCAAATCAGTAAGTCCTGCCCTCAGCCATCCCTCTCCCTCAGCAGCTCTCCCCTCAGCCAGCCCTCCCTCAGCCAGCCCTCCCCTCATCCACCCTCCCCTCACCAGCACTCCCTAAGCCAGCCCTCCCCTCAGCCAGTCCTCCCTTCAGCCAGTCCTCCCTCAACCAGCCCTCCCATAAGCCAGCCCGTCCCTAAGCCAGCCCTTCTCTCTGCCATCCCTCCCTTCAATCAGTCCCCCCCTCAGCCAGTCCTCCCCTCAGCCAGCCCTCCCTTCAGCCAGCCCTCCCCTCAGCCAGCCCTCCTTCAGTCAGCCCTCCCCTCAGCCAGCCCTTCCCTCAGCCAGCCCTCCCCTCAGCCAGCCCTCCCTTCAGCCAGCCCTTCCCTCAGCCAGCCCTCCCCTCAGCCAGCCCTCCCTTCAGCCAGCCCTCCCTCAGCCAGCCCTTCCCTCAGCCAGCCCTCCCTCAACCAACCCCTCCTTCAGCCAGCCCTCCCCTCAGCCAGCCCTTCCCTCAGCCAGCCCTCACCTCAGTAAGTCCTTCCCTCAGCCATCCCTCCCTCAGCCAGCTCTCCCCTCGGCCAGCCCTCCCCTCAGCCAGCCCTCCCTCATCCACCCCTCCCCTCACCAGCACTCCCCTCAGCCAGCCCTCCTCTAAGCCAGTCCTCCCTTCAGCCAGCCCTCTCCTCAACCAGCCCTCCCATATGCCATCCCTCCCCTAAGCCAGCCTCCCCTCAGCCACCCCTCCCTTCAGTCAGTCCTCCCCTCAGCCAGTTCTCCCCACAGTCAGTCCTCCCTTCAGCCAGCCCTCCCCCAGCCAGCCCTCCCTGCAGCCAGCCCTCCCCTCAGCCAATCCTCCCCTCAGCCACCCCTCCCCTCAGCCAGCACTCCCCTCAGCCAGTCCTCCCCTTAGCCAGTCCTCCCCTCAGTCAGTTCTCCCTCCAGTCAGTCCTCCTCTCAGTCAGTTCTCCTCTCAGCCAGTCCTCCCCTTAGCCAGTCCTCCCCTCAGCCAGTTCTCCCCACAGTCAGTCTTCCCCTCTTCCAGTTGTCCCATCAGTCAACCCTCCTCTCAGCTAGTCCTCCCTTCAGCCGGTCCTTCTCTCAATTAGCCCTTCCCTCAACCAGCCCTCCCCTCAACCAGCCCTCTCCTGGGCCAGAGATTGACGCCCCACCTTCCCTTCATTTTCTCCCCACCCTTTCCTCTCACCTTCATACAATACACGCTTTCCTCGTACGCTTGTCCCTCACATTTTTCTCTTCACACTCTTCCCTCACGCTCTCCACCTTTCCTCTCCTCCATGGACGCTCCACTCCGAGCTGGAGGAAAAGCAAGGGGGTGCAGTTGGCAGTTCAGCGTCGTAAGTCGAGAACCAACTGAAGTTTGTGATTTCGGGCAAGATGGAAGTTGTTACTGCTGACGGATTCAGCCTACTCCCAATCTCAGTTAAACACACACAACACACACACCACACACACACACACACACCCCAACACAACACACACACACACACACACACACACACACACACGCACACACACACACACACATACACACACACACACACACACACACAAACACACAAACACACACACACACACACACACACACACACACACCACACACACACACCACACACACACAAACACACACACACACACACACACACACACACATTTGCAATCTTCCAGTTTGGTTATCAGATCCTGAGGAAAGACAGGGGGAGCAGAGGGGAAAGTAGGAGGAGTTGCACTTCTCATCAAAAAAACAATGGAATTTTGAGGAGATGGGAGAACTAGTCAAAGGAGTAGCGGATGACTACATAATAGGAAGATGTACAACCTGCCACCGAACAGCAGGAGGCAAAGACAGGAATATAATGGGAGCAACAGTGACGGTGGACACACTAGGCGAAACTGCCAGAAGGGCCCACATGAGCAGGGCAAAACTGCTCATCTTGGGGGATTTCAACCATAAGGAGACTGACTGGGAGAATCTGGAGCCTCATGGGGGACTAGAGACGTGGAGAGCCAAGATGCTGGAGGCGGTATGGTAAACTTCACGTACCAACATGTTAGGGACACAACCAGAGAGAGAGAGAGAGAGAGAGAGAGAGAGAGAGAGAGAGAGAGAGAGAGAGAGAGAGAGAGAGAGAGAGAGAGAGAGAGAGAGAGGAGATGATGAACCAGCAAGGCTGGACCTCGTATTCACCTTGAGCAGTTTAAACATAGGGGCTCTCATACACGAAAGGCCCCTAGGCAGCACTGATCATGTGGTCGTGAGTTTCGTATACATAGCATAATTAATAATAGAGAGTGAAGCAGCATGTGAAGGATAGGAGAAGTCAAACTTCCAAATAGGGGACTACACAAGTATGAGATAATTCCTACATGAGGTGCAGTGGGTAAGAGAGTTAGAGGGAAAGGCAGCAAATGAAATAATGGAACACATGACCACAAAGTGCAGGGAGGTAGTGGAGAAGTTCGTACCAAGGGGCAACATAAACAATGGGAAGACAAGAGCGAGCCTATATTTTACTATGAGGTGTGGAGAGGTCAATGCCAAGTTTGCTAGAGTATGGAAGAAGTATAGGAGGCAAAGGACCCAGGATCAGGGAATACCTGACAGGGTGGAAACAACATGTTTTGGTACGAGACGATGTGTCAGAGTGGGTGCATGTGTCGAGTGGGGTTCCACAAGGGTCAGTCATAGGGTCGGTGCTCTTTCTTGTATATGTGAATAACATGACGTAAGGGATAGAGTCAGAAGTGTTACTGTTCGCGGACGATGTGAAACTAATGAGGAGAATACAAGCGGACGAGGATTAGGTAAGCCTACAGGGGGATCTGGACAGGCTGCAAGCCTGGTCCGACAAACGGCTCCTGGAGTTTAACCCCAGCAAGTGCAAAGTCATGAAGCTTGGGAAAGGACAAAGGCGAGGGCAGACGGTGAGCAGCTTAAGAGGTCAGAGGCTGCGAAACTCACTCAAGGTAAAGGATCTTGGGGTGAGCATCATACCGAGCACATCACCTGAGGTGCACATTATCCAAATAACTGCTGCAGCATAAGGGCACCTGACAAACCTGAGAACAGCGTTTCGACATCTATATAAGGAGTTATTCATGACACTGTACACCGTGTATGTCAGACCCATATTGGAGTATGCAGCACCAGTTTGGAACCCTCATCTAGCCAAGCAGATAAGGAAACTAGAGGTTTGCAACAAGACTAGTCCCGGAGAGGTTAAGGGAAATCGACCTGACGACTCTGGAAGATAGGATAAGGGGAACATGATAACAACATATAAAATACTGAGAGGAATTGACAAGGAGGATAGGGAGAGAAAGTTTCAGAGATGTGACACAGCAACAAAGGGTCTCAACTGGAAGTTAAAAGCTCAGGTGAGTCACAGGGATGTTAGGAAGTACTTCTTCAGTCATAGAGTTGTCAGGAAGTCGAACAGTCTGGAGAGTGATATAGTGGGGGCAGGATCCATATATAACTTTAAGAAGAAGCATGATAAAGCTCATGGAGCAGAGAGAGAGTGGACCTAGCAGCAACCAGTGAAGAGGCGGGGCCAGGCACTGTGAATCGACCCCTGTAATCACACACACACACACACACACACACACACACACACACACACACATACACACACACACACACACACACACACACACACACACACACACACACACACACACACACACACACACACACACACACACACACACACACACACACACACACGCAATGAGAAAGAGAACTAGTGGGAAAAACAGTAAATGAAATGATGGAGGAGACAGAGAAGATTTTAGTACCCAAGGGCAACAGAAACAATTGGATGACCAGAACGACCACTTGGTTCACCCAAAAGTAGTGTAGAGGCAAAAGCTAAGTGCACTAGAGAACGGAAAAAGTATAGAAGACAAAATCCAGGGAAATAATGAGATTAGCCGAGAAGCCAAAAATGAATATGCAGGGATAAGGAAAGAACTCCCAGTGGGAATACGAGAATAACATAACATCGAAAGCCAAAGTTAACCCAAAGCTGTTGTACAGTCACATCAGGAGAACAGTTAAGGACCAGGCAATCAGGCTAAGCAAGGAAGGAGGGGAGATCACAAGAAGCGACCAAGAAGTATATGAAGAGCTCAACACGAGGTTTAAAAGTATTTTCAGTGGATACAGAAAGGACTCCAGCAAACCGTGATGGAAGGGTACACCAACAATTGCTGGGCACACTACACACAACTGAGGAGGAGGTGAAGGAGCTGTTAAGTGAGCTAGATGACTCAAAGGCGATGGGACCGGACAACATCTATCGAAACAGTTCATCTACCTTAGGTGTGAAAACAGCTAATGTAGTCCCAGGCTTTAAGAAACGTAATAGGCAGGTAGCATTAAACTACTGACCGTGTCACTGACCTGTATAGTATGCAAAGTCATGGAGAAGCTTATCAGGAAATGACTGGTGGGGCACCTAGAAAGGAATAAGCTTATCACACGATAACTAGCACGGTTTCAAGGAGGGGAAATTCTGTGTCACAGATCCACTGGTGACAAAAATAAGGCAGGAGAGAAAGAGAGAGAGAGGGGTGGGGGGTAGACTGCATATTCTTGGATTGTAAGAAGGCTTTAGACTGTAATTCAACTCCAACAAATGCTAGGTTATGAAAATTGTGGAAGGCCTAGATCAGAAAAGGAGTACAGGCCTGGAAAGAAGGACGTCCGGGTGAGCACAGTACCGAGCATATTGCTTGAGGAGGATGTCAACTGAATAACCTCTACAGCATACGCACACCAGACAAATCTAACCGTAGCTTTCAGGAATGTTAAGAGTCATTCACGACACTACACGACATATGTCAGGCCCATTCCATCGTGGAGTATGTCAGGCCCATCCCATCGTGGAGTATGTCAGGCCCATCCCATCGTGGAGTATGTCAGGCCCATCCCATCGTGGAGTATGTCAGGCCCATCCCGTCGTGGAGTATGCCAGGCCCATCCCATCGTGGAGTATGTCAGGCCCATCCCATCGTGGAGTATGTCAGGCCCATCTAATCGTGGAGTATGTCAGGCCCATCCCATCGTGAAGTATGTCAGGCCCATCCCATCGTGGAGTATGTCAGGCCCATTCCATCGTGGAGTATGTCAGGCCCATCCCATCGTGGAGTATGTCAGGCCCATCCCATCGTGGAGTATGTCAGGCCCATCCCATCGTGGAGTATGTCAGGCCATCCCATCGTGGAGTATGTCAGGCCATCCATCGTGGAGTATGTCAGGCCCATCCCATCGTGGAGTATGTCAGGCCCATCTAATCGTGGAGTATGTCAGGCCCATCCCATCGTGGAGTATGTCAGGCCCATCTAATCGTGGAGTATGTCAGGCCCATCCCATCGTGGAGTATGTCAGGCCCATCTAATCGTGGAGTATGGGGCATCAGTATGGCACCCACACTTGATAAAGAATGTCAGACAACCAGAACAAGTGCTAAGGTTTTCTGTGATATTAGTTCATGAGCTATTTTATAGAGGAGACAGGCTGACCAAGAGGCTGGAAACTAGTACACGAAGGGACATTCAAAAGATGAAAGCACAGATGAGTCACAGGTAAGTCATGAAATATTTCTGCCTCAAAGTGGTCAGGAGGTCAACTGACTTGCACAAAGAGGTGAATGATGCAATATCTTTGTACAGCTTTAAGAAGTACGTAAGAGTCCACTGTGTTGGAAGAGAGACAAGCTAGTAACAACCATTGTAAGAGATAGTGTCAGGGTGAGTACACACACACACACACACACGCACACACACACACACTCACACACACACACACAAACACACACACACACACACACACACACACACACACACACACACACACACACACACACCACACACACACACACACACACACACACACACAGAAGAACAAGACAACTCCGGAAATTTGCTTGAAGATTAATGCTGACACCAGCCTCTCTATGGTGGAAGGCGCCCCACCCCTGCCCTCTTCTGCTTCTCCCAGCCTCCGCTACCTCACTTCCCCTGGCTTTTATACACACTAAATCTTTTACACACTCACTCTGTTTAACAGCTATTACTGTCGCCTGTTATATTTACGCTCTTCTCTTCATTTACACTTTAGGCTTCACATACACCGTGTGCTGGTTCATTTACAACATCAGTTTCTTTTGCGGTAGGTTTTACTTATACCCACTAGGAAACACTAAACTAGTAAGGGTTACCCATTATTATTATAATCAAAAAGAAGCGCTAAGCCACAAGGGCTATACAGCGCTGCAAGAGTTACCCAGATCCTGGAAAATGGAAGGATAATCAGGTGTGATCGCAGAAAGTGGAGGGTAGCTCATGAGATGAGTTTCTGGTTTCTGTGATCAGGAGACCTTCAATGGCATCAAGACAGGCACCCTCCTTCAAGAAAGCTTACCTGAAGGGGGTTACGGTGGTCAACGCTGACCAGTCCGTAACCAGGCCTCGCTTCACTTAAAAGCTGATCTGCTAACGTTAGGCAACCCCCTGGTTCTGTGTGCTTGCCTTGTTGTCATTGCTGGGGAGTCGCTTCATACTTCCTGTAAGTTTGTCACTGTGTACTTAGTTGTGTGTGCTAATATATGTTGATTATCACACGCTTAATCGAAAAAGATGGTTATTTACGATTTTTCGGACTGTTTGCTGCTTATCATAAAAATTCAAATACTTTGATTAAAAATTCATTAGTTCTGTGAGTCGAATCGCAGCTTCTGGCCCATAATTTTATTGCATGTGGTTGAAACGTAGCTTCTGGGTTTGTTGCTTCTGGCTTCTGACCTGCTTGTCACTTTATCACCTAAATGTTTCTGCAGTGGGTTGAGGCTTAACTCCTGGAAAGTTACATTCATCGTGTTATAACATAGTTTGTTACAACAGATGATGGTCAGGGCCGGACTGAGACCTTCGTCCGGTCCCATGAGTGGATTAGTTGTGAACCCAACCACATTCACCGTGACTCGACATCTTTTACAATATGCGTTTCCCACCATTTATAAATTCTTCCCATCATATATAAAACCTCCATTACAGCACCTAAACACTTTTACAAAATTAAATTAAACATCAGAAAATAAGACGAAGCTATAACTAAACAAAAGTTTCGTGAAAAACATGTCTTTGTCAGTGAGAAATGGGAGTCGCCGCTTCAACGATGTTTTGAAAATTTTGTGACAAGGAGAATGCTCGCGTCTAGAACACTTTCTTTCCACTTTCAGATGTCAGAATCCATTTATTTATATTCTGTTTTGATGCTTTTTAATACATATGTATTCAAACGGGAGGTGATTGAAATTAGCCTTCAGCTTACCACTACCACGAGTGTCCTCAGATCACGAGCAACACCTAGCTCTGCTGGGTGCGTGATCTTTCAAGGATGGATGGTCAAGTGGTTAAGGAAATGGGAACGTTATTCTGTCTCTTCAGCTGGGAGAATGTGTCGCAGGATCTAATCCCGGCTGGCTGCTGTTTGGTAAATATTTCATTACCATTTCATTACCATGTCGTGCGTCATGTGGTTTTCGCTCACCATGAGGCCGCCAAAACGACATGGGTTCGAGTCCTCAGCTAGCCGCAGTGTGTTATTGATATATATATATATATATATATATATATATATATATTATTATATATATATTTTATATAATATATATATATAACAACCTGCGGCTAGCCGAGGACTCGAACCCATGTCGTTTTGGCGGCCTCATGGTGAGCGAAAACCACATGACGCTCTAACCCAAATGATCACATGTCCTCGTATCAAGGTAAAACGCCTAGCTCTACTGTTTTACATGTATTAACACATCGGCCGATTCCCACCAAGGCAGGGTGGCCCGAAAAAGAAAAACTTTCACCATCATTCACTCCATCACTGTCTTGCCAGAAGGGTGTTTTACACTACAGTCATAAAACTGCAACATTAACACCCCTCCTTCAGAGTGCAGACACTGTACTTCCCATCTCCAGGACTCAATCCCTTCTGCCGGTTTCCCTGAGCCTCTTCATAAATGTTACTTTGCTCACACTTCAACAGCACGTCAAGTATTAAAAACCATTTGTCTCCATTCACTCCTATCAATACGCTCACTCATGCTTGCACGAAGTCCAAGCCCCTCGCACACAAAACCTCCTTTACCCCCTCCCTCCAACCTTTCCTAGGCTGATCCCTACTCCGCCTTCCCTCCACTACAGATTTATGCATTCTCGAAGTCATTCTGTTTCGTTTCATTCTCTCTACATGTCCAAACCACCTCAACAACCCCCCCTCCTTAGCCCTCTGGGTAATAGTTTTGGTAATCCCGCATCTCCTCCTAACTTCCAAACTACGAATTCTCTGCATTATATTCACACCACACATTGCTCTCAGACATGACATCTCCACTGCCTCCAGCCTTCTCCTCGCTGCAACATTCATCACCCATGCTTCACACCCATACAAGAGTGTTGGTAAAACTATACTCTCATACATTCCCCTCTTTGCTTCCATGGACAAACTTCTTTGTCTCCACAGACTCCTAAGTGCACCACCCACCCTTTATCCATCATCAATTATGTGACTCACCTCATCCTCCATAGACCCATCTGCTGACACGTCCACTCCTAAATATCTGAATACATTCACCTCCTCCATATTCTCTCCCTCCAATCTGATATCTAATCTTTCGCCACCTAATTTTTTTGTTATCCTCATAACCTTACTCTTTCCTATATTCACTTATAATTTTCTTCTTTTACATACCCTACCAAATTCATCCACCAAACTCTGCAGCTACTCTTCAGAATCTCCCATAAGCACAGTGTCATCAGCAAAGAGCAACTGTGACAACTCCCACTTTGTGTTTGATTCTTTATCTTTTAACTCCACATCCCCTTGCCAAGGCCCTCGCACTCACTTCTCTTACAACCCCATCTATAAATGTATTGAACAACCACGGTGACATCACACATCCTTGTCTAAGGCCTAATTTTACATACTCTAACATGAGCTTCACTATCCTCGTAAAAACTCTTCACTGCTTTCAGTAACCTACCTCCTATTTCATACACCTGCAACATCTGCCACATTGCCCCCCTATCCACCCTGTCATACGCCTTTTCCAAATCCATAAATGCCACAAAACCTCTGTAGCCTTATCTAAATACTGTTCACCAATATGCTTCACTGTAAATACTTGGTCTACACACCCCTTACCTTTCCTAAAGCCTCCTTGTTCATCTGCCTCCCTACTTTCCGTCCTACTCTTAATTCTTTCAATAATAACTCTTATATGCAATAAGTCTGTCGAGTATACCATGTATACTCAACAGACTTATTCCCCTATAATTTTCTCACTCTCTTTTGTCACCTTAGCGTTTATAAAAAGGAACTATACGCGCTCTCTGCCAATCCCTAGGTACCTTACCCTCTTCTATACATTTATTAAATAAAAGGACCAACCACTCCAAAACTATATCCCCACCTGCCTTTAGCATGACTCAAGAAATCGTAATGACACGATTGCAAACAAACCATACCCCCGGCCGGGATTGAACCCGCGGTCATAGTCTCAAAACTCCAGCCCGTCGCGTTAGCTAACGCGATGGTCTGGAGTTTTGAGACTCTATGACCGCGGGTTCAATCCCGGCCGGGGGTATGGTTTGCTTTTAGCATTTCTAACATTATCCCATCAATTCCAGCTGCTTTACCCCCTTTCATTCTCTCCACTGTCTCACGAACTTCCCCCACACTCACAACTGGCTCTTCCACACTCCTACGAGACGTTATTCCTCCTTGCGCTATACACGAAATCACAGCTTCCCTATCTTCATCAACTCTCCATTTAATAACTCTCCTCTCCCATTTTTAACTGTCAAATCCATTTGTTCTCGAGGCTTTCTCAACTTTTTAATCACACTCCAAAACTTTTTCTTATTTTTAACAAAATTTGTTGATAACATCTCACCCACTTTCTCATTTGCTCTCTTTTTACATTGCTTCACCACTCTCTTAACCTCTCTCTTTTTCTCCATATACTCTTCCCTCCTTGCATCATTTCTACTTTGTAAAAACCTATTATATACTAACTTTTTCTCCCTTACTTATATATATATATATATATATATATTTATTATATATATATATATATATATATTATATATATATATATATATATTACAACATATATATATATATATATATATATATTATATATATATATATATTATATATATATTATATATATATATATTATATATATATAATATATTTATATTATATTATATAGTGCGGATGACAAGAAACAGATGATTGCTGATGTTATGAATGAAAAGAAGTTGGATGTCCTGGCCTAAGCGAAACAAAGTGAAGAGGGTAGAGGAGTTTCAGTGGGGGGAAATAAATGGGATTAAATCTGGAGTATCTGAGAGAGTTAGAGCAAAGGAGGGTAGCAGTAATGTTAAATGATCAGTTATGGAAGGAGAAAAGAGAATATGAATGTGTAATTCAAGAATTATGTGGATTTAAAGTAAAGGTTGGATGCGAGAAAGTGGGTCATAATAGCGTGTATGCACCTGGAGAATGAGAGGAATGCAGAGGAGAGAGAGAGATTTTTGGGAGATGTTAAGTGAATGTATAGGAGCCTTTGAACCAAGTGTAGAGAGTATTTGTGGTAGGGGACTTGAATGCTAAAGTAGGAGAAACTTTTAGAGAGGGCTGTGGTAGGTAAGTTTGGGGATGCCAGGTTGTAAATGATAATGGGAGACCTTTGATTGAACTTTGTATGAAAGGGGTTTAGTTATAGGTAATACATATTTTAAGAAAAAGAGGATAAATAAGTATACAAGATATGATGTAGGGCGAAATGACAGTAGTTTGTTGGATTATGTATTGGTAGAATAAAACATGTTGAGTAGACTTCAGGAATGTACATGTTTATAGAGGGGCCACAAAATATATCAGATAAACTTTCTAGTTGTAGCTACACTGAGAGTAAAAGGTAGATGGGATACAAGGAAAAATAGAAGCATCAGGGAAGAGAGAGGTGAAGGTTTTATAAACTAAAAGAGGAGGCAGTTAGGGTAAGATATAAACAGCTATTGGAGGATAAAATGGGCTAATGAGAGCATAGGCAATGGGGTCGAAGAGGAGGGGGTAGGTTTAAAAATGTAGTGTTAGAGTGTTCAGCAAAAGTTTGTGGTTACAGGAAAGTGGGTGCAGGAGGGAAGAGGAGCGATTGGTGGAATGATGATGTAAAGAGAGTGAAAGGGGCAGAAAAAGTTAGCATATGAGAAGTTTTTACAAAGTAGAAGTGATGCAAGGAGGGAAGAGTATATGGAGAAAAAGAGAGAAGTTAAGAGAGTGGGGGAAAAGCAATGTAAAAAGAGAGCAAATGAGAGAGTGGGTGAGATGTTATCAACAAATTTTGTTGAAAATAAGAAAAAGTTTTGGAGTGAGATTAACAAGTTAAGAAAGCCTAGAGAACAAATGGATTTGTCAGTTAAAAATAAGAGAGGAGAGTTTTTTAAATGGAGAGTTAGAGGTATTGGGAAGATGGAGGGAATATTTTGAGGGGAATTGTTAAATGTTTATGAAGATAGGGAAAGCTGTGATTTCGTGTATAGGCAAAGGGGGGGAATAACATCTTGTAGGAGTGAGGAAGAGCCAGTTGTGAGTGTGGGAGAAAATTCGTGAGGCAGTAGGTAAAATGAAAGGGGGTAAGGCAGCCGGGGATTGATGGGATAAAGATAGAAATGTTAAAAGCAGGTGGGGATATAGTTTTGGAGTGGTTGGTGCAATTATTTAATAAATGTATGGAAGGGGTAAGGTACCTAGGGATTGGCAGAGAGCATGCATAGTTCCTTTGTATAAAGGCAAAGGGACAAAAGAGAGTGCAAAATTATAGGGGGATACGTCTGTTGAGTGTACCTGGTAAAGTTGTATGGTAGAGTTTTTAATTGAAAGAATTTTAAAAGTAAGACGGAGAATAGGATAGCAGATGAACAAGGAGGCTTTAGGAAAGGTAGGGGGTGTGTGGACCAGGTGTTTACAGTGAAACCCTATAAAATGGAACAGTATTTAGATAAGGCTAAAGAGGTCTTTGTGGCATTTATGGATTTGGAAAAGGCGTATGACAGGGTGGATAGGGGGGCAATGTGGCAGATGTTGCAAGTGTATGGTGTAGGAGGTAGGTTACTGAAAGCAGTGAGAGTTTTTACGAGATAGTGAGGCCCAATTTAATATATATATATATATAAAAATAAAGGTGTGTGGTGGGGGTGTGTGTGTGTGTGTGTGTGGTGTGTTTTTTTTTTTTTTTTTTTAAAATATATTTTAAAAAAATATATATTTTATATTTTTATATAATATTTTATATATTTTTAAATATATATATATATATATATATAAAATATATATATATATATATATATATATTTTATAATATATGCAATAAATCACAGTAAACAGGTGATTTCAGGGAAAATGCAAAAAAAACCAAATCTGAAAGAATAGAGAAATTCCAAACGCCTTTTGTGACTACTCCCCATTATCAAGGAAATATGAAAGTTAAAACATCCAAGGGAAATATATAAGGGGTCGGCCAGCACCTCCTTCAGATCCAAACGGTTTTTAACACCTGGGCGGCGCCCACCCAACTTGGATAGGTCCTTTGCACAACTCACCCCCCAAACTTTTTCTACCCCCAAAAAAAAAATTTAAAAATTATTTTTTCCATGTAAATTTTTAAATTCTTCCCCAATTTTTATTTTAAATTTTAAAAAGGATCTAATTTATAAAACCAAAGGGAAAAATTTTATATTATTGTCAAAAAAAACTTTTTTTTTTGAAAAAAGATTAAAAAATAAACCCGTCCGGGCCCGGGGCTTTCTTGATACTACTTTCTAACTTTTTGAAAATCAATTTGGGTGGTTTTAAAAACTCTTACATGAATTTAAAAGGGCATTGGGAAACTTGTCCTTTCTAATGCTTATTTATGTTGTTTTAAAACTTAGTTTGAGATTTTTACCAGTTTTACCGTAAAAACTTTTCGCAAATTTTAAAAAGGAATCTTATGAAAAAATCCATCAGGGATTTTGGGGGGGAAAATTTTCATCAAAATTTTTTTTTTCTGTATCAAGAAATTTTTAATACAACTTAAAAATTTAAAAACTTGGGGAAAAACCAACCCAAAATTTTTTGGGAAGGGGGAAAAAAACTTTTTTAGGAATAAGGGGTTTTCCTTTTTATTTAGGAAAAGTTTTCCGCCAAAAAAAACATTTTGGCTTCCATTTTTAAAGGTTTTTTCCCCAATTAAAAAAAGAGGAAGGCGTAAGGAAAAAAAAAAGGAGGAAAATTTGGTTAACAAGTCCCCAGGAAATTTTTGGGGTCGATGGTTTCAATTATAAATTTTTTTGGTTTTTAAAAATTTAACATTTTTAAATTTTAAGTTTTGGTTTTTAAAAACTGGTAATTTTTTTTTGGGGGAAAGGGTTTGGGGGGGGTCCCCAAAAGGGACCATCCATGTACTATGATAAATGAGGGAGGAAGCCGTTTTAATGGTTATATGTAGTTTTTCAGTTGAATTTAAGTTGAAATTAAACTTTTCCCAAATTTTCGAAGGGAAGCTTTGAAAACCGACATTGGGGATTGAGACACTTAGCAGCTTTAGGATTTATCAGAAGTTTGCCACACAGTGGCTTCATCGCAATACAAAAGGAAGGCGTAGGAGGGAGGGTATGAGGTAATCAGTCCTCAGCTGGAGTCGATGTGTTAGTCCATCATCTGTAGAATGTACAGCATGGGCCGAGACGTGGCTTTATACTGTATGAGTGAGTGAAGCAGGCGGAGACGGGGTCATAGTGGTACCATCCACTAGTCGAAGTACTGAGGGACTGATTACCTCATACTCCTCTCTCCTGCGCCTTCCTCTTGTATAACAGAGACCACTTGTGGCGAAACGTCTCCTGAATAAGATTCCTATGCTGCATAAGTGTTAAATAATATTAAAAGTCTTAAGAAGAGAAGGCATATCAACCAAGTTTTCATGGTAAGGGAGAACCAACATATTTTTAGTTGAATAAGGCTGGTTGTCCCTTTTTGGATTGTAAAAAGTATTTCTAGCAACTTTAAAAGATTTATCAATTACATTTCTTGGGTATTTTAAATCATTACCTATTTCATAAATTTTGGATATTTCCTCATCATTAGAACTGGACAAGATTCCAATGCTCTATTTATTCATGTAAGAGATTTTAACCATCCAATTGATTTTCAAAAAGTTGAGAAAGTAGTATCAAGCAAGTCCATGGTCGACAGGAATATAATTGAATCTTGTTTCATAAAAAGCAGTTTTGACAATAATATGAATATTTCCTTTGGTTTATATAAATTAGATCCATTTATAATTAATAGAATTTGGGAAGAATTTAATAATACACTGGACAAATAATTTTTTAATTTTCTTGGGTAGAATAGTTTGTGGGGTGAGTTGTGCAAAGGACCTATCCAAGTTGGGTCGGCGCGCGTCAGGTGTTTAACCGTTGTGGGATCTGATAGTGAGGTGCTGGCCAGACCCCTTATATAGCTTCCTTGGATGCTTTACTTTCATAGTTCCTTGATAATGTGAGTAGTACGAAGCGCTTGAATTTCTCTATTCTTTCAGAGAGGTTGTTTTGCATATATATATATATATATATATATATATATATATATATATATATATATATATATATATATATATATGTAATATATGTTATATGTATTATGTATATGTGTGTATATATGTTTGTGTGTTTTGTTTGTATTTTGTGTTATGTGTGTTATAATACCTAATTGTGGCTTTCAGGGGTCGAGACTCAGCTCCTCGCCCCGCCTCTTCACCAAGTGCTACTAGGTCCTCTCTCTGCTCCATGAGCTTTATCATCTTAAAGCTATGTATGGTTCCTGCCTCCACTACTTCACTTGCTAGGCTATTCCACTTCGTGACTACTCTATGACTGAAGAAATACTTCCTAACATCCCTTTGACTCATCTGGGTCTTCAACTTCCAATTGTGACCTCTTGTTTCTGTGTTCCCTCTTTGGAACAGCCTGTCTATGTCCACGTTGCCTATTCCACGCAGTATTTTGTATGTCGTTATCATGTCTCCCCAAACTCCTCCTGTCCTCCAGTGTCGTCAGGCCGATTTCCCTCAACCTTTCTTCATAAGACATTCCCCTTAGCTCTGGAACTAACCTTGTCGCAAACCCTTGCACTTTCTCTAATTGCTTGATGTGCTTGATCAAGTGTGGGTTCCAAACAGGTGCTGCATACTCCAGTATGGGCCTGACGTACACGGTGTACGGTGTCTTGAACGATTCCTTACTAAGGTATCGTAACGCTGTTCTCAGGTTTCCTAGACGCCCATATGTTGCAGCAGTTATCTGGTTGATGTGTGCTTCCGGAGACGTTTCGGTGTTATACTCACCCCAAGATCTTTCTCCTTGAGCGAGGTTTGCAGTCTTTGGCCACCTAGCCTATACTCCGTCTGCGGTCTTCTGTGCCCATCCCCGATCTTTTTGACTCTGCATTTGGTGGGGTTAAATTTGAGAAGCCAGTTGCTGGACCAGGTGTCCAGTCTGTCCAGGTCTCCTTGAAGTCCTGCCTGATCCTCATCTGATTTAATTCTCCTCATTAACTTCACATCACCTGCGAACAGGGACACTTCTGAGTCTAACCCTTCCATTATGTCATTCGAATATACCAAAAATATCACTGGTCATAGGGCCGACCCCTGTGCGACCCCGCTCGTCACAGGTGTCCACTGTGATACCTCTTCACGTACCATGACTCGTTGTTGCCTCCCTGACAGGTATTCTCTGATCCATTGCAGTGCCCTTCCTGTTATATGTGCCTGATCCTCTAGCTTCTTCACTAATCTCTTGTGAGGAACTGTGTCAAAGGCCTTCTTGTAGTCCAAGAAGATGCAATCAACCCACCCCTCTCTCTCGTGTCTTACTTCTGTTACTTTATCATAAAACTCTAGAAGGTCTGTGACACAGGATTTGCCTTCCATAAATCCGCGCTGGTTGGAGTTTATACTCTTGTTCCGTTCCAGGTGCTCTACCACTCTCCTCCTGATAATGTTCTCCATAACTTTGCATACTATGCACATCAGTGACACTGGTCTATAGTTTAGTGCCTCTTTTCTGTCTCCTTTTTTTTAAAATGGGAACTACATTTGCAGTCTCCCATAGCTCAGGTAATTGCCCAGTTTCAAGGGATGTGTTGAAGATAGTGGTTAATGGCACACACAGCATTTCTGCTCCCTCTCTTAGGACCCACTGGGAGATGTCCGGTCCCATTGCCTTTGAGGAATCAATGTCCCTTAGCAGCTTCTTCACCTCCTCCTCAGTTATAAGTATGGCATCCAACATTTGTTGGTATATTCCTTGCTGGTGTCCCCCTCTGTTCTATCCTCCCAAAGGCCTTCCTGTCTCCATTGTAAATACTTCCTTAAATCTCATGTTGAGCTCCTCACATACCTCTTGATCGTTTCTTGTGAGTCCCCACCTTCTTTCCTCAGCCTGATCACCTGGTCTTTGACTGTTGTCTTCTTCCTAATGTGGCTATACAGCAGATTCTGGTCAGACTTGACTTTCGATGCTATGTCGTTTTCCTACTGTCGCTGGGCCTCCCTTCTCACCTGTGCATACTCGTTTCTGGCTCTTCGACTAGTCTCTTTATTTTCCTGGATCCTTTGCCTCCTCTACCTTTTCCATTCTCTGGTTCACTTAGTTTTTGTCTCCCTACACCTTCGGGTATACCAAGGATTCGCGTTGGTCTTCCCATTATTTCTATTGCCTTTGGGAACAAACCTTTCTTCTGCCTCCTTGCATTTTGTTGTTACATATTCCATCTCGTTTACTGACTTTCCTACACGTTCTCTGCCCCACTTAACCTCATGCAGGAAGTTCCTCATACCTCTGTAGTCCCCCCTTTTATAGTTTGTCTTTTCCCATTCAATTCCTGTTACCCTCTCCACTTGTAACTCTACTATATATTCAGAACTCAGAACCACGTGATCGCTAGCTCGAAGGGGACTCTCATATGTGATGTCCTCAATGTCTGAACTGCTCAGGGTAAACACAAGGTCCAGTCTTGCTGGTTCATCCTCCCCTCTCACTCTGGTAGTGTCCTTAACATGTTGATGCATGAGGTTTTCCAGTACCACATCCATCATTTTGGCTCTCCATTTCTCGGGACCCCCATATGGCTCCAGGTTTTCCCAATCGATCTCCTGTGGTTGAAATTGCCCATAACCAGTAATTTTGCTTTGCTCGAGTAAGCTCTTCTTGCCACCTCAGCAAGTGTGTCCACCATCGCTCTGTTGTTTTCTTCGCACTCCTCTCTTGGCCTCCTGCAGTTCTGTGGTGGGTTATACATCACTCCAGTGACTACTTTATGTTCCCCAGACGGGATTGTAATTTCTATGTAGTCCTTCTCCAATCTTGTCCATGCCTTCCATTTCCTTTCATCCCCATCGGTTTTTTTATGAGCAGTGTGTGTGTGTGTGTGTGTGTGTGTGTGTGTGTGTGTGTTGTGTGTGTGGTGTGTGTGTGTGTGTGATGGTACTGTTGTGTGTATGTGTGTGTTGCGTGTGGTGTGTGTGTGTGTTCTGACCATATGCGGTCATATGAATAACCAGCGTTTAGTAGCATGGAAATAACCTGAACATTTTCGACCTAAATAGAGATTCTCTTCAGGTGATGCTGAGGTGTTTGACAGGTCTCCTGCGGTGCATATGCAAACAAGTCAGATGCACATGTGAAAAAAGAACAACTAATATGAGAGAAAGAGAGAGACGAAGAGGAAGGGGGGGGATGGGATTTACCCACATCTAGATAAACACTGAAAAGAATCGTTGTCACTGTTTTTCGAACCTCCAGCTGAGTTCCTCTTCAGCAGATATAATGAAATGAGGAAAGAGACCGGGTATGTATAGGAATATTAAAAGTTGGTTGCTCCTTGGCAGTATAGTGGCGCGTCATGTTATCAGGGAGAGTCTTCTTGAGATGTGACAGCATTCAGCTGACCTCTAACACACATAAGGATGTCAGACTGTCCTTATATGTGTGAGAGTGTCTGGATTTTTGTTGTGTGAGTGTAATGTGATGCTTTAAACATTACAACAACAAAAAATGTAGGAACAGTGCAGTAGGTTTATTGCATCATGCTAAGTTACGAATATATTACTAGGGCACTTAGGAGAGATTTTTTTTTTTTTTTTTTTTTGCATTTCTATCCGTCTTGGACCATTGACAAGTCATGCTATGCTGGTCTACCTCAAGTCCTGCCCGCTTGTGTTGACAAGGCTGGCAGACCGGTATGAAATTCTGTACGCTATGATTGATTTTTTTTTAAATACGGTACGAAACTAAAGTACTGTATTTCCGACAGGTACGAAAAATGAAATAAATGCCGTACCTTACTGTACTGTCAGCCTTACAAGTTAGCAGCTCTTATTTCAGAATGTGTTCTTGGGAGAGCGTCTGGATTGTTGTTGTGTGCTGGAATGTTTTTTTCTAAGTACATATTTGGTAATTACATCTAGTTTGAAATCTCCGTTCGAAATATTAACATTCGGTTTGGCTTCACTTAATGCCACTTCAATGATATGTCGCCTGAGAGTTCCGTCTTCTATGTCATTAGCTCAATCCCACCTAATTGTGTGGTGTGAATTCTTAATATTTTGGAACAATACGAGATTTTCTTAACCGTACCAAAGTAAGCACTTGTGCTCAGTTTCCCTAATTCGTGTACTCCGGCCAGATGATGAATAAGATATGTGCACAGCACCTGGATACCTTGATGCCTCCAATACTGAACATGTCTTTTTCACCAACTTGTCGGTATTGTATTCCACTGATCTGGAGATCCCAGTCATCTTCTCTCGTGTATATTAAAGCTCAGTTATTGTATGTGACTTGAAACATTCATTGTTTCTCAGTTAAAGTTGCTTTTAGTGATTCTTAGAAAAACAGTTACTTAATTTATTTGGTTAGAACACTGAGAGCTCATTGATGTCTTTGGTTGTTTTTCAACGTCTCTTGATGGAATGGTATGACTAATTTTGTTTTTGTCCGTTTTTAAAGTGGTCTTTGTTGACTTTGTTTCTCCATAACTTTGTAAACCGATCTGCATTACCAGGTTTGAGAACTGCGTTCTGATTCCGTCTTACTCTTGGTCCAGGAAGCTGGGGTTGCATATCCTCAGACTCTCAGACAACAGTTGGAAGCGGTGCTTTTCCTTATTTGTGAGGAGTAATGACAAGACAGGAATGTGACCTTTTATTGAGTTTTTTTTTCCATTCTGTTAGTTGAGTTATCTAAAGAATGTTTCAAAATCGCCACGGGTTTCATCCCAGACAATAAATATTCGTATATCTTAAATAATGCTGGTGAGAGTGGCCTACCCATGCTACAACCAGTCATTAGTTTGAAGATTTCTCTATAAAAAGAGAAGACATTGCTTGAGACACAAAGTTTGGAGAACGTAATTTTCTGCATCTCGGAGGGAAACTGATCCTGATGGAGCTACTGTTTGTCGGACAGGAATTCATGTGCATCACCACCGGTACTTTGCTATACAGAGAGTCGATGCCCAAACTCGGTATTTTCCTGTTGTGAAGATAAAGGTTCTTAATTTCGTAAAAATATTTTTTTTTCTGAGTGGCTAATGAGGGAGCTAGATTTTTTTTCCCAGAAGAGTGAGAGGAGACCACTCAACCATTTTGTTAAATTGTATGGAATGAACCTTCTGCTTGCTAGATATGATGGGTCATAGTGGTTTATTGTCCTTGTGTGTTTTATATTGTCCATAAAAATATGGAAGGCATTTCTTTATCTTTCCTGACTTTTTTTTCTAATGACTCTCACTTTCGTTGAATGAGATGTTGGTACTGGTGAGTATGTTCCTTGTGAGTTACACGTAGTGTTTCTGTCCCTGAATAATTACAATAACCATCTTTGTCCAAGTTGATAATATTGTCTCCTTTGTAAGATTTGGTGATTATTTTCTTTTTGTGTTTTTTGAGATTAAAAAGTTCATAATTTAATCGTTTTGGTAAACCATTCTTATTGTGAAAACATTCTTTGGTGCCTTCGAGTAATAAGCCTTGAACGCAGCAAAGTTCCTGACTGAAGGTAGGTAGGTTTGAGAGAAAAATTTAGCCATAATTTTAATGTTTCTATAATGTTTGTTAACTTGTTTGACACGTTGATGACAATGTTGGCACTTGTGTACTTACTCCAAAACACTCTTGTTGCACAGTTGTTAAATTTTCCTCTCCAGAATTTCTTCATGTAATCCTACATAGAATGTTGCATGTCTGCTGGCGATACTGAGGAGGTTTTAGAAATGTTGACAGTGAATGATCTCTTGAATGATCTATTTGATATTTTTTCTGTAATAAAAGTTTGCTTAATTTCTGTTTAATCTCTTTCAGTATGTACTGTGAGGTATTCTTAAATGCATGATTGCGAAACTTACCCCGAGTGTGAAGACTGGGAAATAAATCATTTAGCTACCTTAGTTTGACATGCTAGCCTTCAACAGTGAACGACTCCCCGAATTCGCAATCTACAGAAAACTCACCCACTCCCAGTTTCATTAATTTCTTCAGTCACCGCTTATCACATATTAATAAAAGCGCATTTTCTAATCTTGTGCAAGGAACCTTGAGGATGCGCAACCCCAGTCACCGGGACTAAGTGAAAGAAACAATCAGAACAGAGTTATACAAACTTAGCCACAAAACTACTTTAAATTGGATTAAATACTATATAACAGATCTGCAATATTAGTCATGCCAGTTCACAGACTCCTTCCTGAATAAATTAAAAAAAAAATTCTAAGAAACACATAAAAATATGTTCGAATGAGACAGTAGTCCCTTGTCATAAGTGATATTTACTGTTTATAGAAGAAACTTGGCAAGATCCTTAATCCTTTAACCCAGAGCTTTGCACTCTTCCTACTTATTCAAAATTTGCACCAAACAATCACTTAGGATGGACGATAATGTCATCTCAAAAATTCAGGATTCAAACAACTGAAAATTCATTGAAAAAATCACCAAATGAAACTAAATTAAACGTTAACATTTAGAAAGAAAATTCTAGCCCTGATGTTATTATCAAATATTCAGTAAAAAAAAAAATAGTCATTCCAGCACCGAGTTTTAATTAGTCGTTCAGACAACGGCAAGCCAGACGCCCGCACGACAACACCTCCTTAAATAAGAGCTGACAACTTGCAGTGCTGACAGTACGGTGTAATACGGTATTTGTCCACTGGTTTTGTACCTTTCATAAATACCGTACCGTAATTTCGTACTGTACTTTTTCGCGAAAAAAAAAAATCAAGTTTACCATATCGTAGCACTATGCTAGCTTCTTCACTCGGGTGGACGGACTACAAGACTTGAGGTGGACAGCTCAGCATTGCACAGAAGACCTATTGAAAACCATAGAACGGGTGGGGATTGAATCAGTGACGAGTGAGATCTAAAACTCCAGGACGAGTAGTTTACGCACTTGCCTGGAGTTTGAGGGATTACTCGCCATGGATTCAAACCCCACCCGTTCTGTAGTTTGTATACAATCGTGATATTATCATTTCGAGAGTCATGACCTACTGCAGTTCTCCATTCTTCTGTTTTATGTTTCAGGCATCATAACAAGTACACAGGCACTCTCATGACCCTAAATAAGGACTGCCCAACAAAGAGATGTTATCGTCACACATCCACCTCCAGGTGTTTTTAAGAAACACCTGGAGGACCATTGAGGCTCTGATCCTGACAATATGACGTTCGTGTTCCTTTCAAAAAGGGCCAGGAACCAGCCGCTCTTCCTGTATCTGTACGTACCTGCTTCCTCTCCTCATTTATATTTATCTTCTGATGAGCACCTTGCCTGGATATCGAAATATTCTGCTAGCAGTTCTTCATTCTTTTCCCACCATTGTCGGTTTTCTGCTTTCTCATATAAACAAACATACAAATTTAGACTTCGCAGAACAAGTGAAACCTGGGAACTCGAGGATGAAGTATGCAGACTTATGCAGACCACAGCAGCAGAGGTGAATGACTGGTGTGGAATGGAGGTATGGTATGATAGTGTGTAAACAGGAGTGGTCAAACTGGAGTAGGTATAACTGGTGTGGTATGACGGGTGGTACTAACATGGGATTGAAACGGTTCTGTGTATAACAATCGTGTGGTATATTCGAGGTATAACAGCGTGTGTCATACTGGTTTGTGGTATAACAGGTGCTAGGCACTAGCCCCTAAATAGGATGCCAACAAGGTGTAGGTATGCACGTAGTGTTTATTATAAACAGTGTGGAATTGACTGACTGCGATATAATCAGTGTCTATAAATGGTGTGGAACTACAGTTTGTATCTGGTGACGTACAACTGTCCTCGCATTTGAGTATTGACATGAGTGTGGATATAACTAGCAGTGTATGACTGGTGTGTATAACCAGGGTGTTTACTGACTTGTGAGTATAACAGGATTGACTTGACAGTTGAACGGTGTGGGTATGATGATGCGTATGCAACCAGGTTCGTCTAGTATGACTGGTGTGGAATAACAGGTTGGTATGACTGGTGTGGGTATGACAGGTGTGGTGACATCAGGTTATGGTTTATGACTGGTGTTGGTTATAACAGGTGTGGTATGATTGGTGTGGTATAACAGGTGTGGTATGACGAGTGTGGTATAACAGGTGTGGTATGACTGGTGTGGTAAACAGGTGTGGTATGAAATGTTGGTATAACAGGTGTGGCATGCATTGGTCGGTGGTATGACTGGTGTCGGTATAAAAGGTTATGGTATGACTGTGTGGATATAACAGGTGTGGTATGACTGGTGTGGTTATAACAAGGTGTGGTATGACTGGTGTGGAAATAACAGGTGTGGTATGACTGGTGTGGTATAACAAGGTGTGGATGACTGGTGTGGTATAACAGGTGTGGTATGCTGAGTGGGGTATAGCAGGTGTGAATGGTGCGGTAAACAGGTGTGTATGACATGTGGAATAAGGTGTGGTATGACTGGTGTGGTATGACTGGTGTGGTATGACTGGTTAGTGGTATGACTGGTGTGGTAAACTGGATTGGTGTGGTATAACAGGTGTATGATGTGTGGATAAACAGGTGGGTAGATGGTGTGGTATGAACAGGTGTGGTATGACTGGTTGTGTGTTGACATGGTGTGGGTATGACTGGTGTGGTATAACAGGTTGTGGTATGACTGGTGTGGCATAACAGGTGTGGTATGACTGGTGTGGTATAACAGGTGTGGTATGACTGGTGTGGATACAGGTGTGGTTGACTGGTGTGGTAAGACTGGTGTAATATGACTGGTGTGGTATGACTGGTGGGTATGACTGGCTTGGTATGGGTACGGTGTGGTATGACTGGTTGTGGTATGACAGGTGTGGTATGTTTGGTGTGGTATAACAGGTGTGGTATGACTGATGTGGTATAACAGGTGTGGTATGACTGGTGTGGTATAACTGGTTGTGGTATAGACTGGTGTGGTTATACAGGTTGTGGTATGTACGGTGTGGTATGACTGGTGTGGTATAACAGGTGTGGTATGACTGGTGTGGTATAACAGGTGTGGTATAGGGTGAGTATAACGGTGGTATGACTAGTGTGGATTTTGACTTGTGGTATGATGGTGTGGTATAACATGGTGTGGTATAGAAGATGTGGTATGACTAGTGTGGTATGACTGATGTGGTATGACTGGTGTGGTATAACAGGTGTGGTATAGAAGATGTGGTATGACTAGTGTGGTATGACTGATGTGGTATAACAGGTGTGGTATGACTGGTGTCGTATAACAGGTGTGGTATGACTGGTGTGGTATAACAGGTGTTGTATGACTGGTGTGGTATAACAGGTGTGGTATAACAAGTGTGGTGTGACTGGTGTGGTATAACAGGTGTGGTATGATGAGGATGTGGTATGACTAGTGTGGTAATGACTGGTGTGGTATGACAGGTGTGATATGGGATGGTATAAGTGTGGTATTGGACTGGTGTGGTATGACTGGTGTGGTATAACAGGTGTGGTATGACTGGTGTGGATTATGTATGTATGTGTGGTATAACAGGTTGTATGACTGGTGTGGATAACAGGTGTGGTATGAGTTGGTTAAGGTGTTGTATGAACTGGTGTTAACAGTGTGGTATAACAAGTGTGCGGATGACTGGTGGTGGTATAACAGGTGTGGTATACTGTGTGGTATAACAGGTGTGGCTATGACTGGTGTGGTATGCAGGTGTGTATATGGTGTTATGACTGGTGTGGTATAACAGGTGTGGTATAACAGTGATGGTTATAACTGTGTGATATGGACTGGTTGTTGGTGATGGGATAACAGGTGTGGTATGACTGGTGTGGTATGACAGGTGTGGTATGACAGGTGTGGTATGACTGGTGTGGTATGACTGGTGTGGTATACAGGTGTGGTATGACTGGTGTGGTATGATGGTGTGGTATGACAGGTGTGTGGTATGACAGGTGTGGTATGTGGGGTATGACAGGTGTGGTATGACAGGTGTGGTATGACTGGTGTGGTATGGACAGGTGTGGTATGACTGGTGTGGTATGGACAGGTGTGGTATGACAGGTGTTGGTATGACAGGTGTGGTATGACTGGTGTGGTGATGGTTGACAGGTTGTGGTATGACGGTGTGTTAAGTGTGGTATGACAGGTGTGGTATGACTGGTGGTATGACAGGTGTGGTATGATACTGGTGTGGTATACAGGTGTGGTATGACTGGTGTGGTATAACAGGTGTGGTATGACTGGTGTGGTATAACAGGTGTGGTATGACTGGTGTGGTATAACAGGTGTGGTATGACTGGTGTGGTATAACAGGTGTGGTATGACTGGTGTGGCATAACAGGTGTGGTATGACTGGTGTGGTATAACAGGTGTGGTATGACTGGTGTGGTATAACAGGTGTGTATGATGGTAGTGGATACAGGTGTGGTATGACTGGTGTGGTATAACAGGTTGATGGTATGACTGGTTGTGGTTATACAGGTTGTGGTATGACTGGTGTGGTATGACAGGTGTGGTATGACTGGTGTGGTATGACAGGTGTGGTATGACAGGTGTGGTATGACAGGTGTGGTATGACTGGTGTGGTATGACAGGTGTGGTATGACTGGTGTGGTATGACAGGTGTGGTATGACTGTGTGTTGGTATGACAGGTGTGGTTGACGTGTGGTATGACAGGTGTGGTATGACAGGTGTGGTATGACTGGTGTGGTATGACAGGTGTGTTTGTGTATGACAGGTGTGGTATGACTGGTGTGGTATGACAGGTGTGGTATGACAGGTGTGGTATGACAGGTGTGGTATGACAGGTGTGGTATGACTGGTGTGGTATGACAGGTGTGGTATGACTGGTGTGGTATGACAGGTGTGGTATGACAGGTGTGGTATGACAGGTGTGGTATGACTGGTGTGGTATGACAGGTGTGGTATGACTGGTGTGAGGTTATGACAGGTGTGGTATGACTGGTGTGGCATAACAGGTGTGGTATGACTGGTGTGGTATAACAGGTGTGGTATGACTGGTGTGGTATAACAGGTGTGGTATGACTGGTGTGGTATAACAGGTGTGGTATGACTGGTGTGGTATAACAGGTGTGGTATGACTGGTGTGGTATAACAGGTGTGGTATGACTGGTGTGGTATACAAGTTTCAAAGACTGAAACGTGTGGTGATTTACTTATCTCTGTCATAATGTTTCGCCCACACACTGAGGTGATAACTCCCACTGTGTGGGCGAAACGTAACTTTGAAACTAACTATATATATATTAAAAAAATAATCCCAGATTTGTTCTATTCATTCGTAATTTCTTCATTTCTTATTTACTCCCCCATTTGTGTCCACTTATTTCCCTTATCTTCTTTCCTTCCCCATCATCTTCTCCCCTTTTCTCTCTTTCTCCATCTCTCTCCTACTCTTCCTTCTCAACATTTCTATATTCTTACTTCCTATTTCTTATTTCCTTTTTACCATTTTCCCTCTCTCTCCATTCTTTCATTTTTTTTCCTCCCCCTCCCTTCTTTCCGCTTCCCGTCCATTCTCTTTTACCTCGACAGGAATCTTTAAAATTAGTCATGAACGCGTCTCTCTCTCTCTTTCTCTCTTTCTCTCACCTCCACCAGTCCCTGGAGTATCCTCACGGCGATCACTGCCACAGGGTGGAGTCTGGAGGCGCCTGGGATGAACAGATTGAGTACTGCTGATGCTGTGATGGCCGAGCCGAACACCCTGTGGGAGAACACAGTGCTCGGAGTTCAGGGGTCACTGCTCAAGAGGTCAAAGGTCAAAGGCCAGGTGTCAGAGGTTAGGTGTCAGAGGTCAGGTGTCAGAGGTCAGGTGTCAGAGGTCAGGTGACAGAGGTCAGGTGTCATAGGTCAGGTGTCAGAGGTCAGATGTCAGAGTTCAGGCCTCAGAGGTCATGTGTCGGAGGTCAGGTGTCAGAGGTCAGGTGTCAGAGGTCAGGTGTCAGAGGTCAGGTGTCAGAGGTCAGGTGTCAGAGGCCAGGTGTCAGAGGTCAGGTGTCAGAGGTCAGGTGTCAGAGGTCAGGTGCCAGAGGTCAGGTGTCAGAGGCTAGGTATCAGAGGTCAGGTGTCAGAGGTCAGGTGTCAGAGGTCAGGTGCCAGAGGTCAGGTGTCAGAGGTTAGGTATCAGAGGTCAGGTGTCATAGGTCAGATGTCAGAGGTCAGGTGTCAGAGGTCAGATGTCAGAGGTCAGGTGTCAGAGGTCAGGTGTCAGAGGTCAGGTGTCAGAGATCAGGTGTCAGAGGTCAGGTGTCAGAGGTCAGGTGTCAGAGGTCAGGTGTCATAGGTCAGGTGTCAGAGGTCAGATGTCAGAGGTCAGGTGTCAGAGGTCAGGTGTCAGAGGTCAGGTGTCAGAGGTCAGGTGCCAGAGGTCAGGTGTCAGAGGTTAGGTATCAGAGGTCAGGTGTCATAGGTCAGGTGTCAGAGGTCAGGTGTCAGAGGTCAGGTGCCAGAGGTCAGGTGTCAGAGGTTAGGTATCAGAGGTCAGGTGTCATAGGTCAGATGTCAGAGGTCAGGTGTCAGAGGTCAGATGTCAGAGGTCAGGTGTCAGAGGTCAGGTGTCAGAGGCCAGGTGTCATAGATCAGGTGTCAGAGGTCAGGTGTCAGAGGTCAGTGGTTAGTGAGAAGTATTTCATAACCCTCGTACCTACCAACCTAGAATCTAGAGTATGTACCCATTAACAAGAGTACTCATCTACTAGAGTACTCACTCAGCTACTAGAGTACTCAACTACTAGAGTGCTCACCCATTAATTAGAGTACTGACCCATTACTTACTCATTAACTAGAGTATTTACCCATTAGCCAGTGTACTCACCCATCTACCAGGATACTCATCCATCTACTAAATCTTTCACCCATCAATTAGAGTACTTATCCATCTTCCATCTAGAGTACTTACCCATTAACCAAAGTACTCACCCTCTACTAAAACACTCATCCAGCTACTGAATCTTCCACCCATCAATTAGAGTACCTATCCACCTACCAGAGTACTCGCCATTCAATAGAAGTACTCATCCATCTACAAAAGAACTCACCTCTCTACTTGAGTACTCACACGTCTACCCTAATCCATCATCTACCAGAGTACTTCCCTATCTAACAAAATACTCACCAGTCTCCCAGAGAACTCGTCTCCCAGAGAACTCGTCTCCCAGAGAACTCGTCTCCCAGAGAACTCGTCTCCCAGAGGCAACCTACTAGGTTACTTGAGGTTACCTGAAGCTACCTGAAGTTACCTGGAGGTAACCTGAACTACCTGGAGATTATGTGAGATTACCTGGAGGTTACCTGAACTTACCTGGAGGATACTTAAACTTGCTGAAGATTACCTGAGGTTACCTGACGTTATCTGAGGTTACCTGAGGTTACCTGAAGTTAAATGAAGTTATCTGAAGTTACCTGAAGTTATCTGAGGTTACCTGAGGTTACCTGAAGTTATCTGAAGTTATCTGAAGTTACCTGGAGATTAGCTAAGGTTACTTGATGTTATCTAAAGGTTACCTGAAGGTACCTGAGGTTACCTGAAGTTACCTAAGGTTACCTGAAGTTACCTGATGAATACTTCCTACAACTTCAACTTCCTCTCCTAAATATTGACAAATTTTACTAACCCCCTCTCCCTTCCCCACCCCACTCCATAACTTCGCCCATCCTCCTCCCCCCACTCCTAATTTCACCCCTCTCCTCCTTCACGCACTAGTTCCACTCCCTCCAACTCCCTAGTTTCACCCATTCTCACTCCCTAGTTTCATCCCTTCCCACTCCCTAGTTTTTCTTCTCATCACTCCCTACTTTTCCCTTCCCCACTTCCTAGTTTCAGCCTTCCCTCACTCCCTAGTTTTCAATCTCCCTCACTCCCTAGTTTCACCCCTCCCCCACTCCTTAGTTTCACCCCTTTCCCTCTTCTTAGTTTCACCGGTTCCACTCCCTAGTTTCACTCTCCCTACTCAAAAATTTAACCCCTCCTCCACCCACTAGTTGCACCCCTCCCCACTCCCTCGTTTCACCCCTTCCCCACTTCCTATTTTCAACCCTCGCCCACTCCCTAATATAACAGCTCCTCCATTCCCTAGTTTCGCCCCTGGACCACTCCCGAGTTTCACCCCTTCTCCACCTGTAGTTTCACCCCTTTTCTACTTCCTAGCTTTACACCTGCCCCATTCCTTACTTTCGCCCCTTCCCACTTCCTAGTTTCACCCCTTCCCCACTCCCTACCTTCACCCCTCTCCGACCCCTTAGTTTAATCCGTTTCCAACCCTCTAGTTTCACCCTCCACACTCACTGGTTTCGCCCCTTCCCCACTTCCTAGTTTCACACCTCCCCACTCTCTTGTTTCACAGCTCACCACTTCCTAGTTTCACCCCTCTCCCACACCCTAGTTTCAGTTCTTCACCGCTTCCGAGTTTCACCCCTCCCCCACAACCTAGTTTCACCCCTCCCCTTCTCCCTAGATTCACCCCTCCTCCACTCCTTAGTTTCATCCCTTCCCCACTCCCTAGTTTCGCCCCTCCCCATTCTATGGTTTCACTAGTTCCCCACTCCCTAGTTTCACCCCTCCCCATTCTATGGTTTCACTAGTTCCCTACTTCCTAGTTTCACACTTTCCTAGTGTCACACCTCTCCCTAGTGTAACCTCTTCCCCACTATCTAGTTTCACTCATTCCCCACCCCCTAGTTTCATCCCTTCCCAACTCCCTAATTTCATAACTCCCCCACTACCTAGTTTCACCTCTTCCCTAGTCCCTAGTTTCAGCCCTTCCCCACTACCTAGTTTCACCCCTTCCACACTCTTTAGTTTTTCCCCTCTCAACTCCCTAATTTCACCCCTCCCCAATCCCTAGTTTCACTCCTTCCCACTTCTTAGTTTCACCCCTCACACATTCCCTAGTTTCACCCATCCCCCACTCCCAAGTTTCACTCCTTCCCCCTTCCCTAGCTTCGCCCTTTCTCCACTCCCTAGTTTCCCCTCTCCAAGTTTCACCACTTCTCCATTTCCTACTTTCACCCCTCTCCCCCTACCTATTTTCCCCTCCCCTCCCTCTTACCTTTGACTCTCCCTCACCACCTCAGTTCCGGTGCTTTATTGGTCATTGTTTATAAGAAACAAAGGGTGGGACAGGGAGGTCCTCTTCCCCCTACCCTTCCTTTTTTCTGGAACCCTCCCCTTCCCCCCTACCCTTCCAGCTTTCTGGAACCCTCCCCTTTCCCCCTACCCTTCCTCCTTTCTGGAACCCTCCCCTTCCCCCCCTACCCTTCCTCCTTTCTGGAACCCTCCCCTTCCCCATCCTCTTCTAACCCTTCCCTGCCTCCTGCCCTCTGCCAACATTCTCCCTCCTTTCCAACCCACTCCTCACTCTCCCATCACTCTCCCTCCCCTCTCCCCACCCTTTCTCTCCCTCTTCATTCTCCCTTCTCACTATTCATCTAGTTTCCTCTCTCTTCCCAGCTCCCTCTCTTCTCCAGCTCCCTCCCTTCCCCAGCTCCCTCTCTTTCCAGCTCCCTCTCTTCCCCAGCTCCTTCTCTTCCCCAGCTCCCTCTCCCAGCTCCCTCTCTTCCCCAGCTCCCGCTCTTCCCCAGCTCCCTCTCTTCCCCAGCTCCCTCTCTTCCCCAGCTTCCTCTCTTCCCAAGCTCCTCGTTTTCCCCAGCTCCCTCTCTTCCCCAGCTCCCTCTCTTCCCCAGCTCCCTCTCTTCTCCAGCTCCCTCTCTTCCCCAGCTCCCTCTCTTCCTCAGCTCCCTCTCTTCCCAGCTCCCTGTCTTCCCCAGCTCCCTGTCTTCCCCAGCTCCCTGTCTTCCCCAGCTCCCTCTCTTCCCCAGCTCCCTCTCTTCCCCAGCTCCCTCTCTTCTCCAGCTCCCTCTCTTCCCCAGCTCCCTCTCTTCCCCAGCTCCCTCTCTTCTCCAGCTCCCTCTCTTCCCCAGCTCCCTGTCTTCCCCAGCTTCCTCTCTTCCCCAGCTCTCTCTCTTCTCCAGCTCCCTCTCTTCCCCAGCTCCCTCTCTTCCCAGCTCCCTCTCTTCTCAAGCTCCCTCTCTTACCCAGCTCCATGGCTTCCCCAGCTCCCTCTCTTCCCCAGCTCCCTCTCTTCCCCAGCTCCCTCTCTTCCCCAGCTCCCTCTCTTCTCAAGCTCCCTCTCTTACCCAGCTCCATGGCTTCCCCAGCTCCCTCTCTTCTCCAGCTCCCTCTCTTCCCCAGCTCCCTGTCTTCCCCAGCTCCCTCTCTTCCCCAGCTCTCTCTCTTCTCCAGCTCCCTCTCTTCCCCAGCTCCCTCTCTTCCCCAGCTCCCTCTCTTCTCAAGCTCCCTCTCTTACCCAGCTCCATGGCTTCCCCAGCTCCCTCTCTTCCCCAGCTCCCTCTCTTCTCAAGCTCCCTCTCTTACCCAGCTCCATGGCTTCCCCAGCTCCCTCTCTTCCCCAGCTCCCTCTCTTCCCCAGCTCCCTCTCTTCACCAGCTCCCTCTCTTCTCAAGCTCCCTCTCTTACCCAGCTCCATGGCTTCCCCAGCTCCCTCTCTTCCCCAGCTCCCTCACTTTTCCTCTCTCACTCCTTCCGTCCCCACTGCCTACTCATCTTACTCCCTTCCAGCTCCCTCCCGGCTCCCTTCCTACTCCCCTTCCTACTCCCTCCCTACTCCCTCCCTACTCCCTCCCTACTTCCTCCCTACTCCCTCCCTACTCCCTCCCTACTTCCTCCCTACTCCCTCCCTACTCCCTCCCTACTTCCTCCCTACTCCCTCCCTACTCCCTCCCTACTCCCTCCCTACTCCCTCCCTACTTCCTCCCTACTCCCTCCCTACTCCCTCCCTACTTTCTCCCTACTCCCTCCCTACTCCCTTTCTACTCCCTCCCTTCATTCTTGCTGGTCCATTTGCTAATTAAGTTTTCAGCTGTTCTGTTGCCTGTGATGGAGTGACGAGGGATGGAGGATGGGAGGGAGGGAGAGAAGGGAGGGAGGGAGGGAAGGAGGAGGGAGGAAAGGAGGGAGGTAAGCATGAATGGACAAGGAAACGGATTGAGTGAGAAAGGGAAACAGGAAGGGAGGGAGGGAGATGGAAGCGATAGAGAGGGGGAGGAGGGAGGAAGAGGCGGAGAAATGGGAAGGGAAGGGATGGAGAGGAAGGGGGGAGAGAGTTGGAGGAAAGGATGAATTTGAAAGAAAAAGACACAGGGTGTAGATAAGCCAGAGAGAGAGAGAGAGAGAGAGAGAGAGAGAGAGAGAGAGAGAGAGAGAGAGAGAGAGAGAGAGAGAGAGATTCTCTGTATAGATAAACAGAGATGCTGTTCAGAGTTAAACATGACCTGTGATAACCATCCATAACCTGGGATAACCCAACATGACCTGGGATAGCCAAACATGACCTGGGATAGCCAAACATGACCTGGGATAGCCAAACATGACCTGGGATAACCATCCATAACCTGGGATAACCCAACATGACCTGGGATAGCCAAACATGACCTGGGATAGCCAAACATGACCTGGGATAGCCAAACATGACCTGGGATAGCCAAACATGACCTGTGATAACCAAACATGACCTGGGATAACCAAACAAGACCTGGGATAGCCAAACATGACTTGGGATAACCATCCATAACCTGGGATAACCAAACATGACCTGGGATAGCCAAACATGACCTGGGATAGCCAAACATGACCTGTGATAACCAAACATGACCTGGGATAACCAAACAAGACCTGGGATAGCCAGACATGACCTGGGATAACCAAACATGACCTGTGATAACCAAACAAGACATGGGATAACAAATCATAACCTGGGATAGCTAAACATGACCTGTGATAACCATACATGACCTGGGATAACCAACAATAACCTGGGATAACCAGACATGACTTGGAATAACCCACCATAACCTGGGATAACCAGACATGACCTGGGATAACCAAACATGACCTGTGATAACCAAACATGTCCTTGGATAACCATCCATAACCTTGGATAACCAAACAAGACCTGGGATAGCCAAATATGACCTGGGATAGCCAAACGTGACCTGGGATAACCAACCATATCCTGGGATAACCAAACATGATCTGTGATAACCATGCATGACCTGGGATAACCAACCATAACCTGACATAACCAAACATGACTTGGATAACTAACTATAACCTGGGATAACCAAACATGACCTGGGATAACCAAACATGACCTGGGATAACCAAACATGACCTGTCATGCTTATCACTTTTCACCTCCCAACATTCTTCTCTGTTTTGGACTGAAGTTACTGGTGGGCAAACTATTTCCTCAGTGACGATACCCAAGTGTTGCACCACTGTTGCACAAGTGTTGCACCACTGTTGCACAAGTGTTGCACCACTGTTGCACAAGTGTTGCACCACTGTTGCACAAGTGTTGCAACCACTGTTGCACAAGTGTTGCACCACTGTTGCACAAGTGTTGCACCACTGCTGCACAAGTGTTGCACCACTGTTGCACAAGTGTTGCACCACTGTTGCACAAGTGTTGCACCACTGTTGCACAAGTGTTGCACCACTGTTGCACAAGTGTTGCACCACTGTTACACAAGTGTTGCACCACTGTTGCACAAGTGTTGCACCACTGTTGCACAAGTGTTGCACCACTATTGCACAAGTGTTGCACCACTGTTGCACAAGTGTTGCACCACTGTTGCACAAGTGTTGCACCACTTATTGCACAAGTGTTGCACCACTGTTGCACAAGTGTTGCACCACTGTTGCACAAGTGTTGCACCACTGTTGCACAAGTGTTGCACCACTGTTGCACAAGTGTTGCACCACTGTTGCACAAGTGTTGCACAAGTGTTGCACCACTGTTGCACAAGTGTTGCACCACTGTTGCACAAGTGTTGCACCACTGTTGCACAAGTGTTGCACCACTATTGCACAAGTGTTGCACCACTGTTGCACAAGTGTTGCACCACTGTTGCACAAGTGTTGCACCACTATTGCACAAGTGTTGCACCACTGTTGCACAAGTGTTGCACCACTGTTGCACAAGTGTTGCACCACTATTGCACAAGTGATTGCACCACTGTTGCACAAGTGTTGCACCACTGTTGCACAAGTGTTGCACCACTGTTGCACAAGTGTTGCACCACTGTTGCACAAGTGTTGCACAAGTGTTGCACCACTGTTGCACAAGTGTTGCACCACTGTTGCACAAGTGTTGCAACCACTGTTGCATAAGTGTTGCACCACTGTTGCACAAGTGTTGCACCCACTGTTGCACAAGTGTTGCACCACTGTTGCACAAGTGTTGCACCACTGTTGCACAAGTGTTGCACCACTGCTGCACAAGTGTTGCACCACTGTTGCACAAGTGTTGCACCACTGTTGCACAAGTGTTGCACCACTGTTGCACAAGTGTTGCACCACTGTTGCACAAGTGTTGCACACATGTTACACAAGTGTTGCACCACTGTTGCACAAGTGTTGCACCACTGTTGCACAAGTGTTGCACCACTGTTACACAAGTGTTGCGCCACTGTTGCACAAGTGTTGCACAAGTGTTGCACCACTGTTGCACAAGTGTTGCACCACGGTTGCACAAGTGTTTGCACCACTGTTGCACAAGTGTTGCACCACTGTTGCACAAGTGTTGCACCACTGTTGCACAAGTGTTGCACCACGGTTGCACAAGTGTTGCACCACGGTTGCACAAGTGTTGCACCACTGTTGCACAAGTGTTGCACCATTGTTGCACAAGTGTTGCACCACTGTTGCACAAGTGTTGCACCACTGTTGCACAAGTGTTGCACCACTGTTGCACAAGTGTTGCACCACTGTTGCACCACTGTTGCACAAGTGTTGCACCACTGTTGCACAAGTGTTGCACCACTGTTGCACAAGTGTTGCACCACGGTTGCACAAGTGTTGCACCACTGTTGCACATGTGTTGCACCACTGTTGCACAAGTGTTGCACCACGGTTGCACAAGTGTTGCACCACTGTTGCACAAGTGTTGCACCACTGTTACACAAGTGTTGCACCACTGTTGCACAAGTGTTGCACAAGTGTTGCACAAGTGCTGCACCACTGTTGCACAAGTGTTGCACCATTGTTGCACAAGTGTTGCACCACTGTTGCACAAGTGTTGCACCACTGTTGCACAAGTGTTGCACCATTGTTGCACAAGTGTTGCACCACTGTTGCACAAGTGTTGCACCACTGTTGCACAAGTGTTGCACCACTGTTGCACAAGTGTTGCACAAGTGTTGCACCACTGTTGCACAAGTGTTGCACCACGGTTGCACAAGTGTTGCACCACTGTTGCACAAGTGTTGCACCACTGTTGCACAAGTGTTGCACCACGGTTTGCACAAGTGTTGCACCACTGTTGCACATGTGTTGCACCACTGTTGCACAAGTGTTGCACCACGGTTGCACAAGTGTTGCACCACTGTTGCACAAGTGTTGCACCACTGTTACACAAGTGTTGCACCACTGTTGCACAAGTGTTGCACAAGTGCTGCACCACTGTTGCACAAGTGTTGCACCATTGTTGCACAAGTGTTGCACCACTGTTGCACAAGTGTTGCACCACTGTTACACAAGTGTTGCACCACTGTTGCACAAGTGTTGCACCACTGTTACACAAGTGTTGCACCACGGTTGCACAAGTGCTGCACCACGGTTGCACAAGTGTTGCACCACTGTTGCACAAGTGTTGCATCACTGTTGCACAAGTGTTGCACCATTGTTGCACAAGTGTTGCACCACTGTTGCACAAGTGTTGCACCACTGTTGCACAAGTGTTGCACCCACTGTGGCACAGTGTTGCACCACGGTTGCACAAGTGTTGCACCACTGTTGCACAAGTGTTGCACCACGGTTGCACAAGTGTTGCACCACTGTTGCACAAGTGTTGCACCACTGTTACACAAATGTTGCACCACTGTTGCACAAGTGTTGCACAAGTGTTGCACAAGTGCTGCACCACTGTTGCACAAGTGTTGCGCAAGTGTTGCACAAGTGTTGCACCACTGTTGCACAAGTGTTGCACCACTGTTACACAAGTGTTGCACCACTGTTACACAAGTGTTGCACAAGTGTTGCACCACTGTTACACAAGTGTTGCACCACTGTTGCACAAGTGTTGCACAAGTTTTGCACCACTGTTACACAAGTGTTGCACCACTGTTGCACAAGTGTTGCACAAGTTTTGCACCACTGTTGCACAAGAGTTGCACCACTGTTGCACAAGTGTTGCACAAGTGTTGCACCACTGTTACACAAGTGTTGCACAAGTGTTGCACCACTGTTACACAAGTGTTGCACAAGTGTTGCACCACTGTTACACAAGTGTTGCACCACTGTTACACAAGTGTTGCACAAGTGTTGCACCACTGTTGCACAAGTGTTGCACCACTGTTGCACAAGAGTTGCACCACTGTTGCACAAGTGTTGCATCACTGTTGCACAAGTGTTGCACCACTGTTACACAAGTGTTGCACCACTGTTACACAAGTGTTGCACAAGTGTTGCACCACTGTTACACAAGTGTTGCACAAGTGTTGCACAACTGTTGCACAAGTGTTGCACCACTGTTACACAAGTGTTGCACAAGTGTTGCACCACTGTTACACAAGTGTTGCACAAGTGTTGCACCACTGTTACACAAGTGTTGCACAAGTGTTGCACCACTGTTGCACAAGAGTTGCACCACTGTTGCACAAGTGTTGCACCACTGTTACACAAGTGTTGCACAAGTGTTGCACCACTGTTACACAAGTGTTGCACAAGTGTTGCACCACTGTTACACAAGTGTTGCACAAGTGTTGCACCACTGTTGCACAAGTTTTGCACCACTGTTGCACAAGTTTTGCACCACTGTTGCACAAGTGTTGCACCACTGTTGCACAAGTGTTGCACCACTGTTACACAAGTGTTGCACAAGTGTTGCACCACTGTTGCACAAGTGTTGCACCACTGTTGCACAAGTGTTGTACAAGTGTTGCACCACTGTTGCACAAGTGTTGCACCACTGTTACACAAGTGTTGCACAAGTGTTGCACCACTGTTGTACAAGTGTTGCACCACTGTTGCACAAGTGTTGTACAAGTGTTGCACCGCTGTTGCACAAGTGTTGCACCACTGTTACACAAGTGTTGCACCACTGTTGCACAAGTGTTGCACCACTGTTGCACAAGTGTTGCACAAGTGTTGCACCACTGTTGCACAAGTCTTGCACCACTGTTGCACAAGTCTTGCACCACTGTTGCACAAGTCTTGCACCACTGTTGCACAAGTGTTGCACCACTGTTACACAAGTGTTGCACCACTGTTGCACAAGTGTTGCACCACTGTTGCACAAGTGTTGCACCACTGTTGCACAAGTGTTGTACAAGTGTTGCACCGCTGTTGCACAAGTGTTGCACCACTGTTACACAAGTGTTGCACAAGTGTTGCACCACTGTTGCACAAGTGTTGCACCACTGTTGCACAAGTGTTGTACAAGTGTTGCACCGCTGTTGCACAAGTGTTGCACCACTGTTACACAAGTGTTGCACCACTGTTGCACAAGTGTTGCACCACTGTTGCACAAGTGTTGCACAAGTGTTGCACCACTGTTGCACAAGTGTTGCACAAGTGTTGCACCACTGTTGCACAAGTGTTGCACCACTGTTGCACAAGTGTTGCACCACTGTTGCACAAGTGTTGCACCATTGTTGCGCAAGTGTTGCACCACTGTTGCACAAGTGTTGCACCACTGTTACACAAGTGTTGCACAAGTGTTGCACCACTGTTGCACAAGTGTTGCACCACTGTTGCACAAGTGTTGCACAAGTGTTGCATCACTGTTGCACAAGTGTTGCACCACTGTTACACAAGTGTTGCGCAAGTGTTGCACCAATGTTGCACAAGTGTTGCACCACTGTTACACAAGTGTTGCACAAGTGTTGCATCACTGTTACACAAGTGTTGCACAAGTGTTGCACCACTATTGCACAAGTGATGCACCACTGTTGCACAAGTGTTGCACCACTGTTACACAAGTGTTGCACAATTGTTGCACAAGTGTTGCACCACTGTTACACAAGTGTTGCGCAAGTGTTGCACAAGTGTTGCACCACTGTTGCACAAGTGTTGCACCACTGTTGCACAAGTGTTGCACCACTGTTGCACCACTGTTGCACAAGTGTTGCACCACTGTTACACAAGTGTTGCACAAGTGTTGCACAAGTGTTGCATCACTGTTGCACAAGTGTTGCACAAGTGTTGCACAAGTATTGCACAAGTATCTCAATCATCAGCGACTCATCAAGAAAGAGTCGACCTCCAACACAACTCATCAAGCAAGAGTCGACCTCCAACACAACTCATCAAGCAAGAGTCGACCTCCAACACGACTCATCAAGCAAGAGTCGACCTCCAACACAACTCATCAAGCAAGAGTCAACCTCCAACACAACTCATCAAGCAAGAGGCGACCTCCAACACAACTAATCAAGCAAGAGTCGACCTCCAACACAACTCATCAAGCAAGAGTCGACCTCCAACACAACTCATCAAGCAAGAGTCGATCTCCAACACAACTCATCAAGCAAGAGTCGACCTCCAACACGACTCATCAAGAAAGAGTCGACCTCCAACACGACTCATCAAGAAAGAGTCGACCTCCAACCCGACTCATCAAGCAAGAGTCGACCTCCAACACGACTCATCAAGCAAGAGTCGACCTCCATCACGACTCATCAAGAAAGAGTCGACCTCCAACACGACTCATCAAGCAAGAGTCGACCTCCAATACAACTCATCAAGAAAGAGTCGACCTCCAACACGACTCATCAAGAAAGAGTCGACCTCCAACACGACTCATCAAGCAAGAGTCGACCTCCAACACAACTCATCAAGAAAGAGTCGACCTCCAACACGACTCATCAAGCAAGAGTCGACTCAACACAACTCATCAGAAAGAGTCGACCTCCAACACGAATCATCAAGAAAGAATCGCTCCAACACGACTCTCAAGCAAGGTCGACCTCCAACACGTACGACTATCAAGTAAGAGTCGACTCCAACACAACTCATCAAGAAGTCGACCTCCAACACAACTCATTAAGCAAGAGTCGACCTCCAACACGACTCATCAAGCAAGAGTCGACCTCCAACACGACTCATCAAGCAAGAGTCGACCTCCAACACGACTCATCAGAAAGAGTCGACTCCAACGCGATCTCATCAAGCAAGAGTCGACCTCCACACGACTCATCAAGAAAGAGTCGACCTCCAACACGACTCATCAAGCAAGAGTCGACTCCAACACGATCATCAAGCAAGAGTCGTCCTCAACACGGACATCATCAAGAAAGAGTCGACCTCCAACACGACTCATCAAGCAAGAGTCGACCTCCAACACGACTCATCAAGCAAGAGTCGACCTCCAACACGACTCATCAAGAAAGAGTCGACCTCCAACGCGACTCATCAAGCAAGAGTCGACCTCCAACACGACTCATCAAGAAAGAGTCGACCTCCAACACGACTCATCAAGCAAGAATCGACCTCCAACACGGCCCTTTAAGCAAGAGTCAACCTCCACTTGACCTCCAACACGACCCATCAAGTAACAGTCGACGTCCACTCGACCTCCAACACGACCCATCAAGCAACAGTCTACCTCCACTCGACCTCCAACACGGCTCATCAAGCAAGAGTCGACCTCCATTAGACTCAGGTCTGGCATTGCATGGCCACATAGGTAACACCTACCAAGGGTCTTTCAGTGGGCTGGTGCATTGTGTGGCCACATTGGTGCATTGTATGGCTACGCTGCTGCATTGTATGGTTACGCAGATGCACTGTGTGGGCACGCTGGTGCACTGTATAGCCACGCAGGAGCATTGTACGGCCATGCAGCTGCATTGTGGGCCATGCAGGTTAATTGCCTGGCAACGCAGTTGCATTGCGTGGCCACGCAAGTGCATTGTGTGGGTACGCAGATACATTATGTGGTCACGCTTGGAGATTTGCAGTGTCCTCAGTGGATGTCACTGCCATGCAAATTCTAGCTATGATCGTCAGTAAAGGAAGATACGGTGTTCTGGTTTACATCTCTGGCTATGTCAGATATAAGGATGGTGAAGAAGACAGGAGCGCGTTCAACTGTCCCCCCAGTGAACATCAGAGGTGCCGTGAGTACACAACACAACAGGTGCCAGGGGCCACAAGACTGAGTGCAGATGATAACAGACACAATACAGTAAGATAAACTAGGTAAAGGTTAAACCTGAATGCCCTTCGGTCATTCCCAAGTCTTCCAGGGTCAGTCAAACTTGCTTCGTTGATGATGCTCTTTTAAACTCCCAGTGTCCTGATTCTCGTAGCCTCATTGAGCAATTTCCTTCTTCCTCGTCCTAGGAAGTTAGCTAGCTTCTAGCTCGTCTTACAAAAATTCATCATGCTGTTCAAGCAACCTTGTTCACTATCCGCTGTTCGGTAAACAGTATACATACAGTAGGAGACTATCTGGACAAGTGTGTGTAGAACACCCTGTCTGCGGTCCACACCCAGTACACTTTGTACATAAAACACCTGTGAGTGTAGACCAGGACAAAATGGCTATTTTCCACCTCAAATAATTCTGGATGGAGTCAAAAAATTACGAAAGCAATGCGAATAAAATTTTTGTGAAACTCATCCTTAACTACGAAATGTAAACCCCAGGAAAACCAGGCACTGTAAGGAGAAGCAGGAGATGGAAACCCAGGTAAACCAGGAGATGTAAAACCCAAGAGAACCAGGAGGTGTAAAACCCAAGAGAACCAGAAGATGTAAAACCAAGGAGAAGCACGAAGTGAAAAACCACAGGAGACTCACGAGATGAAAACCACCAGGAGAATCAGGAGATGTAAACCCCAGGAGAACTAAGATGTAAACCCCATGAGAACCAGGAGTTTAAACCCAGGAGAACAAGGAGGTGTAAACCTCAGGAGAACCAGGCACTGTAAACCTACTAGAACCAGGCACTATAAACCCAGGAGAACCAGACACTGTAAGCCCAGGAGTGCCAGACACTATAAACCAGGAGAACCAAGCACTGTAAACTCAGGAGAACCAGGCACTGTAAACCTAGGAGAACCAGGCACTGTAAACCTACGAGAACCAGGCACTATAAACCCAGGAGAACCAGACACTGTAAGCCCAGGAGTGCCAGACACTATAAACCAGGAGAACCAAGCACTGTAAACTCAGGAGAAACAGGCACTGTAAATCTAGGAGAACCAGGCACTGTGAAGCCAGGAGAACTAGACACTGGAAGTCAGGGAGAACCAGACACTGTAAACCCAGGAGAACCAGATACTGTACACATGGAAGAACCAGGCACTGTATACCAAGGAGACCCAGACACTGCAAACCCAGGAGAACTAGACACTGCAAAACCCAGGAGAACCACACACTGTAAACCCAGGAGAGCCGAATACTGTAAAGCCAGGACACCCAGACACTGTAAAGCCAGGAAAACCAGACACTGTAAACCCAGGAGAACCAGACACTGTAAACCCAGGAGAACAGGCACTGTAAGCCCAGAAGAACCACACACTGTAAAACCAGGAGAACCGGACACTATATACCCAGGAAAACCACGCACTGTAAACCTAGGAGAACCAGGCACTGTAAACCCAGGAGAACCAGATACTGTAAAGCCAGGAAAATCAGATACAGTAAGCCAGGGAAAACCAGACACTGTAAACCAGGGAGAACCAGACACTGTAAACCCTGGAAAACCAGGCACTGTAAGCCCAGGAGTACAAGACGCTGCAAACTAAGGAGAACCAGACACGGTAAACCCAGGAAAACCAGACACTGTAAACCCAGGAGAAAAGGCACTCTAAGCTCAGGGGAACCAGGCACTGTAAACCCAGAAGTACCAGGCACTGTAAACCCAGAAGTACCAGGCACTGTAAACCAAGGAGAACCAGGCACTGTAAACCCAGAAGAACTAGACACTGTAAACCCAGAAGACCCAAGCACTGTAAACCCAGGAGAACCAAGCACTGTAAACCCAGGAGTAAAGGGTACTGTAAACATAGGAGAACCAGGCAGTGTAAACCCAGAAGAACCAGACACTGCAAACTAAGGAGAACCAGACACGGTAAGCCCCTGAAAACCAGGCACTGTAAACCCAGAAAAACCAGACAGTGTAAACCCAGGAGAACCAGATACTGTAAACCCAGTAGAACCAAACACTGTAAACCCAGGAGAACCAGTCAACGTAAACTCAGGAAAACCAAGCACTATAAAACTATAAAGCCTAGCAGAAAGATGCATTGCATACCCAAGAGAACCAGGCACTATAAACCCAGGAGAACCAGATACTGTAGACCCAGGAGAATCAAACACTGAAAACCCAGGAGTACCAGGCACAGAAACCCAGAAGAGCCAGGCACTGTAACGCAGGAGAGCCAGGCACTCTAAACCCATGAGAACCATACATTACAAACCCAGGAGATCCAGGCACTGTAAACCCAGGAGAACCAGACACTGCAAACCCTGGAGAACCAAGCACTGTAAGCCCAAGAGAACCAAACACTGTAAACCCAGGAAAACCAGGCACTGTAAGCTCAGGAGATCCAGGCACTATAAAACTATAAAACCCATGACAACCAGACACTGTAAATCCAGGAGAACCAGGAACTATAAACCGAGGAGAACCAGAAACTGTAAACCCAGGAGAACCAAACACTGTAAACCCAGGAAAACCACTCACTGTAAACCCAATAGAACTAAACACTCTAAATCCAGGAGAAACAGGCACTCTAAACCCAGAACAACCAGGTACTGCAAACCCAGGAGAACCAGGCACTGTAAAACCAAGAGAACCAGGCACTGTAAACCGAGGAGAACCTGGCACTGTAAACCCAGAAGAACCAAACACTGTAAACCCAGGAGAACCAGGCACTGTAAACCGAGGAGAACCAGACACTGTAAACCGAAGAGAACCAGGCACTGTAAACCCAGAAGAACCAAACATTGTATACCCAGGATAACCAGACTGTAAACCCAGGAGAACCAGGCACTGTAAACCCAGGGGAACCAGGCACTGTCAACGATCTCTTTGGTTTAGGGCAGCTGCGGTTAGGGTTCAACTCCTCTCAAAGTTGACAGTTCCGGGAGCTCCTGGTTAGGGTTCCAGTCGAGTTCCATCGGGTTCACTAATCTGCAGCTACAGCCTGTGACCTCCTGCAACCACAGTCTGTGACCTCCTGCAACCACAGCATGTAGCCTGTAGCCAAGTCTTTGACCTACAGCCACAGCCTGTGCTCCTGCAACCACAGTCTGTAACCTCCTGCAACCATAGTTTGTGACTTCTTGCATCTACAGCCTGTGACCCCCCTTTAACCACATCCTGTGACCTCCTGCAGCCACAGTCTGTGACCTGCAACTAGAGTTTGTGACCTGCAACCACAGCCTGTGACTTGCAACCACAGTCTGTGACCTGCAACCACAGTCTATGACCTCCTGCAACCACAGTCTGTGACCTGCAACCACAGTCTGTGACCCGCAACTACAGTCTGTGACCTGCAACTACAGCCTGTGACCTGCAAACACAGTCTATGACCTGCTGCAACAACAGTCTGTGACCTGTAGCCACAGTCTGTGACCTGCAATCACAGTCTGTGACCTGAAACCACAGTCTGTGACCTGCAACCAGAGTCTTTGACCTGCAACCACAGTCTGTGACATGCAACCACAGACTGTGACCTCCTTCAGCCACAAGCTGTGACCTGCAGCCACAGTCTGTGACCTGCAACCAAAGTCTGTGACCTGCAACCACAGTCTGTGACATGAAACCACAGTCTGTGACCTGAAACCACAGTCTGTGGCCTGAAACCACAGTCTGTGACCTGAAACCACAGTCTGTGACCTGCAACCACAGTCTGTGACCTGCAACCACAGTCTTTGACCTGCAACCACAGTCTGTGACCTGCAACCACAGCCTGTGACCTACAGCCACAGTCTATCACCTCCTGCAACCACAGTCTGTGACCTGCAACTACAGTCTGTGACCTGCAACCACAGCCTGAGACCTGGAACCACAGTCTGTTAACTGAAACCACAATCTGGGACATGCAATCACAGCCTGTGACCTGCAAGCACAGTCTATGACCTGTTGCAACCACAATCTGTGACCTGCAGCCACAGTGTGTGACCTGCAATCACAGTCTGTGACCTGCAACCCCAGTCTGTGACATGCAACCACAGCCTGTGACCTGCAACCACAGTCTATGACTTCTTCAGCCACAGTCTGTGACCTGCAACCACAGTCTGTGACCTTCAACCACAACCTGTGACCTTCAGCCACAGTTTGTGACATGCAATCAAAGCCTGTGACCTGCAACCACAGTCTATGACCTCCTGCCGCCACAGTCTGTGACCTGCAACCACAGCCTGTGACCTTCAACCACAGTCTGCGACCTGCAACCACAGACTGTGGCCTGCAACCATAGCCTGTGATCTGCAACCACAGTCTCTGACCTGCAACAGCAGCCTTTGACCTGCAACCACAGTCTGTGACCTGCAAGCACAGTCTGTGACCTGCAAGCACAGTCTGTGACCTGCAAGCACAGTCTGTGACCTGCAAGCACAGTCTGTAACCTGCAACCACAGCCTGTGACCTGCAACCATAGTCTGTGAATTGCAACCACAGTCTCTGACCTGCAACCACAGCCTGTGACCTGCAATCACAGGCTGTGACCAACAACCACCGCCTGTGACCGCTAATCTGCTCCACCAGTTTCTGACATGAACCCAACATAAACTATACAAACTAGGCTAAACTAACCTCAGCTAATTTTTTAACCTAATCTAACATATCCAAACCTAACCCATCCTAAATCCTAACCTAACATCTCCCCTAACCCAGCCTAATATCACCTTGCTCACCTAAACTGCTTTTTCAGCACGAGGGAGTTACCTAACCTACCCGAGCCTAATCTAACCAAATCTAACTTAACCCAACTTAGCCTAATTTAACCTATATCCCAGAGAGTGCGGATCTTAGAAGTGAGATGAGGTAGTACTGTAATAAACAAAGCTTGCACTCTGAAAATCAAACAGTGTAAAAACAAACTATTGATGTAAATAACTTACAGTCAGATGTATTGGTATATAAAGGCACTGTAAGAAGACATGGTAAATATCATTTTTTTAATCACCAGTGACTTCTTACAATGATAATTTTTTAAAATGACAGAGAACGAAATCAGTGTGAGTTTTTGTTCCCTTAAAATGCTGATAAGAATGTGAATATTGTTGAATAGGAAATTTTTAGCAATCGAAGAGGAAAAGGAGACAATTTTTGTGTTTGTAAAACTAAAATTATAAAGTAAGAAAGAGATGAATGAGACAGGTGAAAGAGGGACAAGGTGAGAGAGGGAGAGAGGTCAGAGAAGGAGAGAAATGAGAGGTAAGAGAGGGAGAGAGGTGAGAGAGGGAGAGACGTGAGAAACGAAGAGAGACGGAGAGAGGAGAGAGAGGTGAGAGAGGTGAGAGAAGTGAGAGAGGTGAGAGGGACCACGCCCTGGCCAACAGACAGCAGATCAGAACAGCGCCACATAACGTTGAGTGATGTTCACCGTAGAGCTGGAGTCTGCGTCCCACCTGGTGCTGTACCACACACACACACACACACACACACACACACACACACACACACACACACACACACACACACCACAACACACAACATACACATACACACACCACACACACACACACACCACACCACACACTCACACACACTCACACACACACGCACATACACACACCACACACATACACACACACACACACACAACACACACACACCACACATACCACACACACACACACCACACCACACACATACACATACACACACATACACATACACACACACACACACACATACACATAAAACACATACACTACACACACACACACACACAAAAATACACACACATAAATAACACACACACACACACATACACATACACAACACACACACACACACACACACACTACACACACACTCACACACACACGCACATACACACACACACACATACACACACCACACAACACACACACACTACACACTCACCACACACACACATACACAACACACACACACACACACACACACACACACACACACTCAAACACACACTCCACACACACACACACATACAACACACACACAACACAAAACACACACATACACCACACAAACACACACTCACACACTCACACACACACACACACACTACACACACACACACACAACACACACACACACACACACACACACACCACACACACACACACTCACACACACACACCACACACCACTCACACACACACCACACACACACAACACACACACCACACACACACAACATACACACACACACACACACACACACACACACCACCTCACACACACACACACACACACAACACACACACACACACACACACACACACACACACACTCACACCACACACACATAGACACACGCACACACACACACAGACTCAAATACACACACACACGCACACACACACACACACCACACACACACGAACACACACACACACACACACACACACACACACGCTCACACACACACACACACACGCACACACACACACACACACACACACACACACCACACACGAAACACACACACACACACACACACACACACACACACACACACGCTCACACACACACACACACACACACACACACGCACACACACAACACACACACACACACACACGAAACACACACACAGACACACACACACACACACGCTCACACACACACACACACGAGAGGCCCCTTGGAGCTAGTGATCATGTGGTTCTGAGTTTTGACTATATAGTAGAGTTACAAGTGGAGAAGGTAACAGGAACTGAAGGGGACAGGCCAAACTATAAAGGGGGGACTACACAGGTATGAGAAACTTCCTGCAGGAGGTTCAGTGGGACAGAGAAATGGTAGGAAAATCAGTAAACGAGATGATGGAATATGTGGCAACAAAGTGCAAGGAGGCAGAGGAAAGTTTTGTTCCCAAGGGAAACAGAAATAATAGGAAGACCAAACGAGTCCTTGGTTTACCCGAAGGTGTAGGGAGGCAAAAACTAAGTGCAACAGAGAATGGAAAAGGTACAGGAGGCATAGGACCCAGGAAAACAAGGAGATTTAGTAGAAGAGCCAGAAACGAGTATGCACAGATAAGGAGGGGCCCAGCGACAGTATGAAAACGACACAGAATCGAAAGTCAAATCTGACCGAAACTGCTGTATAGCCACATTAGGAGGAAGACAACAGTCAAAGACCAGGTGATAAGGTTGAGGAAAGAGGTGGAGAACTCACAAGAAACGATCAAGAGGTATGCGAGGAGCTCAAACACGAGATTTAAGGAAGCATTTACAGTAGAGACAGGAAGGACTCTGGGGGGGGAAAAGACCAGATGGGGACACCAGCAAGGAATACACCAACAAGAGTGGACGACATACATACAGATGAGGAGGAGGTGAAGAAAACTGCTAAGGGACATCGATACCTCAAAGGCAATGGGACCGGACATCTCCCCGTGGGTCCTTAGAGAGGGAGCAGATATGTTGTGCGTGCCACTTACCACAAATCTTCAACACATCCCTGGAAACTGGGCAACCACCTGAGGTATGGGAAGACGGCAAATGTAGTTCCCATTTTAAAAAATGAGACAGAAAAGAGGCACTAAACTATAGACCTGTGTCATTAACGTGTATAGTATGCAAAAATTATGGAGAAGATTATCAGGAGGAGAGTGGTGGAGCATCCTGGAACGGAACAGGAGTATAAATGCCAACCAGCACGGATTCACGGAAGGAAATCCTGTGTCACAAACCTTCTGGAGTTTTATGATAAAATAACAGAAGTAAGACAAGAGAGAGAGGGGTGGGTTGATTGCATCTTCTTGGACTGCAAGAAGGCCTTTGACACAGTTCCTCACAGAGATTAGTGCAGAAGCTAGAGCATCAGGCGCATATAACAGGAAGGGCACTGCAATGGATCAGAGAATACCTGACAGGGAGGCAACAACGAGTCATGGTACGTAATGATGTATCACAGTGGGCACCTGTGACGAGCGGGGTCCCACAGGGGTCGGTCTAGGACCAGTGCTATTTTTGGTATATGTGAACGAACATGACGGAAGGGTTAGATCTCAGAAGTGTCCCTGTTTGCAGATGATGTGAAGTTAATGAGGAGAATTAAATCTGATGAGGACACAGGCAGGACTTCAAAGAGACCTGGACAGACTGGACACCTGGTCCAGCAAATGGCTTCTCGAATTTAATCTGCCAAATGCAAAGTCATGAAGTTAGGAGAAGGGCACAGAAGACCACAGACAGAGTATAGGCTAGGTGGCCAAAGACTGCAAACCTCACTCAAGGAGAAAGATCTTGGGGTGAGTAAAACACGAGCATGTCTCCGGAAGCACACATCAATCAGATAACTGCTGCAGCATATGGGCGCCTGGCAAACCTGAGAACAGCATTCCGATACCTTAGTAAGGAATCATTCAAGACACTGTACACCGTGTATTGTCAGGCCCATACTGGAGTATGCAGCACCTGTTTGGAACCCGCACTTGATAAAGCAGTCAAGAAACTAGAGAAAGTACAAAGGTTTGCGACAAGGTTAGTTCCAGAGCTAAGGGGAATGTCCTATGAGGAAAGATTAAGGGTAAATCGCGCCTGACGACACTGGAGGACAAAGGGTCAGGGGAGACATGATAACGACATATAAAATACTGCGTGGAATAGACAAGGTGGACAAAGACAGGATGTTCCAGGGAGGGGACACAGAACACAAGAGGCCACAATTGGAAGTTGAAGACACAAATGAGTCAGAGAGATAGTAGGAAGTATTTCTTCAGTCATAGAGTTGTAAGGCAGTGGAATAGCCTAGAAAATGACGTAGTGGAGGCAGGAACCATACACAGTTTTAAGACGAGGTTTTTTAAAAGGCTCATGGAGCGGGGAGGGAAAAAGGGGGGCCTAGTAGCAACCGGTGAAGAGGGGGGGGCCAGGGCTAGGACTCACCCCGCAACCACAAAATTTTGGTTTAG
>NC_069399.1:91789029-91840307 GCF_026875155.1 Cherax quadricarinatus | reverse complement strand
GGGACTTGCAAACCTCTGCACCAACAGTTAAGGACACACCAGAGTGAGAGGGGAGGATAAACCAGAAAAATTTGGGGACCTTGTGTTCAACCCTGGGCAGCTCAGATATTGAGGACATCAAGTATGAGAGTCCCCTAGGAGCTAGCGACCACGTGTTCTGTGCTTTGAATACATAGTAGAGCTGCAAGTGGAGAGAAAAACAGGAGTTGAATGGGAAAAGTCTGACTATAAAAGAGGGGATACATGGGGTTGGGAAGAACTTCCTGCGGAGGTCCGTGGGACAGAGAACTGGCAGGAAAACCAGTAAATGAAATGATGGAATATGTAACAACAAAATGCAAGGAGGCAGTGGAAAGGTTTTTTCCCCAAGGGAAAACAGTAACAACGGGAAGCCCAGAACGAGCCCCTGGTTTACCTACGGTGAAAGGGAGGCAAAAACCAAAGTGCAAAGAGAATGGAAAAAAGTACAAAGGCAGAGAACACACAAAAAATAGGGAGATCAGTCACAGAGCCGGGAATGAGTATGCACAGGAAAAGGAGGGAGGCCCCAGCGACAGTATGAAAATGACATAGGCATTGAGAATCAAGATGACCTGAAACTGTTGTATAGCCACATCAGGAGAAGAAACAGTCAAAGACCAGGTGATCAGATTAAGGACAGAAGGTGGAGAACTCACAAAAAATTTATCAGGAGGTATGTGAGGAGCTGAACAAGAGATTTAAGGAAGTTTTTACAGCAGAGAAGGAAGGGCTGTGGGAAGACAGCACAGAAGGGAACTCAAGAGGGAATATACCAACAAGTGTTGGATGACATACGAACAACTGAGGAGGAGGTGAAGAAGCTTTTAAAGTGACCTTGACACCTCAAAGGCGATGGGCCCAGACAACATCTCCCCATGGGCCCTTAGAGAAGGAGCAGAGATGCTGTGCGTTGCCTCTAACCACAATCTTCAACAAAATCCCTTGAAACTGGGCAATACCGAGAAAGGAAGACAGCTAATGTAGTCCCTATATTTAAGAAAGGAAACAGAAAACGAGGCCCCTAAAACTACAGACCTGTGTCTCTGACATGTATTGTGTGCAAAGTCATGGAGAAGATTATCAGGAGGAGAAGTGGGCGAAAAACCTGGAAAGGAACAAGATTATAAATGAAAACCAGCAAAGGGGTTTATGGAAGGCAAATCTTTTATCACAAACCTCCTGGAGTTTTATGACAAGGTAACAGAAGTAAGACACGAGAGAAAGGGGTGGGTAGATTGCGTTTTCCTAGACTGCAGGAAGGCCTTTGACACAGTTCCCCACAAGAGATTAGTGCAGAAGCTGGGGATCAGGCGCACGTAAAAGGAGGGCACTGCAATGGATAAGGGAATACCTGACAGGGGAGGCAGCAACGAGTCATGGTACGTGAAGAGGTATCACAGTGGGCGCCTGTTACGAGCGGGGTCCCACAGGGGTCAGTTCTAGGACCAGTGCTATTTTTGATATATGTGAACGACATGATGGAAGGAATAAGACTCTGAAGTGTCCTGTTCGCAGATGACGTGAAGTTGATGAGAAGAATTAAATCGGACGAGGATGAGGCAGGACTGCAAAGAGGACCTGGACAGGCTGGACATGTGGTCCAGCAACTGGCTTCTCGAATTCAATCCAGCCAATGCAAAGTCATGAGATTGGGGAGGGGCAAAGAAGACCGCAGACAGAGTATAGGCTAGGTGGATAAAGACTACAGACATCACTCAGGGAGAAAGACCTTGGGGTGACCATAACACCGAGCACATCACCGGAGGCACACATCAACCAAATAACCTCTGCAGCATACGGGCGCCTGGCAAACCTGAGAATAGCGTTCCGATGCCTTAATAAGGAATCGTTCAAGACACTGTACACTGTGTATGTTAGGCCCATACTGGAATATGCAGCACCAGTCTGGAACCCACAACTGGTCAAGCACGTCAAGAAGTTAGAGAAAATACTAAGGTTTGCAGCAAGGCTAGTCCCAGAGCTCAAGGGAATGTCGTACGAGGAAAGGTTAAGGGAAATCGGACTGACGACACTGGAGGACAGAAGGGTCAGGGGAGACATGATAACGACATACAAGATACTGCGGGGAATAGACAAGGTGGACAGAGATAGGATGTTCCAGAGAGGGGACACAGGGACAAGGGGTCACAACTGGAAGCTGAAGACTCAGACGAGTCACAGGGACGTTAGAAAGTATTTCTTCAGTCATAGAGTTGTCAGCAAGTGGAATAGCCTAGCAAGTGAAGTAGTGGAGGCAGGAACCATACATAGTTTTAAGAAGAGGTATGACAAAGCTCAGGAAGCATAGAGAGAGAGGATCCAGTAGCGATCAGTGAAGAGGCGGGGCCAGGAGCTGAGTCTCGACCCCTGCAACCACAATTAGGTGAGTACAATTAGGTGAGTACACACACACACACACAGACACACACACACACTCACACACACACACAAACACACTCTCACACACACACACTCACACACACACACCCCTCACACACACACACACACACACACACACACACTCACACACACACAAGCACATACACACGCACACTCACGCTCACACACTCACATACACACACACACACACACACAAACACACACACACACACACAAACACACACACACACACACACACACATAGACACACACACACACACACACACACACACACAAATACACACACACACACGCACACACACACACACACAACACACACACACACACCACACCACACACACACACATAGACCAGGCAGAACTACAAAGGGATCTGGACAGGCTGCAGACCTGGTCCAGCAATTGGCTTCTGGAGTTCAATCCCACCAAGTGCAAAGTCATGAAGATTGGGGAAGGGCAAAGAAGACCTCAGACGGAGTACAGTCTAGGGGGCCAGAGACTACAAACCTCACTCAAGGAAAAAGATCTTGGGGTGAGTATAACACCAGGCACATCTCCTGAAGCGCACATCAACCAAATAACTGCTGCAGCATATGGGCGCCTAGCAAACCTCAGAACAGCATTCCGACATCTTAATAAGGAATCGTTCAGGACCCTGTACACCGTGTACGTTAGGCCCATATTGGAGTATGCGGCACCAGTTTGGAACCCACACCTTGCCAAGCACGTAAAGAAACTAGAGAAAGTGCAAAGGTTTGCAACAAGACTAGTCCCAGAGCTAAGAGGTATGTTCTACGAGGAGAGGTTAAGGGAAATCAACCTGACGACACTGGAGGACAGGATAGATAGGGGGGACATGATAACGACATACAAAATACTGAGAGGAATTGCCAAGGTGAACAAAGACAGGATGTTCCAGAGTTGGGACAAAGCAACAAGGGGACACTGTTGGAAGTTGAAGACAAAGATGGTGAGGGCCTGGGTTCGATTCCCAGCCAGAGTAGAAACATTGGACGTGTTTCTTTCCACCTGTTGTCTATGTTCCCCATCAGTAAAATGGGTACCTGGGTGTTAGTCGACTGGTGTGGGTCGCATCCTGGGACACTGACCTAAGGAGGCTTGGTCACAGACCGGGCCGCGGGGGCGTTGACCCCCGGAACTCTCTCCAGATATACTCCAGATATACAGGGATGTTAGGAAGTATTTATTCAGCCACAGAGTAGTCAGGAAGTGGAATAGTTTGGGAAGCGATGTAGTGGAGGCAGGATCCATACATAGCTTTAAGCAGAGGTATGATAAAGCTCACGGTTCAGGGAGAGTGACCTAGTAGCTACCAGTGAAGAGGCGGGGCCAGGAACTTGGACTCGACCCTTGCAACCTCAACTAGGTGAGTACTACTAGGTGAGTACACACACATGACAAGGTAACAGAAGTAAGACACGAGAGAGAGGGGTGGGTTGATTGCCATTTCCTGGACTGCAGGAAGGCCTTCGACATAGTTCCACACAAAATATTAGTGAAGAAGCTGGAGGATCAGGCGCGTATGACACGAAGGGCACTGCAATGGATCAAGAATCCCTACAGGGGGGAAAAAACAGTCATGGTACGTGATAAAGGTACCCACAGTGGGCCCCTTTGACAAAGTGGGGTTGCCAGGGGCATTTCCTATAACCGTGCTTTTTTTGAAAAAGTGAATGACATAAAAGGAAAAGGGATAGCCCTCGGGAAGTGTCCCTGTTCCGATTTGTGAACTAATGAAAAGGGGTTTAAAATTTAATAAGGTCAGAAAAGGACTACAAAGAAAACCTGGACGGGTTTGACAGGGGTCCAGCAACTTGCTTTTTCGAATTAACCCTCCCAAAAATTTGCAAATTCATGAAGTTTGGGGAAAGGGGCAGACAGAGTATGGGGTGGTGGAAAAACCTGCAAACCTCCTCAATTGGAAAGATTTTTGGGGTGACCATAACACTGAGCACTCTCCGGGGGAAAACACATCAACCAAAAAAATACGCAAATTTTGGGCGCCTGGCAAACCTGGGGAATAGCGTTCCGATCCCCTTTAATAACTAATGTTCAAGCCCGTACATGCGTATATCGGGCCCATATGGGGGTATGAAAGCCCAGTCGGGAAACCCCACCTTTAAAGGGATGTCAAAAATTTAAGAAAGTACAAAGTTTTGAAAACAATGCTAGCCCCAGAGTTTCAGGGGAATGTCGTAGAGGAAAGGTTGGGGGAAAATTGGACTGACAACTGGAGGACAAAGGGTTTAAAGGGGAACATGATAACGACATACAAGATACTGGGGGAAATTTGACAAGGTGGACAGAGTGGGAAATTTTTCCAGAGGGGGACACAGAAACAAAGGGGTCACAAAATGGGAAACTGAAGGGCCTTGGAAAGAAATCGCAGGGACGTTAGGGAAATATTTTTTCAGTCATAAAAGTCGTCAGGAAATGGAATACCTAGCTAGTGAAGTAGTAAGGCAGGGACCATACCCTATTTTAAAGGGAAAGGTATGACAAAAAGCTCCCAAAATAGAGAGGGAGAGGGACCTGTAGAATCAGTGAAAAAGGCGGGGGGCCCGGAAACCCCAGTTCGAACCCCCGCAACCACAATTTTGGTGAGTATAATTAGGTGGGTGAGTACACACAGGTCAAGTACAAACACACAGATCGAGTACAAACAGACACACACACACACATGTCGAGTACACACACACACACACACACACACAGGTCGAGTAAACACACACACACAGGTCGAGTACACACACACACACACACAGGTCGAGTAAACACACACACACACACAGGTCGAGTACACACATACATCCACAGGTCGAATACACACACACACACACAGGTCGAGTACACATACATACCCACGGGTCGAGTACACACACACACATACCCGTGGGTCGGGTACACACACGCACAGGTCGAGTACACCCAAACACAGGTCAAGTACACACACACACACACACACACATACACACGGGTCTAGTACACACACACATACACACACGTACCTGTGTGCTGGGTAGCGTGAGGCCAGAAGTCCTCCTGGGATCTGAGTCACCAGGTATCCCCAGAAGAATGAAGAGTCGACCACTCCGACGATGTCGTCACTCCAGTCGATCTCCCGCTGCTGCTCGACGTCGTCGATCACACCGCCAGGGAGACACACAGTTCCAGTTTTAGTGATGTGTAAATATTCTCAAGATTTTCAACAAAATTTTGCCATTTGTTCACTCAGTACAAGGAACATGTGTGTTTTAAATCATCTCCGTCCCCCTATCACAGGGGGATGATGATGATGATGATGATGATGATGATGATGATGATGATGATGATGATGATGATGATTACAAAAAAAGTAATTTTTAAAAGAAGATGATGTTAAGATTTACTCCTTTTGTAATAAAGAGTTCGGGATACATAAATACACACATTAAAATAAATTAATCTTTAATCAACTATCTTTGGTCTAGAGGTATTTGAACTATGATATATAATATGTACATGTTACTATAATAAATTATAATCAGCATTTTACTAAAATAATAAATAATTCATAACCCTACACAGGGTACAACTCTTGACACTACTGTGTCAATATATATATATATCTCTATGCTAAAATAATAAATTATAAATAACATTTGTATAATAATAAATTACAATCAACTGCTTCTCACGACACGAGACCAGTCACATGACACTATTCAGTGTACACTACAACCAGGCCATCTTCAGTGTCCCACGACACCCTTTTCATCTCAGTGTTCCACTACGGTCCTGTGCATATCTCAGTGTTCCACTCCATCATACGTTCCTAAGTGTCACACTACGGTCCTGGCCCAGTTCAGTGTAACACTCCAGCCTTTTCTTCATGTAATGTCCCACCAAACAGCATCTGATGATTCCGGCCCACAGTTGATCAGCGTAGACGGTGAGTCCACAGACATCACCGGTAGTCCAGTAAATCCTCTCCAAAGCCGGTTGACACACCGCTAGCCGAACACCATGCTGCAAGCTCACTGAATGCGGCCGTCAAGTAACTGAGGCCAACAGACTCAGTGAGCTGCGGTGAGCGGTTCTTCTAACGCCAGTAGATAAGTACGATTAGGTGGTCAGGTACCTACTGCGTAGATGTGTACCCTGAGGAGTTCAGGTACTTAATGTTGCTGAAGCCAGTAGACGTGTACCCTTAGGTGTGCAGGTACCTACTGCTTAGGTGCGTATCCTGAGGCGCTCAGGTACATACTGTTACTAAAGCCAGTAGACTGTACCCTTAGGTGGCCAGGTACCTACTGCTTAGATGTGCACCGTGAGGCACTCAGGAACTTACTGCTCTAAGGCCGGCTCAGCAGTCCCCACATTGGGTTTGATGACGTACCCAGTGGTACTGCCGGCCGGCAGGTTAACTATTTAACCGCTAGTTTGGCAGGGGGCCGCAACAATGATAATGATGATGATGATGATAATGATGATGATAATGATGATAATGATGATGATGACAATGATAATAATAATAATAATAATAATAATAATAATAATAATAATAATAATAATAATAATAATAATTATAAGAAGATGAATTATTTAATAATTATAATAATAATTACAATAATAGATTTACTCAGGTGTTACTCGCTGAGTTACTCACCTCAGTTACATAGATAATACTACACTCACCCAGATGTTATATGTTATTCACCACTTACACAGATGTTACTAACATGTTATTCACCAGTCATCAAGATGTTACTCAGGAGTTTCCACAGTTACTCACCATAATTACTCAGGTGTTACCACAGTTACTTACCATAATTAATCAGATGTTTCCACAGTTACTCACTATAGTTACTTAGTTACTCAGGTGTTACCACAGTTACTTACCATAATTAATCAGATGTTTCCACAGTTACTCACTACAGTTACTTAGTTACTCAGGTGTTACCACAGTTACTTACCATAATTAATCAGAAGTTTCCACAGTTACTCACTATAGTTACTTAGTTACTCAGGTGTTACCACAGTTACTCAACACAGTTACTCAGGTGTTACCACAGTTGCTCACCACAGTTACTCAGACGACACTCAGGTGTTACTCACCCCAGTAGCGGTGGCGTTAGAGGTCATCTCTACAACAGCTACGCCCATGTTGCACCGAATGCCAAAAGATATCAGGAAACCTGTCGGAGGAAGAAAGACACATAACACATATGACACATGCCACATATGACACCTGCGACATATGACACATATGACAAATGATATATGACGCAACACATATGACACATGTGACACATATGACACGCAGCACATAGCAGGTGACACCAGAGGATTTCAAACATCACCTGAAACAAATGACATATTGTTGACGGAAGAGTTAAAGTGACACGTGGCACTAGCGGCACCACAGGAATGAAGGTGACACATGGCATTAGCGGCGCCATAGGAGTGAAGATGACACATGACATGTGACACTAGCGGCACCACAGGAGTGAAGGTGACACATGACACGTGGCATTAGCGGCACCACAGGAGTGAAAGTGACACGTGGCATTAGCGGCACCACAGGAGTTAAAGTGACACGTGGTACTAGCGGCACCACAGGAGTAAAGGTCACACGTGGCACTAGCGGCACCACAGGAGCGAAGGTGACACATGACACTTGGTGAATAAGTCGAGAGGTGACGGAACGTGACGAAACATGAAGAAACATGATGAAATGTGAAGGAACATGGCGGAACATGAAGGAAAATTCTTGGCTAACTGGAAGAATAAGGATGAGAGACTTACTGAGAGAGGAATGGAATGAGAGACAAATAAATGAGAGAGAAAGAAGTGGAGAGATAAATGAATGAGAGAGAAATTGAGAGAAATGGAATGAGAAATAATGAGTGAGAGGAAGCGGGGAGGGGGGGGAGAGGAGGGAAGAACGAAGAAGTAAACAGAGAATGGTAGAAGGTATGGAATACGTTCAGTCATATCTATGGTGACTAGTCAACTCCTTGTAGGGTATTGTTTGGTCACGTCACTTCTTGTAGGTTATTGTGTGATCACGTTACTTCTTGTTGGTTATTGTGTGGTCACGTCACTTGTAGGTTATAGTGTGGTCACGTCCTTTCTTGTAGGATATTGTTTGGTCACGTCACTTCTTGTAGGTTATTGCGTGGTCACGTTACTTCTTGTAGGATATTGTTTGGTCATTTCACTTCTTGTAGGATATTGCGTGGTCACGTTACTTCTTGTAGGTTATGGTGTGGTCATGCTACTCCTTGTAGGATATTGTTTGGCCACGTCACTCCTTGTAGGATATTGTTAAGAACATAAAAAAGAAGGAACACTGCACCAGGCCTACTGGCCCATACGAGGCAGGTCCATGTCAACTGGTTTAGACCAATGGCCCACCCAGTCAGGACACCACTTAAGGAAGGAGCACGGCATCTGACCCAGTAGCACCAGCTAATCACGTTCAACTCACACTCACCCACACCCACTCATGTATTTTTATCTAACCTATTTTTAAAATTACACGTCTTAGTTTCTATAACGGTACTCGGGACTTTGTTCCACTCATCCACAACTCTGTTACCAAACCAGTGCTTTCCTATATCCTTCCTGAATCTGAATTTTTCCAGCTTAAACCATGGCTGCGAGTCCTGTCTACGCTAGATATTTTTAGCACTCTATTTACATCTCTTTATTCATTCCTGTTTTCCATTTATACACCTCAATCATATCCTTCTAATTCTACGCCTTTCTAGAGATTGCAGATTCAGGGCCCTCAGCCTATCCTAATGGGGAAGATTTCTGATACATGGGATCAATTTAGTTATCCTCCTGTGTACGTTTTCTAGTGTATTTATATCCATTTTGTAATACGGTGACCGAAACTGTGCAGCATTATCTAAATAAGGCCTAACCGAGGATATACAGAGTTGAAGAACAACCTGAGGATTTCTATTATTTATGCTTCTTGATATGAAGCCAAGGATTCTGTTAGCTATACTGCGAACACTTATGCACTGTTGTCTTGGTTTCAGGTTACTGCTAACCAGAACTCCTAAATCCCTTTTGCAATCAGTAGTATTAAGATCTACATTGCTTAGTTTATAAGTGGCATGGTCATTATCCTTTCCAACATTTAGAACTTTGCATTTGTCTATATTAAACTGCATCTGCCACTTCTCTGACCATTGCATCAGTCTATTCAAATCATCCCGGAGTGCTCTAATGTCCTCATTAAAATGAATTGGACGGCCTATTTTGGTGTCATCAGCAAATTTGCTTATGTCGCTATTTATTCCCTCATCTATGTCGTTTATGGAAATTGTGAACAACAACGGGCCCAACACTGACCCCTGAGGAACACCGCTTGTGACGTGCTCCCATTCTGATTTCTCCCCGTTTATGGCAACTCTCTGCTGCCTATTTGTCAGCCATGCCTCCACCCAGGAAAAAATTTCTCCTTCTATTCCGTGTGCCTTAAGTTTCCTCAATAGCCTCTGATGTGGAACTCTATCGAAAGCCTTACTGAAGTCCATATGCACAATATCATATTCATTACCATGATCTACCTCCTCAAACGCCTTATTGAAAAAAGTTAGTAAATTCGTAAAACAGGAACGCCCCTTCGTTAAACCGTGTTGAGATTCATTAATCAATCTGTGCCTATCAAGACGGCTACGAATTGCTTCGACAATTATTTATTCCATAAATTTTCCCACTATGGAGGTAAGGCTTATTGGTCTATAGTTCGAAGCCAAGGACCTATCACCTGCCTTGTAAATAGGTATTATTTTGCCATTTTCCACTTATCAGGCACTATGCCAGTTTGTAGTGATATGTTGAAAAGATTAACCAAAGGTTTGCTAAGTTCCTCTATACATTCCTTTAACACCCTTGCAAACAGTTCATCAGGGTCTGAGGATTTGTTAGGTTTTAATTTCTTTATTTGTCTGAGAACCATGTCATTAGTTATCCCAATCGTGCATAGTTTATTATCGTCCTTTTCTACATAATTATTATTTTTGGAATTTTGCTAGTATCTTCCTGGGTAAAAACTGAGAGGAAGTAAGTATTGAAATTTTCACGCATTTCCTTATCACTGTCAGTGATCTGACCTGAGTTACTCTTAAGTGGGCCAATCTTGTCCCTAATCTTACTTCTGTATACCTGAAAGAAATCTTTTGGGTTAGTCTTCGAATCCCTTGCGACCTTAGCCTCATAATCCCTTTTTGCTTTTCTTATTCCTTTTTTCATTTCTTTCCTTAACTGAATATATTGATTTCTTAACTGCCCATCCCCTCATTTGATATGCATATATATGCCTCTCTTTTGACCAATGAGATGCTTTAATCTATTGTTCATCCATTTGGGATCATTTTTGTTAGATCTAATTTCCCTACTTGGAACAAAAGTTGTCTGGGCAGCTAGGACTATGCTCTGAAAAAGTCATATTGGCAAGCAACGCCATCAATCTGACTCATAGTCAAGTCATCCCAATTTAGCCCATCCAGGTAATTTCTCAGTGCCATGAAATCGGCCAAGCGGAAGTCTGGGACAGAGACTTAATGCAATTATTTGGGCAATTCCATGATATATTAAAACTTAGTGATTTGTGATCACTTTCCCCAAGCTCAGCATTAACCACAAGATTATTAATTAGTGATTCTTTGTTGGCAAGAACCAAGTCAAGCAGATTGTTTCCTATAGTTGGTTCTGTCAAAAACTGTTTTAAAAAGCAATCCTGAACCGTATAAAGAAAGTCACTAGACTCAAGATTTATTGTCACATTGTTCCAATTAATTTTGTATAAAGTTAAAACCACCCATTAACACAACATTTTCATATCTAGATGCCTTATGAATTTCGTCCCATAGCAGCTACTGTACTCTCTATCAAGGTTTGGGGGCCTATATATCACACCCAAAATTAACTTTTCACGACCCTCGAGAAACTGTAGCCAAACAGATTCTGTGTCCGATGTTTCTTATCTTATATCATGTCTAATAAAACAATTTAAATTATCTCTGACATACATCGCCACTCCACCACTCTTGTTTTGTGAGTTGCAAGTGACTGTCAGGTTGAACTGGCTCGGTAATGGCCTCAATTAATTCATGTTCCTTTCCGAAAGTGACTTCTGAACTGTTCCAGAACCTTAGGGACTCTTAGTTATGATTAATATTCTACTGATACTTTGAATTCTTCAATAAGAGTTCCAGAACTGGTTCACATTTCGAAGAGGATTGATCGCTTAAATCACTCATAGGTTGCAGGAATTATACTGAAGCTGAGCTCACATATAGGAATTTATTACATTTTCTAACGTAAATGACTGGCCAAAACTATAACGAGAATCAAGAGTCCTTTTAGAGTAACTTGGTTTATGTTCTTAACAGACGACAAACCACAGTAAAACCTGTCCATCCTATTGTTGTTTCCAATAAAACCCTTCATGAACTTTCTCATTTTTATATAAGAAACGTTCAGAAAACTTGTGTTTCATTAGAAGATGAAATTCGCACTTTTGTACTAAGTGGTTAATTAATACAGAGGAAGAAATTGTCTTATAAATTTTTATATATGAAAAACCTTTTGTGTAAAGAGGATAATGTCCTGTGATAAACCCAAAGATATTGATACATGCCTCTAACCCGCCGTGATTCAATGATAATATTCAATTGGAACTTCGAACTAATACTTGCCAGTTCCTTTTAGATCTCCGGAATAAACTGTAGGAGACTGCTGATGCAGTTGTAAAGAACTTAAATATTTCTATTTCTATTTTGGAAACTTTATGAACTTTGATGGAAGGAGTTTTAAGAGTAAATTTAATAATAGTACTAAGTTTTGAACCTTCTTACCAGACAAAGTACCTAAGTTTTGAACCTTCTTACCAGACAAAGTACCTAAGTTTTGAACCTTCTTACCAGACAAAGTACCTAAGTTTTGAACCTTCTTACCAGACAAAGTACCTAAGTTTTGAACCTTCTTACCAGACAAAGTACCTAAGTTTTGAACCTTCTTACCAGACAAAGTACCTAAGTTTTGAACCTTCTTACCAGACAAAGTACCTAAGTTTTGAACCTTCTTACCAGACAAAGTACCTAAGTTTTGAACCTTCTTACCAGACAAAGTACCTAAGTTTTGAACCTTCTTACCAGACAAAGTACCTAAGTTTTGAACCTTCTTACCAGACAAAGTACCTAAGTTTTGAACCTTCTTACCAGACAAAGTACCTAAGTTTTGAACCTTCTTACCAGACAAAGTACCTAAGTTTCTAATATCGTAACTTAGGTCATATAAAGCACTTCAAGTTTGCAATGCACATATTTTTTTATATGAATGGTAAGCACAATCTTATATAATGTAAATAGTGGAAACATATAATGGTCGTGACTCAAGTCACTGACGTTTCCCTGAGTCCTTGGATCATCAGTAATCAATCCCGATGAAAGGAAAAAAATCCCCTTAAGGTCTCCAGAGATCCCCCCCAACAATGAAACCCCGTAAACCTGCGAAAATAATATGTCTTCAGTGTCATATATATCTTAATAATGGTTCTTCATTTTATATATATTTTAAGGCATGGGGAACCAGATTTTACCACAATGGTTATTGTTAAATGTAAATAAAGCCCATAACAAAAAATTATCGAAAAAATAATGATAATTAATACTTCCCTCTCCGCCACAGACACACAGACGTATATATTAAATAGTTTTTCAAAAAAAAATTATAGCATTTTATTAGCTTTTAAAATGACAATCCTGAAGTAATGTAGGTAAGAGTAAGAGTGAATTATAAGAGACAGTGTTAATCTATAGTCCAGGGTGCCCCGTGGCCTGGTAGGGAACCCTCTTGCCTCACACATTCAGTGCCCATGGTTCGATTCCCGGCCGGGTGGAAACATTAGGTATGTTTCCTTGTACCTGCTGTCCCCGTTCACTTAGCAAGTAGGTATCTGGGTGTTAGTGATGTGAGTCGCATCCTGGGGGGACAAGACTGAAGGATCCCAGTGGGAATATAACAGATAAGCCTCCATGACGCCCTGACTTCCTTGGGTTATCATTGATGGCTAACCTTACGGGGTTAACAATCCGAACAAAATCTTATCTATCTTATCTTATCTTAACCCAAGTTGTCCAACCCTCATTAACCTGCGCGTCCCAACTTAATTTACCTTAACCCACACACACACTATCTCTTAACATTGTTGATAGCAGAAATAAAAGGAATTGAAGTGACATAAGAAATATAATTAATTCACATTTTACTGTAGAGTTGCAAGAACCGAACCAAGTACTCATGTAATGAAACAATATATATATATACATATATATATATATTATATATATATATTATATATATATATATATATATATATATATATATATATATTTTATATATATATATATATATATATATATATATATATATTTGTAAAAAATAAATTCTCCATTTTCCAGAAGTTAAGGAAACATGTAAATTACTTTGTCTTAGCAGGAAAAAATAAACAGTTCAGTGAGACTTCTGGTTTTGCAGTTAACTCATGAGCAGTGTGATGCAGCGAGGCATCTGTTAGAGCCACCACAAGCTTATTTGCTGTACATATGAGCTTGGCTGTTGATTATTTATTGTCCTTGATCCATAACATGTCCCATAATTTATCCATATGTATTTGATAAGAATAATAAAACATTTGATTACCAAAGAATTGTGTAAAATACTATTGCATCCCGGCGAGCGTTCACTCAGACCCGGCTGGTGCAACATATATTAATGATAATATTAACTTTCTAGTCTAACCAAAGTTTTAGTGTTTGTGATAATATTTACGTTACGACTGTCTGTTGTCCTGCTGAGATTAACAACACTTGATCCCACATTAAAACACAGATTTTTCTTTTAAGGTATTTCGAAATCTCTAATAATATTTTGTTTCGATTCCCGATAAAGGTAAGTCAGCTTTAAGTAGTATTTTTACTGCTACGAAGAAATTAATAAGTTGCTTAGGATCAGTGAATTCTTGTAGGAAAGTCATGCGTGAACCATACCCCCGGCCGGGATTGAACCCGCGGTCATAGAGTCTCAAAACTCCAGCCCGTCGCGTTAGCCACTAGACCAGCTAGCCACAATAAGATTCATCCAACTAGGTATATTTCTACACCATAGGAAGGTTAGCACAGGCACCTCTGTGACCACAAATGCAAGTTTTTACAGACGAATCTCCAGCTAGCGTGGCCGTGACGAACTCTAGCTCAAGTCCCTTCACTGCCGTCAACATGACTTAAGAAATCGTAATGACACGATTGCAAATAAACCATACAAATAAACCATGCAAATAAACTTGCATTTGTGGTCACAGAGGTGCCTGTGCTAACCTTCCTATGGTGTAGAAATATACCTAGTTGGATGAATCTTATTGTGGCTAGCTGGTCTAGTGGCTAACGCGACGGGCTGGAGTTTTGAGACTCTATGACCGCGGGTTCAATCCCGGCCGGGGGTATGGTTTATTTGCAATCGTGTCATTACGATTTCTTAAGTCAGTCATGCGTGACTTAGCAGATATCACTGGTCCTCTCAGCGACCATTTAAAGAACGTCAAGGACCGCTTGTTGCTTCGAAGGAAGCTCAAGAGAACTTTGATCAAGCTAATACATTTTTTTCTTAGTCTTCCAGTTCTTAAGCTGCGATATAAATAAAATAGTTTGTCTCTGAACAGTGTCAATACCTCGTTTTGAAGATATGAGATTGAAAAAATTAAGAAAAAGCTATGTATGTCATGTATCCATAAAATATATGTAGATACTAGTCTATTTTATCATTTACTAAAATAAAATATGCACAAATCTATTATAAAAAGTTAGAATTTATCAAAACTTGTGCACACAAACAATTACAGATCGTACATGTACACTTCACAGTCAAGACAAATATAAACATACTTAAAGATGCAATATTAAATCATAATAAATGCGAATTTTTTTTTCACATCTATTCATTTTTTATGTCTAGTGTTAGTACTACGTATAACATTTACAATGTTTTGTATCATATAAGACAATATTGATGCAGGTGCTGACAGACAGTTCATCATTTAAACAGATCACAAATTTTCTGTACCGATAAATACGGTAGAGTATTGTGAATGTACCATTTTGTCTTCCTTGTGATTTTCTTAATAACATTTTCGTTTTTCTTTTCTCTAGCTTACTTCATTGTAAGAATACATTATATAATACATATAACATACAAAGTATGTGGTAACGACTATTGACTTTATCGGTAAGGCTTCTGGTCAACAGTAGTCTATTACTAAAATTTTTGGAGTCAAAAGTTATCCTCAGATTTTCGACTGCGCCCCTAAACCCCTGTGTGTATGTATGAATGTATGTATATATATAATATATATATATATATAATATATATATATATATATATATATATATATATATATATATATATATATATATAATACATTATATATATAATATATATATAATATATATATATATATATATATATATATATATATATATATATAATATATATATATATATATATTATTATTATTATTATTTATCACACTGGCCGATTCCCACCAAGGCAGGGTGGCCCGAAAAAGAAAAACTTTCACCATCATTCACTCCATCACTGTCTTGCCAGAAGGGTGCTTTACACTACAGTTTTTAAACTGCAACATTATCACCCCTCCTTCAGAGTGCAGGCACTGTACTTCCCATCTCCAGGACTCAAGTCCAGCCTGCCGGTTTCCCTGAATCCCTTCATAAATGTTACTTTGCTCACACTCCAACAGCACGTCAAGTATTAAAAACCATTGTCTCCATTCACTACTATCGAACAAGCTCACGCATGCCCGCTGGAAATCCAAGCCCCTCGCACACAAAACCTCCTTTACTCACTCCCTCCAACCTTTCCTAGGCCGACCCCTACCCCGCCTTCCTTCCGCTACAAACTGATACACTTTTGAAGTCATTCTGTTTTGCTCCATTCTCTCTACATGTCCGAACCACCTCAACAACCCTTCCTCAACCTTCTGGACAACTGTTTTGGCAATCCCGCATCTCTTCCTAACTTCCAAACTACGAATTCTCTGCATTATATTCTCACCACACATTGCCCTCAGACATGACATCTCCACTGCCTCCAGCCTTCTCCTCGCTGCAACATTCATCATCCATGCTTCACACCCATATAAGAGTGTTGGTAAAACTATACTCTCATACATTCCCCTCCTTGCCTCCAAAGACAAAGTTCTTTGTCTCCACAGACTCCTAAGTGCACGGCTCACCCTTTTCCCCTTATCAATTCTATGATTCGCCTCATCTTTCATAGACCCATCCACTGACACGTCCACTCCCAAATATCTGAATACATTCACCTCCTCCATACTCTCTCCCTCCAGTCTGATATCCAATCTTTCATCACCTAATCTTTTTGTTATCCTCATAACCTTACTCTTTCCTGTATTCACTTTTAATTTTCTTCTTTTACATACCCTACCAAATTCATCCACCAACCTCTGCAACTTCTCTTCAGAATCTCCCAAGAGCACAGTGTCATCAGCAAAAAACAACTGTGACAATTCCCACTTTATGTGTGATTCTTTATCTTTTAACTCCACGCTTCTTGCCAAGACCTTCGCATTTACTTCTCTTACAACCCCATCTATAAATATATTTAAAAACCACGGTGCAATCACACATCCTTGTCTAAGGCCTACTTTCACTGGGAAATAATCCCCCTCTTTCCTACATACTCTAACTTGAGCCTCACTATCCTCGTAAAAACTCTTCACTGTTTTCAGTAACCTACCTCCTATGCCATGCACCTGCAACATCTGCCACATTGCCCCCCTATCCACCCTGTCATACGCCTTTTCCAAATCCATAAATGCCACAAAAACCTCTTTAGCCTTATCTAAATACTGTTCACTTATATGTTTCACTGTAAACACCTGGTCCACACACCACCTACCTTTCCTAAAGCCTCCTTGTTCATCTGCTATCCTATTCTCCGTCTTACTCTTAATTCTTTCAATAATAACTCTACCATACACTTTACCAGGTATACTCAACAGACTTATCCCCCTATAATTTTTGCACTCTCTTTTGTCCCCTTTGCCTTTATACAAAGGAACTATGCATGCTCTCTGCCACTCCCTAGGTACCATACCCTCATCCATACATTTATTAAATAATAGCACCAACCACTCCAAAACTATATCCCCACCTGCTTTTAACATGTCTATCTTTATCCCATCAATCCCAGCTGCCTTACCCCCTTTCATTTTACCTACTGCCTCACGAACTTCCCCACACTCACAACTGGCTCTTCCTCACTCCTACAAGATGTTATTCCTCCTTGCCCTATACACGAAATCACAGCTTCCCTATCTTCATCAACATTTAACAATTCCTCAAAATATTCCCTCCATCTTCCCAATACCTCTAATTCTTCATTTAATAACTCTCCTCTCCTATTTTTAACTGACAAATCCATTTGTTCTCTAGGTTTCCTTAACTTGTTAATCTCACTCCAAAACTTTTTCTTATTTTCAAGAAAATTTGTTCATAACATCTCACCCATTCTCTCATTTGCTCTCTTTTTACATTGCTTCACCACTCTCTTAACCTCTCTCTTTTTCTCCATATACTCTTACCTCCTTGCCTCACTTCTACTTTGTAAAAACTTCTCATATGCTAACTTTTTCTCCCTTACTACTCTCTTTACATCATCATTCCACCAATCGCTCCTCTTCCCTCCCGCACCCACTTTCCTGTAACCACAAACTTCTGCTGAACACTCTAACACTACATTTTTAAACCTACCCCATACCTCTTCGGCCCCATTGCCTATGTTCTCATTAGCCCATCTATCCTCCAATAGCTGTTTATATCTTACCCTAACTGCCTCCTCTTTTAGTTTATAAACCTTCACCTCTCTCTTCCCTGATGCTTCTATTCTCCTTGTATCCCATCTACCTTTTACTCTCATTGTAGCTACAACTAAAAAGTGATCTGATATATCTGTGGCCCCTCTATAAACATGTACATCCTGAAGTCTACTCAACAGTCTTTTATCTACCAATACATAATCCAACAAACTACTGCCATTTCGCCCTACTTCATATCTTGTATACTTATTTATCCTCTTTTTCTTAAAATATGTATTACTTATAACTAAACCCCTTTCTATACAAAGTTCAATCAAAGGGGTTCCATTATCATTTATACCTGGCACCCCAAACTTACCTACCACACCCTCTCTAAAAGTTTCTCCTACTTTAGCATTCAGATCCCCTACCACAATTACTCTCTCACTTGGTTCAAAGGTTCCAATACATTCACTTAACATCTCCCAAAATCTCTCTCTCTCCTCTACATTCCTCTCTTTTCCAGGTGCATACACGCTTATTATGACCCACTTTTCGCATCCAACCTTTACTTTAATCCACATAATCCTTGAATTTACACATTCATATTCTCTTTTCTCCTTCCATAACTGATCCTTCAACATTATCGCTACATCTCAGATACTCCAGATTTAATCCCATTTATTTCCCCCAACCGAAACTCCCCTACTCCCTTCAGCTTTGTTTCGCTTAGGGCCAGGACATCCAACTTCTTTTCATTCATAACATCAGCAATCATCTGTTTCTTGTCATCCGCACTACATCCACGCACATTCAAGCATCCCAGTTTTATAAAGTTTTTCTTTTACTCTTTTTTTTAGTAAATGTCTACAGGAGAAGGGGTTACTAGCCCATTGCTCCCGGCATTTTAGTCGCCTCATACGACACGCATGGCTTACGGAGGAAAGATTCTTTTCCACTTCCCCATGGACAATAGGAGAAACAAAGAAGAACAAGAGCTATTTAGAAAAAGGAGAAAAACCTAGATGTATGTATATACTATATATGCATGTGCGTGTCTGCGAAATGTGACCAAATATATATATATATACATATATATATATAAATATATATATATATATATATATATTATATATATATATATATATATATATATATATATATATATATATATATATATATATATATATATATATATATATATTCTGGCTGTATACACCAGCAGTTGATGTAGACGTAACTTAATATAAACATTGCCAGATGGACTATTATCATAAATTACGTCATTATGTGTCTTATTGCGATAAAATCAGTGCATTCAAATGTTCAAGAAATATCAAAGTATTTTACCCACAGTGCTATATTACCAACCAATCTGAAAAAAATACGCTGACTTTGCCTATGCCTGGGTATGGGGTGATTACTGCCCACAGGATGGGTATGGGGTGATTACTGCCCACAGGATGGGTATGGGGCGATTACTGCCCACAGGATGGGTATGGGGTACATAATAAAGATAATAAACTATTGCAGTTTTCCTGGTATTCTCTACAGAAGTGACTCTAATACTAGTTGATGTATCATCCGCAAGAAGGATAACACAAGGTACTATGTACTTTGTACTTATATCTCTATGTTATAAAAATGTTTATTACTACTCTTTGCGTTTTTTTTTTTTGGCTAGAAAATTGTGAAACATTTTGTCTACTTTTCTTGTTTTACTTATTCATTATATTATATATGCTTGACTCTATGACCATATGACATATGCTTTAGCAAAGTCTGTGTAGACCGTGTCTGCAGTTTATCATTCTTCCAAAGAATCTGTAGTTTTGTCATAATGATCCAGTAGTTGTAAGAAGAACGATTTTTCTGCTCTAAACCCATGATAATTTGGGCGGTGCTGATCACGTTTACCATAAAATGTTTAACGTGGGGTTCTACCTTCACATAGCGCTTAGTTTTGATAATAATAATAATAATAATAATAATAAATAATAATAATAATAATAATAATAATAATAATAATAAAAATAATAATAATAATAATAATAATAATAATAATAATAATAATAATAATAATAATGTCACCTTCTCAAAGATTTTTATGATGTGTGATGTTAGTGCCGCTGTCCTGTAGTTCTTGTCAGGTCTCACCTGCCTCCGGTGTGTTTAAAAACCTCTGGAATTTTGCTATGATTCAAGCTCTTCCAAAAATGTCGAAGTCATAATAGTAGTAATTTACATTTCCTTATGAATAGAGAGTTCCACGAGTCTGATTCCGGAGCTGCATGTGAGGTTATGCTTTCTACTTCCTCTCTCGAGTTCTAGAGGACTTGTGCTTGTCAAATATGATTTATAGAGTGGTGACAAGTAATGAAAAAACGTTCTGGATCCTCCATTCTCCTGTTGTTTGGTGGATTGCTGAACATTGATGCTTAACGATCTTTCAAGATTTCACTCATTACAAAATTATGCAACATAATCCTCAGAATGATGTTACTTTCAACGGTATGTTAACCTTGCATTAGTTTACTATATTCTTTATAAGTATTAGTTCTTTAGCCTAATGGATACAACTAAACATGTATACTTGTCTGTGCTTTTGTGAGATGAAGAACCTCACAGACTTTCCACATTTCAGAAATATCAGATCCATAACTAAAAGTGCCAGTAACACCAAGAAATGCCATCCCTCGTCGTCGGTGTATGTATCTCCTCTTAGCAGTGAGGCAATTCTTGTGGTGGTTATTAATTTGGAATTTGCGCATCTATAGAAATATTTAGAGATTTTTTCTGTTTTGAACGGCAGTTCGTTCCTTATGTTCTACTTCCGACTAGTATGAATATTTTTTTATTTCTCTTTTATATCAATATTCTCTCATTGTAAGTTATCTTTCATTAGTTGTAACATCTTATCATTTTTTTTAGCAGAGGAACTTATTTCATACAGACCGTGTACGCTACTGTATTCAGCTTTTCCATCTACTGGAGTGGGTTTATTTTCTGTACCACTGTTTCCCAGGGAAGGTCGGCTGTTTCCTGGGATCTTTACTTATGTTTCTGTGTTTAAACTTCAATTAGATTATGGTCTGAGGGATCGTTATGTCGCTGATCAGTTCCTCATTGATCGTGAAGATCAGGTCAAAAAATATTTAGCTATGTTAGGATCTTTTAGTTTAGGACAAATTTTTCCGAGGCTCAGTAACTCCCTGTTGTGTGTGGATTAGATTTTGCCACCGAAGTGGCTAGTTTATTGTGCACCCCATATTCATCCTGTGGAGGGTGGCACAAGAGCATATGGATACACAAAAGGCCTAGGAACTAGGCCCCAAAAGGGTTAACAGGTGTACATATGGATTTATATCTGCATATCTACAGTTCACTTATCTGTTACAAGCAAATTTAGGAAATTTGCTTAGTATCTTATTTTCATTAATAAGATACCTTGACATGCCACATAGGTTATTATACAGTCTATCTCTGTATTCCTCAATAAATGGACAATTAAGCACATAGTGTTCAAGACAGTGACCATATGGCTGATCACATAATTTGAATTTAGTTTGATCATCATCTGTGTGTCTCCCAAACTGCCAGAAGTACTTGTAACCAAGCCTAAGCCTGGGCACTACAACATCAGTCAGTCTGTTCACATTGCAAGTTCCTCCATAAACATACTTATCTACGTTCATGTTATCATAGTGCGTTATAGATCTACTCAGGCTTCTAACTGCATTCCTATAACAATCATTTTCATTATTTACTTCTCTCCTAATATTATTCCTAATGCTAGACACAGATATACCAAAGTTATATTCTACATTCTCCTTCTGGGTACTCTTCTTGGCTAACATATCAACTTTATCATGAAGGAGTAATATACTGTGTGGTGGGGTCAACAGCAATTGTACATTAATTCCTTTGTCCCGGATTTTTGAGCATCTATACCTGGCTTCTCCAATGAGCATGTTATTGGAGTCATTATATGAGTCAAGAGCCTTCAGTGATGACATAGAATCAGTAATGATGATAGAGTCAAGTTCAGTGTCATAAGTTAGCTTTAGTGCCATTAACATTGCAAACAATTCAGATTGCAGTATAGACGCCCAGTTGTTAATTCTTATTCCTAGTTCAACAAATTTATTATCGTTCTTAACTAGGGAGGTGGCAACAAGAGCAGATGCAGCCCTGCCAGAAGACTCCTGTTTAGATCCATCAGTGTATATAACTTGTGATAACTTATTACTACTAGCTAGTCGAGAAATTTCTTCTCGAGCAGTTGCTTTAACAAGTGATTTAAGGAAGGGATTACTAGCAATGAGCTTCTTGGGAGGGACTTGCAGGTATGTTATATTAAATGAACACATCTTCCATGGAGGGGTGAAATGCTCTTGTTGCCTACAGTGATAAAGTTCATGCAGGTTATAAAACTTAACGTAATTGCACGTTTTCACAATCCATTTAGATCTGTGTGTATTTACTTCTAGACATTTAGTAAGATCCATTGTGACAGTGTCTGGTTCATTTCTTAACATTCTAATACTGAGTACAGTGTTAATCTCAACAATCCTATTACTAATACTAGAAATGCCAAGCTCCTTTCTCATATTAAGAACCTTTGTAGATTTAGGACAACCAAGAATAATTCTGAGAGCTTCATTTTGCATTAACTCCAAGGGTCGGAGAGCACTTTCTCGAGCTAATATCAACATGGGAGCAGCATAATCATTTAAGGACCTAACATAGGTTATGTACATCATTCTCACGATTCTCACATTAGCATTATAGTTGGGGTTGTAGTCAGCAACAGTTTTGAGAGCATTTAGCTTATCTTTGCATTTCTTATTTAGCTGTGGTATAGTGGATTTGTTAAAGGGCACATCTACACCAAGATATCTGTAAGTTTTAACGTACCTAATGTTTTCACCCTGCAGATACATGGGTGGGGGATGTCGTTTGCTTGTTAATATCTTTGTTTTAGAGGGCTAGCCTGCTTCCAGGTATTATATCCTGTCGACCATCTTCCAAACACGTGACAGATTGAAATCTCTGAGGATAATATTTGGTGTAGAGTTTTCAGGATACTCAAATCAGTTGTGTATCTTCCTTAACTGTTCCCTGAATTCTTCAGTTCTTGCTGACGGTGGTTTATACGAAGGAATAATTACCAAACTCCTTTTCTCTACTTTTACTCCCAGAACTTCTGCACCTTCATTCGACGAGTTTCATAAGTGTCTACAACAACTGCATCAATATCTCACCGTCCAGAACATCTCTTATGTGTATTTTTTTAAACGCTTCTTACGGCTGCTTCTGTGAGGTGTCCATTGAAATAGTTAACTTTGTTATTTGTTGCCGATTTCAGCTCTTGTATGTTTACCAAAAAAATAAGGTGTCCTTTGGGATGTTTGGAATGAATGGATTATAAACTATGATTCCTTAATGTCATTTGACACATACCTTTGCAAAAATCCATGTATGCAACATTTTTAATTGCATATTATTCCATTGTCTGAAGGAATGATCTCCCTACTAGAGAGCCAGGATGGTCGGGTCTGTGGTGCTTGCAACTTTCTCATAAAACTGGTAATTTGCCTTTTATCATTAGTCTCTTAAGGACTTTATTTGATGTGTGAAGTTAGATGAATTAAAGAAGAGGGTTTTACTCTTGCTTTACTGCCTTTGTTAACTAGACGTGTGCCTCTGGAATATCACCGAAAATAAGATGGATGCCTTGTGGGCAACAGGTGGGCACGATAGGGAACAGGACGTCACAGTCATGTAAATGAGCTGATCAACAGAAAGATAAAAATAAAAGTTGAAAGCAAATCAAATGGCAAGAGAAAACGGGAAGGCCACGACAACGAGAGAAAGAACCATGTGAAGGAAGGTGGTGAGCGCCGGGAAGAGAGTAAGAGAGGGGGAGAGAGAGAGAGGGTGTGTTTGTGAGAGTGGGTGTGGCTCTCAGCGTGGAGCACGTGGAGAGGGCGGGGCAGGTGTCGTCACACCCCCCACCTCTCCCTCTGCGCCAACAGGTGTGAGGGCGGGGCCGGCCACGCCCAGCCTTCCACTCAGCTTCAGGTAGAGGAGGGGCAGGTGCAACACACCCACCAATGCTCTCCTTCAGCAACAGGTGAGAAGGAGAGGGCGTGAGAGAGGTGCTGGGGGGAGAAGAGGTGAGGCCATGCAGCGATCAGCTGAGCGGTGAGGGCGTGGCTAGAGGTGTGGTCCACGTGGAGGTTAAAGAGGATAGCGCGCTACACTGCCTCATGCAACCAGGTGACTGCTGCAACACGTGGCCTCAGGTGCTCTGATCACCCGCTGGTGTTTCCAGGTTCTGGAAAAATGTCTCTTGGAGAAGATCTAAGACATTTCTTGACTAAAAAAAAGAGAGTCATTTACATTGACATTTAAAGGTGACAAAAGAATTTTTTTTGGTCTGCTCACTGCTGAAGCAATAGTTGGCGTGCCGGGGGTGGGTATCAGTAATAAAGTAACCACTGGCGTGCCGGGGATGGGTATCAGTAATAAAGTAACCACTGGCGTGCCGGGGATGGGTATCAGTAATAAAGTAACCACTGGCGTGCCGGGGATGGGTATCAGTAATAAAGTAACCACTGGCGTGCCGGGGATGGGTATCAGTAATAAAGTAACCACTGGCGTGCCGGGGATGGGTATCAGTAATAAAGTAACCACTGGCGTGCCGGGGATGGGTATCAGTAATAAAGTAACCACTGGCGTGCCGGGGATGGGTATCAGTAATAAAGTAACCACTGGCGTGCCGGGGATGGGTATCAGTAATAAAGTAACCACTGGCGTGCCGGGGATGGGTATCAGTAATAAAGTAACCACTGGCGTGCCGGGGATGGGTATCAGTAATAAAGTAACCACTGGCGTGCCGGGGATGGGTATCAGTAATAAAGTAACCACTGGCGTGCCGGGGATGGGTATCAGTAATAAAGTAACCACAATGGCGTGCCGGGGATGGGTATCATAATAAATACACCACTGCGTGCCGGGATGGGTATCAGTAATAAAGTAACCACTGGCGTGCCGGGGATGGGTATCAGTAATAAAGTAACCACTGGCGTGCCAGTGATGGGTTTTTACTCCATTAAGAAAATAACGCAAAACAATTTGTTTTGCTTCAAAAGACACACGTATAAGCACTAATTATATAGAACACTTTTTGACGTTCAGTTGTCCAGGATGAGACTTGTAAATGATCATGACAGGGAGTAATAATGATCATGACAGGGAGTAATAATGATCATGACAGGGAGTAATAATGATCATGACAGGGAGTAATAATGATCATGACAGGGAGTAATAATGATCATGACAGGGAGTAATAATGATCATGACAGGGAGTAATAATGATCATGACAGGGAGTAATAATGATCATGACAGGGAGTAATAATGATCATGACAGGGAGTAATAATGATCATGACAGGGAGTAATAATGATCATGACAGGGAGTAATAATGATCATGACAGGGAGTAATAATGATCATGACAGGGAGTAATAATGATCATGACAGGGAGTAATAATGATCATGACAGGGAGTAATAATGATCATGACAGGGAGTAATAATGATCATGACAGGGAGTAATAATGATCATGACAGGGAGTAATAATGATCATGACAGGGAGTAATAATGATCATGACAGGGAGTAATAATGATCATGACAGGGAGTAATAATGATCATGACAGGGAGTAATAATGATCATGACAGGGAGTAATAATGATCATGACAGGGAGTAATAAAAATCATGACAGGGAGTAATAATGATCATGACAAGGAGTAATAATGATCATGACAAGGAGTAATAATGATCATGACAGGGAGTAAAAATGATCATGACAGATAGGAATAATGATCTTGACAGGGAGTAATAGATGACCTTGAGGAGGAAGTAAAAATGACCTTGACAAGAAGTAATAATGACCTTGACAAGGGGTAATAATGACCTTGACAAGAGTATATGAAATGTCCTTGACAGAAATATATATGACCTTGACAAGAGTATATATAATGACCTTGACAGGAAGTAACAATGACCATTATATGTTGACGGGTGAGTACCTATAATGTCGTGCTGTGACGGGGTGACTGACCTATACTGTCGTGCTGTGACGGGGTGACTGACCTATGCTGCCATGCTGTGAAGGGGTGACTGACCTATACTGTCGTGCTGTGACGGGGTGATTGACTTATACTGTCGTGCTGTGAGGGGTGACTGACCATAGCTGTCAATGCATGACGGGGTGACTGACCTATACTGTCGTGGTATGTGAGGGGTGATGACCTATGGCTGTCATGACTGTTGAAGGGGTGACTGACCTATATGTCGTGCTGTGAGGAGTGACTGACCTATGCTGTCATGCTGTGAGGTTATGATTGACCTATATGTCTGCTGTATAAGGGTTGACATGGACCTATACTGTCTGTCTGGAGTAAGGGGATGACACTATGCTGCCATGCTGTGACGGGGTGAATGACCATACTGGTATGTTGACGGGGTGACTGACCTAATGTGCCATGCTGTGACGGGGTGCTGACCTATACTGTCGTAGCTGTGAAGGGGTGACTGACCTATGCTGTCGTGCAGTGAATGGGTCTGACGGACCTATACTGTCGTGCTGTTGAACGGGTGACTGACCTATATTGTCTGCTGGAAGGAGTTGACTGACTATGATGCCAATGCGTGACGGGGTATGATGACCTATACTGGTATTGCTGTGAAGGGGTGAACTGAAGCTATGCATGCCATGGTTGACGTGTGACTGACTATGCTGTCATGTGTGAAGGGGTGACTGACTATAATGTCGTGCTGAACGGGTGATGACCTATACTGTCGTGCTGGAAGGATGACTGACCTATACGTGTCGTGCTTTAAGGGGTGTCCTGACCTATGCTATCATGCTGTGACGGGATGACTGACCTATACTGTCGTGCTGTGAAGGAGTGACTTACCTATGCTGCCATGCTGTGACGGGGTGACTGACCTATGCTGTCATGCTGTGAAGGGGTGACTGACCTATACTGTCGTGCTGTGAGGGGTGACTGACCTATGCTGTCATGCTGTGAAGGGGTGACTGACCTATGCTGCCATGCTGTGAAGGGGTGACTGACCTATACTGTCGTGCTGTGACGGGGTGATTGACTTATACTGTCGTGCTGTGAGGGGTGACTGACCTATGCTGTCATGCTGTGACGGGGTGACTGACCTATACTGTCGTGCTGTGAGGGGTGACTGACCTATGCTGTCATGCTGTGAAGGGGTGACTGACCTATACTGTCTCTGTGGGACTGACTATCGGGTGTGCGACTGACCTATGCTGTCATGCTGTGACGGGGTGACTGACCTATACTGTCGTGCTGTGAAGGGGTGACTGACCTATACTGTCGTGCTGTGAAGGGGTGACTGACCTATGCTGCCATGCTGTGACGGGGTGACTGACCTATACTGTCGTGCTGTGACGGGGTGACTGACCTATGCTGCCATGCTGTGACGGGGTGACTGACCTATACTGTCGTGCTGTGAAGGGGTGACTGACCTATACTGTCGTGCTGTGAAGGGGTGACTGACCTATACTGTCGTGCTGTGAAGGAGTGACTGACCTATGCTGCCATGCTGTGACGGGGTGACTGACCTATACTGTCGTGCTGTGAAGGGGTGACTGACCTATACTGTCGTGCTGTGAAGGGGTGACTGACCTATACTGTCGTGCTGTGAAGGGGTGACTGACCTATCTGTCATGCTGTGAAGGAGTGACTGACCTATGCTGCCATGCTGTGACGGGGTGACTGACCTATACTGTCGTGCTGTGAAGGGGTGACTGAGCTATGCTGCCATGCTGTGAGGGTGACTGACCTATGCTGTCATGCTGTGAAGGGGTGACTGACCTATACTGTCGTGCTGTGACGGGGTGACTGACCTATACTGTCGTGCTGTTAAGGGGTGCCTGACCTATGCTGTCATGCTGTGACGGGATGACTGACCTATACTGTCGTGCTGTGAAGGAGTGACTGACCTATGCTGCCATGCTGTGACGGGGTGACTGACCTATGCTGTCATGCTGTGAAGGGGTGACTGACCTATACTGTCGTGCTGTGAGGGGTGACTGACCTATGCTGTCATGCTGTGACGGGGTGACTGACCTATACTGTCGTGCTGTGAAGGGTGACTGACCTATGCTGCCATGCTGTGACGGGGTGACTGACCTATACTGTCGTGCTGTGAAGGGGTGACTGAGCTATGCTGCCATGCTGTGACGGGGTGACTGACCTATGCTGTCATGCTGTGAAGGGGTGACTGACCTATACTGTCGTGCTGTGAGGGTGACTGACCTATCTGTGCTGTGAGGGTGACTGACCTATACTGTCGTGCTGTGAGGGGTGACTGACCTATGCTGTCATGCTGTGACGGGATGACTGACCTATACTGTCGTGCTGTGAAGGAGTGACTGACCTATGCTGCCATGCTGTGACGGGGTGACTGACCTATACTGTCGTGCTGTGAAGGGTGACTGACATGCTGCCATGCTATGACGGTGACTGACCTATCTGTCTGCTGTGAACGGGGTGACTGACCTATGCTGTCATGCTGTGAAGGGGTGACTGACCTATACTGTCGTGCTGTGACGGGGTGACTGACCTATACTGTCGTGCTGTGAAGGGGTGCCTGACCTATGCTGTCATGCTGTGACGGGATGACTGACCTATACTGTCGTGCTGTGAAGGAGTGACTGACCTATGCTGCCATGCTGTGACGGGGTGACTGACCTATGCTGTCATGCTGTGAAGGGGTGACTGACCTATACTGTCGTGCTGTGACGGGGTGACTGACCTATGCGTGCTGTTAAGGTGCTGACTAGCTGACATGCTGTGCGGTGACTGACCTATACTGTCATGCTGAGATGGGTGACTGACCTATGCTGTCATGCTGTGAGGGGGTGACTGACTTATACTGTCGTGCTGAGGGGTGACTGACCTATGCTGTCATGCTGTGAAGAGGGGACTCACCTATACTGTCGTGCTGTGAGAGGTGACTGACCTATGCTGTCATGCTGTGACGGGGTGACTGACTTATACTGTCGTGCTGTGAAGGGTGACTGACCTATGCTGCCATGCTGTGACGGGATGACTGGCCTATATTGTCGTGCTGTGAAGGGGTGACTGACCTATGCTGACATGCTCTGACGGGGTGACTGACCTATACTGTCGTGCTGTGAAGGGGTGACTGACCTATGCTGTCATGCTGTGACGGGGTGACTGACCTATACTGTCGTGCTGTGAGGGGTGACTGACCTATGCTGTCATGCTTTGAAGGTGTGACTGACCTATGCTGTCATGCTGTGACGGGGTGACTGACCTATACTGTCGTGCTGTGAGGGGTGACTGACCTATGCTGTCATGCTGTGAAGGGGTGACTGACCTATACTGTCGTGCTGTAAGGGGTGACTGACCTATGCTGTCATGCTGTGAAGAGGCGACTGACCTATGCTGTGGTGCTGTGAGGGGTGACTGATTTATACTGTCGTGCTGTGAGGGATGACTGACCTATGCTGTCATGCTGTGAAGGGGTGACTCACCTATACTGTCGTGCTGTGAGGGGTGACTGACTTATACTTCTGCTGAGGTGCTACATGCTGTCATGCTGTGAAGGGTGACTGACCTATACTGTCGTGCTGTGAGGGGTGACTGACCTATGCTGTCATGCTGTGACGGGGTGACTGACCTATACTGTCGTGCTGTGAGGGGTGACTGACCTATGTTGTCATGCTGTGACGGGGTGACTCACCTATACTGTCGTGCTGTGAGGGTGACTGACCTATGCTGTCATGCTGTGAAGGGGTGACTGACCTATACTGTCGTGCTGTAAGGGGTGACTGACCTATGCTGTCATGCTGTGAAGGGTGACTGGCTATACTGTCGTCTGTGAGGTGACTGACCATGGCTGCTGTGAGGGGTGACTGATTTATACTGTCGTGCTGTGAGGGATGACTGACCTATGCTGTCATGCTGTGAAGGGGTGACTCACCTATACTGTCGTGCTGTGAGGGGTGACTGACCTATGCTGTCATGCTGTGAAGGGGTGACTGACCTATGCTGTCATGCTGTGACGGGGTGACTGACCTATACTGTCGTGCTGTGAGGGGTGACTGACCTATGTTGTCATGCTGTGACGGGGTGACTCACCTATACTGTCGTGCTGTGAGGGTGACTGACCTATGCTGTCATGCTGTGAAGGGGTGACTGACCTATACTGTCGTGCTGTGAGGGGTGACTGACCTATGCTGTCATGCTGTGAAGGGGTGACTGACCTATACTGTCGTGCTGTGAAGGGTGACTGACCTATGCTGTCATGCTGTGAAGGGGTGACTGACTTACTCTTCTGTCAGGTGCTGCTGACGGGTGACTGACCTTATACTGTCGTGCTGTGAGGGATGACTGACCTATGCTGTCATGCTGTGAAGGGGTGACTGACCTATACTGTCGTGCTGTGAGGGGTGACTGACCTATGCTGTCATGCTGTGAGGGGTGACTGACCTATACTGTCATGCTGTGAGGGTGACTGACCTATGCTGTCATGCTGTGAAGGGGTGACTGACCTTACTGCTGTCATGCTGTGACGGGGTGACTGACTATACTGTCGTGCTGTGAGGGTGACTGACCTATGCTGTCATGCTGTGAAGGGTGACTGACCTATACTGTCGTGCTGTGAGGGGTGACTGACCTATGCTGTCATGCTGTGAAGGGTGACTGACCTATGTGTCGTGCTGTGAAGGGGTGACTGACCTATGCTGTCATGCTGTGAGGGGTGACTGACCTATGCTGTCATGCTGTGAAGGGGTGACTGACCTATACTGTCGTGCTGTGAGGGGTGACTGACCTATGCTGTCGTGCTGGAAGGGGTGACTGACCTATGCTGTCATGCTGTGAAGGGTGACTGACCTATATGCTGGTCATGCTGTGACGGGGTGACTGACCTATACTGTCGTGCTGTGAGGGGTGACTGACCTATGCTGTCATGCTGTGAGGGACCACCTATACTGTCGTGGTGAGGGTGACTGACCTATGCTGTCATGCTGTGAAGGGGTGACTGACCTATGCTGTCATGCTGTGAAGGGTGACTGACCTATGCTGTCATGCTGTGAAGGGTGACTGACCTATACTGTCGTGCTGTGAGGGGATGACTGACCTATCTGTCTGCTGTGAGGGTGACTCACCTATACTGTCGTGCTGTGAGGGGTGACTGACCTATGCTGTCATGCTGTGAAGGGGTGACTGACCTATGCTGTCATGCTGTGAAGGGGTGACTGACCTATGCTGTCATGCTGTGACGGGGTGACTGACCTATACTGTCGTGCTGTGAGGGGTGACTGACCTATGTTGTCATGCTGTGACGGGGTGACTCACCTATACTGTCGTGCTGTGAGGGTGACTGACCTATGCTGTCATGCTGTGAAGGGGTGACTGACCTATACTGTCGTGCTGTAAGGGGTGACTGACCTATGCTGTCATGCTGTGAAGAGGCGACTGACCTATGCTGTGGTGCTGTGAGGGGTGACTGATTTATACTGTCGTGCTGTGAGGGATGACTGACCTATGCTGTCATGCTGTGAAGGGGTGACTCACCTATACTGTCGTGCTGTGAGGGGTGACTGACCTATGCTGTCATGCTGTGAAGGGGTGACTGACCTACGCTGTCATGCTGTGAAGGGGTGACTGACCTATGCTGTCATGCTGTGACGGGGTGACTGACCTATACTGTCGTGCTGTGAGGGGTGACTGACCTATGCTGTCATGCTGTGAAGGGGTGACTGACCTATACTGTCGTGCTGTGAGGGTAAGATTATTCCTTGTACTCCTATGCTGTCATGCTGTGAAGGGGTGACTCACCTATACTGTCGTGCTGTGAGGGGTGACTGACCTATGCTGTCATGCTGTGAAGGGGTGACTGACCTACGCTGTCATGCTGTGAAGGGTTGACTGACCTATGCTGCTGTCTGCTGGGTTGACCACGTGACTGTGACTATTACTGACCATGCTGTTGACGGGGTGACTGACCTATACTGTCGTGCTGTGACGGGGTGACTGACCTATGCTGTCATGCTGTGAAGGGGTGACTGACCTATGCTGTCGTGCTGTGAATCGGTGGCTGACCTATGCTGTCTTGCTGTGAGGGGTGATTGGCCTATACTGTCATGCTGTGTGGGGTGACTGACCTATGCTGTCGTGCTGTGAAGGGGTGACTGACCTATACTGTCGTGCTGTGAGGGGTAACTGATCTATACTGTCGTGCTGTGAGGGGTGACTGACCTATGCTGTCATGCTGTGAAAGTTTGACTGACCTATACTGTCGTGATGTGAGGGGTGACTGCACCTATACTGTCGTGCTGTGAGGGTGATTGACCTATGCTGTCATGCTGTAAGGAGTGACTGACCTATGCTGTATGTGGAAAGGGTGACTGACTAATGATGTCATTATGTGCACATCTGCCTATATGCTCTGCCTACTCCATCTAGTTGATACGGGTGTGTTAACATATACTGTCAGTGCTTGACAGGGACGCCCTATGCTGGTCATTGCTGTAAGCATGGGACTGACCTATCTGTGTTGACGTACGTACACTGCTCTCTGGCGCTGCTTGCTTCTGTCACGTCGTGAACTTGATTATACTGTCTTATACTGTACACTAGTGTGGTATTGACTATACGTGTGCGTGAAAGGTATAACCTTATGCATGTCTGCTGTGAGTTGGTACTACGGTCTACAGGCCTTCTGTGTAGGGTGTATGACTTATCTTTGCTGTGAAGGGTGACTGACCTTATGCTGCGATGCTAGTGAAGGTGGCTCTATGTTGCAGCACGTGACAGTCAGGAGCAGTATGGTCGATCCGTCGAAGCGTGTGGTTGACCCTTGTTCATCCTCGTCGAAAGTGCATCCCACCGTGAGGAAGTGAGTGCTGTGAGTACAGGGAAGCAGTGTGATCTGTTGATTCAGTAACTGTAAACTTCACCCATGGGAGTGAGGGTTCTGCAGCTACCAACTAAGTGAGGAGGGGGACCACAGTTCTGTACATTAATTGTAAGACTGTACCTAGTACAATCCCTATGTTAGGTAAAGGGACTACAAGCTGTCAACGTAATGTGACTTTTACTTGTGGCAACGTGATCGCTTCTGGGCTTTATGCTAGCTTTATCTTAGTATGAGTAGATTAGTGTATACTCTGTGATATGGGGATGTTATGCTGTGCCTTTGCATAACCGTGGTGGACTGACTCACGGAGTTACTGTCGTGTCTTGGGAAGGCAAAGTGTGGCGCTCTGTTTCCACTGATACAATTTCACATGTACTGTCGATCTTGTGACTTAAAACTCCTGTATTTTTTGTGACCGCAGCTTATGTCTATATTTGTAAGCTTTGTCATTTTTAATCACATTATTGACATTGCCACTACTAGGACTAGTAGTCACCCTGATCTCGTTCGGATTCATCAGAAAACACTTCTTCACTCTCACGAACACTGCTTCACTCTCATGAACACTTAATTTCGTGTCACCACTGTGCCGTGTGGGAATTTACTGGATTTGTGACTTAGTCTCCGTCACGAATTTAGGTCCTTTTCAAAGGCCTTCAGTACCCGGCTGTGTATTGAACTGACTTTTAACACACAATGAAAGAGCGGGAAAGTAAGAATAAAGAATATGCAAAAGGATAATTTTGGTATAATTCATATTTCCACCACCAGAAAATATGTACAACCTTAATACACTACGTGAAAAGTTTAGGCACAAGTTAAACTTAATAGTGAATAGAATTCTGGAGTATGAGAAGACTCGCTGTTATAGCTACATCATACCTGTTAAGAAAGAGAGAACTGTTATAAAGTAAGACAGCCAGAGGCACAAGAGGGTTTGTCAGTCTGAGGTGTTCCTAAAAGGGAGGTAACCTCCTTCTAGTCGTCAACCCTCCTGAAGCGTGAGACTGTCAGAGAGCCTAATTACCCATGCCACGCCCGGATGGTTGACACATCCTGGAAGACAATGACCAACTGTGCTCCTAACTGGCCAAGGGGACATGGTGCATGTCAAATACTGACCAAAAGCTCCGTAACAGAGCTGAATCAGTACCTGCATCTGCTAAGAAGACTCAGTTTTGTACTGCATGCGTCCATCCTGTGCGGACCGTGTGCTTGCGTGAAGTACACTGCACTGGAATTCACTTAGGCACTGGACCCACTTTTTACACTGGTCTGAACTTGGTTGTAGAAAGAGGTTAGCTGCTGCATACTAGATAACGAGGGGATTCGGTATTTGTCCAGCTTTATCTGGGGCCTAGTTCCTAGGCCTTTTGTGTATCCACATGCTCTCGCGCTACCGTCCACAGGATGGATATGGGGTGCACAATAAACTAGCCACTTCGGTGGCAAAATCTAAAAAAAAAAAAAAAAATCCAGCTTTATAGACTTACTAATTACACAGGTATGTTGACTCACCCTATTCTAGGAGTGAAAAATAGTATGGTGATACCGACAAGATATGGAAAAAGACATTTATAAACAGTTCAGAACATTTATTAGAGGAAACATTTCGCCACGAGTGACTAAAGAAGCCACTCATACATATGTCTTTTTCTTTTTCTAGGAGCGAATGGACCGCTTCTCTGATTGTTCTTGTTGATGTTTACACTCTTTATACTGTAGACATAGTCTTCAGCCATTCGTATCTACACACATATACTGTGTAGACCAGAGGTCGTCTTCCAGTGAGCTGCACACCTTGGTACACATATGTGTCTTTAAATCACGTACTGTTTCATATATCTACTCTATTCTGTAACAATTTTTTTCTCATGCACTCTCAAAATACATTTGTTCAAAATATTGTTACTCATTAAAAATAGGTGTGTTTTAAACACTTCTGATTTACCTTCACCGGTGACCAGAAATCAAATTTTCGATTTACACCGTGAGATGACTTACCCCTCAACAAGTTCTGCCTTGGAGACAGAAGTAGTAAGTCACATTGTTTAACTTTATTAAATTTTGTGAATAATTTTCCTGAGTGAATTGTTTGCTACGTATCCCAGAAGGGGATCATTAATTAAGAGGTTGCCTGAATATTTCATACTCTGTTTTTTCTTCAAACTTTTCAGTTTTCTCTCACAGCTCGAGAATGCCTCGTCCAATCGACTTTTAAATTTCCAACTCTTGTATACAGTCAAAACAAAGTCATAGAACAAATGACATGTGAATGTTTCCAGTGACCAAAGATTCTGAGACCATTCGCAGCATCCTGGAATGGCTGGAATAATTTCCAGGATGGAGGTTTTATGTGCAAAATAATGTCGATTTTTTATCCCCGTTAAATCACGTTAAATAAATGTCATGTTGAAAATTGTATAAAATATCGAAAAGTTGATGATTAAGATACATGTGTAACAGTTAGATATCTTTGTTTTTGAAACGTTTCGCCTACACATTAGGCTTCTTCAGTCAAATACAATGGCAGCTGGTGTAGTGGTAAAATGAAGGTGATGTACTCAGTCCAACAATTATGGAGACAAAATATGTAAGGTGGTCAGTCCCTCAGCCTGGAGAAGACTTCAGCTCCATAACTATATCGTTCCAGACCAAGAACCTGACCACACGCCAGCCACACCACAACCACAAGCCAGCCACACCACAACTACACGCCAGCCACACCACAACCACACGCCAGCCACACCACAATCACAACACAGTCACACCACAACCATACGCCAGCCACACCACAACTACACGCCAGCCACCCCACAACCAACACGCCAGCCACACCACATTCACAACACAGCCACACCACAACCACGCCATCCACACACAATCCCATCACAGCCACACCACAACCACATGCCAGCCACACGGCAATCACAACGCATCGACACCACAACCACAAGTTTGCAAGTCACTTCACAATCACAACACAGCCTCACCACAACCACATGCCAGCCACACCACAACCACATGCTAGCCACTCATAATCACAACAGAGCCAACAAGACTAGAAAACACACTTGACCCTATCTTCACAAATAATGAGGACCTGATAAGAGACATAAGAATATCAAAAACAACTAATTCCGATCACAACCTAATCGAAGTCCAGACGTACATGTAAAGGGGTCCTGATCAGCAGAATGCATGTACCTGTGAAGGTGTCTTCGCAAAATACAACTTCAACAACAAGAACATCAACTGGGACCAGGTAAACCATGTCCTAAACGAAACATGTTGGGAAGATGTCTTAAATGACATGGATCCAAACCAGTGCCTTGAAAGGATCAAGTTCTTGGCAGCCGAAGCATGTTCTATACATATTTCCCTAAGAAAGAAGAAGAGCAGGAGTAAACTGGAGAGAGAAAGACGCTCCCTCTACAGAAGACGACGAAGAGTCACTGAGCTCCTCAGGAGTGCTAGAATATCTGATACACGAAAGGAGGCACTGACCAGGGAAGTGGAAACTATCGACCTTAAAAGGATCAAGTTCTTGGCAGCCGAAGCATGTTCTATACATATTTCCCTAAGAAAGAAGAAGAGCAGGAGTAAACTGGAGAGAGAAAGACGCTCCCTCTACAGAAGACGACGAAGAGTCACTGAGCTCCTAAGGAGTGCTAGAATATCTGATACACGAAAGGAGGCACTGACCAGGGAAGTGGAAACTATCGAACTTAAGTTAAATGACTCTTACAGGAACCAGGAGAGGCAGGAGGAGCTTAAAGCTATTAGTGAAATTGAAAGAAATTCAAAATATTTCTTTTCATGTGCCAAAAACGAAGCAAATACCATATCTAGTATCGGGCCCTTACTCAGACAGGATGGGACTTACACAGACGACAACAAGGAAATGAGTGAAATATTGAAATCCCAGTACGACTCTGTGTTTAGTGAACCACTAATCGGTCTGAGGATCGAAAGACCCAAATGATTTCTTCATGAAATGAGCCTCAAAACTCCATAAATGTATGCCAGATTTCCGACATTACCCTAACTCCGACAGATTTCGAGAAAGCCATTGACAACATGCCTATTCACTCTGCCCCAGGCCCAGACTCGTGGAACTCTGTTTTCATTAAGAACTGCAAGAAACCCCTCTCGTGTGCTCTAAGTACATTATGGAGGAGGAGCTTGGACATGGGTGAAATTCCACAGTCACTTAAAAAAACGGATATAGCCCCACCTCCACAAAGGTGGCAGCAAAGCATTAGCTAAGAACTAAGACCAATAGTTGACGTCCCACATCATAAAAATCTTTGAAAGAGTGCTAAGAAGCAGGATTGCAAATCACCTGGAATTTCCCCAAAATCTGCACAATCCAGGGCAACATGGTTCAGGGGAGGTCGCTCCTGCCTCTCACAACTACTGGATTACTATGACATGGCCTTGGAATGCACTGGAAGAAAATCAGAATGCAGATGTAATATACACAGACTTTGCAAAAAAATTTGACAAATGCGATCATGGTGTAATAGCCCATAAAATTTCGTGCTAAAGGAATAACTGGAAAGTGGGGAGATGGATCTTCAACTTCTAACAAAACGAACCAAAAGGGAGTGGTCAACAGAGTTAAATCGGGGGCTGCCATAGTGAAGACTCTGTTCCACAACGCACAGTACTCGCACCCATCTTATTCCTTATCCTCTATCAGATATAGACAGAGATATATACCACAGCACCTTATCTCCTTTGCGGATGATACTAGGATCTGCATGAGGCTGTCATCTGCTGAGGACGCGATTAACCCCCAAAAAGATAAACAAAGTTTTCCCGTGGGCAACGGTAAACAATATGATGTTCATTGAGGACAAATTCCAACTACTCCGTTATGGAAAACTGGAGGGATAAATAATAGAACAGAGTATACTACTGACTCCGGCCATACAATAGAGAGGAAAAAATAATGTTTAAAGGGACCGGGAGTAGTAATGTCTGAGGATCTCACTTTCAAGGATCACAACAGTGCCACGATCGCACGTGCAAAGAAAATGTTTGGATGGATAATGAGAACTTTCAAAACGAGAGATGCCAAGCCAATGAGATCCTTTTCAAATCACTTGTTCTCTCTAGGCTGGAATACTGCGTACATTAACATCTCCTTTCAAAGCAGGTGAAATCGCCAGAAATTTAAAAGTGTACAAGTCCTTTACTGCACGTATAAGTTTTTGTCAAGTACCTTAACTACTGAAACGCTTGGAAAACACTTGACTTGTACTCGTTGGAAGCAGGAGGGAGAGATATATCATAATCTACACTTGGAAAGTCTTGGAAGGAATGGTCCCAAATTTTGCACACAGAAATCACTCCCTACGAAAGTAAAAGACTGGGCAGGCGATGCAAAATGCCCCCAATAAAAAGTAGGGGCGCCATTGGTACACTAAGGGAAAACACCATAAGTGTCCGGGGCCCAAAACTGTTCAACAGCCTCCCATCAAACATTAGGGGAATTGCCAATAAACCCCTGGCTGCCTTCAAGAGAGAGCTGGACAGATACCTAAAGTCAGTGCCGGATCAGCCGGGCTGTGGCTCGTACGTTGGACTGCGTGCGGCCAGCAGTAACAGCCTAGTTTATCAGGCCCTGATCCATCGGGAGGCCTGGTCATGGGCAGGGCCGCGGGGGCGTTGATCCCCGGAATAACCTCCAGGTAACCTCCAGGTAACTCCACAACCACACGCCAGCCACACCACATTCACAACACAGCCACACCACAACCACACGCCAGCCACACCACAATCACATCACAGTCACACCACAACCACATGGAAGCCACTCATAATCACAACACAGCCACACCACAACCACATGCAAGTCACATCACAATCACAACACAGCCACACCACAACCACATGCCAGCCACACCACAATCACAACACAGCCACACCCAATCCATGCACCAGCCACCCAAAACCCCACATGCCAGCCAAAACACATTCACAACATAGTCACCCCAATTCACAACATAGTCTCACTACAACCATATGCCAGCCACAGGGACAATCACAACGCATCGACACCACAACCATATGCCACCCACATCACAATCACAACACAGCCACATCACAATCACACGCCACTCACATCTCAATCACAGCATAGCCACACACAGCCATATGACAACACAACAGAGCCACACCCTAGCCACATCACGATCACAAAACAGCCAGGCATAAGCCAGAACACTTCACATGACAACCACACTACAGCTACAACACAGCAGAGTCACACTACAACAACAACACAGCCACGTCACAGGAGGAGGAGGCCGGCGGCAGACATGGGTTAATCGTGGGTCGGTGGGTTTTGCTGAGACGTCAACGCAAGAGACAGTGTAATAAGTTACGTGGGAGATTATCACCACCCTGAGACACTCACACACACGTACATACACACACACACACACACACACACACACACACACACACACACACAAACAAACACAAACACACACACACACACACACACACACACACACACACACACACACACACACACACACACTCACAAGGGACGAAGACTGGGGGTCCCGAGGTGGTGATGGCAGTGATATACAACCCACCACTAAACAGCAAGAAACAAAGACATGAGTATAATGAAAACAGAGTGATGGTGGACGCATTAGCTAAAGTGGCCAGAGGAGCCTACATGAGCAGGTCAAAACTGCTGGTCATGAGGGACTTTAACTGCATGAAGACTGACTGGAGGAACCTGGAGCTACATGGGGGACCAGAAACATGGAGGAGTAAGATGCTTGAAGGTGGTAATAGAGAACTCCATGCACAAACATGTTAGGGACACAACCAGAGAGAGAGAATACAAGGTCCAGCAAGACTGAACATTGTATTCACAGTACTACACAAGAGACTGGTACAAAAGCTAGAGGAGCAGGCAGGAATAACGGGAAAAGCATTACAATGCATCAAGGCCTATCTGACAGGAAAGAAACGAGTGATGGTCCATGACGAGGTGTGGGAATGTGTGCATGTGACGAGTGCGGTTAAACAAGGATCAATACTAGACCCTGTACTGTTTCTCGTATACATATATGACATGGAGGAAGGGAGAAAATCAGAGGTAACTCTTTTTGCTGTTGATGTGAAACTAATGTGGATAATGCAAGCATATGTGGACCAGGAAAGGCTGCATGGGGATCTAGACAGGCAACAGGCCTGGTTAGACAAGTGGCTCCTGGAGTTTAACCCCACCAAGTGCAAATTTGTAAAGCTTGGGGAAGGACAAAGAAGACAGCAAACGGAGTACAGGCTCGGTAAGCAAAGACTGCAAACCTCATTCAAGGAGAAGGACTTTGGGGTGAGTATTATATTAAACATATTCCCTGAGGTGCACATCAACCAAATAACTGTAGCAGCATACAGGCGCCTGGCAAATCTAAAAATTAGATTTTTTGACAACTAAGTAAGGAGTCATTTACAACTCTGTATACCGTGTATGTCAGGCCCATACTGGAGTATGAAGCACCAGTCTGAAACTCACACCTAATCAAGAATAATAGGGAATTAGAGGAAGTGTAGAGATTTGCAACAAGACTAGTCCCAGAGCTAAGGAGTAAATCCCATGATTTATTGCACTAGACGAGTGATATGATAAGAACATGCAAAATACTGAGATGAATTGGCAGGGGTGAATATGGACAGATTGTTTTGAGAGATGTTATACAGGAACACAAGAGCTAAGCTGGAAGTTGAAAATCACGGTATGTCACAAGGATGTTAGGAAGTATTTCTTCAGTCAGGAAGTGGAACGACTTCGAGAACGAAGTCTTAGAGAAAGGAACCATGCAACGCTTTAAGAAGAGGTACGATAAGGTTCTTGATACCACGAGAGAGTGAAGCCAGGGGTGACCAGCGACAAGGCAGGACCTCCGCTTACCTCTACTTACGATCAATCGTCTCTCCCCTCTTTCCCTCCCTCGCTCCCTCCCTCCTTCCCTCCTTCCCTCCTTCCCTCCCTCCTTCCCTCCTTCCCTCCCTCCCTCCCTCCCTCCCTCCCTCCCTCCCTCCCTCCCTCCCTCCTCCTCTGATACACAGCGCACCAACTTCATCTGTATTTATTGTTTCCGTCGCAGGATATTTTCTCCTCCAACTCCACCTTTATTAAATTTTATTAACTGTAATAGTTGCCTTCAAACGCCTTTCATTATTAATATTATTATTATTATTATCATTATTATTATTATTATTATTATTATTATTATTATTATTATTATTATTATTATTATTATTATTATTATTACAATCATAATCAATATAATCCTCATTATACTTCATGAAAATCACTCTCGTAGCATGACGCAATAGCTGAGTAATTATGATTGTTGTTGAGGCTGGTGACATGTGGCACCTCACCCACGTGGCTCTCACTGATCAGCTGATGTTTGTTGACGTTTCTCGAGGGAACTTCTTTAGATCATGTTATATGAGTTTATTGCACTAGATGGGTGGCAGAGATGGTGTGTGTGTGTGTGTGTGTGTGTGTGTGTGTGTGTGTGTGTGTGTGTGTGTGTGTGTGTGTGTGTGTGTGTGTGTGTGTTTTGTGTGTGTGTGTGTGTGTGTGTGTGTGTGAGTGTGTGTGTGTGTGTGTGTACTCACCTAGTTGTACTCACCTAGTTGAGGTTGCAAGGGTCGAGTCCAAGCTCCTGGCCCCGCCTTTTCACTGATCGCTACTAGGTCACTCTCCCTGAACCGTGAGCTTTATCATACCTCTGCTTAAAGCTATGTATGGATCTTGTCTCCACTACATCGCTTCCCGATTCATCTGTGTCTTCAACTTCCAACTGTGTCCCCTTGTTGTTGTGTCCAATCTCTGGAACATCCTGTCTTTGTTCACCTTGTCAATTCCTCTCAGTATTTTGTATGTCGTTATCATGTCCCCCCTATCTCTCCTGTCCTCCAGTGTCGTCAGGTTGATTTCCCTTAACCTCTCCTTGTAGGACATACCTTTTAGCTCTGGGACTAGTCTTGTTGCAAACTTTTGCACTTTCTCTAGTTTCTTTACGTGCTTGGCTAGGTGTGGGTTCCAAACTGGTGCCGCATACTCCAATATGGGCCTAACGTACACGGTGTACAGGGTTCTGAACGATTCCTTATTAAGATGTCGGAATGCTGTTCTGAGGTTAGCTAGGCGCAGTTATTTGGTTGATGTGCGCTTCAGGAGATGTGCTTGGTGTTATACTCACTCCAAGATCTTTTTCCTTGAGTGAGGTTTGTAGTCTCTGGCCCCCTAGACTGTACTCCGTCTGCAGTCTTCTTTGCCCTTCCCCAATCTTTATGACTTTGCACTTGGTGGGGTTGAACTCCAGTAGCCAGTTGCTGGACCAGGTCTGCAGACTGTACAGATCCCTTTGTAGTTCTGCCTGGTCTTCCATCGAATGAATTCTTCTCATCAACTTCACGTCATCTGCAAACAGGGACACTTCGGATTCTATTCCTTCTGTCATGTCGTTCACAAATACCAGAAACAGCACTGGTCCTAGGACTGACCCCTGTGGGACCCCGCTGGTCACAGGTGCCCACTCTGACACCTCGCCACGTACCATGACTCGCTGCTGTCTTCCTGACAAGTATTTCCTGATCCATTGTAGTGCCTTCCCTGTTATCCCTGCTTTGTCCTCCAGTTTTTGCACAAATCTCTTGTGTGGAACTGTGTCAAACGCCTTCTTGCAGTCCAAGAAAATGCAATCCACCCACCTCTCTCTCTCTTGTCTTACTGCTGTCACCATGTCATAGAACTCCAGTAGGTTTGTGACAAAAGTTTTCCCGCCCCTGAAATCATGGGGGCGCTGTTGAGGATCTTCCTTTTGGGTTTTTCCCCACTTTTCCCCTGATAATTTTCCCAGTTTGCATACTATCAGTCGGACATGGTCTTTTAGTTTAGTGTTTCATGGTTTTCCCCTTTTTTAAAAAAATTGAGATACTTTCTGTCTTCCATACTAGGTAGTCGTCCTTTTTTCAATAATTTGTGAAGTAGTTGTTAGTCATACACAAGACCTCTGTTCCTCTCTCAGGCCCGTGGAGAGTTGTTTTTCACCCCCATACCTTCGGGTATCTAGTCGCTTATAACCTTTTCATTTTTCCCTGGGTTTATATATTGTGCCCTTCTGTCTCCTCTGTGAACACTTCTTTGAATCTCATTTTGAGCCCCACTTTGCGGCTTTTTTTTTGTGACGTCCCTTTTTCCCTTTCCTCACCTGATTACCGGGGTTCTTGACTGTTGTTTTCCTCTTGATTTGGCTGTCAACAGTTTGGGGTCAATTTGGGGCTTCGTGCTATGTCATTCTCATATTGCCTTGGGCCTCTGTCTTACCGTGCTATTCATTCTGATTTAAACGGTCTCCTTTTTTCCCCTGGGCCCTTTGCCTTCTTATTTTTTCCCTTTCCCCTTGCCATTTGGTTTTGGGGCCCCCCTGCACCTTTGGGTGAACCGGGGCTCACCCTGGCTTTCTCATTATTCCTGTTCCTTGGGTAAAAACTTCCTCACATCCTTGCTATTGTTGTCATGTATTCCCATCTTTTCGTCTACTGATTCCTGTCAGTTCCTGTTCACTAAACCCCCACTGGGGAAGTTCTTCTGTTTGCTTAGCCCCCTTTCCTGTATTTTGGCTTCATTGCCCCACCCCTTTGCTCCCCTCTCCCTTTAACTCTACTATGTATTCAAAGCAAAAAAACCCATGTCACGGGCCCCCCAAATGGTTTTTCAATGATGTCCTCAATTCTGACTTTTAAAGGTGAATACTAGGTCCAGTCTTGTGGTTATCCTCTCCTCCTCTCTGGTAGGCCCAAAATGAGGTTTTTTCCGTCCCCCCATCTCTTAGCCCCCACATTTTTTGCCCCCCTGGGTCCAAGTTCTCCCTAAATTTTCCCTTGGGGTTTGAAGTCAGTCTTGTAGAGTTTTTCCCTTGCTCGCATGACCCCTTCCCCACTTCACCCAGTAAACCATCACTTATTATCTTTCCCACTCTTTTGGCCCGTTTCTGTGGGGGGTTAACCACGCAATTACCACGGGGGACCCCCAGCGAAACATAGACTATTTAATCTCTTGCTTCTCCTTTGTCTCCTTTTCCCCGGGTCATCAAAATTCCATGGTTTTTGTCAGTATTTCCACTCCTCCACCCCCTCTTTTCCCCTCTGTCTTTCCTCGGGATCTGATATCGGTTGGAAAGAGGGGCTCTTTATCATCCCTGTGGTGGTTTCTGGGGGCTATGATGCCGGTGATGCCCTTTCGATTTTTCGTGCCATTTTCCACTTATTTGTTATTCAATCATTGTCGGTGTTCCGTATCTTTAGTTTTCCCCTCCGCACTTTTTTTTGGGGTCTGTGAGGCTGAGGGATTGGCATGTACTGGGGGGTTTTACAGGTATGTTGGGTGGGGTAGGTGTTACTAACTAATTGTACTTGTAATTATGGTTGCAGGGGGGGAAATCAGTTCCCGGCCCCGCCTCTTACGATCAATACAGGGCCCCTTTGCTTCCCGAATTTTTCATACCCCGTCTTAAGTATTAGGTTCCCCGCCACCATGCATATTGTAGGTATTCATTCCCAAAGACTCTATACTGAAGAAAAACTTTCCCAAATCCCCGGACTGTTGAGTTTCAGCTTTTCCCAAATTTTGACCCCCCTTTTTTCTGTGTCCCCTCTCGGAAATCCTGTCTCGTCCACCTTATTATTCCTGCATATCTTGTATGTTGTTATCAGTCTCCTCTGTTTTGTCCCCCAGTGCGTCAGTCCAATTTCCCCCCAACCTTTCATGTAGGACATTCCCCGAGTATGGAACTGCCTTGCGCAAACCCTTTGTACTTTAACTTATTGAGTGCTTGACCAGGTGTGGGTTTCCCAAATGGTATGAACACCCGAATGGGCCCGACGTACACAGTGTACAGGTCTTTACCCCCTTATTAAGGGATCGGAACGATTTAGGTGTGCCCGGTGCCCCCATGCGCGGTTTTTTGGTTGATGTGTACCTCCCCGGCGTGCTGGTAATATGGTCACCCCAAAATCTTTCTCCTTTAGTGGGTTTGCGCTTGCCCGTTAGCCTGTACTCTGTCGCGGCTTTTTTGCCCTTCCCCCAAACTTATGATTTGCATTTGGCAGTTTGAAAATTTTAAAGCCCGTTTTTGGACCACGTGTCCAGTCTGTCCAGGTCTCTATGTAGTCCTGCCTGATTTTTATCTTATTTAATTCTTCTCGTCAACTTCACATCATCTGCGAACAGGGACACTTCAGAGTCTATCCCTTCCATCATGTGATTCACATATATTAAAAATAGCACTGGTCCTAGAACTGGCCCCTGCGGGACCCCGCTCGTCACAGGTGCCCACTGTGATACCTCTTCACGTACAATGACTCGTTGTTGCCTCCCTGTCAGGTATTCTCTGATCCATTGCAGTGCCCTCTCTGTTATGCACACCTTATTCTCCAGCTTCTGCACTAATCTCTTGTGAGGAACTGTGTCGAAGGCCTTCCTGCAGTCCAGGAAAAAGCAATCTACCCACCCCTCTCTCTTGTGTCTCACTTCTGTTACCTTGTCATAAAACTCCAGCAGGTTTGTGACACAGGATTTGCCTTCCATGAATCCATGCTGGTTGTCATTTATAATCCTGTTCTGTTCCAGGTGCTCCACCACGTTCCTCCTGATAATCTTCTCCATGGCTTTGCATACTGTATACGTCAGAGACACTGGTCTGTAGTTTAGTGCCTCTTTTCTGCCTCCTTTCTTAAAAATGGGGACTACATTTACCGTCTTCCATATCTCAGGTAGTTGCCCAGTTTCAAGGGATGTGTTGAAGATTATGGTTAGTGGCATGCACAGCATCTCAGCTCCTTCTCTAAGGGCCTACTGGGAGATGTTGTCCGGTCCTATCGCCTTTGAGGTATCAAGGTCACTTAGCAGCTTCTGCGCCTCCTCCTCCTCCATTGTTTGTATGTTATCCAACACTTGTTGGTATATTCACTGTTGATGTTCCCCTCTGTGCTGTCTTCCCAGAGCCCTTCCTGTCTCTACTGTAAATACTTCCTTAAATCTCATGTTGAGCTCCTCACATACCTCCTGATCGTTTCTTGTAAGTTCCCCACCTTCTGTCCTCAGCCTGATCACCTGGTCTTTGACTGTTGTCTTCCTCCTGATGTGGCTATACAACAGTTTCGGGTCAGTCTTGATTTTCTATGTTATGTTATTTTCATACTGTCGCTGGGCCTCCCTCCTTACCTGTGCATACTCGTTCCTGGCTCTGCGACTAATCTCACTATTTTCATGTGTTCTATGCCTTCTGTACTTTTTCCATTCTCTATTGCACTTAGTTTTTGCCTCCTTACACCATCGGGTAAACCAAGGGCTCGTTCTGGTCTTCCCATTATTTCTGTTGCCCTTGGGAGCAAACCTTTCCTCTGCCTCCTTGCATTTTGTTGTTACATATTCCATCCTTTCGTTTACTGACTTTCCTACCAGTTCTCTGTCCCACTGAACATACCGCAGGAAGTTCCTCAAACCTATGTAGTCCCCTCTTTTACAGTCTGGCTTTTCCCATACAACTCCTGTTACTCTCTCCACGTGTAACTCTACTGTGTATTCAAAGCACAGAACCACATGGTCACTAGCTCCTAGGGGACTCTCATATGTGATGTCCTCAATGTCTGAACTGCTCAGGGTGAACACAAAGCCCAGTCTTGCTGGTTCATCCTCCCCTCTCACTCTGTTAGTGTCCTTAACATGTTGGTGCATGAGGTTTTCCAGTACCACATCCATCATCTTGGCTCTCCATGTTTTGGGACCCCCATGTGGCTCCAGGTTTTTCCAATCAATCTCCCGGTGGTTGAAATCGCCCATAACCAGTAACTTTGCTCTGCTGGAGTGAGCTCTTCCTGCCACCTCAGCAAGTGTGTCAACCATTGCTCTGTTGCTCTCTTTGTATTCCTCTCTTGGCCTCGTGCAGTTCTTTGGCGGATTATACATCACTGCAATGACTACCTTGTGCTCCTCAGACTGAAGTGTACCTACTATGTAGTCCCTTTCTCCAATCTTGTCCATGCCTCTCATTTTCTCGAATTTCCATCGGTTTTTTACAAGCAGTGAAACCCCCCTTCCCCTCTGCCCCTTCTATCTTTCCTCATGATCTGATATCCTGGTGGGAAGATTGCGTCTGCTAGTGTCTCAGTGAGTTTCGTTTCTGTAATTGCTATGATGTCTGGGGACTTCCCATTGATTCTTTCGTGCCACTCCTCATATTTATTTGCTAATCCATGCACATTCGTGTTCCAAACCTTCCACTTCTGTTCTAAAACTGTGGTCTTGGGAGAATATTGGGGGAGGGAGAGCAGGAGCCCTGGTGGGGGCATATGGGGGGTTGCAGTGGGGGTGGGGGCAAAGTTCCCATAGGGGGTTGCTGTACGGGTAGGGTTCATGGTGTGGGGGTGGGGACAGAGGGATCAGTGTGTGATTGTTGGTTTAGATTGTTCAGTTGCCTTGGGGTAGTTGTGGTTGGAGTCTTTCTGTGGGTGTTTCTGGGGGGTGTGTTTGCCCTTCCACCTGTGCCTGAGTTATTCTGATTTTCTTCCCATTCCTCTTTTCGTTTTTGCACTCTCTCTTTCAGTATCATCCTTTCCTCTTGTGTTCTATCTTGATCGCGGTACACACTATGGAACTTCAGTTTGTCTCTCAGCCATGCTTTCTCCTGCAGGATCATGGTTCGAGTTGATTCTGCCTTGAAAATTACTTTTAGAGGCCATTTCCTTCTTCTTGCGAACCACCCAATTCTCCAAAATTTTGTCACCTGGGTTATGTCGCCCTTGCCTATCACCTTCATGATACCTTCAATCACTTTTTTCTCCTGCTGTTTTCTTTCATCATAGGTTTCCCCTTTGGCTTCTTGGAGTCCATAGACAAAAACTGATCTCTCCCTCTCTTCCTCCCACTGTGTCTCCCGTTGCATCCCCTGAGGTGTTTTAGCTCCTTCCCTTGGAGCATTCCTTCCTTCAATCCCTTCCCTAGCTGAGGCCCCTATGCTTATTGGTCTATCTTTCCTGCTCATCTATTCCTGGCCCCTACAAGTGTCTGGTAGAGTCCCTGCATATGTCCTAGCTCCTTCAATGTCTTCTGACCTCTCATTTCATCCTAGTGTGCTCTCTGTCCTTGTCTTGGCCCCGTGTGGGTCTGACAGGACCTTTGCATACAGTATAGCGTCCATGCTCCCTCCAGTCCCTTTGACTGTGTTTAATGTAGATGTTCCTGATGCTATGTCTGTATTGCTATTTTTTTTTCTCTAGGGTGTTTCAGATTCCTCAGCTCCTCTTCTAAGCTCTGTATCTTTGCTTCTGCCACTATGGCATGTTGCTCCCACTTTCTGCTCTCTGCAGCTAACCTCTCCTCCATCTTCCTTCCAAGCTCTTCTAGCTTCTTTCCCCAGTCTTCCTCCCATTTTTTGAGCTTTGCCTCTCATTCCTCCTTCCTAGATTCATTTATCCATGTGTGTGTGTGTGTATGTATGTGAATGTGAGAGTGTATGTGTGTGCATGTGCTTATGTGTGTGTGTATGTGTGTGTGTGTATGCATGTGTGTGTGTGCATGTGTGTGCGAGAGCGCACGCGTCACCCAGCTTCCAGTCATCCATCTTCTCTCCACAACATACTTCTCAACTTTTTTCCTCTCCATTAGTCTCCTCCCTTCGTCTTGCCTGCATCTTTATCTCCACTTATTATCCTTCTTGCAAGCGCTTCTTTCACAACAAATCTCACAATTTCTAACTGTTAGTTCTGGTTATCTCATTTCTGCAATTTCCAGACTCAGTGTTTGCTAATGTTTTCCAATTTCAATTATTTTTTTTATTAATTTAAACTCAGTAATATAGTTACTGCTTCAAAACATTTACCACCTACCACACCACCACTACCACTACCTAAACTCACTACCCCAACCATCATACCACTACTACCACACACCATCCAACCACGCACTACCACTACTATACCACCACCACCACACCACTACCACTACTACTACCAACCAACCAACACCAACCACTAAACCATTACTACTACCACCACCTACCACCACCCATACCACTACTACTTACTCACCCACCACCACCACCACTACCACTACACTACCACCCACCACCACTACCTACTAACTACTATACCACCACCACCACTACCACTACTACTACCACACTCACACTACCACTACTACTACCAACTCCACCACTAACACACTACTACTACCACACCGACGCCACTACCACTACTACTACACCACTCACCCCATCTACCATACTACCACTACTACTACCACCACCACCACTACCACTACTGCCACCACACCACCACTACCTACTATACCACCACCACCACCACTACACTACTACTACCACCACCACCACTTACCACTATACTAACCACCACCACCACTACCACTACTACCACCACCACCACCACTACCACTACTATACCACCAACCACCACTACCACTACTACACCACCACCACTACCACACATATACTACCACCACCACCACCACTACCACTACTACTAACCACCACCCCCCACCAACTACACTACATACTACTAACCACCACCACCACAACAACTACTACTACCACACCCCACATACCACTACTACTACCACCACACCACCACTTACCACTACTACTACCACCACCACCACTACACTACTACCAACCACCACCACTACCACTACTACCACCACCACCACCACTACCACTACTACTACTAACCACCACACCACCACTACCTCTACTACCACCACCACCACCACTACCACTACTACAACCACACCACCACTACTACTACACCACACCACCACCACTACCACTACTACTACACCACCACTATACCACTACTACTACCACCACCACCACTACCACTACCACTACTACTACCACCACCACCCACTACTACTACCACTACCACCACCACCCACACCACTACAACTACCACCACCACCACCACTACCACTACTACTACTACCACCACCACCACTACCACTACTACTACCACCACTACCACCACCACTACCACTACAACTACCACCACCACCACCACCACCACTACTACTACCACCACCACCACCACCACCACTACTACCATCAACACCATCACCACCACTACACTACACTACTACACACCACCACCACCACCACTACTACTACCATCACACCACCACCACTACTACTACCATCAACACCACCACCACTACTACTACCATCAACACCATCACCACCACTACACTACTACTACACACACACCACCACCACCACTACTACTACCATCAACACCACCACCACTACTACTACCATCAACACCACCACCACTACTACTACTACCACCACCACCACCACCACTACTACTACCATCAACACCACCACCACCACCACCACTACTACTACCATCAACACCACCACCACTACCACTACTATACTACCACCACCACCACCACCACTACTACTACCATCAACACCACCACTACTACTACTACCATCAACACCACCACCACTACCACTACTACTACTACCACCACCACCACCACACACCACCACCACCACCACCACACCACCACCACCCACTACTACTACACCACAACCAACACACCATAACACACTACTACTACTACTACTACCATCAACACCACCACCACTACCACTACTGCTACTGCCATGACCACCACCACCACCACTACTACTACTACTACCATCACACCACACACCACCATACCACCACTACTATTACCATAAACACCACCACCACCATCACTACTGAGAATGAGGGTCCCCATTCCAGCTATAGAGGTGGTACTTCCCTATTATATATATATATATATATATATATATATATAATATATATATATATATATATATATATATATAT
>NC_069399.1:91771529-91786529 GCF_026875155.1 Cherax quadricarinatus | reverse complement strand
AAAAAATCTAAATCTTAGTTGATAAAAAATCTAAATCTTAGTTGATAAAAAATCTAAATCTTAGTTGATAAAAAATCTAAATCTAGAACAATACTGAACTAAAGCTAATGAAATTTCTGTATATATTTACATCTTTAGATATAATTTAGAAAATTTACAAGGAGCGTTAGATTTAAAAAAATTGATGGAATTATTTGTTCAGAAATTAAAACGGAGGCCCTTTTTTTTGGGGGGGGGAGAGGGGGTACACGGAGCATTTATTTTGAAAACTTGGTGGGTTTTTTCCTTCAAAATTTAGAATAAGCGTATTTCTTGAATTTTATTTTGTTGCAGAACCCGAGACTGCATGATGCTCCTTATTGTCTCTCTCTAACATCATCATCTGTTCCCTCGCCACTCTTCTTTATTTCCTCTTTCCTGTCTTTTTTTTTCTCTGTCTCTCTCTTACTCTGTCTATGTGCATATCTGTCGTTTGATCTATTCTCTCTCTCTCTCTCTTCTCTCTCTCTCTCTCTCTCTCTCTCTCTCTTCTCTCTCTCTCTCTCTCTCTCTCTCTCTCCTCTCTCTCTCTCTCTCTCTCTCTCTCTCTGTTTCTTTCATCTATCGTATCTGTCACTTAATCTTGTCCCTATCCCTCCCTCTCTCTCCTCATTAGCTGCATCCCATTCATCAGCGTTGCTCCCTCCTCTTCTCTCTCTCTCTCTTTCTTTCTCTCTCTCTCTCTCTCTCTCTCTTCTCTCTCTCTCTCTCTCTCTCTCTCTCTCTCTCTCTCTCTCTCTCTCTCCTCTCTCTCTCTCTCTCTCTTAGTTTAAGTAATAAGGAGCAATACAAGAATTGATAACACTATCAGTGAGTTAAGAATACTGATCTCTAAATTTTTAAAGGCTCCCCGAGACTCAAATAATCCTCTCCATCAAATATTCCTCTCCGTCAAACATTCCTCTCCGTCAAATATTCCTCTCCATCAAATATTCCTCTCCGTCAAACATTCCTCTCCATCAAATATTCCTCTCCATCAAATATTCCTCTCCGTCAAATATTCCTCTCCATCAAATATTCCTCTCCGTCAAATATTCCTCTCCATCAAATATTCCTCTCCATCAAATATTCCTCTCCATCAAATATTCCTCTCCATCAAATATTCCTCTCCGTCAAATATTCCTCTCCGTCAAATATTCCTCTCCATCAAATATTCCTCTCCATCAAATATTCCTCTCCGTCAAATATTCCTCTCCGTCAAATATTCCTCTCCATAAAATATTCCTCTCCGTCAAATATTCCTCTCCATCAAACATTCCTCTCCATCAAATATTCCTCTCCATCAAATATTCCTCTCCATCAAATATTCCTCTCCGTCAAATATTCCTCTCCGTCAAATATTTCTCTCCATCAAATATTCCTCTCCATCAAATATTCCTCTCCGTCAAATATTCCTCTCCGTCAAATATTCCTCTCCATAAAATATTCCTCTCCGTCAAATATTCCTCTCCATCAAACATTCCTCTCCATCAAATATTCCTCTCCATCAAATATTCCTCTCCATCAAATATTCCTCTCCGTCAAATATTCCTCTCCGTCAAATATTCCTCTCCATCAAATATTCCTCTCCATCAAATATTCCTCTCCGTCAAATATTCCTCTCCATAAAATATTCCTCTCCGTCAAATATTCCTCTCCATAAAATATTCCTCTCCGTCAAATATTCCTCTCCATCAAATATTCCTCTCCATCAAATATTCCTCTCCGTCAAATATTCCTCTCCATCAAATATTCCTCTCCATCAAATATTCCTCTCCATCAAATATTCCTCTCCGTCAAATATTCCTCTCCGTCAAATATTCCTCTCCATAAAATATTCCTCTCCATCAAATATTCCTCTCCATCAAATATTCCTCTCCATCAAATATTCCTCTCCATCAAATATTCCTCTCCATCAAATATTCCTCTCCATCAAATATTCCTCTCCATCAAATATTCCTCTCCATCAAATATTCCTCTCCATCAAATATTCCTCTCCATCAAATATTCCTCTCCATCAAATATTCCTCTCCGTCAAATATTCCTCTCCGTCAAATATTCCTCTCAATCAAATATTCCTCTCCGTCAAATATTCCTCTCCGTCAAATATTCCACTCCGTCAAATATTCCTCTCCATCAAATATTCCTCTCCATCAAATATTCCTCTCCGTCAAATATTCCTCTCCGTCAAATATTCCTCTACATCAAATATTAATCTCCATCAAATATTCCTCTCCGTCAAATATTCCTCTCCGTCAAATATTCCTCTCCATCAAATATTCCTCTCCATCAAATATTCCTCTCCATCAAATATTCCTCTCCGTCAAATATTCCTCTCCATCAAATATTAATCTCCATCAAATATTCCTCTCCGTCAAATATTCCTCTCCGTCAAATATTCCTCTCCATAAAATATTCCTCTCCGTCAAATATTCCTCTCCATCAAATATTCCTCTCCATCAAATATTCCTCTCCATCAAATATTTCTCTCCATCAAATATTCCTCTCCGTCAAATATTCTTCTCCGTCAAATATTCCTCTCCATCAAATATTCCTCTCCGTCAAATATTCCTCTCCGTCAAATATTCCACTCCGTCAAATATTCCTCTCCATCAAATATTCCTCTCCGTCAAATATTCCTCTCCAAATATTCCTCTCCGTCAAATATTCCTCTCCGTCAAATATTCCTCTCCATCAAATATTCCTCTCCGTCAAACATTCCTCTCCGTCAAATATTCCTCTCCGTCAAATATTCCTCTCCAAATATTCCTCTCCGTCAAATATTCCTCTCCGTCAAATATTCCTCTCCAAATATTCCTCTCCGTCAAACATTCCTCTCCATCAAATATTCCTCTCCGTCAAATATTCCTCCCCATCAAATATTCCTCTCCATCAAATATTCCTCTCCGACAAATATTCCTCTCCGTCAAATATTCCTCTCCATCAAATATTAATCTCCATCAAATATTCCTCTCCGTCAAATATTCCTCTCCGTCAAATATTCCTCTCCATAAAATATTCCTCTCCGTCAAATATTCCTTTCCATCAAATATTCCTCTCCATCAAATATTCCTCTCCATCAAATATTCCTCTCCATCAAATATTCCTCTCCATCAAATATTCCTCTCCGTCAAATATTCCTCTCCGTCAAATATTCCTCTCCATCAAATATTCCTCTCCATCAAATATTCCTCTCCATCAAATATTCCTCTCCATCAAATATTCCTCTCCGTCAAATATTCCTCTCCGTCAAATATTCCTCTCCATCAAATATTCCTCTCCGTCAAATATTCCTCTCCATCAAATATTCCTCTCCGTCAAATATTCCTCTCCGTCAAATATTCCTCTCCATCAAATATTCCTCTCCGTCAAATATTCCACTCCGTCAAATCCTCCTCTCCATCAAATATTCCTCTCCATCAAATATTCCTCTCCGTCAAATATTCCTCTCCGTCAAGTATTCCTCTACATCAAATATTAATCTCCATCAAATATCCCTCTCCATCAAATATTCCTCTCCGTCAAACATTCCTCTGCGTCAAATATTCCTCTCCATCAAATATTCCTCTCCATCAAATATTCCTTTCCGTCAAATATTCCTCTCCATAAAATATTCCTCTCCGTCAAATATTCCTCTCCATCAAATATTCCTCTCCATCAAATATTCCTCTCCGTCAAATATTCCTCTCCATCAAATATTCCTCTCCATCAAATATTCCTCTCCGTCAAATATTCCTCTCCGTCAAATATTCCTCTCCATCAAATATTCCTCTCCGTCAAATATTCCTCTCCGTCAAATATTCCTCTCCATCAAATATTCCTCTCCGTCAAATATTCCTCTCCGTCAAATATTCCTTTCCATAAAATATTCCTCTCCGTCAAATATTCCTCTCCATCAAATATTCCTCTCCATCAAATATTCCTCTCCGTCAAATATTCCTCTCCATCAAATATTCCTCTCCGTCAAATATTCCTCTCCATCAAATATTCCTCTCCATAAAATATTCCTCTCCGTCAAACATTCCTTTCCATCAAATATTCCTCTCCATCAAATATTCCTCTCCGTCAAATATTCCTCTCCATCAAATATTCCTCTCCATCAAATATTCCTCTCCGTCAAATATTCCTCTCCGTCAATTATTCCTCTCCATCAAATATTCCTCTCCATCAAATATTCCTCTCCGTGAAATATTCCTCTCCATCAAATATTCCTCTCCGTCAAATATTCCTCTCCGTCAAATATTCCACTCCGTCAAATACTCCTCTCCATCAAATATTCCTCTCCATCAAATATTCCTCTCCGTCAAATATTTCTCGTCAAATATTCCTCCATCAAATATTCCTCTCCATCAAATATTCCTCTCCGTCAAATATTCCTCTCCGTCAAATATTCCTCTCCATCAAATATTCCTCTCCATCAAATATTCCTCTCCATCAAATATTCCTCTCCATCAAATATTCCTCTCCATCAAATATTCCTCTCCATCAAATATTCCTCTCCATCAAATATTCCTCTCCATCAAATATTCCTCCTCATCAAATATTCCTCTCCATCAAATATTCCTCTCCATCAAATATTCCTCTCCATCAAATATTCCTCTCCATCAAATATTCCTCTCGTGGCTTCCGTTACCTACAAAATTAGTTGAATGGGTAAGTAACCTCTTATCCCTTTTTTTCCGGAGTAAATTTCAGAACTGACGTGTAAATAATTTACGAGACTTTATACTGGAAATGAGAATCCAGAACCTTACATGAAAATGTCGAGCCTTGATGTAGCCTCTCACATTATTAAGGTTGCTGTGGTTAAAATGTTCACAGTATCTAATGAGAAAGGTGGCTTCTCATCGATGGGATATTTTTCACATTTGTAATAAATATTCTTACACTTGCTATAAAAAAAATGTGTTTTTTTTAATATATTTTCTCTTGGTTGGACTTTTTTTTTGACCTCTATACTAGTTGAATGTAGGATATTTGAGGATCATAATATTTCCCACAAAATATAACCGAATAACAATGACCTGGATCACTTGTTTAGAGGATATGTTTTTTGGAGTCGCTCACGCTACCCTACTCAGAGAAAACTTCCCCTCACTTCTTCAGTTGCTAATCTTGCAACACTGCATAGCTCCTGATGACACACTCAGAAGTGTGAAAGTACTTGAGCTAAAGATTTCCGCTTCCTCGTGGCTAAAGATTTCCACCACCTTCCCCCGTGGCTTGTCATGATTCTACCTCTGTGAGGTAGACTCACGAAAAATTCTACTGAAAATGAGAAAATTTGCGCACAAATTAACAAAAAAATCGAAGAAGGTAACACAGTGGGAGCAATCAGAATAATTACAAGTGACGACACTGTAGCTCCCAAAGATGAGATCACGACTATGGTGTCCCACAAGGGACACCATAGTAGTGCCGAATAAGGAAAGCGAAAATTTGTGTATGTAATTATTTCGCAAAAATCATTCTGAACCTAAGTAAAAAAAAATATATTTCATTGTGTTTGTTTATTAGTAAATTACTGTAAACTTATCTGAAATAAATTTAGTTGGATTAGGCTAATTTAAATTGTGCTTGTTATAATATGGTTAGGTAAGTTTTGTAAAGGTCTTTTGGTACAAAATTATTAATTTTTATACTAACACAAATGAAAAAATATATCTTTAAACGTACAGAGAAAATTTTAGGAAGGACTTAATTTTAAATGACTTCTTGCTAACTGTCCAATTTTACCTATTCGACAAGATAATATATATATATATATATATATATATATATAATATATATATATATATATATATATATATATATATATATATATATATAAAATATATTATATATATATATATATATATATATATTATATTATGCCGGGTAGCAGCCGTTAGCATGACGTCACGGCCTGCCATCACACTCCACAGTGACTCCTCAGTGCTCACGTGGTTGCCGTGGTTTGAGGAAGTGTTCCACTTTTGTCTCATCCACCCCATCTTTTGTTCGTTGTTCCCTTTGGTTTTGGGGCTATATATGTTTGATTATGGGTAAAAGAAAGTCTTTAACACTCGAAACTATAGCTCAAATCATAGGCTTCACAAAGCTGGGCACCAGACGATAGAAATAGTGGAGAATGTTGGTGTGTGTTAGCGTTCAGTGAGGAACTGGGTGCAGCGCTTCAAGGCTGGTGATGGTGTCCAGTTACCGTCTGCCAAACCTCAGCCTGGCCCCTCGAAGAAGACATCTGTTCGTACCTTAACTGTGTTAAAGAAGCAGTTAGAGAGTACACCTAAGATAACTGCTAGAGAACTGAAAGAAAAGAACCCACATCTTCTCTCATAGGTGTCTGCAAGAACTGTTAACAGACATGTATAAGAACTGGGCTACAGTAGTCACTGCTAGGTTAAGAAACCGATCCTCTTCATGTCACAGAAGAAACGAAGGCTGGATTATGCAAAGAAATATCACTGGAATCCTCAACAGTGGTCTGAAGTACTTTGGAGTGATGAAGCAACCTTCACCGTCACCTGTAACCGTGGGTGACGTGTACCGACCCAGAGGTAGTGACCTGCTAGACCCACACTACACCTGTGGGACCACCAAACACCCAGACTCGCTCATGGTTTGGGGGTGTTTCAGTGCTCAGAGTGTTGGTGAACTCATTATGCTTCCCAAAAACCAGTATATGAACCAGTATAATTACCTGGAGTTATTGTGTAACAAGTTACCTCAGGCATTTGACAAGTGTGGGGCTACGGTTTTTATGGAGGACAGTGCACTGTGTCATACCACCAAATCTGTAGTTCATTGGCTTAAGGACTGTGAAGTGAGGTTCTTTAATGACAGGCCAGGCAATTTCCCAGACCTAAACCCTATTGAGAACCTCTGGTCAATAGTGAAACGAAGTTTACTGAGCAAGGATTTCAGTTTCATCCCGCGGCTGGAGGCTGTTCTACATGAGGCATGGAATAATATACCTCCCCAAGCCCTCAAGAATTTGTGTGAGAGTTGTAGACAGCCTTTGTTGCGCACCAAGTATTAAAACCTAAGTAAGTGTGCAGATATATATATTATAATCTTTCATGGTATGTGTTTGTGTTTTGGTACGTGTGTGGGGGAGGGGCGGCATAATGCCGTGACTAGCACTGTAATTGCAGTTAGATATCTTAAACACTTCGAACACTCTCCTGTCTCAATTCTCTCCTCTGTCTTCCGTGTGTAAGTTCTCTCAGTCTCTCTGTCTGTCTCCCTGCCGTGTATAAGTTCTCTCAGGTTCGCCCTGTGATGAAGAAGATATCTTCTTAACAATTATACCTGTGTTGTGTCTGGTACAGGTTGTCCTGAGTGATGGTAATTCCCCAGTGATAGTAACTGAAGCTCTGCTAGAAGCAAACCTTTGACGCTGTCCTAGTTGATCAACCTTTGATGCTGTCCTAGTTGATCAACCTTTGATGCTGTCCTAGTTGATCAACCTTTGATGCTCTCCTAGTTGATCAACCTTTGATGCTGTCCTAGTTGATCAACCTTTGATGCTGTCCTAGTTGATCAACCTTTGATGCTGTCCTAGTTGATCAACCTTTGATGCTGTCCTAGTTGATCAACCTTTTATGCTGTCCTAGTTGATCAACCTTTGATGCTGTCCTAGTTGATCAACCTTTGATGCTCTCCTAGTTGATCAACCTTTGATGCTGTCCTAGTTGATCAACCTTTGATGCTGTCCTAGTTGATCAACCTTTTATGCTGTCCTAGTTGATCAACCTTTTATGCTGTCCTAGTTGATCAACCTTTGATGCTGTCCTAGTTGATCAACCTTTGATGCTCTCCTAGTTGATCAACCTTTGATGCTGTCCTAGTTGATCAACCTTTGATGCTGTCCTAGTTGATCAACCTTTGATGCTCTCCTAGTTGATCAACCTTTGATGCTGTCCTAGTTGATCAACCTTTGATGCTGTCCTAGTTGATCAACCTTTTATGCTGTCCTAGTTGATCAACCTTTGATGCTGTCCTAGTTGATCAACCTTTGATGCTCTCCTAGTTGATCAACCTTTGATGCTGTCCTAGTTGATCAACCTTTGATGCTGTCCTAGTTGATCAACCTTTGATGCTGTCCTAGTTGATCAACCTTTGATGCTCTCCTAGTTGATCAACCTTTGATGCTGTCCTAGTTGATCAACCTTTGATGCTGTCCTAGTTGATCAACCTTTGATGCTGTCCTAGTTGATCAACCTTCAATGCTGTCCTAGTTGATCAACCTTTAATGTTGTCCTAGTTGATCAACCTTTAATGCTGTCCTAGTTGATCAACCTTCAATGCTGTTCTAGTTGATTAACTTTTAATGCTGTACTAGTTGATCAACCTTTAATGCTGTCCTAGTTGATCAACCTTTGATGCTGTCCTAGTTGATCAACCTTTGATGCTGTCCTAGTTGATCAACCTTTGATGCTGTCCTAGTTGATCAACCTTTGATGCTGTCCTAGTTGATCAACCTTCAATGCTGTCCTAGTTGATCAACCTTTAATGTTGTCCTAGTTGATCAACCTTTAATGCTGTCCTAGTTGATCAACCTTCAATGCTGTTCTAGTTGATTAACTTTTAATGCTGTACTAGTTGATCAACCTTTAATGCTGTCCTAGTTGATCAACCTTCAATGCTGTTCTAGTTGATTAACTTTTAATGCTGTACTAGTTGATCAACCTTTAATGCTGTCCTAGTTGATCAACCTTTGATGCTCTCCTAGTTGATCAACCTTTGATGCTCTCCTAGTTGATCAACCTTTAATGCTGTCCTAGTTGATCAACCTTTGATGCTGTCCTAGTTGATCAACCTTTGATGCTCTCCTAGTTGATCAACCTTTGATGCTGTCCTAGTTGATCAACCTTTGATGCTGTCCTAGTTGATCAACCTTTGATGCTGTCCTAGTTGATCAACCTTTGATGCTCTCCTAGTTGATCAACCTTTGATGCTGTCCTAGTTGATCAACCTTTGATGCTGTCCTAGTTGATCAACCTTTGATGCTCTCCTAGTTGATCAACCTTTGATGCTGTCCTAGTTGATCAACCTTTGATGCTCTCCTAGTTGATCAACCTTTGATGCTCTCCTAGTTGATCAACCTTTGATGCTGTCCTAGTTGATCAACCTTTGATGCTCTCCTAGTTGATCAACCTTTGATGCTCTCCTAGTTGATCAACCTTTGATGCTGTCCTAGTTGATCAGCCTTTGATGCTGTCCTAGTTGATCAGCCTTTGATGCTGTCCTAGTTGATCAACCTTTGATGCTGTCCTAGTTGATCAACCTTTGATGCTCTCCTAGTTGATCAACCTTTGATGCTCTCCTAGTTGATCAACCTTTGATGCTGTCCTAGTTGATCAGCCTTTGATGCTGTCCTAGTTGATCAGCCTTTGATGCTGTCCTAGTTGATCAACCTTTGATGCTGTCCTAGTTGATCAACCTTTGATGCTGTCCTAGTTGATCAACCTTTGATGCTGTCCTAATTGATCAACCTTTGATGCTCTCCTAGTTGATCAACCTTTGATGCTGTCCTAATTGATCAACCTTTGATGCTCTCCTATTTGATCAACCTTTGATGCTGTCCTAATTGATCAACCTTTGATGCTCTCCTAGTTGATCAACCTTTGATGCTGTCCTAGTTGATCAACCTTTGATGCTCTCCTAGTTGATCAACCTTTGATGCTGTCCTAGTTGATCAACCTTTGATGCTCTCCTAGTTGATCAACCTTTGATGCTGTCCTAGTTGATCAACCTTTGTTGCTCTCCTAGTTGATCAACCTTTGATGCTCTCCTAGTTGATCAACCTTTGATGCTGTCCTAGTTGATCAACCTTTGATGCTCTCCTAGTTGATCAACCTTTGATGCTGTCCTAGTTGATCAGCCTTTGATGCTGTCCTAGTTGATCAACCTTTGATGCTGTCCTAATTGATCAACCTTTGATGCTGTCCTAGTTGATCAACCTTTGATGCTCTCCTAGTTGATCAACCTTTGATGCTGTCCTAGTTGATCAACCTTTGATGCTCTCCTAGTTGATCAACCTTGATGCTGTCCTAGTTGATCAGCCTTTGATGCTGTCCTAGTTGATCAACCTTTGATGCTGTCCTAGTTGATCAACCTTTGATGCTGTCCTAGTTGATCAACCTTTGATGCTGTCCTAATTGATCAACCTTTGATGCTCTCCTAGTTGATCAACCTTTGATGCTGTCCTAATTGATCAACCTTTGATGCTCTCCTAGTTGATCAACCTTTGATGCTGTCATAGTTGATCAGCCTTTGATGCTGTTCTAGTTGATCAACCTTTGATGCTGTCCTAGTTGATCAGCCTTTGATGCTGTCCTAGTTGATCAACCTTTGATGCTGTCCTAGTTGATCAACCTTTGATGCTGTCCTAATTGATCAACCTTTGATGCTCTCCTAGATGATCAACCTTTGATGCTCTCCTAGTAGATCAACCTTTGATGCTGTCCTAGTTGATCAACCTTTGATGCTGTCCTAGTTGATCAACCTTCAATGCTGTCCTAGTTGATCAACCTTTAATGCTGTCCTAGTTGATCAACCTTTGATGCTGTCCTAATTGATCAACCTTTGATGCTGTCCTAGTTGATCAACCTTTGATGCTGTCCTAGTTGATCAACCTTTGATGCTGTCCTAGTTGATCAACCTTCAATGCTGTCCTAGTTGATCAACCTTTGATGCTGTCCTAGTTGATCAACCTTCAATGCTGTCCTAGTTGATCAACCTTTAATGCTGTCCTAGTTGATCAACCTTTGATGCTGTCCTAATTGATCAACCTTTGATGCTGTCCTAGTTGATCAACCTTTGATGCTGTCCTAGTTGATCAACCTTTGATGCTGTCCTAGTTGATCAACCTTCAATGCTGTCCTAGTTGATCAACCTTCAATGCTGTCCTAGTTGATCAACCTTTGATGCTCTCCTAGTTGATCAACCTTTGATGCTGTCCTAGTTGATCAACCTTTGATGCTGTCCTTGTTAATCAACCTTTGATGCTGTCCTTGTTGATCAACCTTTGATGCTCTCCTTGTTGATCAACCTTTGATGCTCTCCTAGATGTTCAACCTTTAATGCTGTCCTAGTTGATCAACCTTTGATGCTGTCCTTGATGATCAACCTTAGATGTTGTCCTTGTTGATCAACCTTTGATGTTGTCCTTGATGATCAACCTTAGATGTTGTCCTTGTTGATCAACCTTTGATGCAATACTTGACCATATTCTTATTGCTCTACTGAAGTCTGTCAACTCAGGCTGACATTGCTGAAGTCTCTCAGGTCTAGATGACTTTATTCGTAGATGCGTGGAACAGTCTTCCGAGTAGGGTAACCGAGGCTCAGACCCTGGGTAGCTTTAAAAAGATAATGAACAGATATATGAGTGGGAGGGGCTGGGTTTGATTGGTGTCGTGGGTACGAGAGTAAATTCTTGGGTAGCTTGGTAGTGGTGGTTTTGATAAGGACTGCCTTGTATGGGCCAGTAGGCCTTCATCACTGTTCCTCCACTCCCATATATATATAATATATATATATATATATATATATATATATATATATATATATAATATATATATATATATATATATATATATATATATATATATTATATATATATATTATATATATATATATATATATATATATATATAATATATTATATATATATATATATATATATATATATATATTATATAACCATAGGAGAAGTTGAATGATAGCTCTAGACCTTTCGGACTGCAAGCAGCATATCATCAGGAATTTTCAGTGTTGAAGAAATGAGTCGAAAATCCAGGCAGGTTTGCAGTGCCTAATAAGCTAAACTTGCCGAAGCGGATATAAAACAAGTTTTCCAACGACTGTAAATGAGGACAAATTTTCGTTACACCATTATGGAAAACTTGAGTAAATAATAATTAGAACGGAGTATAAAACGAATTTTAAGAACACAATAGAGCAAAAAACTAATGTGATGAACTTGGGAGTGATAATGTGAGAGGATCTCACCTTCAAGGATCATAACAGTGTCACTATCACAACTGCAAGGAAAATGATAGGATGGATATCGAGAACTTTCAAAACAAGGAATGCAAAGCCAGTGATGAATCTCTTTAGATCACTTGTTCTCTCTAGGCTGGAATACTGTTGTACACTAACAGTTCCATTCCAGAGAATGTACAGAGAACCTTCACTGCATCTATAATAAGTTCCATCAGACACATTAATTACTGGGAATGCTTGGAGTCCCTTTGATCTGTACTCCTTGGAACACAGAGGATAAAGGCACATAATTTATACCTGGAATGTCCTAGATGGACTGGTCTCAAATCTGCACACATAAATCACTTTCAATGAAAGCGAAAGGCTAGACAGGCTGTACAACATCATCCCATTGAAAAGTAGGGGCATCGTGAGTACACTAAGTGATAACACAATAAGTGTGTTGGGCCCAAGGCTGTTCAACAGGTTGCCATTATTGAAAAAGGGGATTACCAATAGATTCCTGGCTGTCTTCAAGAAGGCGCTGGACAGGCACCTAAAGTCAGTACCTGACTAGCCAGACTGTGTTTTGTACGTCAGTTTACGTGTTGTCAGCAGTAACAGCCTGGTTGATCAGACCCTGATCCACCGCGAGGCCTGGTCACAGTCCTGGCCGCGGGGGCGTTGACCCCGAATATATATATATATATATATATATATATATATAATATATATATATATAATATATATATATATATATATATATATATATATATATATATATAATATATATATATATATATATATATATATATATATATTCAATTCAATTCAAGTTTATTCTCTATAAGGGTTACAATGTGGGGTTTACAGGTTTTGGGTATTGTGTGGTTTACATGTTATAAAATACTAATTACAGAGGGGCCACTAGGACACCTAGCATGGCTAGGCATTTCGAACAGACTTAGATTAAATCTTAACATTAAATCCTTACAGATTATGGTATTAAGGCTAAGTGACTACATCATAATTTGTGAGTTTAGCAATGTGAATGCTTTTGTTTTGGCACAATACAAGGTGTCTATATCAGAGTATCATAGGCAAACTTATGACTAGTTAGGATTTATTATTTTAAGATTAGTATTTCTGGGTTTATAGTCAGTGGGTGAGTGAGTGTAATTGTGAACCACCAGGTGGTTATCATGTAGTTAGTTGTCGGGGTGGATCAGGGAGATAAGATGTTTTCTAATTGTAGTTTTGACAATGATGAATGTGTCTGCAGTTCTAGAGTTTTCAGGTAGGGTGTTCCAGATTTTAGGTCCTTTGAAATACATTGAATTTTTGTAAAGGTTTAGTCGAACACGGGGAATGTCATAGAGATGTTTGTGTCTGGTGTTATGCCCGTGGATCCTGTCACAACTATCAAGAAAGCGTTTTAGGTCAAGGCTAATATTGGAATTTAAAGTCCTGTAGATATAGATTGCACAGTATTAAGTGTGGATGTTCTGAACAGGGAGTAAGTTTAGATCTATGAAGAGTGGGGGGGTGTTGCCAGGGATGGGATTTAGTGATTATTCTTACTGCGGCTTTTTGTTGGGTTATTATTGGCTTTAGGTGTGTTGCTGCAGTTGATCCCCAAGCACAGACAGCATAGGTGAGGTATGGATATATAAGTGAATGGTATAGTGTGAGAAGGGTAGTTTGCGGTACGTAGTATCGTATCTTGGAGAGGATCCCCACCGTTTTGGACACCTTTTTTGTTATGTGTTGGATATGGGTGCTGAAATTTAGGTTGTTGTCGAGGTATAGGCCAAGGAATTTGCCCTCATTATGTCTGGCAATTAGAGTGTTGTCGATCTTAATGTTAAGTTGCGCAACACCTGCTCTGCTACCAAACATAATATAGTAGGTTTTGCCAGTGTTAAGTGTAAGTTTATTGGCTGTCATCCAAGTCGATATTTTGAGCAGCTCCTCGTTAACAATGGTGTCCAGGGTGGCAAGATTAGGGTGGGAGATGACATAAGTCGTGTCGTCAGCAAAGAGAATGTTTTTCAGGTGTTGGGATATGTTTGGAAGATCATTGATGTAAATGAGGAAGAGCAGGGGTCCAAGGACACTTCCCTGCGGAACTCCAGTATCAAGTGGCCGTACTGATGAGGCTGTGTCTTTAATGGTGACATACTGATACCTATTAGAAAGATAGGGTTTAAAATATGCAAGCGCATGGCCTCTTATACTATAGTGGTCAAGTTTGTGGAGTAGGATGCCGTGGTCTACTGTGTCAAACGCTTTTTTTAGGTCAATAAAAATTCCTAGCGGATATTCCTTATTTTCCAGTGCTGTGTAAAGCAGGTCTAGCATTTTTATAACTGCATCATTAGTGCTTTTATTTTTCCTGAATCCAAATTGGCAGGGGTTGAGTATGTTTTGTGACGTTATAAATGAATATAGTCTCCTGTGCACGAGTTTCTCGAAGATTTTGGATAGCAATGGTAAGTTTGATATTGGCCTATAGTTGTTTATGTCTGTAGGGTCACCACCTTTATGTATTGGTGTAACCCTTGCTGTCTTGAGTAGTGTCTGGAAAGTGCCAGTTTCTAGTGACTTGTTAAAAAGTAATGTAATAGCATGCGAAAGGACATGGGCCGCTCGCTTGTACAATAATGGTGGGACGTGAGACAGATTCCCAGAGTTATTTTTAAGTGACTTTATGATTGCGGTGACTTCCGTGGGCTCAGTTGGTACAAGATAGAAGGAATTTGGGAAATTCCCATCTAGGTAGTCACTGGCACGGCCATTGGTACGTGGGATTATACTGGCGAGATTAGATCCTATGTTTCAGAAGAAGTCGTTTATCTTGTTAGCTGTGTCAGTGGGATGCAGTGGTGTTTCATGAGGTTTAGTTAGAACAATATTCTTGTTTTTTTCAGTTTGTGGGTCCCCAGAATCTGGGAAAGTGTTTTCCAGGTCTTTTTTTATATCTCCTCTTGT